>CAOKZL010001050.1:170000-770000 GCA_948472985.1 Iguana delicatissima
GGCCCGTTCCATTTTCTTTTTTCTTCCCCCACCCTCTGTGGTTATCTTTCTGTTTATTATTGAAGACAGAAGAAGAGGTGGCATCTTTGTAGATGTGATACTATCCTCAGATTATTAAACATATACATTTCATCTAGACTCCAAGCAAAATTTGGAACATTTGTTTTAAAAATTGATTAGTTTTCATTATAGTTTTAATGAGACCAAGGTATACCATTATAGTTAACATTTTTTAAAGAAACTGTTTCCTGTTTTTCCAAAAGTTTAAAAATAGTTGCTTTTTTAGTAGGCCTATGCAAAGGCCCCTGAACTGATTGGCAGTCCAGCTTGGTGATTCAGATTTAACCCTAGTTTGTTAGAGATTGATTCATACCTGATCCAACCCAATTGAGATCTGGACTGCAATTCAGGGATCTGAATTTGCTTGCTGTCCACTTATTTCAGTTGAGAATATTAGTTCATATTATTTCAAATTGGCCTGATTCCATTAGGGAATTCCATTAGTTCCATAGCTTTACTTTGTCATTATTTTAAAAGTCTGAATACTACAAACTCCTGAGCCACATCTGAATGCTGTTCTTTTCCCTTCTAGTTAATAGTTGCCTCAGTATCTACAGCAGAAGCGAACAGCTGAGCCATGTGATATTTTTTCACCATTTAGTGACCACCTCCCCCAAGCAGGTTAGTCTACACAGGGCTGGAGATGCATTTCTGTTCCCTATCTAGTCTCATGCTGATGCGCGATGTTGGCTGACTCCTAAGTCAAACGCTTGCTTCATGACCTCAGGGATTAAACCTGGGGTAGAAAGCGTAGTGTTTTATTTTAATTTTTTAAAAAAATGTAATGTGATTTTTTTTTTTTTTTTTGCCTTTTTTATGTATGGTGAGTGTCCCAGTTTAGGCTTGACATAGGTCCTGCCCCAGGGCAAGTGGAATCAAGTCCTCGATCACAGGTTGTCACCTGGGGATTTATTTTATTTTATTTGTGGGAACCCTTTTTGTGTCCCCAGCTTGATAGCCTGCACATGTACACGTCATTGCATAGTCTTTGTCTCAAAAAGGATTTCTTTCCAGCCCTCAATCCTCTACACATATGCAGAATCAGATAACCTGTGTGTTTAATGGAGCGAGGGGCATGTGTTGCTCAGCAAGGACAAATGGGGAAGGGCAGCAGGGCCCAGTAATACAACCTACAATATCAGAGGTGCTTTCACTTGCTCATCCTCTAATGTACACATGGGCAAGTGTGGAAAGACAGGAGGCCATATGATTGATTGAGTGATTGATTGATTAAATTTATATCTCTGCTTTCTCCCAAAATGAGATTCAAGGCGGCTTACAATAATTTTTTAAAAATAGCTAAAACATTAGTTTGTAAAAGTTCAAAAAAGAATTAAATAACAATATTATTTTAAAAACATGATTAAAACCAGTTAAAAACACCAAAACATGTTTAAAACATAATTTCTAATAATTTATAGCACTGGCCCCAAGGAGACCTTGGAGTGCCACACCTGCTCCTGCTAAATAAATAAATAAGTAAATTGCACCAAATGCCTGTAGAAGGCATGAGGGCATTTTCACCACTTTTAAGGATTCAGAGGGAGCCTCTCCTGGACCTGGGCTTGTAGAATGTGGTGGAAATGCAGCCCTCGCCCTCTTTGGAAATTTTAAAGCCATTAGGGGCATTTTTTTAGACAAAAAAATGCAGAAATTGTTTTTGACCTGGGTAGCTCCACTGTGGTGAAGATGTCCTCTGTACCCCTTAGAATGCATTTTAGAGAAAAAATCCATTTTTTGAATTTATTTTTTTAGCCAAAAAAAAAAAAAGACCCTTGGGAAGCTGCTAAGGGCCCACAAGCTGTACTTTACCCCTGTTCTGATGCATGCAATCCTTCAGTACTCTACATTGGACAAGTGGGATGGTGTTTATGACAGATGATATGGACACATTAGTGTTTGTACATTAGAAATGGGAATATACAAAATTGCAGAACACATCAGCTTTCATAGGCATTCTAACTTGGACCCCTCAGCAGCAGTCTTTGAAGGAGGAAAATTCAAAGGGAGATTGGAAAGAGAAACATAAGCTGTAGTACATTGACAGTGATTTGGCAAAGGCAATGATTTCTTAGCATATTGCCTGTATTAAAACACTAGTTAATATCCCAGCTGCTAACTAGGGTTCTCTGCATTATTGTACAGTGATGTATGTGTATACATATCAGTGCACTAGTCCAAGAACTTTTCCCACTATTCATGTTTGCCTGCTCAGTTTTGCTTGTTGGTAAACCCATCTCCCACCTCATTGCCATACCTACATGTTTTGCATTTCTGTTACACCAAGACCCCATTTTATTTTTCTCCATAGAAACATGATTGCCAATCAGTTACATGTGAGGAAGTAAAGGTATGCTCTTGAGAGCACTCTTGAGGTAGGAGCTAAATCTTCTTCTGGTAATCCCGTTATCTAAAACGAGAAAGAGGTTTTGCTACCATCAACTGTCAACTAGGCAGCAGCCTGTTGCATCTTGGTTCGCAGACCATTTCAGAAGCTGTTGTAGGCCATCCCCTGTTGATATGGGTTACACTGCTGTAGTAGAATCTTGATACCTGGCTTTTCTTTATTTAGATTTGTGAAGCTCATTTGTGGCATTGAATTAATGAATAACTCAGCAGTTGGCACTAGTGATTTCTTCTAAGCATGTTTCGAGACAGTTAACTCTCTGAATCTATCTGTAGTGTTCAGCAATTTTGTGTATTCCAGAAATAAGATTAGTAATGCTATTTTTTCAGGAAAATTCAGGAAAGATTGGTCTCACTATTGTTTCGGGGGGGGGAACAACTTTGAAGTTCCAAACCACTTCTCTTATACAGCTGGCTACTTACAGATCTATATACCTGTTTGTTTGTTTTTTCAGAAAAAAACAACAACCACGTATCTGTTTTTGAAGTTTGAAACCACTTCTGTTTTACAGCTCTCTGTCTGTAGAGATACATACATAATTAGAGGCACAGATGAGGAAAAATAGGAGATATTTTGTGCCAGTTTATTCCAACACCAGGCAGATTTCAACAAAAGACAATCAACAAATAAATTCAGTTGATAATTCTAGAAGCCTTTACTGCTAGCTGTGAGAGTCCTGGCTTCAATTGATTAGAGGAACTTTTGAAGAGTGGGACGGAGGAAGGAGAGAGAAAAGAGGGAGATATAAATCCAGGGCAAACACACACAGCATTGTGATTGTGTGGTATATGCTCTTTATGCATTTTTACAGTTGAGTTCAATGTGCTACACTGCTCTTGACAGTAATAAATTTAAATAGATTTCTCTTGAAACCAAAAGTTCAACTATGTGGACAGTGGTTACACATGACAGCATTATTTGTTATAGCACAACTTATTTTCAAATGGAAAAAAAAATGGTATCATTTACAATATTTCAGGATAGATTTTCCTTTGCATGGGAACTTCCTTTCCAGTACTTAGAGGTCTGGAAGATGCATCTAGAAAATTTACTACTGTGGAAAATGAAAAGAACTTAATCTTAATGAAAGGGCATGATTTTTTTTGTTTGTTTTTCATTAATTACTCTAACATTTTCCTTCAGGTGATTGAGGGAGTGTCATGTTTTCTTTAAACATTGTTAGATGCTGGAGCTCTTGCACAGCAACTTTGATACTAATATTCTGTCATTTTGCTAGGACTGATACGGTTCTCAGATCCACCACTCCATTAGAACTATTCATATTAAATTTTGTTACAAGTCTTACAAATGGGGGTGCTTCTGGATGTTTAGGCCTATGTTCTATTAAGGCTGTATATTCTGTTTTCATAAATTGTTCTGTGAGGGCCAGTAATCATGCCTGTCTATCTTGTAAGTGTCATATCTTCATCAGCTTCAAGACCCCGTTAACTGTCCCACCTGCTAGTCCTTTCTGACCTTCTTTGAGTTCTTCCAGCGGTTGAAAATGACAGGGAACTTTTACTCCCAATCCTAAGGTGGCTGTCATCTTGAGCTGCTGTATATCTTCATGCTGTAGGATCTTTTGGTTCAGCCGCTAAGATGTTGTGGAGTGTTTATGATCATTTCAACTAAGTTTTCAAAAGTCAGCACACAAAGTATAGGAAAAGTTTGGGCTATGTACCGCTATGGAGAAAGGTGAGCAGAGAGAAGTAGGCTGCACTGTTGAAGTACTATATTGTCTGTGTAAATGGTGTGTGAAAAAGCATATTAGTTTTCGCAAAATGAATATTTTGTTTTTGTGTTTTATTTGAATAGGAAACTGACTCTGAATGGTCAAGCAGAGGTATCACACACACAAAATGTACATCCGCGTATTTGTCTCCACCAGTGTAAATAGCAATATATTGCAGTTTGACAACAAGGCAACAGAGTACTCTTGAATAACAAAGTATATTATAACACATTTCAGATAGTGATATTCCCCTTGGGCTGTGCTTGTGAAGAATCCAAATTGGAAACAGTTCGTTTAATGAGAGACTTTGCAGTCACAGCAGTCTTGAGCACCCTCTGCTGTCTGAATTAGGCTATGTCAGTCTCAGGGTTGCACTGAGCTGTACTGTTAGAACATCACTATAGTTTAAAGAGGTGAAAGGATTTCATATTTTATATAGTAATAGAGATCAGTGAATTTTTTGCAGCAAATGAAGAAACAGTTGTTGCTCCTAAGAACTTGGATGCTGAAATTTAGTGAATAATCTGTTACATATTCTTTTTTTAAAAACTGCTGTGGTTGCGAGCCTCGAGCATTTAATTGTGTAACTACTTTCTAGTCAAAGTGATACATGTCCATTATTTCACATAATTCCTGCCAATATATTTCTTCACTGTGTTTTAATTTGTTTCAGTGCTGTGCTGATATGATATTTTTGTGCTCCCCTCAAAATTTGTTGTTCCGAATCTATATATATATATATATATAAAACATTTCCCTACAAACTGAATAACTTGCTTTGTGACATTTTTACTTTTTTCTGACTTAAATATTGTTAAAAATGAACAAATAACTACTACTACCACCATGTCATTGTTACTTAGGGATGTGAAAAAAATGTTGAAAATGAACATTTGAACAGTAAGGTTCCAGTGTTATATTTTGTTTCTCAGTGCCCAGATTTGAATTGCTTGCCAAATGTTGAGTTTGTCCTGATTCTGTCTTAAAAAGTAGTGTGGAATAATTAAAAATGATTTTCTATAAGCAGATCTGATAGAAAACTTGAGATAGAATCTTACTATTCTGGGAAGTATCCTCATGTTCAGACCTTGTTTTCTCTTGCAATTGAATAATTGTGACATCAAGGGCAAAATACAATGATTTTTTTCATTGAATTCTTATTTTAGGTCTTTTGCTTTTGGATTTTCTCATCAAAAGGCAGAAGAAGCTTTTGGACTGTATATGAGTTGTTGTGCATAAATTTGCATATTGTTTTGTACCAACCAAGCATGAAGTGAGAAGAGTTAAATAGAAAATATGCATAAAGGAGTAATTGGCATTCATTTTGTTAATTAGAGTTACAGTCTTAGTGTTAGACTTTTTACATTTTACAACCAGTTTAATAGAGATATTTATTTTGTATGAGAGTTGTCGTATTAATGCTTAAAGGTTTTGAAAGAAGTACTTTATAGATGTTAACATGGTAAAAAATGTGTTATAGTTACGGAGTGAAACAGTTGATATAAGCTGTACAGTAGAAATATCTTATTTTAAGTAATATCCTATTTTTAAACAGATTTTTATGCCATTAGTAGTTTTTGTATTTGCAGAATGTGAAATTCTAGGTAACTAATATGTGATACTGCCCACTACCATGTATTGCACAAGTTAGCATTTTTTTTAATTCTTATACGACACTGTGAGGCTGATCACAATTTCATGTACTGAAAGAATTACTTGGGAAAAGATTAAAGGAAAGTAGAAACCAGTGCTTGAAATGTCTAACCATTTGCTTGATAGCTGCGTGTTTGTTACTGTTGAATGTAAACTTAAAGCAAGAAAGCATTCATATGCATCATTTGTGCTTAACTCAGTTTTAATTATGAGACTGTCCTCAGATACCAGAGTGGTTCAGATCATTGCATACTATTAGTCAGAATCTTATATGAGAGAATACTCAGACAAATTGCAAATTCTTCTTTTGATTCTTATATTAGGAATGAAGCAAACTTTTGATCGCCTGCTGATACTTAGTGGATTAGACTTCCCAGCAGAACTCCTGAAAGCATAAAAATTGACATAGCACTTGTGAAGGACTTTGAGAATCATGTTTTCATGTTTCTAGAATTGTTTTCATGTTTCTAGAATTGTATTACAGTATAAAGCTAGTCCTTGTCAAAATTATTTATTAATGCATGCTTAGTGGCGTTAACAATAGTTTGTTTAATTGGCCGCTAAAGTTTTTTTCCGTGAAGAATGGTATCATGTAGAGCATATTTTTTTAAAGTCTTTTGCCTGTTGGAGGGATTTTTAATTCATTTCCTCTTCATTATTTTCAAAACAAATAGTGATTTTTTTTCTTTATTTTATTCTGTATAATTTCCTCATGTCCTTATCAAAGTGGCATTGTATTTCAGAGACTGGGACACTTAGCAATGTAGTGTTTTGAAAATTAAGCAAATAGAAAACTGATATTTTCTTGCTTAAGCAGGACAATGCCACCCCTTACCCTTTATTGTTGATATAAACCATTATTTTACTAAGAATGATTAGCTATTTAAAACTTGCTACATAAATTAAAGAGGAGCTAAATGGATATGCGATCGTTGCCATTAGTAGCATTTTAGATTATACAGGCAATTATTGTGTTCATTATCCTAGAACAATCCCCTTACAAACACTATTGTGGTTGTCTTCGACATTATGTACAAATTTTCTCTGAGAGATTAACATTTCTGGTGGCATATCAGGTTCTGTCATCACAGTTGTTGGAAACAAAGCAAATATTGTGATCAGATGGGGAAAAAAAATCTACAGGTATTGAAATTACAATAAATGTTTGAAATACTTAAATTAAAATTAGCTTTTTCTTCTAATGAAGCGGTTTATTTGTTTTATGTTAATTTTAAACAAGATAACAAATTTTCATGACAATTCAAGCATTAATTCCTTCTTGGAATTAATTAAAAATACAATATAAGAAATACAAATGGATAACAACTTTCATACTTAATAGATTGGTTTTATTTATTTTTGCTTTTTTGTATGATTTTCTCTGTACGCATGACAGAAATGATAAAGTAAAGTAATCAATATATACTTAAGAGAGATATACTCTTGTTCATAGCCAGTCGCTTTACCTAAAAGAACGTATCCATTGGAGGTAAAAAGTGCTTACATCCAATTTTTTTTCATTTGTTTTAAAAGTTTTTTAAATTTATAGAACGAACTCCGTACTTGGCTCCACATATGTCCCCCTCAATTAGGGAAGTTTTTATCCTATTAGTTATCTATATATGTGTATCCAGTGGTCTATGTATAATGTTTGGGCCCATAAATGCCACTTCTCAAAGGAAACTTTGTATTCATTTCTGCCAGGTTTTGTCTTGGCTTTTACAGTCTTTCATTGCTATGATGCAGCAAGAAAAGTGTGAGGTACTGGTTATGCATATTGCAAGACAGTGATTCTTTATTTTATTACAAAAAAAAGACCAACTCTAGAAGGCCAGATTAAATCATTCCTTTCACTTTTTAATGGGATTTGGATGAATAGAGTAAAATATGCACTTTGCATTCATTGATAGCATCTTTAGGTTGAGGTAATTGAGTCTTTTTTCCCTGACTGAATGAATAATGACTTCATCTGATCCTCAGCGAGGCCTGAAACTTAGACTGCCTTTGTCAATGCAAAAAGATCTGGGCTTTGAAACATGCTCTACTTCCCTGGCTTAATTTTTCTTCATTTTAATCCAGAAACCTATTTTTCTCAATAATTCAAGCATAAACTATGTAGTAGTTGAAGCAGCGGAAATTGCAAGATATTTGTCCTCGTTGTGCTGCTTTTTAAATGTAGCTGATAAATCAGCCACTGTGGTCTTCAGCTGCCTAGTTCTCAAGGGAAGGAACAGCCCATATGTGAGCAAGAATGCTGGAATTTTCCAGAAGCATTTTAAATATTATTCGTATATAAATTGTTTTTCCTTCTGAATTTTTATGCCATATCTGTCTCTCTGACAGAAACTAAAGAGTTTCTCTGATCAGAGACATATCCCTGTGCAATAATTGTTTTGCCTAGTCTGCTGTCACAATAGTTGTATCTCGAAAAACATATTGGAGCATTATACTGGACTGAGATCCCTGATTTTCAAACAAAAGCCATTTGAAATGGAATTGGTGGAAGATCCTCTGATTTTTTTTTAAGCTTTTGTACTCTTATTAAATTCAGTGGATTTGATTCAAAGGAGGTTACTTAAACTTCACTCCCATTGATTTTAGTGGGAACTAACATATGATTGACGTCTCATTGATTTTAGCGACACCTAAGTGCACCTTAGCTTGGATCCAGCCTAGTACATTCTAATCAAATAATTTTAATGGTGATTTTTATTAATAAAATACCTAGGGGAGAAAACCATGCATAAACCCCATTTAATGAATTTAATTAAATGAATTTAATGAATTTTATAATCTGGACCATTAATGAGAGTGATGAATATAAACAACTTTCCTGTTTTTGTGCCTTTTATCTGTCGCTTCATATTGCATGCGTTTGCTATGATAAGGGGAATCTGAAGCAGAGTTTAGGAATTTCAGTCCGGGGGAGCTCTGTGCTGGGAATAACTCGTGAGATAGTTTTGCCGAGCCTCTGAGGGAACCTGAGGTTTTTGTTTTAAGAAAAAAAAGGAAAAACACTGAAGAACTGCATAACTACAAACAAAATGCAGATTACCTGAAAGACATGCTTGTACATTTGTTTCATAATCTCTGTAATTTATGGTTGTGGGTACAAACTGCTTAACAAGGTTAAAATGTTAGATCTCTGTGCATAATGCAGATCTTTCAAAATGCAAATAAAGCACAGGATTCAGTATCTTATAACTCATTAATTTATTCATCTTTAATTTTGAGAATGATAAAGTTAAGGAAGTGAATATACTTTTTTGTGTTCCAGAACAAGTCACAGAATCGAGCTTTTCTCGGCACAGGATCTAGATTAATACTGTTCAGAATATTACCTTTTAAACATCACATTGTACACATAATCCCAAATAAGACCAGTTTCTTTTTCTCAGCATCACCTGGCTGCTCATTGATGGTGCTTTGTCATGCATTATAGCCTAATTAAGTAAGATTAAGAACACAAATGCCTGTAAACAGAGAAAAAGATGACTGCTAAACACATTACAAAAATCAAAATCATTCTTATTGCATGGGATGATACATAAACATAGTAACATGGAATTTCTTGGATAAATTTGATATATATGCAAGTCCCCCCAAAAGTTATATGTCACATAACTGTAGGCTTGTAAATATGGAGAGATTATCCTGAAAACAGTTTTTCTGTCCATTTAGTGATCCATTATTCAGATTGGTTGAGGGATAATTTATGTGTGCCAGAATCATAAGTCTCATTTGTAGTGTTGTGCTCAGTCAGATTGAAGGTCATTTGGATAGTGTAGGCCCTATTTATAAATCTCAGATTTGTTTGGGAAGGCAAAGTTCTTTTTTTCTCATTTAATATAATTTTATATTACACAAAGATGAAAAAGAAGAGCATCTCTTTGGTCCTGTTTATTGATTTTTTTTTAAAATTTGTGTTTGTTTTCTTAGGTTGGCTTGCTGGACCTTGAGCTGAATCAACTAACCAAAGCATTGTTCTTGGCTCTAGTTGCACTTTCAGTTGTTATGGTCACCTTACAAGGATTTGTAGGGCCATGGTACCGCAATCTCTTTCGATTTCTCCTCCTTTTTTCGTACATAATCCCAATCAGGTAGGTATAAGAATGAGACGAAATTATACATGTGAATTTTAAAATATTTGTTTGTTTGTTTGTTTGTTTGTTTGTTTAGTGCACTTTCAGATGTTATTGTAAAGTAAATTGATATTACCAGGAAACAGCAGCAAGAGAAGGTGCCAGGAAAGCTACTGATTTCAAAGGGATCGTTGTACAAAAACTGTGTGCAATCTTAGTTTCCTAGCATCAACCATGTAGCAAATCCTTTTGCTTGCTGGCTTGCCAAAGGCAAAAGGTTTGTTTATAGGATCTGGAGGCAACAAATGACACTAGTTGTAGTTGAAAAAGCCTTAAACATTTATTGAACAGGATGCAATTTAAACAGCATCAGCATCCCAGCAGTATTAGTGTACAGATGAAACTCACTTAAGTTTATGCTGCCTAAATATAAAAATGGATCTGTCATGAAGCAGGACTCCTTAAATCAGCTGCCCAGGAGTCTGGGATGGAACAGTGAAGAGAATGCTACTGTATAGCCACCAAGTAGATGGCACCCCAGCTATAAGCCCCTGCTGAGCTTGAGAGTACATTCTTCGGGGGTACTTATGCATTTTGGTGTGAGAGGACTTGGCCAGCTTTCATAGAAACTTTGAGAATGTTTATACACCTAAGATGGAGCTAAGTGCCTTTCAGCAGTCAAGGTCACCAATTAAGTGGTCATCTTTTTGGTTCGTCCCAGCACCCATTATATAGTACTAATTAGTTAGTTGTCCCAAGCCAATGGCAGGTGCCAATTAAGAGATATCACCTTCAACTTTTTGTCTGTATTTTAAGCTGGCAAGCTTACAAAATATATCAAAGTGACATTAAAGCAAAATATAAGAATCAAAGCAAAATGCAGTGAGCTTAACAAGCCAGAAGGCCTTTCTAGGGCAGTGGTTCTCAACCTATAGGTCCCCAGATATTTTTGGACTTCAGCTCCCAGAAGCCCTGAGCATTGACCATAGTGGCTGGAGCTTCTGGGAGCTGAAGTCCACAAACATCTGGGGACCCACAGGTTGAGAACCACTGTTCTAGGGCTTTCTTAACAGCCACGTGGAAAAACTTAGAGCATGGAGGAACAAACTGAGGTCAGGCTGTTCCTTAACACCTCCTCCAGAGTACAGTGGTCTTCTGGTCATTTCCCATATACTTGTGTTAGTATATTTTATAGGGCATTACATTGAGAAGAAAACATGGTTCCTGCTTGTGCTTTACATATAGACTTGGCATGACAGAAATTACCAGCGTGTCTGATTTTAAAAAACAAAACACTTGCAGAACACGTTCTCCCAACGTATAACAAAGCTGTATATAGCCAGACTGAAGGGCAGTCCAGATGTGCACATACACAGGAGTTACAAGCACATGTGGCAAAATAAAATTTAGATTAGTGTGGGCTACAACTTTTTTTCCCTTTGCAGCCCTTGGAAATCTTTCTTTGTTCTCTTTAAGAAACAGATCTACCTTTTTCATCTCACATTATAGCTGATAAAGAAATTGGTCCAAGAACCAATTATACTCTCAGGCACAGAAAATATAAAAGGAATCTGAAGGGACTTAATTTTGAATGAAGATGTTAGAGTCTTCAGCACCAAGATGTAGTTCTAAACATAAGAAGAGAATGTTTTTGAAATGAAGTGCCTTTGAATATATGCCTTTTCTTCATCACTGCTTAATAGCTAGGCCTTGTATGCATGAGACTGAAAATACGGATATGTGGATATGAGTTCTTAGTAACCCAAACACCACCCAGAAATTTATTCTCAAGTTTGATCTGTGTAATATACATTCTCTATTTGTTACGTGCCTTCAAATTGACACTGATATATTGCATTTCTGTCATAAGGTTTTCTTAGTAAAGTTTATGCAAAGGAAGTTTGCTATTATCCTCTTAGGCTGATAGATTATGAAACAATCAAAATGGCCTTCCATGACTCAGTGGGGATTTGAACCCTGGTCTTTCAGAGTACTAGTGCAACACTCAAACCACTATACCGTGGTGGCTCTCTATAGTAAAGAATAGCCAAGTCACTTTCTGTGCAGCTTTAAAGCAGCTTCTGAATGTTTACAGTGTGATATTGGAGGGGAATGGCAGTTCTGCCAATCAGAAGAGTAAAGGCATTGATTGCTCAGACCAACAATGGGTTGAGAAACTTGCTAGGTTGATGGTAGCCTGGCAATATCAAAAAAAAGAAGAAGAGGAGGAAGAAGAAGAAACATTTTATTACTATTGACTCCATTGTTTGTAAATTTTTATTTTCTCAAATTATTTCTGAAGTTCTATCCACAAATGACCCCAAAGACAAAAAATGAAGAATTTTAGAGGGCAAGATTGGTTGTTGTTGTTGTTCTAAATCATTGAAACATCCATGGGGGTAGAGGGCATTGTTGAGGTCAACCATCAGCACACTGAAGGTAGAGACATATATAATCAACACTAGTTTTAAATGAGTTTTGTCTGTTGTCCAGTCAGCTATTAATAACAAGAATCTTGGATGTCATTAGTGTTATTATCATTGTTGTTATTTTATTTATACCCTGCCTTTCTCCCAGCTGTGGAACTTAAGGCGGCTAACAAGATTAAAACAGAACAAATAAAAATTAAACCAATTAATTAATTAATTAGTTAACTAACATCTGCCAAAATATGTATTAGCTCAACATACAGATTAGAAATAAAAAGTTGTTCCCGGCCCTCCATTAAGGACTGTAGTCTGGCATACCTCCAGATTAGCTTGAAGTTACTAGTTACAAATAGTAGGTGCTTGTAATTAATTCCATCCAGATTTTTAAAATAATGTTTCTCATTCTCTCTCTCTCTCTCTCTCAGAATGTTTGTGTGTACATGTGTACATGCACACACGCAGAGAAGTTATTTCTGAGAAATGGGAAAATAAAGAGTTAAATATTTCAATAGAAGCTAACTATTTTGAATCTTGGAGCTATAACTGTATCCAGTTACTTTTTAAAAGTAACTTTCTAAACTCTAGCCTCGATACTGATGGTCTCCATGTTGAGCTGTTGTAATTCATTTGAAGATGTGTTACTCTTAATACCAGTCCATAAGCTGTAGGTAGTGCTAAATTCCACAGCTAGGCTACTGTGAGAGCTGACCTACCAATAACACAAAGCACCTCTTTTGAAGAAATTCCGCTTGTTCCCTATTTGCTAATGATCCGCATTCAAAAAGGTTGGGACTGGTTATTTGTTAAAAACGGCCTTTTCCCATATAGACCCTTTCAATTCTTAAAGGAATCTGGAAGGGCCCTCCTGATGGTGCCATGTTCTCCTGAGTCATGCCCTAGAATCATTTGGAACTGGAAATGTAGTGTATTAACCACTACTTTGGAGTACTCTTCTCTCTGATAAGACTTCTTGCAACAGTTCCTGTTTATAGGAATATGTTAAAGACTCACCTATTCTTGCTAGCCTTCCTTGTATGGTTGTTGATTTTATATTCTACGTTAATAATGATGACAATGCTAACATTTTATTATTACTGTACATTGCTTTGAAATCTTTAAATTATTCATTAATAAATATATCCTGTGGTCCCTAGCAATGTCTCCCAGCAGCCGTAGTTGAATTTTACCTTGCTGCTGATACACTGTTTCTTGATCCTTTAATATGTTTCTATTTGTCTACATGTTGTAGTGTTTTGAACTATTCTACTGGAGTTTTCTTTCTGGGTTGGATTTAGCATTTTATTTTGGTGGCAGGAGCTTTTCTATATTGGTGTTCTACACAGAATGCTCCTGCTGGAAGAACGGGGTGGGTGGGTGGAACCTACTCCAGTATTCAGCACTACTCATTCCAGGATTCCAGAGGGCTACCCAACACTCAAAAGTAGATTGCCGAGAGGGGAGCATTATCAAGGGTTACTCCTCCTTCATTCTGCTCCTGGAAGTGTTCCGGTGGGTCACACACATTCTATAGACAGAAGGAGTCCTTCTGTCTGTGGACGTTTATATTATTTCCATCATATTATTACCTGCTAGCCATCTTGGCAGTAGACATATTGAAGCCAGAGTATAATTTTTTATTAAGTTAAATTCAGTATGACCTGGATACCCATCATTCAAGAATACAAATTTGAGAATTTTGTTGACTTTTTTAAAAGCATTGGATTTCATTTCATAAATGTCTGGTTCCACATGAACAGCCAAATACCTTTTATAGATTATTGGCCTTATGAACTTACTAATAGACTATGATGTTTATAATAATGAGAATGATAGAAGATGGTTCAAATTGTGATAGCATTTTAAATGTCTATATTTGTTAAATCAGTAAATAAAAAAACTTACCAGCATAGTTTGTCATCCTGCATTGACAGTCTTTCTCTTTTAGGACTACGAGTGTATGTTAAATACTGTTGAATGGATCTAAAAGTTAGTTTAAAACTTCTATGAAATTTTAAGTAAAAAAAACAAAAACCCTGCACTGTCTACATTTTTCATGCAGCAATTAAATACTGCCACCTAAAAAGAACTTGATGTATTTTCTAAGCAACTTTCTGTGTTAAAAGCCTCCAGCAAGATTGGAATAGGAACTTTTAGCTTCGTGTGTATCACGTTAGAATCCTAGTTTGCAGTCTTCATAATGATCTGTGTAACCTTTTATGTAGCTGTTTCTGTTAAAAGGTTAACAGCATTTATCTAAAGAAAAAAAGAGTGGAACAGTTATGGCATCATCAAATGGAGTGGAAATAAGATTAACATTCAGAGATTCTCTCTCACTTTAGAGAACTTTCCTGAGGTTGATAGAATGGGTGTTTCTCTTACCACACCTATACAGCATGAAGAATGATGTACAGAATATTTTTGTTTCCGTTTATTAGGATGTAAGATGAATTGGAGAAAAGACTCCATTCTACTCATGAATGGTTCCTTGGTAAAAATACTCATTAACTCTTAACTCACTTTCACAAAGGAAGGCATGACATTTAAATGATAAATGTCTTTGTAAAGATAAGTCTTTGATATCATAGCAACTGTTTGATGTTTCTCTGTGTTTTTGTGAATTAGCTAGCTGTATTTTGCTACTTGTTACAAATGAATACCTGTACATGAGAAATATATGAATGTGTGCCTTTATCCTTGTGTGGATAGCTTTGCTCCATTTTACAGTGCTTTATGCATCCAGACTTAATATTGGGTTTTTTTTAAAAAAAGGGGGGGTTAGAACCCAACAGAAAAAAATTAAATCTGCTGAGTTAATGAAACTGTCAAATTCCTCTGTGAAATTAAATTGTAATTGTGAAATTGAATCTGCTAGCAACATTTTCTGTGGTCAAAGTTTGGAATTCTTGGCATTTGTTTCAAAGCTCAGGAGCAAGAAACTACATCAGATGGGGAAGGTAGAGCCCATGAGCCATATGCCCCTTTTTCATGGTTTCTAGACCCAACAGATGTCACAAAAAATATTTGAAAATATAGGCTCAAACACCCTGAAGTGGCCTCAAACACCTCCAAAGGACACAAAGCATGACAGTTTGCCTTTTCATACCCTTCTAAAACTCCCCCTCCAGAAAATGTTGAATATGAGCCAGCAGGGTGATACTGTAGCAAAGAAGGCAAATGCTATTGTAGCCTGCATTAACAGAAGAACGATTTCCAAGTTGAGGAAAGTAATAGTCCTACTATACCCTGCACTAGTCAGGCCTCCTCTAGAGCACTGCATTCAATTTTGGGCACCTCATTTTAAAAAGGATATAGACAAGTTGGAACAGGTTCAGGGAAGGGAAATGAGGATGATAAGAGGTGTGGATGACTAAACATATGAGGATAGGTTGAAGAAGCTAGGCTTGTTCAGCTTTGTGAAGAGAAGACCAAGGAGTGACATGATTCCACTCTTTAAATACATTGAGGGCTATGATAGGAGGGGACAGATTTGTTTTCTGCAGCCCCAAAGTGTAGGACCAGGTCTAAGTGGTTTTAAGTTACAGGAGTGTAAATTTCAATTGAAGTGTAGAAGAAACTTCTTGACAGTAAGAGTGGTTCAGCACTGGAACCAGTTGCCCAGAAAGGTGGTGAGGTCTCATTTGAATGTCCTCAAAAAGAGGCTGGACAGGTATCTGCTGGGGATGATTTATCTGGGGATCCTGCACTGAGCAGGGTGTTGAGCTCGATGGCCCATGATTCCAACTCTGTGATCCAATGGGGAAAAAAAAAAGAAAAACTGGAAGTGCCAGCTGGAAACAGAATTCCGCTCGCTTCTAGATTGTGTTTTCAATTGAAGGTTCACTGGTGTGGCCTGCTGCTGTGGGTGGGGGAGAAGATCATGATGGTGAGTTGCACAAGAATTTCGTGTCAGGCATGCAGTTTATCCAGACCGTTAAAGCTCACTTCTCAGTCCCTCGATAAACTGTTTTGATTGTGTTTTAGGTTTTGATAGTATTCGGTATTTATGTTTCATTTCTAATACTAAATCTGTTTTATGAACTGCCCAGAAATATGCTGTTACGAGGCTACTGTATAAGAAAATAAGAAGGCAAGCCAGGCTGATAATGTTCTCTTTTCATTTTTAAAACTTAATAACACATGGCTTCTCTGTACCTTGCTAGGTAACAGTTTCGACATTACTTTCCATATGCCAATTATACCATCATGGATATTTATTTTGACCAGGCTTTTTCTGTATCAGAATCTGAAAAATGCTGCTTTGGGGAAGTATTTAATGTTTCCTGTATATTTAGCCATTATTGCCATGCTAATAGAAAACTGAACTATATGATCATAACACTCTTGGGAAGTTGGCAGCTGCTTCTGTATAATCAAACATCTTTGAGAGTTTAATGTGCTGCTCATCAAATATTGTGCAGTAATTTTAAAAAGTCACTGTTGGAGAATAATTTCTTATACTTCCTCAGTAGTTCATTTGCTACTACAGGTTAAAATTTTCTATAATGCTTTCACGATGGAATTTTATTTGGACTAAAGGCAGCTGGAAGTTATTGTGCATGACACTACAAAACTATTCCAAGTGACTCATTGGGTGAAAGGATACTATTAGCCCATCAGGAGATGAGCATTCTGCAAATCTGGCAAGGTAGTGACTAACAGGATAACAAAGCATTATCGTAGGCCTTTCCAAATGACTTCTTTTTAGCACGGTAATTGCACAGTTGTGAGTTGTTGCACGGGATCCCGACATCTTTCTTCAAGATGGCATCTTTCCAGTGGTTTCTCATTTTTCCAGTACTCCAAAGTGCAGTATTTTGTAGCTAAGAGGGTGCTGTTTTCCTCATATAACTTGTGAGTAATCTGAAGACTGAAAATGGAGTTGAATTCAGTGCAAGTTATTAGAATGTGTACAACATTGTAATCTGATCCTGAATGCCAAAACCTGGTTCCTTTCTACTGAACTGTGCCAAGCTGGAACTAAGAATTCCAAATCATATAAATAATACACCTAGTTGATTCAATTTCAATTATTGGGTAAAGTCCCAACTATCATTAATAATAAATTATAAAACAGAAGAAGAAAATACCTCTGAGATCACTTTGAAATGGTTTACTACTTTTTGTTTGTTTGTTTGTTTTAAGGTTTAAGGTGTCCAGTGTCTACTGCTAAAACACACAGCTACTCCAATTCATTCATTTTTAAGAACAGCCATAACTTATCAGGGAACTGTGATAAGGCTAGCAGCAGGCAGCAGCATAACAGGAAGAGAATTTGTTTTATATAGTATAAGAAAGACACTTCATAGGCACACAAGTGTTTGAAATCTTTAAAAACTTTGTATTTGGCCTGCTGTGGAGGGATTGGTGATGGGTGAAAGCATGCATTTATCTCTAAGCTACCTTGTTTATGGTACTTTTCCTCCCATTTTTAATTTCTGTTACATAGACACCTTATATTGCCTAATACAGGTACAGAGACATAAAGAAAATCCCTTACATTTTTAATCATTTCTTTTCGTGAATTTACCATGATCCTGTATTTGGAGACATCTGAGTCATTCTGGTGTCTTGTTGTGATATATGATCATCTCTCAGTGTTATAACATTTTAATGTTAAAATTAAAATATTGTTTATTTGTAACATTTTCTAGGCCAACATATGTTGATTATTTAATCTTATTGATAACGTGTGGTGCTTTACAGAGTAGAATAGAACAGATACCTTTCCCAAGAGGCTTGCAATCTAAAATTTTGATGCAGTGGAGGCAAATTCTGAGGCAAAGGAGGTCAAGATGGTAGAGTTATTTTAGGGGACAGAAGACCTTCAGATAGTAAGGGATGTTTATGTCAGATAAGCGAAGGTCACAGGAAGGGACATGACAGGATATAAAACTAGAAGGATAAGGGAGACAAGGTAATGGATGATTTTAAATGTAAGATTATGCAGATGTGCTGGATCCAGGTGTGGTCTGGGACAAGAGATGAATGATTTGGTTAGTGTGTTACTATTCAAATATCTGTGTGTATGTGCCTTCAAGTTGCCCGTCGACTCATGGCTACCCCATGAATTTCATGGGGTTTTTTTAGGAAAGGAATGCTCAGAGGTGGTTTTACCAATTCCTTCTTCTGAAATATAGCCTACAGCACCTGGTAGTTTCTGGAGGCCCCCATCCAAATACTAGCTAGGGCCGACCTTGCTTATCTTCCAAGATCAGACAGGATCTGGTGCCTATAGAGCATTTAGGCCCTTGCTAAAATGGAAATTGAATATATCTGTTGAGAATCTTAACAAATAAATGTTCGGGATATGGCTCTGCATCACTGTTGTGGCAGACTGTGACAGCAAGATCTGCCAGTGCAGATATAGAGGATGGGCTGCCAAATATATCTATGATTGGATTACATATTATTATTGATAATATATTACTGTTGATCTCAGTGAAAAGAAAGAAAAGAATATACCAAAATTAGTATAATCATTATATCATAACCAGAACTTCAGAAAGTTACCTTTGTACCGCAACTCTTCAGGTCCCCCAGCCAACATAGTTACTGGCCATGCTAATTGGGGAAATCTGGGGGAATTAATCCAAAAAAGGAACTTTTTCATACTCTGAACATAACTAATGTTTCACATTAATTGTAATACTCTTTTGAGAACTTCATATGGAGCTCTGTTGATGTGTTGATCATTTGTATAAACTGAGCTGTGGGGCTAATTATAACTTACTACTTTCTGTTATTCAAGGGTGGGTGTTTTTAATCTCAGGGGTGTGTGTGTGTATCTCTATATCTTTCTATATATTTTACAGTTTACGAGTGAACCTAGATATGGGTAAAGCAGCCTATGGATGGATGATTATGAAGGATGACAATATACCTGGAACAGTTGTCCGAACTAGCACCATACCAGAAGAACTGGGGCGTCTGGTGTATCTGCTGACAGATAAGACAGGTATACCCTAAAAATTCATTCTGTGGATGAACTTAAACAGAAGTATTTTCTGATGAAGTGTATCAGTCTAATTGTTGTCATATTGATAGCTGCTGTAAAACCCATGTCCATTAATTTAAATAAACTATTTGGATTATAACTGCCCCTTACCTCTGTATGAAGGAAGAAGGACAGTTCATGGGACTAAATGTGCATTTTTGAAGAGAATGCATGCAGCAGCCTTGGATTTAGATGGTAATTTTTAATTTATGTAGCATTTGCTTTTGCACATGACTGGTTTACAATAAATATTCACCTGCCTTATCAGGTATATGACTACTCTTTCCATTTTACAAATGAGGGATTAAGCATACTAATGACTTCTTCATATGATACAAACCAAGATCTCCTTGTCTGCTGGTCTTTGCTGTTATGTATTTAGATATATATGAATAAAAATGGCGTGGAGAAGGAAATTACCTGGAATAACTGTGCTGCGAACTCAGTAAACCAGGAGAGTGGATTTGCCAATTCCCAAGGAATTCTATTCTAGCCTGCAGAGGGTCCCGGGAAGATCCCTTCCATGAAAGCCTAGCCCTCTGGAGTGAGAAATCTGCCCTGTACACCATTCATGAAGTGGGAGGGTGTGTGACAGATAGGAGATCCTGCTGTTCTCTTTGTATAGAGATAGCAGGGTGGTTCCTGTCACATACCAGCTGGGACACCATGTAGTGCATGAATGGACTAAGACAGTGTTTTGTCCCTCCATCGTTTGGCCAAATTCTTGAGGCGCAGAGAGATGTAAGGAACCGTGATTCTCTTCTGCATAGAAAACTTCTAAAAGGATGTTGGGGAAGGAAGGAACCTGATTATGTCAGGGGAAATCTCCCTGTTGGGGTCAAAAGAGTTTTCTGATACTGTATAATTTCCACAGTATTTTAAAAGATTCTTGGCTTGCACAAAAATGGTCTGTCACTTCGTTACTGAAGTCTGAATGTTTGACTTAAAATAAATCAGTCTGATTTCTTTAGACCGCCCAAGTTAATAGAGGGATTGTCCCACTTAACCACATGCCAAAAGTAGGCTTCCCTGTTTTGAAAATGAAAAGAGAATAAAGGAAATACCTTGCAAAAATCTTACACCGTGGCTCTAGTTTCTTTTGAAATGATTAAGTATTATTTGTAGAGTCTAAGGAGCATTACATTACTAACATAATTGCAAGGTAGTCCTTTGTATGATTGTAAATTGGGTTTGTGCTTCATCAATAAGCTTTTTGACAAGAAGCGTCCATCACAGTGGCTCTCTCATTTGCCACAGCAGAATAAAAATGAAGTATCCCAATAATTGCATTATAGTTTCCTTATTGTGGGACAAGAAAGCAATGTGGTATAATTAGGTTTGATTGGAGTGCATGTTTCCGGTAAGATCTGAAATTAATGATGTTACTATAGTGACACATCTGCGGCCACCAGTGCGTGAAACATAAAGTAATTCATTCGACAAGAGAAGACATCTGTTAACTGCTAGGATGCAGAGCATATTGACACTGACCAGAAATACTAGACGTTATGTGATAAATGAACAAATGATGCTGAAACAGGAGGACAGATAATTTGTACTTAATCTGCTGGGAGAACTTTAATCTTCTCACTGGTTGCATTTGACAATACCATTGTTTAAAGAACAATGCTGCAGAGAACTCATAAATTTTAAAACTTAACTCAGGGTGCAGCCTTTTAAAGCAATACATTAATTCCTTTGTTAGGGAGTTTTTATCTTCATGTAGAACAAAGCCATTACTAAAAACACCCACTAAAACAACAGGTTCTTTAGACTCACATTTTAATTATAGCATCCATTACCCAAAATGCCAGGTTGTTTGGACTTGAATCACATATAAGTTTGACAGAAAGGCGTCATCCATTATTTGTTGGGGGGGTGATTCTGGTATTTTCCAAGGGCAGCAGAGCATGACATTTTAATCTCTGCAGGGCACAAGAACATGTAACAACAAAGAAGGGAAAAAAACCCAGATATTTTGTAATATTTATTGAATGCTTTTGACATCAAGAGTGCAATGCAGCAGCTCCCCTGCCCTTGCTGACAGCAACCACAGTATTCAATTATAACAAATAAAAACCATCTTCCAAGCACAGTTATTTACTAATGCATACGCTCGCATTTGAGTGCTGTAATTAACATTTTAGCGGCTGTGTGGACCAAATGAGATACTTAACACATGTAATAGTTGAACAGATGCATAGAGTAATGGAATTCATAATCTTCTGGGGAAGCCCTATATTAGGGACTAATGTGTTAACACTGGAGATTTGTTTTTTAAAATTTATTCAGAGTTAACATATGTTAGAGTTATGTTAAGAGTTGTATAAGAAAATCTATTGTAACATTTTAAGAGATAAATGTAGACCAGAGGCTTGCTATCTTTCATATCTGCAGTGAGGACCATAATCCATTGAAGAGACTCAGTCCACTTCTCTGCATTTGGGGAGGCTTAATATCCATCCCTATAACTAATAGAAACTAATAGAAGAAAGACTTAACGATATCCAGTCCTTCCATAACTAATAGACACTTATAGGTTAGTTAGATTAGACATTAGACTGGCCACTTCTTAGTCCAGTTTGAGGCAGGCAGTTTAAAAAAATGTTGTACATGATTTTCAGCTGATTAAATGTATTTGTTTTTCAAATATTTCTTTCTCTTCTTAATTTGGCTGTGTATGATAATTTAAAGTTTCTAAACTGTTTTAGTATTCTAAGCTGTAAATGATTGTTGGGGCCATTTCTGAGTCATAAGGCAACTCAGAAATAATTTAAATCAACTCTAGAAAGAATTCAAACCCTGTGAATCTCCATACGTAGTTCACTTACAAACGAAGAGAAATTATTAGCATAATACTCCAAGCTACAGATGGACCTTTCTTTTCTGTATTAGTTATTTCATTGGTCTTAGAGTATCACATCACTGTTTTTACAACATGTAGTAAGGTTCAGGTGCTTCTCTTTTCAGTCCAGCACTGTTGCATTGCAGACTGTAATCTGCCTTCCACCCTCCTTTAGAGGAAAGAAGGAAAAGATGATAGTGAGCAACAACAAGATGCATTCCTTAAATATAAAATTATTTAGGATTTAGAGGACATCTATAAATATGGTGACATTTTGCTAGTTGCAATTACAGGTGTGCTGTGACAACTGTTGACTAGGAAGGACTAAGGCTAGAATTTATATAATCCCTCTAAATTGAGGTCTGATCTACTCATGCAATAGAATGAAGTTATTGGAATGCACTAGTTTTGACTGCAGGAGGAGGTAAACTTTTTTGAACTTCCAGCTTCATTAAATCTTTGTATAGATGGAGAACGAGATGAAACAAAGGTCTACATGAGAATTTTTCAGTTAGATGTGCTAGTTGTATATTTGCAAGAAGTTTTCATCATGTAGAGGACAATTCTTAGTGGTATTCTTTGCATTTACTGTATGGTGGTACAGTCCATTTTACCACCTCAGCATTTTGCCATGCCATCCCATCATCCCTGTGTTGCATGTTTAGAACCAGCCTCATTTATCCATAAAAACATTTAATTTTGGGCTTCTTCCAAAGAACTTAGAACAGGTTATATGAAATTATCATCTTACCCTTCCAAATAGTCCTGTGGAGTAGATGGAACCAACCAGGGATGCATAGCTGACCATGTATGTGGGCTTAAGATGTTCATATCTATGTTAATTCTTTTGTGAGATCAGAGCCTTTTTACTAGATGTGCAGTTCTCTTTTGACCAATCTCTTGCCATTTATTTTTATGAAAAAGATTGACTCAGTATTTTCCCCAACTATACAAATTCTTCAGTAAGTAGGCACATCAAATGTTCAAATATTTATGTTGTTTT
Source organism: Iguana delicatissima (assembly GCA_948472985.1). Taxonomy (NCBI): domain Eukaryota; kingdom Metazoa; phylum Chordata; class Lepidosauria; order Squamata; family Iguanidae; genus Iguana; species Iguana delicatissima. The sequence goes on from CAOKZL010001050.1 coordinate 193,206, forward strand.
AAGAGACAGAGCTTATGTCCCATATAGATTTGTCTTCATTGGATAAAATTCTTTCCAGCTTATTGTTGGAAAACTTTGAAGCTTTTATTAAGTCCCAAAGCAGCTTCATAAAACATTTTGTAAAATGGGAATGCTGTGAAGACTGGCAGAAAGGATAGCAGGTACAACAGAAGTACAGTGCTCCCACTGTATATGCAGGGGTTCTGTTCCAGGAACCCCTGTGTAAAACAAAGACACAACATGGTCTCCCAGTAGACACAATGTGGGAGTGCCTACGGCAGTGCAGACACAGACTCAGCACATCCATTAACTGTAATGGGATGTGATGCTTCATGTTTCTTTGCATTTGTGTATGCAGATGTAGTGCAAGAGGAGGGCCCGCTATACTTGAGAAGCATTTAGAAGTTGTGATTCTTGAGGTAACAGCAACCTTTGATTGTTAACTTTTGAGGAATCTTGCCTAATGTCAGCAAATTACTCCTTTTGGAGCCATCTTGGTTTTGTTGATTCAGTTGTGACAAATCTTGTTGTTCAGTCAGAGACTGGTGAGGCACTGTTTAAATTAAATTTTAAGCTCAGATCAGAAGAGCAAAAGAGAAGAATAAATAGAAGCTTAGGCCAACTTCCTCCCATAGATAGTTGAACTATATTGTTGTGTGCCTTCAAGTTGCTTCCAGCTTTTGGTGACCCTAAGACGAGCCTATCATGGAATTTTCTTAACAAGATTTGCTATTGCCTTTCTCTGAGGCTGCGAGAGTGCAGCTTGCCCAAGTTCACTCAGTGACGTTCCATGGCTGAGTGAGAATTCACACTCAGATGTCCATAGTCATTTAGTGCTCGAGTCACTGTGCCCCACTTGCTCTGTGAGGAACTGCATACCTGGATACAAACAGCTTCACAGTAAATATGTTTCCATACATCTAAGCAACTGAATCAATGACTACCACCATGGTTTTGTCTCCTCCCTTCCATCTCTTTCCTTGTGTCTCATGTCTTCGAGACCATAAACATGAGAGCACACAATGTTTAATTATTGGTTTTTGTAGTCAGATTGGTTTAGGGCATCAAAAATGAATATATAATGGTAAATTGAGGTGGTTAGCATTGGAAAGAAGATTCTGATAAATGAGTTACTGATTCTAAACAGATTCCACTTCAAAATTGGCAATTTTAGTTGTGGAGCCTATATGGTTATATGCTACAAGTTTTGAAATATATCACAGCAGTTAAGCAACTGCATATGGTAATGTTGACTTGCAACTCTTTAAAAAGTTAGTTATAATTATACAAGCAGTGTTTTCCTGTTTTCTTGTGGCTTTATTAGCAGTTTGGTATTAGTACAAATTAGCATCAAGTAATATTTGATCAGAGATCTTTGCATTTGGTTGGGGAAGAAAAACTTCCCTCATGGTTTCTTGTGAATTGCATCTGTTGTCACCCTTGGAATGATGCCTTCAGGACTTTTTTTAATAGAAATTAATTTCCTCTTTGCCTGCTTTCTCTTGTGTTTAATGATACAATTGTAGTCAAAACCCCTTAGTTCATTAAAGGGCATATAAAAATTCTTCTAGCAAACTCACAGATACAAGGAGTAGCTGAAACTTCCTTTACATGGTAAATGAAATTGAAAGCAATGTTAAAAATATTTTTTCCAACATGTGATAGCCACTGTGCCCTTCTGCTATATTTTTTGATCCGCAGCATTTAAAAAAATAAAATCTTCAGATTTGAAGTCTCTCTTGCTGGAACTTCTGTGATTTATCAGTCAGTGAAAATGAAATAAGTTACTCTTATTTCTTAGGCCCTTTTTGCATGTTACCCGTTTGCACGGCTGGGGGGGCGTCTCGTGCAAAAAGCCTCAGCAGGAACGCTGCCGCTTCCCTCCTGCTTTGTCCCGCAGCTCGCTTCCTGGTTGCGTGACCGTCGCGTGAGCGCCCAGCCCCTTCCTACCGCAGCGCAACCTGGGAATTGCGGGCTAGCGCTGAGGCAGGAAGCGCGACCGGCCCGCTTGTCTGATGTACCGCAGCACAGGTAAGGGTGCGCGCGCCCCGCTTTAGGCTTGTGAGCGTCGCGTGAATGGGAGTGCGTCGTACGGACCGATGCTCCCATTTATGCAACACTCAAGGGGCCCTCGCGCAAAAGAAACTGCGTGCGAAAAGGGCCTTAGTAAAATTGCTATGAGCCCTATTTTCTAAAATTATGAAGAAAAGTGAGTTTAAGTGCCTTGTTTTGTGCTCCCTCTATATCTAGAACACATGAGCTCTGTACCTTCTAGGAGCCTGTAAGCTGATGGTTATTGCTTCTCTTCTCTGTAGGAGGAAAATCCTCACATGTATTTCTCAAGAGGCGCTGGTGGCAGAACATGACTGTCTTACTCGGTTCTTTTTTATGGCTATGGTTGCAGCAGTAGCAACATCGGCAATTTTTTTCTGTGGAGATTTTGTTGCTTAACAAGCTACATAATATTCTTTCTTCTTTTTCTTTACCTAGAAGAGTCCTTTTCTCTATTTTATTTTCAGTTTTCTTCTACTCACACTGAACTTTCTTTTCCCAAGGAATTTTCTTTCTCTGACCTTTCCCATGTACCTATAATGCAGCAGACTTCATTTAAGAAGTGCCAGCAGTTGTTACTGCCATCAAGCTCTGGGAGAAATTGGTAAAGAAACCCCTTCTAGATTTTGTTAGCATTCCATAAAGGAAATGGCTACCTCCTCTCTTTTTTTCAGAGAGGGTTTAGAACTTTTATAGTGCAACATCATCCCCCCTTCAATCATCTGTGTGCAGTTTACAAGCATTATTCTTTGATCTGAGTTCATAGAGGTGCACCTCTGGGTAGAACTGACACCCAAAGCATTCTGAAAAAAATGTCATTTGACAATTGTGCTTGGATTATTTGGGTGAAGGGGCATGCTATTCTGTGGCCTGGCACATTCCCAACAGACAAGAACATGACATTACCTTTGCCTCTGTGGAATCTTGTAAATGACATGGTGCTGCAAACCAAATCCATATTGCTGTAAATAAAGAATGACTCAAATATAAGCAGTGAACACCCAGTAGTGGCAGCAATCACACTATCCTTCCCCCTTTTCCCAAAAGGGATCTCTTCCCTTGTCCACTTCTGCCTGTTTTAAAGTCAGAACCACATTGTCTTGGTTAAGTGAGGTATACATTGCAGATTGTGCTGCCTAAGCCATGATTCCAGGCTTCATAGTGAGAACTGCATTTCATTTTTCACTTCAGGCAGCAAAATGTCTTGAGTTAGCTTCAAAAAATTATTTTCTGGAGGAAGACACATACTCCACTAAGTATGTCAGCTTGCAAGTTTTTTAACTATGTGCTGGCATAGACCAGGACCAAAAGAAAAAATGTTGCTTATCTTCAGCATAGTCCACTGCAACAGTATGAGTTGCTTCTTATTGTGAGTTAATAACGTCCTGTTCCTTGAGGCATACACAGTGGGAGGGTTTTTCTCCCACAAACGCTTTGAATCGTTGTTGACTTTTTTTGCAAAGCAGTGCCTTAAATAATGTGACATAACTTGGTGATTCAGTAAGAAGCTCTGAAAAGGTTTTGTAGTTCTGTTGTTCTGTGCCTTCAGCTTGTTTCCAACTTATGGGTAATCTTAAGGCAAATCTTCAGTGGGATTTTCTGGAGCTTAGAGGTGTGATGTGCCCAAGGTGGGTTTCCATGGCCAAGCAGGGAATCAATTCCTGGTCTCCAGGGTCATAGTCCAGTGCTCAAAGCACTACACCACGCTGACTTTCTACTTTACCAAAAAACTATCTTAGCAAAAAACAAAAAGAGAGAGAGAAAAGAAAAGTTTTGATGCCCTCTGCAGTTCAGCTGGTCTTTAACAATGAATAAAATTGCTAATATTCAGTATGTTTGCTTTTCAGTTACATTTTGAGATACCTGGCTGTGGCTGATAGGAGTTAAGAGTCCGATGAGTCTGGAGGATTAGAGATTTTCCTCTCATGCTGTATATTCAGCAAGTGGTGCTGGGGACTGCTATTCAATTCCCTGGCCACAGGGCTGTGGCGTCCTTCAGGATTCTGTTTTATCCCCCCTTACTTTTTAACATCTACATGAAACCCTGGTAGAGGTCATCTGGATTTCTGGGGTTTGGTGTCACCAATAGGCTGATGAAACCCAGCTCTACCTCTCCTTTCCATCTGAGTTGTCTCAGTATTTAATCAATATTGTCAGTAATGGACTGGATGAGAGCACACAAATTGAAGCTTAATCCCAACAAGACAGAGGTGCTCCTGGTCAGTCAAAAGACAGATCAAGGAATTGGGACTCTGACTGTGCTTCATGGATGCACTTCCCCTGAAATCTCAGACCCACATCTTGGGTATTGTCCTTGACTCAGCTCTGAGCTTGGACGCCCAAGTTTTAGCAGTGGCCAAAGTGCATTTGTACAGTTAAAACTTGTACACCAACTGTGCCCATTCCTTGAGACATCAGATCTGGCTGCAGTGACACAACCTTGCTTCATTGGACTACTGTAACACACTACATGGGGCTGCCTTTGGAAACTGTTTAGAAATGTCAGCAGGTTCAAAATGCAGCAGCCGGAATGCTGACGAGGGCCAGTTACAGGGAGCACATAACTCCTTTGTCAAAACAGCCTTGCTAAGTACCTGTTTCCAAGCACAATTCAGAGTGCTGTTCATGACTTATAAACCCCTATACAACTTTGGTGCAGACTATTTGAAAGAGCATAGCTCCCCATACAAACCTGCCAGAGCTCTAAGATCTGCAGGGGAAGACTTTCTCCTGGTCCCACTGCTCTCCCAGGCTCGCCTAGTTAAAACACAGGGAAGAGCCTTCTTGTTGGCTGCTCCCTCCCTCTGAAACTCCCTTCCTCAGAAGTTAGGCTGGCTACCTCCTTGATCTAGTTTCTCCGGCAGGCAAAAACTTTGTTATTTAAGCAGGCTTTTAATACATAAGCAGGTGGGCTTTGAATTAATCAAGATGTTTTTAAAATTTTGTAGGCTTTTCATAATTTTATATGTTCTTAAATGTTTTAATTGTTTTATTAATATTTTACCTTTTTTGGAAGCTGCCTTGGAATCTACTCTGGGAGAAAGGTGGCAAATAAATAAGCTGGATGCTGTGCACTCCTCTTGCCAGCTTCTGTTTAAATCATATGAGGAATACCTGTTTGATATTTGAAAGAGGTTGACTTTGCAGGTTATCAGAGCTGAACCATTTCAGTCATAGAATAAGTTTTGTGACAATATTTTTCACAGAAGTAGCGATATTAGTCTCTTGCAGCATAAAAGGAGGATGGAGAAGAAGAAAAAAAGAACTGTGACAGCACCTTTAAGACTAATTGGCTTTTATTTTTGCATGAGCTTTCATGGATATAAACCCACTTCTTTGATGCAGCACCAGTACTGCATCCAAAGAAGTGGATTTATGTCCATGAAAGCTCATACTGAAATAAGAACAAGTTAGCCTTGATGATTCTGCCACATTTCTTTTTTTTTCTCCCCTCTCCTCCTTTTTATGAAAATATTTGTTTAATTCAAGATGGTATTTTAAGAAGGTTTGTAAATACCCTAGATAGGATTACACCTTTATTTTAGTGGGGACAGTGCACACAACTGATCTCAAGATCATCACATGGAACGAATGATGTCTTGTTTAAAGTAGCCACAGAAAGCCTACTTATGGGATGAATTTGAAATGCCCTGCGCCCCCAGTACGTCTGTGTATATAAATGTACCAATGTGTGAAAAGATTGCTTTTCTAAAAATATGCAACAGATTGATTTGTTCTGATAATTGTATGATTGAGAGTGAGTCATGAATATTATAAAATCCAGGAAAACAGGAAGTTGAATGTGTAGTCTATAATTGGCAAGAAAGTTCAGTATTTAACTACCATGAACTTACCTCAAGAGCGCAAATAGAGGTGTCCCCTTTTGGGTACAAAAGCTGGATGTTAACTGTCTAAACGATATCTAATCTCTGAACAGTAATTATAGTGCATCCACAGTTGTAGCTTTCTTTCTTCCTATGACTTACTGTGTTTAACTGACATACTGAAAGAGGGCACAAGATCAGAAATAAGTCTCCATTCTATACAAGGGGATATTTTCTGTTCTCTTGAAAGGGTCTTGAGCCATATATTATGTTAGCAGTCTTCAACTGCTTATATAGTAGAACAATTTTAGGAGTTTCTTATTTTCCCATAGCTTTCAGTAACCATATGTTGGCACACTTAAAAATAGAAAGGATGGAAATTAAGGTAATTAATAATCCATCCTGTGTAATTATTAAATGACAAAATAACTTCAATCCCTCCATGATTCAAAGAATGGGATCACTCACCCTGTACTGAAGCTTAAATAATATGTTATACGAACTTCCTTGACTGAATTAGCTGATGAACCTGTCCAGCAATAACTTTCAGGCCTGTTTCTTATCATCACACCCTGCAACACCCACTCTTCAATTAAAGCTTTCTTGGAATCAAGGATGTCACTGTTGACTCATGAACATAATGTCACTCTTTGACTGACAACCGGTAGTTTCTTACAGATCGCAAGTGATCTCTAAAAGCATACTATTTATGTTGATTCTGAAATTCAAGGCTTTGTACGATTACAGGCTACATTTATTGAAATGGGATGATTATTTCCAGTGACCCATTTGACACAGCACGGAATTTTCTTTGTTTTTCTGAAGTCACATCTAGATTTGTTGGGAAAAAATATTTTACATTTATTTTGATCAAAATCCTTTTGTGGGGACAGTTCTTGATGTTGACATGACCTTTAAGGTCTCAGGAACCCTAATCAAGCTTACATTTATTGATTTGGATCTTAATGTTCTGGTGGGGAGCATCACATCAACCACAGAAAAGGGGAAACCTCTTCATCTCCAAACTCTCAGTCTTCAGGATCTACTCCAGAGGGCTGGAAGAGGGAGTTCCAGAGAGAAGAGGAAATCACTGAAAATTACTTTCCCATCCCCTCAGATCTTCCAGCAGACACTTCATTTGGGTCAGAATACCTGTTAATGGAAGGATCTCCCATTCATGGAAGAGAACTCACATCCAACCCACTGAAATAAAGTATGTGGTAAATGTAGTGGGTTGTCTTGACCATGTGACTTATTGCAAAAGTCATAATATTCAGTTGAAAATATCAGGGCTCCCTTAGTAAAAGAAAGCTGAAGTATGAATTTTTAAAAAATAATGTTTAAACAGTTGTATATTTCTTTCTGTGGCAGAAATAGTAAAAGTGTATGAGACCTGTCATGAAGATGACACAAGTATTTCAAAATACTTAGCTTTTAGATCGGATTGGTCTTTAGAAGTTTGATGTCATGTGGACAACTGAAGAATGTAGCTAATCAGTTAGTACAGTGGTTCTCAACCTGTGGGTCCCCAGATGTTTTTGGACTTCAGCTCCCAGAAGCCCCAGCCACTATAGTCAATGCTCAGGGCTTCTGGGAGCTGAAGTCCAAGAACATCTGGGGACCCACAGGTTGAGAACCACTGAGTTAGTACCACTATCTTAAAGTATGCATGTATCTGTCTTTGTCTTTCTGTACAGCCAAAGGGTGAGGAATCCATATGCAAGCAAGTAAGCTAGATTTTAAACATAGTTAGCTAAGTTTCACAGCTAAATCAGACTTTTTGATCTGTCCATTCAGATGAGATCATAGGATATACAGGATTTCATGTACTAGAATCATTAAAACTGGTTAGTAGCTTCTAATCATAGAACTGTATATTCACCACCTTATCAGAGGCACTTTGCTTTTCAGTACTGATTGTTGGAGAACATGACCAGGAGGGTTCAGTGGCACTCATTTTGGCCTCCCATGGACATCTGACTGGGCATTGTGGGAACAACATGCTGGACAATATAAATCTTTGCTGTTATCAAGTAGAACTTTTCCAACAAACAATATGGTAGCAATGGAAATGGGCTGTAAGGGTACATCAACCCAATTTAGTGGTTCTTGCATTCAAAGATTCATAGTGCATTGTTCTTAGGTCATGCTAGCGAACCATAGTTTCCGGTGCCATTAAAGTTCTTTGCTGGCCAGCTCTTCCTGAGAATACAGGAGTTTGACAGTTTAATTCTAAACATGAAACTAATTCTACAGAGCTTTATAGTTCTTTCTATTCAGATATTTATAGAGTGAGTTTGACTTACTGTGACTTACAAAGCAGAAAAATGGAAGGATCTATAGGACTGTTAATAGTCCCCTCAAGAAAGCGAACATTAATATTTAATTGTATGTTTACTGTTTTTGGTACAGGTACATTGACTCAGAACGAGATGATATTCAAGCGTCTCCACCTTGGCACCGTATCATATGGAACAGACACAATGGATGAGATCCAAAATCATATTATTAATTCCTACTCCCAGGTATTTAGTGCTTCTCAGTTAATTCCTTACTATTATTATAATTCTTTCAGTAAAACTCAGTGTAGGGAAAAAACCATAAGTGTACTGTGAATGAATCCGAATTTCCAATAGTATATATAATTACATAATGCAATATATTTCAAAGTTATGTGAAACTGCCTACATAAAGAAATTGAATTAATACCAGCTTTGTAATGGTGAGCAATAGAACAATTGGGTTTACACTATATGTTATCAAACATTATGGCGGTTGGACATGTTGCTTGTCTTCACTAGAGAGATAAATGAAGAATGTGCCTCTTGAAACCACCACTGGAGCTCTTTTGTCTTGCCACAGCGTAATTTCTGTCAGTCCAAACCAGTCTGTTGGTTATAAGGCAATCGCACTAAAACACATAGCCAGTATTGCCTTTAGAGCCTGTAGTAGGGTCTAGTATTGAGCTGGCATGATGATGTTCAGCAAGCCATGCATTTTCCCAGTTAACTTGCCCTAAGCCGCTGCTGTTCACCTGATAGTGAATAAGCTCAAATGTCTTCAGCTGTTAGTTACAATGAGGTTTCTGCTGCTGCCCACCAGTGGATACAGGAAGAGAACTGGGCAGAAAGAGTATTGCCGTGAGGGAGTGACTCTGGATGCATCTTCTTAGTTGGAACTGTTTCATGCTCATTTTGTGCTCGTTTTGTTGGACCTTGCCCACCCCTTCTTATGCCTTCTCTTTTTCAATAGCAGAAGTTGCTTGGAATCACTCCTTAGTGTCCGAAGCCAAAATGTGGTATCTTGTGTTACAGAAAAGCCTGATATCGACCTGTTGTTTGTGTACATTCAAGAGATCCATTCTTCCATGCCATTTATACATAGCTGTTGTTATACAAAGCTGTCCAGGATTGCAATTCAGTTTTGTATGATACTTGGAAATAACTTCAAGCCTAAAGATTTTGCCCAAGGTCATATTTGTAACTAACAAGTCTGGGTGGGGTAATGGACAGAGAAGTGAAATAGGAAGAACAGTTCTTGTTTTTTTTTCCTTTTTTCCTTTTGCTTTGTACTCAGATTATTTCAGATAAATTATTTAGTAATCCTTACAACCACCATGTAAAATATACCAGTATTATTAATCCCATAATATAGTTGCAAGAAACAGCTGTTATAGGGATTTGGTTGAGGCACCCTGTGAGTTCACTTATGAACAGAGATTTAAACTGAGGCCTCGCTGTGCTCTTACAACTGCACTGTAGCAGCTGAGCAACAATTTTAATGAAATCTGCTGTGGATGAAATGGTAACTGGTGTCGTTGCCCACGTTTAATGATCTGTAGATAAAACAATGTATCCTGCACAGGTTTGTATATATGTGGATAGTGAAATGCTTGGTATTGCAAATTACTGTGTTGTGGGATGTGTCCTCCTTCTTAAAGTGTAGTGGAACTTGCAAATTCTGCAGACCAGGTGGAAGACTTAATATGTGTGCTCAGTCAGTTCACGTGTTTGTCAGTTCATACTCCATTCCTGTGGCAGGCAGACAAATTTCTTACCTCACATAGGTCATGATATCTCCATGCAAGTTTAATAGAAATGGAGATTCATTGTGCAATTTGCAGCCTGTAAATAATGTTTGTAGTTACTCTAACAACCCGACCCCATTTCATTGATTTGATATACTCCCATTTTCACAAAACCTAGACTTCGAAATAATGAAAAAAGGAACTGAGTGGAGGAATTTAGCGTATTTTAATCCAAAAGCTGAATGAATGAATGAATGAATGAATGAATGAATGAATGAATGAATACAGTTAAAACCAGGGGTAGTTCTTTTGCTTCGGGGAATTCTTTCATTAGGACTTCTTTTCTCTTCAGTTCTAAATACCATAATAACCAAGCAACATATACTATATTTTCTGTGGAGGAATGGCAGTCCAGTAGAAAATAAGTAGCTGTTAAATAGTTGCTTCCAAAAGTCTGTATTGAGCACTCTTTTATTTAAGCAATGATTATTAAAGCAGCCAGTTTATACAGTGGTTCTTATGTGGCATTGATTTTTTTCCTCTTGTTTGTGTTCAGTTTTATTATTAAGATGACAATAGCAGACTAGGTCCACTCTAATGCAACATACAAATCTATTATAACCTGATTATATTTCCCCACTGGAAGCATTCTGTGATAGAGGGCATAATCTTTAATGGAATTTGTGTGAAATTAAATTATACAAGCATCAATAAACATAACATAATTCAGAAGGAGTAAATCAGCTTAATTTATTTGTGGCTATAATGGTATCAGTGTTACCGGAATGCAAAATAAAGATTTAAAGCAGTAGCTGAAAAACAGTGCCAGATGATCAGAAAGTTAAACCCTTTATTAGACTACACTGTAATTTGATGGGCAGAATATTCACGGTTCAGTGGATCAGTACATGAAGTCAAAAAGAAATGCATACTTGCCAGAAAGGGTTCAGCGGTGTTACCCTGTACAAAATAAAAGTTAGTCTGATAATACTGATGAGCTGAGGGAAATTGTCTTATAACACCAAGCTAAGATAGCTCTTTCCAAGAAATAGGGGCATTAATGTGCGCCATCCTGCCTGTTAACAGAAAACATTTACCGTACAGTGTAATTCATATGAGAGCAGTTACTCGTTACGTGGACATAATATGGTTTAGCTATGAAACAATAAAATTTGTCAGCCATTAAAATCTATTCTCTCAAGGTGTAGTCTAATGAAGAGAAGGGAATGTTTTTCACTTATTTTAATAGATGAGGACTCTCCTGTGTCTAAGGAATGCTTTCCATATTGCTTTTCCAAATGTATGCTCTTAAAGCACACGTTTAAAACAACCTAAAGGTGTGAGCTTATGCAATGTTTGGTTTTTCTTTTTAAGTATAATGTCTGAAAGCATTTTATTCAGATCCTGTAAGCAGGTTTCCTGTGAGTAACTTCTCAGCTACTGTGTGAACAGAATGGTTCTTTGGTCTACTATGGTGGTTCTTACTGTCTCATGAGCACAGTGTATCTGAGTAACCTTTGTCTTCCTGCTAGTTCCTAACACCCATTTGAACAATATGTCAGGAAAAGTGAAATGATTTTTGCTTCCCCTGTGGAATTACAAATGCAAGGAAAATAATGATGTACAAAGCAGTACCCCATGGCATGATGCTGGTCAAATAGTGGGAGTCAGTGGTATCGGAGGGCATTATTTACTCCCTCCCCTCCCCTGCAACCTGAGTGTGTCAATGCCTGCTGTGCAAAGACATTAAAGAACTGAAAGTTCTGAATGTTCTGTTTATATTTCAAAGGTCCATTCCCAGGCTAGTGGAAACAGTACCAGTTCAACTCCTTCCAGAAAGATCCAGTCCTCTGCACCTAAAGTCCGCAAAACTGTCAGCAGTCGAATACATGAAGCAGTGAAAGCAATTGCATTGTGTCACAATGTTACACCTGTGTATGAATCCAGAACAGGAGTGACTGGAGAAACAGAATATGCAGAAGTAGATCAAGATTTCAGTGATGAAAACAGAACTTATCAAGCTTCTAGCCCCGATGAGGTAAGGCTACAATAATATTTATTCCACTACATTTCAACTAACGAAATTTGCCACTTGCTACAAAAATCATATCAAATAATTGTGTTCTACTTGCTATACCAGCATAACTGAATAGGGAAAAATCAATACCTACAAAATGCAGAAGTAATAAAATGGTTTGGCGCTGCAACCGTTATTCACTTATCAGAAGGAGATATGGAATTTGAAATTCTAAGGATACAGTATCTTACAATATGTGCAATGGTTTAGTTTTCGAAAAGAAATGCAGCTCCCAAAGGATTCTTCCCCTTTGTTGCTGTCCCAGTATCTACAACTCCTGTCAGCCACAGTTAGTAAATCCAGCGTTCAAGCATCAAAAGAATGTTAGTCCAAACATCCGGAGGGTACCACGTGGGGAGTGGTGTCCTTAAATACTACAAGGAAGATGTAGTAATCTTTAGAATTTTACTTCAATAGATGGATCCATCTGAGGAAGGGAAGTTATGGATTCAGTCTATTATTAAAGGTGACCTCACTTATTTCAGTGACCATTGAAGAATGCTTCTTTCAGACAAATAGACACCAGGTTGTATCTACAGTATCTGAGGAAAATCCACTATAAGTGCTCTTATCTCTAAGGTGCAAGCAGATGTTCACAGACTTGAAGGCCTTCTCAGTGGCAGCACCAGTCCCATAGAACTTGCTACACAAAAAGATGTATCAGCTTGTTTCCAGCCTTCCTTTTTACAGGAGTGTTTGCTGCACTGGGGAAGTGTGGTTGATTATCTGGTAAATGGTGCTTTAAAGGATTGTAGTTATTAGTGAAGTGCTGCCGTTGTCATTTTAATTGATTGTATATATTACATTGTATTGATTCTGTTGCATTTTATTAGTTTTAAATTTGAAAGGTATTTTGAGGGAAGTAGGCTGTAGATGGGAATATTGTAAGGAGGGACGCTGACACAGGAGTGCTATTCTGTGCATTCTGGGTAAATAAAGCAGCTTTCTGAGCGAATTCTTGACTGTATAAAAGACAGGTGTTCAAAAGGAGGCCCACTGTTCAATTTGCTTTACTCTGCTTCCTGAGTAAAAAGAAAAAAAAGTGCTGAAGCAAGGTATCTCTCAATAGTTGTTGACAGCAAACAGTAATCTGGGCCTTGTTTTCTTAGAGACTTCAAATTCAGAAAATTTCATAACCTGTGAAAGTATTGCTGCTTCTCCCACCTATCTACAAAGCAGAAGGTTTACGTATAGTGCCAGTGTATGCTAAGTGTCCATAGAGACTGCTACATCCTTGTTATTTTAAGACGTGTTTACTATGCATTAATTGCTCTTCCATTCCATTATGTTTGCAGTTTTCAACCAAAACATTTGATAAATTAATGCAAAAACAGGACAATATAGAGTACAGTATGAGACAATAGATACTGTAAGATAATTTTGTGTGTGATATGTGGCATTTATAATGAAATTTTGGCTTAGATGCATGATCACAGGGTAACTTTCATGTTATTGTAGGCATATTCAGGCAAGGCTTAAGACAATCCCGTCTTTCAGTTTTACTTTGTAATTCTTTAAATTGTCTTTCTTTTCTGAAATTCTTGTGCAAGGTATCTCCTAAGCTTTTTAAAAATGTTGAAAATATGAAGCTATGAAAACAGTTAACCTTAAGATTGTTATGTGACCAAAAAGAAAGCTAGAACTGAAAAGACCAGAAGGTCTTTATCATAATTTTTAAGAGCTCTATTGATGCAATGCTTGCAAATCACTGGAGCCTAAGGAAAATAATGTAAATGGTTCATTATTTAGCGTATTGAACTTTCTTGCAGTTAGGTTGACGGATGATGCCAGTGTTTCCCAATCACACAAGTACCATTTTAAAAGCATTTTTATTGAATAAAGTGCTGAGAATATTGCACCCTGGAGCTTTATTTGGGCAAATGACTCAATTGATGTTTTCTTTTTAACCTCATTGTTGACCTATCAAAACATATTTGGTTAATAAGCAACAGTATAATTTGACAAAGTTGTGTTTTTGCATTCTACTTTTTTAACAATGCAGTATTTTTGATTTTTGTAGTAGCATATATTATTCTTAGCTTTTTGCACCATACAGTATGATACTGCAGAAAATGTGTACAATAGACAATGAAAAAAAAGGTCTTCTGTTTGATTAATGAAAAGACTGAACAATAAAGAAGTTTTCAGTTTCAAATATGTGTAATATGTATGGCTGTCGACATATTCACTAACACATTTTAAAGAGATTATTAAGACCAATTGGAACCCTCATTATAATGCATGTAGCTACTGTAGCTTCAAGATAAGTAACTTATTCTGTATTCATAGCGTGCTCTCTACTTATGCCAAGCTCATTGTTTCTTATGATAAGTGATCAATATTTCATTTTCTTGGAAAGAATGGAAAGTTTCATTTGTCTGTTGATTGTGCCCTCTGCAGCATAGCAAAGAAAGAGGACATGTTGAGGACTCTGCTGATAAAACCCAACTGTGTTTATGCTGTTTTATCATATATATATGTCCAATTGAATCATGAAAAGCAGGTGATAAACTAATGTAATGAAGTAATAAAGGGATATAAACTAAGCAGATAGAACCATAAGTTCAAAGGTCATAAGTCCAAGTAATTCAGATAGTTGCTGTGGACAGGAGCTTTTGAAGACCTTTGCCCCTCTTTGGTCAGGAAAGATGAATCACTCATGCCCTTTAATGGCTAATTCTAATAAACTAGCTATTTATTGGCTAGACATTAACCTACACATACCTCAAAAATCTGTGATTCTAATTTCTGGAATATTTAAATATTTTATGAAAACATTATGGTGAGGGAATTTGAAAGTAAGTGAGGTAAGACTATAGTGATACAGCACTTAATGAAATAGTAATTAAATTATGCAGTTGTCGTGTACGGACTAGAGTGGGTAAGCTTCATTTTACATTATAAAGATATTCCTTTCATGCATATAACTCATAAAGTGTTTCATTGAATGATTGCTTCATGCAATTATTGCTAAATCTACTTACTTGTCCTCATCGTTGGCTGTTAGTATAGTGCAGTGGGATTAAAACAGAAAGAGAAAGGAATAAAATATAAGCGAAAAAGAGAAGACCTGAATATTAAACACTAAAAAAAAATCAATTTTAAGAAAAGATGTTTTTGCTCCTGTAGAGCCTGTCATAATTAATAAGTGGGGTTAAATTAAGGTTAAAAGATTACCCTAACTATGAGCATCTTCAGAATGTGCCAACATTTATCTTGAGTTGGATAGGCTAGAGTTGGAGCAGAATGTGGTCACCGTTAGTAATGCTGTAGGATCTTTTGTTGGACTTTGTTAGCAACTAGAAGAACTATGTCTTCTCCTAGTACCGCAGCCACTGCACACAGTTGAGAAGTGGAGTATTTATTCAATTTGTCACTCAGAATTGTGTGTTTTCTTGTGTGTCTTCTTGTAGTGATATAGCAGGGGATGCAGGTTTGCATCTGATCCGGTAAAAATAGGTATCAGTTTGGACTTGAACTTGGCTAGATGTGGGTGTGTCCTCTCTTTGGTGCTTTAGTTAAAAAGTGAGCAGATGATGAGCTGAGTCTCTTTCTTTGTTTTGAAGACAAGGTTAATCAATAGCTATTAGCCGTGATGGTTATACATTGCCTCCCATATCAGAAGCAGTATACCTCTGAACACCGTTTGTTGGAAAAGATAAGTGGGAAGGTACTGCAGTAGTCATGTCCTGGTTGCAGACTTCTCCTAGGCGTTTGAGTGGTTATTGTAGTAATAGAATGCTAAATTAGATAGGTCTTTGGTCTGATTCAGCATGGTTCTTGAGAAATAAGAAGCTTCGAGCAGTGCCCTGATTGTGAATCCATGTCTAAATTATATTAGAAGCCCCCTTGAGCAATATCTAGCAATATCTGGAGCAATGTTATAAGACTTATAATCTGGGAGTAAGTAATAATTTTCTTCCCAAGTTTAGGGAAATTGAAAGAAAATGTGAGACCAGTAGCTGAGATGTCTGAAGTAGTGCAGGACATAAATTCTTGGCAGAGCTTTAGACCTCTGGGTCCTGCAACAGCAGCAGCTTTTTCTGACTTCCCCCGCCATTGTTGATCACCCCTGTGAAAAGTGTTCTTAAAACTGCTGGGAACCATCAACAGAATTTAAGCCTTTATCTCTTGCAGAGTATCTGATAAATTCTACTATTGATCGATATGCATGTATGTTCAACCCTAACATGTACGAACCCACTTGTGAGTTTAAGATCAAAGATAATTGGAGGAATGACTCAGCTAACAATTCAGTGAAAGATTCTGATGTTAAAATCATGTACCATCTTTGGTCAGGCTTAGGTGAGGGACTTCCTTCAGTATTAAGAAGGAAGACTCAGCTGTGCCACCCATCCTCAAGTAGCCCCCACGAAAACAAGGTAAAACTATCCCCCTCCTTAGTCTTCCGGAATTTACGAAGTAGCAAGGTGGTGAGGATAAGAATACTTGCAACTGGCTTATAGGCCAATAGAGTAGATAATAGGAACTGAAACCTACTGAAATATACCTCTGTTTCATTATCTTTCCATCTGAGTATTGATGGGGGCAAGGGTTATGTTAACATATAAGCAGAAGGCATTGCCTATCAGAATTTTTTTCCTCAGAGTATCTGTGACCAGAGCACGTCTAACTGCTAACCAATTCTTTCAACCTGACTAGTGTTGCAAAGACTTGCAACAGCAAGACTTGGGACCTGTTTACACATGAAGTCAATGAGGTGGTAGAATGCTGAAGTGTCAGAATGAACAGTGTCATTTTTTTGAATGTATTAAAAGGGAAAAAAATAGAAAAGGCAAAGGAGGCTCCAATGTTTTCTCCCCAGTGTGATGTTTTTCTCTTTGATAGGAGTTCTTTTTTCTTTGAATGAATGTTCAACAGTAATGCCGCACACATTCACGCATGCATATAGTCTGAAGTGGTGTTATAGTTGTTAGGTCCATTCTACCATCTGATTCACAAGCCTCAGAAGATTTGCAGAAGAAAATGAGAGTGATGTTCAGCACATAAAATATTGCAGCAGGCACAGTCTGTAGAATCCAAGGATTGGAAGATTGTGGGAAAAGATAAGGCACTCTTAGAATTTTCCTCACCCCCCACTGCCACTTTCTAATGCAAGTCAGCCATAGCATAAGTCAAAATGTTTTGATGGTGACAGAGAAATTATTGTGTTCCAGTCTTTTCAAACTTGGACCAGAAATTTATGTTCATGAACTTCTTTGTGAGCACAGCTTGCATCTTGTAATCAAAATGAAAATTTAAGATCCAGACTGATAAGTCAACATATTAGATAAACTGCTGGAGGTGACTGTTTGAAATTATCTAATAAATAACAAGAGCCTAATGATTCTTGTCTATTGGCTCCTTCACCTTATCTGTAAGCACAGGTATAACTATCTAAAATGTGACCATGCTATAAACTGCCAACTCAACTTGCATGTGAAGTCAAGCATACACTTAATAATAAACAGATGTGAGTCACCAAATATAGAACACTCAAGTCCTTTTAAAGCAAAGGGACACAAATGAGATGATAGGGTATTAAGGGAAAGATGCAATTTACAGGTCAGAATGTAATAGTAACCTTTCACTGTGAAAATTGAAAATGAACCTTTGGCGTTTGGAGCATTTGCAGCTAATATAGTAGGCTCGTTAGATTTTTGGAAGTTTTTCTTGTGCATCTAAAAATGACATATTAAAGTACATTTATTTTATTCTTTTTCCTCTAGCAATCTTTTCACCATATTGTATTTCACTGATGCGAACAATAATACCTGAAGCCATGATATATCCTGCAAACTATCTTTTATTTAACACTAGCATGTCTTTCTAGCATGATCAGATAAACCTTATTCATTAAGTACTACTCTGTGGGTTCTGTCTACACTTCTTTAGTATCTTCCATGGTCATAACAGTATTTTCCATTAAGAGATTAAGTAATTACCATTACTGGAGGCAGCACTGTTTAACTGGCTCTTATACTGATTCCTTCTAAAGGAAACAATTTTTCTACTTCTAGGTTTTTCTTCTTTGGAATTCTGGAGTCTTGAGGTGCTTGTAGGTCAGAGAGAGGAAAATATCAAGAACTTCCATCCATCACTGTATTTAATTTTATACTCACCAGTGTTAACTATAATTTTAAACAACTAGTGGAATTGTTATATTTGCTTGTCTTTTTACTCCCAATAATACTGCAATATATGTTCTTAAAAATTACCAAAACTGATAAATTTAATAAGACATTGTCTGTAAACATAGGTGCATACATCTCCAGAAAAAGTGGGCTGCTTAGTTATATTGTGGTGGGACCCAGTTCAAAGAACTGATAGTGTGTTGGTAGAATATCAGATATAAAAAGTTGAGAATCATTGGCTTATAGGACTTAAATTTCCTTACATACCTACTTTTCTAATCTTATTTCTTCAGTCTTAGAATGAAGGAGATAGATGATCATAATATTCTCAATGTGAAGCTGGAATGTATATTCCAGTGCTTCTGTAATTACACAATCTTTTTATTTGCCATACTGGGTGCTTTGTTTTGATAGGGTTAATATCAGAGATAGGGGAGAGAGGATAATTCCCAAGGGACTGTCTAGGGCTGCGTGCTTACTTGAAATAAGCACAACGTACTGTTACAGCACTCTGCTCTATATAGAAAATCCTTCAGTGAGCACATACTCCATCAGGTCTCCTGAGGTTTTGGGACAGTAATATAAATTCCTGGTTTATCTTGGATAATTCTTGAAGATTTCTGTGGATTCCCTTTTGCAGTGGAAATCTGTTCCTAACATATCAGTTAGTGTTTTCATAGTATGTGAATTACTGTTGCTAAACACAAATGTGCACATTAAAGAAGCTACTAAACACACTATTAGTGAGTGGGATATGCTGTTTTGTGTAGGAAGTTGTGTGCAGGAGGCTATTTTATGGAGGTTTCAACAGACTCAAACTGTGCCATAATGGCAAGGATGCAGGTCCTTTAAAAAAACACAAACATTGCAAAATGAGTAAAATACATAGCTTCCAACATAGGCAAATCAGCTATCTAGTCAACTGCTTTTACATTCATCAAATAACTTACAACATGTCCTAATGCTTCATTTATATATGTTAGGCCCATGTTTTCCTTGTAGTTGTTCACACCATTCTTCAGTTTTCCCCCGCCACAGTTTCTTATATGTGATAACACATAAAAAATATGAATGTAAAGGATTCAGGATGTTGTGACATGGAATGAAACTGGATCTCTTCCACATATGCCACATATTTTTATTTGTGTTTTCATAAGAGTGCAAGCTTTTTGTTTTTTGGGGGTTTTTTGTGATAAACACATTTCCTCATAGAGCAGTTAATTGCTGCTAACTTCTTGTCTCAATAGGGACAGTATTAACATGACTTTGTTAGTAGCCAGATTCTAAAATGTGGTTATAATTAATAACTAGTCCTTTAATTTTTGACAATTAGAATTGGCGCTCACTTCGTATACTATATGTTTTCCTTTCCTCCTGTTTTGTATATCTTATGGACAGCTGATAAATACATGTTCCACTTTCTCATGGTCAGTTTGAATTCTGTGACTCCTCTTTCTTGAGAAGCAAATCTGTAAACCCTTCTAGTGTGCTTCAGAGGGAATTGCTGTCTCAGAGTACAGAACGACCTGCATAAGATTCTGCGAATGGAAATTTATCCTAAAAAGGCTTCAATTCTTGTGCTCAATTTGATTTACAGTGGATATAACTGACAATTAAAACTACTATGTCTCTGTCTAGGTAGCTCTGGTGCAGTGGACAGAAAGTGTTGGCCTTACATTGGTGAACAGAGATTTGACTTCAATGCAGCTGAAAACCCCTAGTGGACAGATTATGACCTACTATATTCTGCAGATTTTCCCTTTCACATCTGAGAGCAAACGAATGGGAATCATAGTGAGGGTAGGCTATGTAAATATATTTTCTTGATTTCTCTTTCAGGTTGTATCTTTATGCAACTTTTCAGATATAAAAGTTGAGAAATGTGGATGCACCCTCCACTGTTACCATGTCTCCTCATCTTAATAACGTAACAGTAGTAAATGCTAAGTCAGTGCTAAACTAATGATCCTACAAGCTGTTTTCCAAGTGGATTCTTCATGATAAGTGTGGTGTTTAGGCCAAGTTGTAATGATGTACTTTAGTATCCAACACCAACAGAATTTGAACTGTATTTCTTTTTGTTCTGCTGCTGCTGTTGCCCTCTTTAGTACCAAAATCCTGCTCAAAAGTGTTTCCCAGCTCTCCAGAACAGATTTTTAGGGTAGAGGCAGGCTTGGCGGGGGGGGGGTATCATGAATGCTGGCAAAAGCAGTAGGATCCTGTGCAGCACCATCACTGAGTCCTGGCCTGCTACAATAAATCTTAACTGGTGTGTGTCTGCATTATGCTCTTCTCATTTTTTTATTTGTTTTAGGATGAATCTACAGGTGAAATCACATTTTACATGAAAGGTGCCGATGTTGCAATGTCCTCCATTGTTCAGTATAATGACTGGCTAGAAGAAGAGGTAAGAAATTGTACTGGTAGTACCAGAGAGGTGTAGAATATGAAATTCAGTAACCGAAGGCTAAGTAGCGGTATATTCCAGTCTCATAACAGCAGTCTGCTTCAGGAATGGGCAAAGTGTGGTCATGGGGCTGCATGCTGCCACCCCCAAGCAGTTTTTGCTGCCCAGACCCCCAGACTGCCTATATCTGTCCCACCACCACCACCCCAAAAAATGTGAAATGCCTCTTCTGGAAGCATCCAAGACCAGAAGTTCACCTTGTTAAATTGATTGTAAAACCCTTGTGTTTTTTAAAAAACGGAAGTGAATTTCCAGCCACTTCTCCCCTCCCCTATTTTTGGCAGTCCATGTGGCCTCCAGAAGGTCCTGGGGCAGAAAATTGTCCCCTGGACCTGCTACAGTTGCCCAGCCTTGGACTACTTCAAAGACAGAAATAACAAACCGAAGGCATAATGCACGAGAAATACAACCAGGTGTTGCATTAGTAGGTCTTAAAAAGTTGTGGTAGTTTCCAATTTTTGTATTTTTTTAAAAAAGAAAGATTAACTTTCAAACTAAGCAATATAATGACTGATTTTTCAAGGTCTAGATGGGTTCAGTATCTCTTCCAAAGCAAATAGAATTCAAGGAGCTAACTTTTGTCATGTCTGGGTTCTTGGATATGATCAGTGAGGAGAGGTTTTTGGGGGTTTTTTGTATTGGGTAATGACTCCATAACTAAAAATTATATTTTGGTTACTTTAAATTGTACTGTAATGTAGGCTATAAATAAATGTGTATTCATAAACTTAATATATTACATATATTGCTGTACTAGACACCAGCAATTGTCTTAATTTGACCTTACATATAGACAATATGGTAATGTGATGATCACACAATGCGTGTTCATAATGGTATTGGCAATATAAATCAATGCATGCTTTAGGCACTTTGATTTAATCAGTGGCATGAATAAATTAAACTCCCTGAAGACCTAATAAAGTGTCATAAAAATTACTTTTGGCGATAATGATGCACAATTAATTGTAAAATACTTGCTTAATTTATTTAGCATTATGAGGTCAAATCAATAAGCATTTTGCACTAGACAGACAGCATTAAGCTTTTTAAAGAATAACGAACACCACTGTTTTATATTTAATTCTGGTGTTTTAATTTACTGTAGTGATCTTTCTACCCATTCATATTTATTCTGAAGTAATAGTTGGCTGCCTGTAACAATTGTATATGGTAACCTGTAAAACTGATTTTGAAACAGTTTTTTTTTTTGCAATCTAGCTTTAAAATTAGTTTTTTATGCTGCCACATGCAATATATAACATGAGTGGAGTAGGGGAACAAAACTTGTGGAAATTAAACAGCATGACATATGTCATGGAGAGAATGGTGTGATTTTTCTTTGATTGCTTACATTCAGGATCTTCATAACTTTAAATGAGGGCATGCTAGCATCTCACTATAATATATTAACTTTCATGAGCCTTAAATGTATTTTAGGACAAGCCTTTACAAGGTATTTGAGAATAAAAGCAGTCAATACAACCAAACATATTAAATATATCTTGTTGTTGTGTACCTTCCAGTTGTTTCAAACTTATGGTGACCCTAAGACAACCATATCATGGGGTTTTCTTGGCAAGATTTGTTCGGAGAGGGTTTGCCTTTGCCTTCCTCTGAAGCTGAGATAGTCACTTGCCCAGGATCATCCAGTGGGTTTCCATGTCTTGAGTGGGAGGTTAAAGCCTGGTCTTGCAGTGTCATAATGCAATGCTCAGATCTCTATACCATGTTGGGTATTTTATGGGACATAAATAAAAAGAGATGCTTGATGGACTAAAACAAGTCCTTAGGGACCACCGAAGGGCAAACAGGGAAGGAAACAAACTGTTTTCTTGCAAGGAATTCCACAGGTATCAGTCTGCCTTTGAAAAACTTCACCCCTAGTGGGACCAAAAAGAAGGCCTTTCAGCACCCAGAGAGGTTCATATAATGATAGGCTGTCTTTGACAACTTCATGTCAAAACATTCAAAGCTTAAATTGTATGAGCCCATTAAACTGAGTTTGGAATTAATGGGTAACTAATGTCATAATATGCCAGCTGACTTTCTGGGTTACTTTAAAAGGAAGCTCTAGTGAGAGGGCATGACAGTAGTCTAATCTGTGTATAGTCAGTGTACATTTAGCTGAGGCTGTTCTGTTCCCTGTTGGCAAATTAATCTAAGCTGATAAAAGGCATTCCAAGCCACTGAAGTCACCTCCATCTCCCTAGATCACTGGGTCAAGTAGTACTCCCAAACTCCATATTTTATCTTCAGAAGTAATGTAATCCTGTGCAAAACTGCTTACAATCCTCCATGCATATTAGCACCCACACAACCAAGGTTTGGATTACATTCCAGTTTCATGGATTAAATTTCAATTTCTTTGCCCTCATCCATCCCAATATCACTTCAATTGTTCCTTCAAATTAGATGTCTCCCCAGGCTGGCAAAGGGAAATGAGAGGCAGAACTGTATGCCTTTGCACATGGGTGATGTGATAAAAATGCTGGGAGATGCTCTAGATGCCTAGAGGGCTAAAATCAGTAGCCTTGGGATGAGACAGCAGGCCCTCCACACAATCTTTTGGACCTGTTCCTTCAGGAAATACCAGAGGTACTCTAACATACCCCTTCAGGGAGCAGACCATTTTAAGAATTAGTAGACATTACTTGTAGTAGA
This sequence comes from Iguana delicatissima, assembly GCA_948472985.1. Taxonomy (NCBI): domain Eukaryota; kingdom Metazoa; phylum Chordata; class Lepidosauria; order Squamata; family Iguanidae; genus Iguana; species Iguana delicatissima. The sequence continues at coordinate 216,451 of CAOKZL010001050.1, forward strand.
AGCTATACAACTTCTCAGTATCTATTTGAGAGAGTGCATAAGCGTAGGTGATTATTTGATGATATTAAAGTTGACTGAGTTTGAACTAAGGTGAAAGTGTCTCTTATACTTGTCAAGAAGTTTATACATGATTTATAGCTATCTTATAATTTATTATATTTGCAATTTTAGTGTGGTAACATGGCAAGAGAAGGACTTCGCACTCTGGTTGTGGCCAAGAAGTCCTTGACAGAAGAACAATATCAGGATTTTGAGGTAAAAAGCTATCTATGTTTAATTCAGCAGCAGCTGTAACAAAACCTTTAATCCAAGTAATGCAAAATACTGAAAAGGGAATCCTAGTTTTAAAAGCTGTTTCTGTGAAATTCACACGTAAAACCTCCTTTTGATTAATGATTGGTGAGCTGTACCCTAGCTGGTTTCATCTTTGGCTTAATCCTTACAGACTTTCTTGGAGAAACCCTATGCTTATGGGAACTACCTTTTCATGGTTCCTAGTAATAATAGATGCCCTATAACTGCCATCTCCTCTGCCATGAGGACTTCTTTGTACCATAAGGGAATTATACCCTAAGGGTATCTGAATAACTTTAACATCTCTCAAGATAAAAATCAGTGCTACAGCTAATTTCAGCAAGAGTGTGTGTATGTATGCATGTGTGTGTGTGAATGAAAGAAAGAGAGAGAGTATAGGAAGTAAATGTTAGTGTGCCATTTTGAAAAGAAATTAATTTTAACACAGCTTCTATTAATACATTGAATATGTCTCACAAAATGTGTGTGGCAGGCTGAAGAGTGAAACAAAGAAAGGACATTTGGAAGAGAAAAACATAAGGAAAATCTGAAACAGTGGCATGAGGTTTGGGAGAGATGAGAGTAAGTGTTGCAGAGAGGTGGCAACAGCGTAAATAGAAACAACCTCTAACAACAAAGCTAATTGAAGAAAAAGTACCAAAAGTCCTGAAAGAGCCAAAGGAGAGAGGAAAAAAGGAAGAATGGGGAGGGGGAGAATATGTCACAAAAGTTCTGTTTCTCAGAACTTAGTGTTGATGATGGGGTGCAATATTACAGAAAAACAAAGGAAAAAGAGTAAGTTGGATCCAATTGTAAGAGATAACAGTTAGGGAAAAGTTTTACTTGTTATCTGCTATGGTTCAGCTGAGCAAATCAGTGCACCAAAAAAAGTACTTTCAATAAATCAGTTACGTAATCAAGACATAGAAGGTCTGAATGATTGTAATGGAGACTATTGCTGTGCTTCTTTTCAACACAGAATTGTAGTCTTCTCCTAGATTTGGTCTCTTTCAAAATATCCAAATTAGGGATAAAATCTAACAAGGTTTTCTGTAGGGTGCTCAAGGATTTAGTGGCAAATTAGAAATGTAGCAATACATGGAGCTTCTACATAGGTGTGATGATGGAGATTGTGGATGCTGTCCAATTTCAGATACTTAAATCAATAAAAATAACAAATGAGATTTCCAGTGTTGAAATTTATAGGCATGAGTCATTTTGATTACATTTATTCTCCTTGTAGTTTCTTCCTTTAGTATTATCTTAGTTCTTCAGTACTAATAATTGGTGTTTGTACACTTCAAGTACATCTGAAAATTGAGTCTAAATCTCAGGAATCTACAGCCTTTCAATGGTGTGCAGCTGTTGTATTTTGCCCATTTGTTTTCTATTCATTTATGACTGACTTATCAATAAACAGCAAAACTTTTTTTAAAAAAAGTCCTGTCTACAGGTGGCCACAAACTTAGATTTTGTTTTGTTTTGTTGGAAATAGAATCGATATAACCAAGCAAAGTTAAGTATACACGACAGAACTCTCAAGGTTGCTGCAGTGGTAGAGAGTTTGGAAAGAGAAATGGAATTACTGTGTCTCACTGGAGTTGAAGATCAGCTACAGGCTGATGTTAGGCCAACACTGGAGATGCTACGAAATGCTGGAATAAAGGTACTGACCTCTCTTTTTTGATCATCTAATTAATTTGTTTCTTCACATACAGTTTTTAAAATTGTATTTAAATTAATACAAAATCCAATTGTATAGCTTTGTTAGATGCTTCCGTACAAAAACTGACATTGCAGTCTATTACCATATAAAAAGTAAAAGACGCAGGGAGCATGTGGGTGCCGTGTGTGCCTCTACAGAATAGACAACAGAATTTGGAAAGTGAGAGGAAAAAAGCAGAAGCTGCTATTTTGCAACCGTCTTGTCAATTTTTGTAGAAGCCTTATTTAAACATAATAGCTTTGGGACTTTGTTTTTTATTATGTGAATATACACAAAACACACATCAGTTTAGTTGCACCAGCCTGATATAGATGTAGTCGACATTGAATAAGATATTCCATGATGTCTCATGTGTGAGATATTCCATGAATGCAGCAACATACAAGTATGTATAATGCTCCATTGGTTACAGTGTGAATAAATAACCCCAGAGCTTGGATAAGAGGGGAAAAAAATTGTAGCAAGACAGATAGTGATGTTCAAACATGTTTGAGGGCATGCCATTTCTAGACTTTTAAATCTCAGTACAAATGTCACCTTCATCCTGAACTAACTTGCTGTCCTTAGGTTAGCTGCTTACTATTTTGATTTTCATCAGGCTGATGTTAATAAACACCGCTAAAACTTACACACTTGAAAAGATTCAAAAAATGGCTTCTCTAGCCAAGTTGATGCTGCTAAGCAAGAAAGTAGTATTGGAATTCTGTTTTGAATTTGCCCTGCTGGCAAAAACTCTACCTGAGAACTTCTTGCGGACAAATGGCACAGCAGATCCTTGCTAAGCAGGACCAAATCTTTGCCACTTCTCTGTCTGGGCTGACTCATCTGGACTTAAGCGTTGCTATAAATCAAAGGACATGGATAGTATGGGAGAATTCAGGATAATCTACACCAGCAGTGGGGAACGTGTGGTCCTCAAGGTGATGTTGGACTCCAGCTCCTATTGGCCATTTCCAGCCTGGCTTGTTGTGAGGGGTACTCAGGTTTCAGATATTCCACCAACATCAAGAGCAGTAGAGGATCCCCATTAATTATGGCCACACCTCAGGTTTGCATACTGGAGCACACAAGATCCAGTATTTTTTTCATACTAGAGCACACAAGATCCAGTATCAGAAGTTTTATCTGGGATGGGAGACATATGCTTAGAAGGAGAGGATTCTTAGTAAGAGAGGTGACAGTCTTTCCACACAAAAAGTTGTTCTGAATTGCGCTAGGTGTCTTCACTGAATCATTTCAGTAAGGAACAGAAGGATGCATTTTTGTTATTGCTGTCCTAATCTTTTTTCTGGGAAGGAAGAGATGAAATACTGACCTACTTTCTATCAAGCTGAGCTATCTTTTATGTCTGCGTAGAGGTTGATTTGTTTTGCACATGGGCTCTTACCTTTGTTTTTAAGACATAAGAACAAATTTTTATGATAGTTATTGAATTGAATGCTATGAACATGGATCAAAGAAAATAAATTTTTAGAGTTTGAGATGAGCATAATATATCAGTGAGTAAAATAATCAAAATTATTTTGTAGATATGGATGTTAACAGGAGATAAATTGGAAACTGCCACTTGTATTGCCAAAAGCTCCCACTTAGTGTCCAGAACACAAGATATTCATATTTTCAGACCTGTAAGTACGTCGAAGAATATTTTATGTATCTTATCAACCATAGCAATGCCTACTGTAGTCCTGTGATCATGCATTTGTTAGAGTTGTGTCCATATTATTTATATGGAATTTGAAAGAATTAGAAATAGTAGAAATATAATAGAAAGATCACATATACTTCCTTAGATGTCCCCGTAAATATGCTTTTTATGACATCTGTTGATTCACGTGTATTGCAAGAAATGTGTTCAGTTCCACTTGAACTCCATGTGAAATCATAACTGAAGTGCATTAAAAGACATTCAGTATTTTTCCATCTACATTAAGAACCTTTTCTCTCTAATTTTAGTTTGAAATTGATGATACCTATGGCATCTACTTTTGAATCTCCTGATTTTTCCTTTATAAAAAGGAAAGAAAGGTTGAGGGCATTACTGCATTTGCTGGCATATAAGACTCCCTTTTTTTCCTGAAAAAATGTTGTGTTAAAATTGGTTGCGTCTTATACACCAGTGTGTCTTATGCACGTATAAATAGGGTGCGTCATATACCCCGGTGCATCTTTCACGCCGGTGAATATGGTAGTTTGGGGCTATGGAGCTAGAAAAGAGATGCTTTTGTCCCATTCCATTTTCTTCATCTAATCCTTCATCTTCTCTCAGCCCTTCCCTGGAAAGCATACAGACATTGGTTTGGAAAATGATATGGGAGATCTGTTTAATGTTCTTACTTATTAAGTTACATTCCTAATCTATTCTGAAGGCACCCACAGCTTACTTTTTTCTTTTTAAATGGAAACATAGATCCCTTCACTGATCTCCAGCATCTTATCTAGTGTGTCCCTATGAATTCTTAGCACTAAAAACAGCATCTTTTTTTAAGAGTTCTGTTAATAATTCATTTTAATCTGTGAACACAAAATGGCTGTCAAATTCACTTACCACATAGCTCTTAGCTATTAGTTTTGAACTACCATGACATGGGAAAAATAATGAAGTCCTAGCCTGTTTCCAAGCTGTTTTTGATTTTTACAGCCCTGAGTGTTTGGAGGCAAAGATATTATTCTGATGATCTACAATTTAAGTAGATGTGACTCCCATTACTTCTCTGCCTCACATAAAAAAATCTTAAATTACAGAAGTGTTAATACTTCAAGTCCCAATACTTCAGAAGGGTAACACACAAATGCTAAAATATACAGCTAGCTTTGCACATAAAAGTTAACTTTTACGTGATTTCTGTAAAAAAATATGTGTGTGTATATACATACTACAATATGATTAACATATGTATCTTTAATTTCACTATATTAACACTGAATTTAAAAAAAATGTTTGAAACTCTTTGAGTAATTGCATATTAGTATGTCTGCATTCTAAATTAGCCTCTCAAACTCACAGAAATAATTATTTGAATACAATTTACATGTAAATACAATTTGTTTTGAAACATCAGAATGGCAAATTAGGGTCTGTAGACTCCTGTTTGCTATTAAACTGTTATTAATGCTTCTGACAGAATTTAAATCAACTATCAGTGACCTTTACAGGTTATATTATCACAGATTAATTTTTCTAATTTAAATGTGTTATGTTTGAGTTAGATTTTTTTCCTTTCAGTTATGACATTTATACAATAAATGAATCCTGAAGGTGTTTCATCATTGAACATGTGAATTATCAATGAATGAGACAGAATAGCTGCTGACTACTTTGGTTCAAAATAAATATTCAAAAAAAATATCTCAGATTTTTACAGTGTAGTCATCCCTCCACATTCACAGGTTTGGCCTTAACAAATTTGATTATTTGCAAAGCAAAAGGCAAGGGAAGGAGAGGGAAGATTATTGGCAAGATTATTGGCAAAAGGCAAGGGAAGGAGGGGGAAGGTATGTCTCTACCTTCCTTCTCTGTCTCCAGTGCTCCCCCTCCTTACCTTCAGCTCCAGCATGGAGAAAACATGCTGAGGCAAAAGACAAGGGAAATGGGGGGGCACACATGTGACATTGTTCTCCACCTCTGGTGCTCCCCTCTCCCATTCCCCTGCCTTTGACCCCAGCACAGAGAATGTGTGCTGAGGCAAAAGGCAAGGGAATGGGGAGGAAAGCGGATGCACAGTACTCTCCTCTCTCTGTTCTTTGCCTTTTGCACAGCTGCAGAGAAGGAAAGCATGTGCACCAGGGCCAGAGGCAAAAGAGGCATGTGTGGGGGTGAGTTATTTGTGGTTTTTCCATTTTCATGAGGGTTTTGCACCCCAAACCTTCATGAAGGGGGGGGACCATATAACATTCTAGAATAAGACTATATAGTTCATCATTGACATGAATATTCTATTAATATTTCTTCAAAGCATGTCCCAGTGATTACTCCCAGGTAAGTATACATAGAGCTAAAATCTTGGTTTCTACATAATTCAGGTCCCTGATGGAAAACTGAGAACTCAGTTGAGTAACATTTCGACTCAGACATATGAAGTAGAAGTTATAGAAACTGAGGAAATTCGAATTGGGGATACAGGAAGCATGTGCGGACCTTCCATTCTGTGTTACTAGCTCTGTTTGGATGCATTCCTTTGTGCTCATGTTGCTTGAGAATGTGACTCTGTTGGTATAAGTAGGTCTCAGACTGTGAATGAGCAACATCTATTCCCTACTGGTCAGGAACTTGGATGTATAACATATCTTAGATGTCAGATTTTTTAATTATTTCAGCATGGTAATGGTAGGCTATGATTTAGTGTTAAGGAAATAAGCTACAACAGGCCTTGAACTTACATACTCTCCTCTCTCATCTTTTTATAAGTTCTTATATCTTTTTGTGAAAGTTTCCACTTGTCGCTCTATGCTCTCTTTTCTTTGCTTCCCTTCTCTTTGGAAAACCATGATGTAGAACTGCTACTCATTTCCAGTTATGTATTTTGCAACTTCTTTAGAAGCATTGCCTCAGACACCAGATCTACTCTGATCTCACAATATAAACAAGGTCAGGCCTAGTTAGTACTTGGGAGGGAGTCCACCAGGGAATAAGAAGTGCTATAGGCTTCTATAGAGGAAGACAAGGGCAAACCACCTTTGAGTACTCCTCGCCCAAGGAAACCTTTGAAATTGATCAGGTCACCACAACATGACATCTGACTTGGTACATGTATCACTGGTGGAGACACATTGCATTTAACTGTGTTTTGGTATTAGGAAAATGTTTTATCATATTTTAATGAAAGGCTGGTGTGCATAATTTAAGGAAAGCTAGTGTGAAACAATACTTAGCAAACATTGAGCTCTTCGGAGGAGACCAAAACTGCACAGCCTTTCTTCAGCATTACAGAGCTTACCTTTTCTCAGTGATTGAAGCGGCTGTTACAGGAGCAGAGTTTGCCAGTCTTTGCCCCAGCTGGCAAAGTCTCTGTAAAAGGGCTGAAAAAATGTCAGTGGAATTCTATCACAGTAAAAAGGAGTTGTATAGAAATATGCTTAACAATTCCACCTTGAACTTTTGAGTGTTTCTTTTTTAATTAAGGTGACCAATCGTGGAGAAGCTCATTTGGAACTAAATGCATTCAGGAGGAAACATGACTGTGCGTTAGTAATATCTGGGGATTCTCTGGAGGTAAGACCCTGGCTTTTGTCAGTTGACAACAGTGTTAATGCATTCCCTAGAAATGGTTAATTTAGGTGAATTTTCCAGCAGACGTTGAAAAGAGGACCCAAACAACACCTTTGGGTGAAATAAGTCTGCAATTTGTTTTACATCATATAACACCTAAAATGAGTTTAACCTGAATTGTGGAGCAGGTACACAAACTTCCTTTTGCAGACAATATATTTACTGAAAGAACTTGTTTGTCTTTTCTCCATCTTGAAAGTAAGAAGAGATTTCAATAAGTGGTGGCAATGTTGTAACATTTTTGTGATTCCTTGGCTCTGCCAGAATAACATAGAGAACCCCTTTGAGGGTTTGCACTGGCCTTGTTTGATAGCTGGTAGTTCTGATTTACATAGGCATTGCCATGGGAATCTTTTATGAGAGTTTAACTTGGAAGGTCTAACAGTCAGCCTAGTTGCAGCTTATTTAAAAAGAAATCAATTGTCGCTATCCTCAGCTGTGACCACAAAATGTCTGTCTGTGCCTTAGTTCTTTATTGTCTTCAGTTTTACAAATGTTTTTTGATGAAGGTTAGATTTCCCCATGCCAAACGGCAAAGGGGTCAGGCATCTGGGACCAGCCAAACTGCATAGTGCATTTGAGAAGTGATGATAAAACAGAGAATGAGCTGCGGGTCACCATAATAAGCTGTCCACAGTTTTGTTTTCTGTCTGCAATAATACATAGGGCTTTCTATAATTTTTAGTAAGGTTTCTTTAACTCTCTAAAAGATCCTGGTCTGTGTTTTTAGACTAAAATTAGAAGAACTAAATAAAAAAAGTGTTTTCATTGTAACATACTTCTATTTCATAGGGTGCAGAATAAATGATAAGGAAAGAAAACATGTTTAAAATGATAATGAATAAACATGAAGCAAATGGGGATTGATTATCATGTGGCATACATTCTGTGACCTGCCAACTCTGTTTTTGGCTTGTCAAATTTTATTTCAGAGATATTTTCCTCTTTCTTAAGGCAGTATTCATTTCAATCTTAAAATAACTTAAAGTAGACCAGGTTATACATTGTGGGCAGGCTCCAAAGAAAGGACATGCACAGACTGTTAGAGAGATGCATCTTTCTGTTTTTATCATAGTTATTTCCATTGCTGAAGAAACAAGCTGCTTAACTGTCACAGCTCTTTGTCTTGTCAACACTGGAAACATGTTGTCTTCTGCATGTGCCTGCTGTTTCTTTGGATTCTGGTCATAGCCTGTGGCATACATAACATTATAATAGCTGAAAAGTAATCCAACTTTCAGCTGTTTGACTGAACATTGAAAATAAAAATACTATTGGAGTTCTACTGAGTGCTAATCCACCAATTTGAATTTAAATATGTTTCTTTTTTAGGTCTGTTTGAAGTACTATGAACATGAATTTGTCGAACTAGCATGTCAGTGTCCAGCTGTTGTATGCTGTCGATGTTCTCCCACCCAAAAAGCCCACATTGTAAAGTTGTTGCAACACCATACAGGAAAACGTACATGTGCAATAGGCAAGTATGAACCCTGGTTTTCGTTCGTGTTGGCAAACTAATCACACAGTGATCATTCTTATTAACAAACTAATAAGGTGAGAGGTTGATCCCAGTAATGAAAAAATGAATTCAAAGTAGAATTTAAAGGACAGCATGACAAGAACATTTTAGTAATGATAATTGAGGCAAAACTTCAATTTTTTTCAAGATTTTTACAAAAATAGATCAATAACAGTTACAGTTCACAGAACAATCAATAACTGGTACTTAAAACTATCCAGTAACCTTTACCCCTCTTCAGCAAGCAAATCCCCTGTGCCCCATGACCAACTGAAACACACAGAGAAAGTTCCTGAATTGTTTTTGTAATAATTGTTTTCGTGTTCTTTTAATACAGATTCTGTTATGATTGGGAGTCCCCTTGTATACTTCAATACCAAGATAATACAGTTCAGAGGAGGAAAAGTGTGTTGCTTGAACCTGCCCAGAAATACTGTCAGCTGATAAATGAACTTATCCAAAATAACAATATAATGAACTTTGATTGCAGTCATGCAGTAGACATGTTTAGGCAAATTATCACATATACTTGTGTACAAATCAACCTAAGTCAAGGACAGGTTTGGGGGTCAGAATTATTTATTTTGATATGACCTGTGGATAAGTCAAGGGTTATTCTCGGGCTGACAGGAGGGCCAATCCACTACGCCTGGGTTGATCCTCGTGCCAGCTGACGCAGGAGCCATTCGCGAGCTTTCATAATTCCGTTAAACCGACTCCCTGTCCCTCTCTCTTCAGTTTTTCTTTCCTCCTGTGTGCAGTGAGACGCATCAGCCTCCCTCTCCCGAGTAGGCTAGTGAGGAAATTTAAAAAATCGACAGAAATCGGCAGAATTAAGAGAGGAGGTTTTTGAAATAGTAGGAAAGAGTATGGAAAAGACTACAGCGGTGAAACACGTTATGGATGAAGTGATCTGCAGCTCCACAGAGTTGGGCTCGGTCACTACAGTACAATGTTCCATCCAGAAAACTGCCGCAAGGCAGGCTTCGGACGAGAGGACTGGAACAGCAGCACAGAAGGTAGCACAGCGTCTCTCGGATGAGAAACGCACTGTTGAGCTACAGAAAATATTCCTGTCCTCCAGTGAGAGTGGGGCAGATGACTGGAAAATATCAAATGCAAAGAGAGCCACGGAGGTGAAAAAAGGCAGATAAAAAGGCAGATATAAAGAAACCTAAAGAAAAAAAAGTATCGAAAGAGTAAAAAGGTAAAGAGTAAAAAAGGTATCGAAAGAAGTACAAAACCAGTCACCTCCGAGAGTTCCGGCTACCATCTTGGAAATAAGGATTCCAAGATGGCGCCCGAGGGTTCAGCCACCCCCTCGAAGGCTTTGGACGCCATCTTAGGTGTGGCGAAGGCTTCGGACGCCATCTTAGGGGTAACGAAGGCTTCGGACGCCATCTTAGGTGTGGTGACGCAAGTGCTTACCTCCAAGGGCTCGAGTTCAACACGGACTGCTCAGGTGCACAGCGCTAATATTCCAGTAATGGCGAACTCAGTAGCAGTAGAAGATGGCCAGGCCGCATCAGCAGCAGAGCATGGGCCCTGGAGTGTAGAAATGCGGCACTTCATGGAGGGATGGCTTCAGAACACACCTCAGAGGGGACCAGACCCATGGCGTGACCATGAACAGGTATGCTGCGGCGGCCAAGTAAGTCAGAGGTCGTGCATAATGGAGAACTTACGCACGGAAATTCAGGCTATGATCAAGGAGGCTGTGTCTTCACAGCTCCAAGCAATTTTACCAAGGCCAGATCACCAAGTTTCTGCTGAACAAATGGGGATGAATGAGCATTTGGTAGCCCACACAACAAGCAATACATACAAGCAGCGTGAGCTGCAATCACAAATGATGACCAGTATGCAGAAAACAGGCAGTTCTCTGATGAGGAGTCTATGGATGATGAGGAAGTAAGGAAAAACCAGTTAAAGAAAAGAATTGAATTGGAGTTTTGACCTAGCACGAAGGGAAAGCAAGGATCTGCCCGGGAGAAATCTACATTGAAAACAGTAGATTCACTACAGGCAAGAGGGGTCACCTCTGATATGCCTGATGTTGACACCTACACTGATAAAGAGGTAGATGAGGAAGAATTGATGGAAGTAGAGGACGCTGAGGTTTCTGATGCTGAGGAAGATGAAAAGATAAATTCGGATAGGATGTTTGAGGCTGACTCCTTCAAGAGTATTTTAAGAAGGGTGCTTCAAACATTAGGGCTGCATGACTCTAAGGGAGAAAAGGACAAAGTAGGTAAAGAAGGTAGAATAGCAGCAGTAATAAGGAAGAGAGAGTCGAGGTGCATGGAGTTCCCTCTGCCAGATTTGTTCAAAGACATAATTACAGCAGAGTGGACTAATCAGGGAAATACCAGAAAAAATCTGACAGGCAATAATAAGTTATACTCCTTCCAGGAACAGGATGTTAAATTCTTAAAGGTGCCCCCATGGACGCTCCTATTGTAGGACTAGTGTCTGGTGTGATAGTCCCCAGGGAGAGAGACACTCAAAGAGATGGATGAGCGAAGGGCAGAATCTTGCCTGAGGAAGGCGCATGAGGCTGCCTCGGCAACGATTAAAGCATCAACCACTGCTTTGATGTTTGCCAGGGCAGCAGTGCTGTGGTCTCAAGACATCTTAGAGGCACAAGATCTGTCAATGAATGAGTTAATAAAAGCAGTGAAGCGAATACAAAAGGTTTTTAAATTTATTGCTGATGCTGGTTTGGATGCTAGGGCATATGCAGCAAGGAACATAAACCAAGTAATGGTAGCGAGGCGCTCCCTGTGGTTGCGACACTGGGAGGCAGACCAGAAGTCTCATAGCAATTTGGCATATGTACCATATCAGTGTGATCTGCTCTTTGGCTCTACCGCATTGGAAAAGATATTGGTAGAGACAAAGGATAAAAAACAAGTGATGCCAACCCTTCAAAAAAGGAAAGTAGATAGAAGAGGCTTCAGAAGCTCTAATTACTCCTTTCGAGGTGAAAGAGCTTATGGTTATACTGGAAGGAATTCAGAATATAGATCTGGCAGGTTGCAGTGGAGCAGATCGAAACCACAGTTTGCAAGACAGTATCAAACCAATAGACAAGGACAAGGACAGGGAAAGCTTGGGAATAATCCCAAGCGAGGTAAACAGTAATACTGACTGTCAACAAAGGAAAGTGGGGGGAAGACTTCTGTCCTTTGGGTTCAGGTGGCCAAAGATAACATCAGACAGATGGGTGTTAGATGTAGTAACTCAAGGCTACAGAATACTCTTTCACACCTACCCCAAGGACAGATTTCTTCCTTCCCCAGTACTAGAAAGTCAGGAAAAACGACAAGTAGTAGGTCAAGAAATTATGCACCTATTAGACATAGGGGCCATAGAGAAGGTTCCGGAATACCAAAGAGGAACAGGTGTGTATTCGGTATTTTTTGTAGTACCCAAACCAAACGGCAAAGTATTGAACCTCAGGTACCTCAACAGGTTTGTGAAATACAGAAAGTTCAAGATGGAGACATTACAATCAATAAAAGAGAATTTGGAAGTAGGGGACTACTAGCTTCCATAGACTTGAAGGAAGCATATCTCCACATTCCCATGTGTCTATCCAACAGGAGATACCTGAGTTTCAACTTCCTGAACAATCACTAACAGTTCAAGGCGTTGCCATTTGGTCTGGCATCAGCGCTAAGGGTATTTACGAAAGTCCTAGTTCCTCTGATAGCATTTCTGCGGATACAAGGGGTACAGTTATACCCGTACCTGGACGACATCCTGCTGAAGGCAAGGTCAGCAGCAAAGTTACATCAGGACTTGCAGATGACCATTCGAGTGCTGACGCATTACAGGTTTATACTAAACATTGAAAAAAGTGTGCTGATCCCAACTATGGAATTGATCCATTTGGGGGCCAGAATAGATACAAGGCTAGGCAGGCTACATCTATCTTCAGAAAGACTAGAGAAGGTACAACAAGCAGCACGTCAGTTGGTGCAGAGCAATTCTGTGGATCTAATGCAACTGGCAAGAGTTCTGGGCACCTTGGTCTCAACAACACAGTTGATACAATGGGCCAGTTTTCACTTGAAACCATTGCAGAGATTACTGATGAGACATCAGTTGGCCATCGCAAACAGATGGCATTACAAAGTAAAAGTGCCTCAGAATATTCGGACTGGCATGTACTGGTGGCTGAAGGAAAGGAATGTGGCTTCGGGCATACCTTTCCAAAAACAGAATGTGGTGCATATTACAACGAATGCCAGTCTGTATGGCTGGGGGGCCCACTGCGCAGGGTTCGCTGCACAAGACCGTTGGACTATCACAGACAGGCATTTCAGCATCAGCTTCCTGGAGTTGAAGGCGATTCGCCTGGCACTTCAAAGATGTGTGCATCTTGTCAAGGGCCACCATGTGGTAGTATTAACAGACGACATGACGGCAAAGGCTTATGTATGCAAGCAAGGAGGGCTGCATTCGATGCCACTAATAACGGAGGCAAATCGTCTGTTCGGATGGGCCGAGTTGCATCTACGGTCGATTTCTGCAGTACACTTGAGGGGAGTCCACAATGTACATGCAGATTATTTGAGCAGAAATTACATACATCCAGGAGAATGGGCCCTCATTGTAAAGGTTTTCAAGGAAATAAACAACAATTTTGGGCCTTTACAGGTGGATTTGTTTGCTACTGCAGAAAATACCAAACTAAGAAGATATTTTTCAATGCTTGGAGGCAAAGGTGCAGAGGCGCGCAATGCCTTGTCAGTTCCTTGGCCACCAGGGACTCACTACGCTTTCCCACCAATCAAAATTGTGCAGAAAGTGCTGGTGAAGATACGTCAGGAGAAAGCCTCAGTAATATTAATAGCACCGTTTTGGCCGAGGAGGCCATGGTTTCCATTGCTGATGCAGCTAGCCCAAAGTCCACCCTGAACGTTACCATGCAAGCAAGACTTGTTGAGTCAAGGTCCTGTGAACCACCCAGATCCGAACTGGTTGAAGTTGACAGTGTGGAATTTGAGAGGCGACTGCTGACTCAGCAGAGATATACGGAAAGTGTAGTGAATACAATGATAGGTTCCAGAAGGGAATCTACAGAAAAAATTTACGATGGGACATGGAAAACATTCACGAAATGGTGTGCAGAAAAGAGAATTTCTGTAACTGAGGTAGGAGTGACACAAATACTCAATTTTCTGCAGGATGGACTGGAGAAAGGTCTACGGCCTAATACTTTAAAAAGGCAGGTAGCGACGCTGTCGGCATTCCTAACTGAAGACGGCGGTTCGTATGCACCGTCCCAGTATGCGAGTCCCAATATGCAAGTCATCTGCATATTAGACGGTTTTTAAGAGGGGCAACATTATCATCATTTTCTACAGTGCGCAGATTTCCATCATGGGATTTAAACTTGGTGCTAAATGCACTGACAGAGCCACCTTTTGAACCGTTAGCTGAGGCTTCCCTCAGGCTTCTATCTTTTAAAACGGCTTTTCTATTGGCTATCACGTCAGCCAGGAGGGTATCAGAACTGGCAGCATTGCCAGTGAATGAACACCTATGTAAATTCGAAAATGACAAGTTGACTTTGGGGTTTGACTGCTCATTTAAACCTAAGTGCCTGACATCACTTAAGCAACAACAGTTAATACATTTACCAACTTTTTGCCCTAAACTAGTTCATCCTTTGGAGAAAAAATGGCACACATTAGATGTCCGACGCGTGGTAAAAGCCTACATCACGAAAACAAAGGAATTTGAAAAGTCAGACGCTCTCCTACTGTCTTTCCAACCGAAAACACGTGGCCAAAGAGCAAGCAAAGCAGTGATTGCGTCTTGGATGTATACTTGCATTTTCATATGCTACGATTACTCCAATCAGCCAAGGCCTGCGAATGTGCGGCCGCATTCCACACGTTCGATGGCTACATCAGTGGCATATGAGTCTGCTTTCTCATTGGAAGAGGTTTGTGGAGCAGCAGGTTGGAAGGAAGTGTCCACCTTTATTAAACACTACAGGTTAGATAAATATAAGTCAGCTCAAGCGGCCTTTGGGTGCAGGGTGCTGCAAGCTGTACTGTAAAGATTATTGCCCACCCAGGGAACAGCTTGGGAAAGTCCCAGGCGTAGTGGATTGGTCTCCTGTCAGCCTGAGAATGAAGAGTTGTTACTTACGTGAATGATCATTCTGGGATGACAGGAGGAGTAATCCACACCCACCACTAGGTTAAGTACAGACTTGAATAGGTGGGTTAATAGGTACTGTACGCTAGAAAAGTAAACTGAAGGGAGAGGGACAGGGAGTCGGTTTAACGGAATTATGAAAGCTCGCAAACGGCTCCCGCGTCAGCTGGCACGAGGATCAACCCAGGCGTAGTGGATTGCTCCTCCTGTCATCCCAGAATGATTGTTCACGTAACTAACAACTCTTCATTCCACAGAGAATGGAAAATACCAGCACCACTTCGGGGCCAGCTGTCCTGGCTGCCACCATTTTCCCACTCAGGCATTCAGAAAGGTCTTTCATCGCTTAAGTCAGAAAGGGATAGTTCCTTCTTTGATAAGAGTTAGTACTGTACTTTAACTTTGACCAAACAAGGAACCATCCCCTTCCTTTCTTAGCAGAGTGGCAAAAGGTTAGAGCTTAGTTTGTCTTGAGAAAACCTAAAGAAAGCACCAACCTTCTATTCTCTCTCGGTGCTCCTTTCAAGAGAAGCGCCATTTTCCCACCCAGGCATTCCGAAAGGCTAGAAATGGCATGCCAGTGAAGAGAGAAGTGGGAGTCAGTGCTTCTTTTAGATTCTCTGAGGATGGACTAAGCTCCCACTTTTGCCACTCTACTCAGACAAGGGCATGGTTTCCTTTTTGATAAGAGTTAAGGTACAGTACTTGCAATGACCCATGGCTAAGTCAACCCAGGTTTTGGGGTCAATTTTTTGACTAATTTTTTTGGACTTATACATGAGTATATACAGTAACTGAAGCTTGCCTACACTGTAGCCTTTGAATGTTCAGTAGGGATCGCTGCCTTTTTTTCAGAATTGTTCCAGTAGTCTTTTTGAAGTCATTAATAAACAGATCACCTCATGCCATGATAGATTTTCTGAATTGCCATTTTCCTATAGGCAGTTATGTACTCGAGTCAACTGACTTGGACTAAAGTCAGACTTAAGTCTCCTCAGTGACTAGACTCAGAGTTGACTCAGCAGCAAAGATGCACTGACTCGACTTGACCCGAGACTTGTATATTTTTAGTGATTGACTTGCTGCCCTTGGTTCAGAAACATAACCCATTCATCCAGAAACCTGACTACTTTGAAAAATGCTTCCATCTCTTTTTGTCTACTGACCACATGACAATCTGTCTCAAGCCCACAGTGTGGGCACATTTCTCAGAGGGGAATAGCAAATAGGTTAGGCAATGGGCTTGAAGTGGGCTTGAGGTTTGCTCAGCAGCCTGACCCCGCTGCATATTGGAGGAGCCTTCTAAATTTTTTCCTAAGAGCAGAAGGCAAGACTTATCCCTAAAGCATAGAACATGTTTCTCAGAGAACAGCAAGTGTGTTAGGCAGTGGGCTTGAGGAAGAAGGAGCCTTCCTTCTAAAGCTTTTGAAGCTTCAGTAATGGGGAATAAGAAGGATCCTATTTCCTACTTCTGAAAAATCCTCCAGCTTCAGAAATGGGAAGTAAGAAGGATCCTATCCCTCGTTTCCAAAGCTGCAGATTCTTTTATGCCCATTGGCACAAAAGTCTCCAGCTTCAGGAATTGGAGGTAAGAAGGATCCTATTCCTCACCTCTGAAGCTGCAGGTGGCAAGATCGCAAATGTGGGGGGTCAATTCTGTTTACATTGTTAAAACTGACTTTATTTGACTCTGTCCAGAAATTCCAGAATATAGGTTGGGATATAAAGTTGGCTCTCAGACTTGAAGGTACTTTCAAGTCACTTGAAGGTAGAGACTTGAGACTTGACTTGAGACTTGGAGTAAAAGACTTAAACACATCACTGCCCATAGGAGACCGGAAATTGTTGAAGTCAGAGAGAGAGAATATGTAATGGATTTCTTATTTGTTTTTCATTTCCGCAATGGAAACAGTGAAATTATTTTTTGACATAAGTGTTAATTCATATAGCTCATTAAGATCATAATGAAGCCAAATGGTGTAGAAACTTGCCATGCCATTTTAAAACATAACTGGCTATTTCACCTTCTTTCAGGTGATGGAGGAAATGATGTCAGTATGATCCAGGCAGCAGACTGTGGTATTGGAATTGAAGGAAAGGTGTGATATTTGCAGTTAATGTGCACATAACAATAATGTGTTGGAATCCATAAGTTAAAGTGGTAGGCAGTGGGAGAATACCACTTGAGTAACCCCGCTTGAGCAAACAGAACTTTTCTTTCCTCGCTTCCCCAGCAGTCCACTGTGTTCACCTCCCCCTTTCTTCCCCAGAGGATGCCCTAACCCTCCAGAGGAGATTGGGAGGTACAGGGAACTGGATGGGGGGTCCACAGCCTTCCCATTCCATTGGTGGAAGCTACTAAGAGAAGCTAGTGGGAGGTACTGATTGGGTACAAGCTAAAAAGAATGTGAATCCATATGAAAATTTATCATAAACTGATTGTGACAGTACCTTTATAACAAGCCTTTGCATGATGAATAACCCCAGTTAACTTCTTTATTATATTTGTAATCCTCACTGTCAACCTTTACCAGGGGGTGTTGTTTTTGGTAACTGTTTTGTGATCTGTATATTATTTTTATTTCCTCATTTGAAATATGCGGATACATTTTACACTTGAACAAAAATAAATAAAAATATATTTTAAAGAATAGAAAATGTGGTTTATTGTAATAGAAAAATTGGTGGTTGAGTATAAAAATTAATTGCTTCAGTTTTCTCTTTGGTGATGCTAGTTATCTAATATGCTCATAAACTGTGGTAATTTACAAACTACTGATAGTTTCAATTTATTATTTTAATTTTTTTTTTTATTTAGGAAGGGAAGCAAGCTTCCTTGGCTGCTGATTTTTCCATTACACAGTTTAAACACATTGGCAGGCTGCTGATGGTACATGGTCGGAATAGTTATAAAAGATCAGCAGCACTTGGTCAATTTGTCATGCACAGAGGCCTTATCATTTCAACTATGCAGGTATTTAATTCATTTCCTTGCATAAGGAATAATGTATAAAATGTTTTGTTTTATTTATTTAAATTATTTCCACATTCATGTTATTAAGAATAATCCAAACCATCTTCTTTCTCTAGGCTGTGTTTTCTTCAGTCTTCTATTTTGCATCCGTTCCTCTATACCAGGGTTTCTTAATGGTAGGGTAAGTAATAGTGTTCTGGTGTTGAAGTTTCAAAGACAGTGATTATGTCTAATAGATACTACATTTCTTCTATAGTTCAGGTTAATGTGCTGAAGTATAACATTCACTGGGTATCCACTGGAATCTTTGTACGTATGCATGTTCCTCAGTGGAATATTTTAGATAAAACATAGTGAAACACTCAAAACTGTTTCATACATTTGCTACAGGTAAGCATGTAGCGTTCATTTTCTGTTCACTGAATCCATGTGCACTAGTCCAATTTTCACTGGGTTCCTTCCCACTAAATATATTTTGATGTTGAAAATATAGGACAGACACAAGGAAACTATGATCAATGGACTTCATTCATATCCTGGCCTTGCAGCCCCAATCCCCCAACATCAAATAAAGTCAGCCACCCCATGTGGTGATGTAGTTTGCTGGCAGTGTTTAGTGGCAAACTGTGGCTAGACCGTCTGCCAAGCAGCATGGCTCCAACCCTGACCTTCCACCATCCCAAAATGGCACTTTTAATGAAGTGCTGCCAGTACTCCCTCACTCCTTTCTGATCTTCCTTCATCATCAGCAGAACAAACAAGCTACCTCTTCCTGCTTCCTCCCATCCTTTTCTACCCCTCTTCTTTCTCCACCCCATGCCACCACCAAATGTCCTAGCAGCTAGCTTCTTCCTGAATGCATGCCTGAGAGGATCTTCAGAGCCTAGGAGTTTGGGGGAGAAAATGGGCAACTACAGACGCAACATAGACAGTTTCTGTAATCACATTTTCCCCGTTTTACAGAGCCCGCTTTGAAGACTTACAGGGCCAGGCATTCAGGAAGTTGCCAGCTTTTATTAGTAGTGTTTGTTCCTTTGACATCAGAGAAGATGGCAGTGAGGAAAAGGAGGCAGCATTGACTTGTTCACTTACTTTGCTGCACCAGCAGCAGGGAGGGAGGGATAGAGGAAAAGAGTGAGCACTGACTTCCTCTGCTGTCAGTGGAGAAGGAAGGTCCAGAGGGAAAGAATGCTCACTTTTAATTAAATAATAATAAAATGGTGGTGGTGGTGATGATGGTGATGGAAGTTCATACAATGAGGGCATGGGGTTATTTTGAGTTGTTTTAATCAGGAAATGTAAACATTTCAGAGTGGGTCTCAACCCCTGCCAATTGCCCTTGCTGGTATAGGAGGTGATGGTTTTGATTGTTGAAAAGAAAAATGCCTAAAGTGAGACCGGTGTAAACTGTAGCTTCCAAGAACACTATGATTTTTGGGGGGAGGAAGCAGTTTATGTAATGTTTACTTCTTCCCTGTAGGTATGCAACCATATACACTATGTTTCCAGTCTTTTCTTTAGTGTTGGATCAAGATGTGAAACCAGAAATGGCACTGTTATATCCAGAACTTTACAAAGACCTTACTAAGGTAGGGATATTCAGTATGAAACATATAGGATATAGGCAAAATCCATGCACAAAATATCATAATCCTTGAACTTTGTTCTTATCAGTATAGGGAGCACTATTGTTATTCACCTTACATTTCTAGAAAAATTGGTTCATTAGATTCCAGTTATCATTTAACCTTGTTTGGATCTAACCCCATAGATACATTGTAGAGAACTATCGTGGTACCCTAAAGATTTGCACATTTTTGTTACAGAAGCCTTTGTAACAATGTTTATACATTGAGACTGCACTCAGATACTTACTTGCTTTGTGCACATGTACAGGATTGCACTGTTGAACAGCCTTTTCTAAAATAATTGCGTGTCTTCATTGTTTATAGGGAAGATCTTTGTCGTTTAAAACCTTCCTCATCTGGGTTTTAATCAGTATTTACCAAGGTAGGAAATCTACCTTTTGTTTTGTTTTTACTTAGAATATTTTTTTTGTCCTTTAGCAATACTTTCACAATTTCATAATTAAAGGTATTTATTTATATCCTGTCCTACCTATTACATAAGATCTAAGGATGGGGTATGGGGGGCAGGGGAAGGGTGAGGAAATTTCTACATTTATGCTGGAGAGTACTTTTCAGAAAATCTGTTTTGTCAGCAATAGCTGTAAAATGTGCAGTTTGAAGAACTGGGGACCAACCATTGAACTGATAACAGGGAAAAACAAGTACAAAGTGGAGAGGCAATGTGGGAGAGGGAAGAGGCAGATTGTGCTGGTTGCTCCCAAACTGTCCCATGCATCAAATAGACTTGATAGCTTTGGCAGTAGGCCCCCGTGGGTTGGGAATGCTGATGTTTAATGCAAGGTTGGTAAATGGAAAAACAACAGTCATCCAGGACCTGATTATGGATAAAAAGCATGCAGCAGGGAACTTGGATGAAAAGCATCCAGAAGGAATGATGAAAAAGATGATGATGATGATGATGTCAATGTCCAAAATGCTGCAGCCAGACTGCTGACTGGGGCTGCTAATAGGGAACATGTAACTCTCCCACTGAAACATCTTCTCTGGCTGCCAGTTTGTGTCTAGGCACAATTCTGAGTGCTGGTTATGATCCAGAAAGCCCTGTACAGTTTAGGTTCAGCCTATCTGAAAGACTGTATCTCCCCATATGAGCCTACTTGAGTTTTAAAATCATGAGAGGAGGCCTTTCTGTTGATCCCACCACCAAGCATTGCTAATGAGGAGAAAGGAGAGAGCCTTTTTGGTGGCTGTCTCCAGGCTAAGGAATTCTGTCTCAAAGGAGGTTAGATTGATCCCCTCTCTGCTCTTTTTCCACCTGTAGGCAAAAATGTTCATGTTTACCCAGGCCTTTGACTGTTAAGTGGCCACTGGAGAAGATTATTTATTGGGAGAGATGTGGTTTTTATCATTAGTATTATGTGTTGTTGTTGTTGTTACTATGTTTTAACTACTTTGGAACCCATACTGGGAGAAAGGTGGGGAATATTTAATTAAATACATACAGTAAAGTCAATTTACATAGTCTAAAACCATTTAAAAAAATTAAATAGTATGTATAAACAGTTTAAAATAATCTCAAATGTATTAAACAATTTAAAAAAGCAGAACCATTTAAAGCCACTAGCTGTAAAGATTAAATCTGTTAGACCACAAAGCCCTTAATAAAAAAAACGAACTGTGTTATAACTTGTAAGAAAAATGAAACCAGCATTGGTGCCTGTTGGGCTTCCAGGGGGAGGCCATTCTACAACTGGGGCTCCACAGCAGAAATGGCCTTCTCCCATGTCCTCATGCAGTGTGCTGCTCCCATTGGTGGAATGCAGAGGAGGGCTGTTTCAGCAAACCACAGTCCTTGAGCAAAGGAGAACTCTTTCAGGTATTGAGATACCAAACCATTTAGAGTTTTAAATATCCTCATTAGTGTCTTGAATACAGACCAGACATGTGTTGACAGCCAGTGCAATTCCTTTTAAACCCATGTTATATTATTTCTGTACAAGATCCCCATCAGCCCTCTAATTGCTGCATTTTGCACTAGCTACAGCTTCAAAAAAAAAATAAAAATTTGGGGACATCCCTCCACAGTGTGTATGTCTGTAGCCTAATCAGGACATTGCCACCTCATAAACTACTGTGGCTTGGTTATCCCGATCCAGGAAGGGGTATAGCTCATGGGCTGGCCCCAGGAAACACAACCCACAAAGTCCACCTGGGCCTGTAATGATAGAGATGGTTCTGTGAGTATTCTCAGGTGCTGCACCTGTTTCCTTGGGGGAGTGCAGTCCCAAAAACCTTTGCACTGTGCTTACAAGCCCCTTTCACACATTTTTACATGGATTCCATGAGTGCATAGCAGAAAGATCAAAATGATTCCAGGTAGCCACATTCCTGGTGTTACTGCTCCACTGCTCTAGGCACATGCCCTCTGTACATAGGGTCAGTGGATGTGCTTGTCCATAATCAAGATGCCTGCACAAATTGGATTCTCAGTCAAGTGGGAATCTGCATATGTAGAGGTGCATAACTACAGCTGCACGCATCTGTTGAGTTGAATGAGATGTGAGCATCTGGGGCATAGTCAAAGGGATGTTATATCAGAAGACATAACTAACCACCTGTTCCAGTGATATGGGGAAGAAAACCCATGAAAGGGTCATAATGCTGTTTACAACCTTTTTAATTTTTTAATTTTGAAATGAAAGCAGACTGAAACTTTTAATTAATAACTCTTTCTACATTAAAGGCATGTTAGTGAAACGTATTTTTCTGACATTTACCTTGGTAGCAAACTTTGAAACATGACTAATAATATTTAAAGAATGTCTGAAAGCACAGAGTTGTAAGCAATGTTGTTCCAGGGAAACATGTATGGGGAAAAAACAAGTAAAACAATGAATCTGTAATTAAAGGTCTTGTATCTTTCTTAGGTGGTATTCTGATGTATGGAGCTCTCCTGCTTTTTGAATCTGAATTTGTCCATGTTGTTGCCATTTCTTTCACTGCACTAATCCTGACAGAACTCTTGATGGTTGCACTTACCATACGAACTTGGCACTGGTTAATGGTAGTAGCTGAAATCTTCAGTCTTTGCTGCTATGTGGCCTCTCTTGCATTTCTAAATGAGTATTTTGGTGAGTAGCTATCACCTGCATATTGTATAGTTTCTATTGCCCTGTTTTAAGATGTCATATGTTTATAAAACTGTTATACAACCAATACTGAGGAAAATTTGATCCTATTTTGGCGTAAGTGGTATTGCCTGTACTAATCTGATCTAGTTCTATTGATCAGTTATCATAGCTGAATTTAAGGGAGATTCTTCCAGTGAATGTCTTTCATTGCAAATAAAATGCTGACCTTTCTGCTAAGGGCTTGCACACATCTAGTAAGATCCCTCCATCTCCAAAGACAGAAATCCAAAGTCCTGTTGCCCGTTCAGGATTATTAGCCTCTGTCTTTTCTTTGACTAATACAGATTTTAAAAGTAGTATTCACCTCTAGAATGTGCCCCAGAATGAAATTTTAAGGAAGTAGTCTTCAGATACTGCTAACCTCTTTCAAACTTCTCACAGCTTTCTCATACATTCTTTTATATATTTATATATATATATATCTTCTGTTATTTCTTTGTTTTTCTATAAATCTGTCCTTTCTTCTTCCACTTTACTGGAGCAGGTATAGGCAGAGTGTCTTTTGGAGCTTTCTTAGGTAGGTATAATTGCTGTTTTCTTAAAACATAAGATACCATGGAACACTAAGGCAAACTTGCCCCCCAGAAAACTAGAGGTAGTAAAAAGTAAAGTGCTCCCTTTCATATTTCAGTGATTTGAAACTACTTGGGATGGTAACAGATGTATAGATTTGAAGAGGCTAATTAAATTATTAATTGCCTAATTAATAGTTTACATATTTCAAATTCACAATGAAGTGCCTTTATCTGGAAGGAAAGATGTGTTGTAGGGGGAGGTTTTACAGACCACAAAAAATGAACGATTACTATTTATTGGATTTGGAAATGTATAATATTACTTGGAATTTTGTGGAGGGTTGTCCCCAAATATTCCAAGTAATATTACTTGGAAATGTATAATATTACTTGTGACATTAACAAGCCAGAACGATGGTATCTGTCGGAATAGTAGATGGTACAATTTTAAAGATATACTAATTTCTGCAGAATATCATGTGTTCCAGTTATTGTTTGAAATAATCCTGGAAGCATGCTGCAGCCTGTGTATCATTGGCTAGTCCTCATAGAGTAGACTCATTAAATCAGTTGTTGAATAGTTAGCATATAGGTAAATCTCATTGATTCAGCAGGTTTACTGTAGTTAAGACTAGTCACAGGATTCAGAACTATATCTTGACTCTTGCTGCAAAGAGAAAGCATCTTGAAATTTCTTTTTAAAAATGTGGTGTAGGAAGGTGAAAGCTGAAGTGGCACTGAACCCTTCAAGAACGCCAAGAATCATTGATTTAATTGCAGAAAAATTTCAATCCATGTTTAAATTTTGTTTGTTATCTCTACTACTTAACTGAAATTGTAGCCTTAATAAATACATATTTAAGTGATTTCTGGCATACAGTGAGTAATAACAGCTTGAGTATTACAAGTATTTGCTGTTTTCATAATACAAAGAAAACTATACGGGGATTTTATAGAACTGCTACTACAATGGGATGCTAGAATTAAAGGTCAGAATCCAATTTTCAGTGAATTTTGAACTGAGTACTTGTAACTTGTTACAGAAAGAGGCTACTAAACATTTATAGAATTCCAAAATTATCTTTAATAATGTTTATACCATGTTCAGTTTAATAATGTTTATACCATGTTCAGTTTCACAAAGGAATCCAATTTTTTCTGTTTTTTGTCATATATGCCTTTGGGCATTTTCAAATTTCTATTTTTAGTATTGTTCAGGCCACTGTCAGGACAGACTAATGAAAGAAAACATTTTTAGGGAAAAAAAACATGATAGTGTACAAGTGTGTCCTAAAATTATCCAGTTCCTGGCATATTATCATCCTTTCAAAGAACCTGTGACAATAGTTCAGTGGTATTTATTGATCTTGCCCATGGACATTTGCCTCTTTCCTGACTTTTTATAACGTATTTCTCCTTTTTTATGCCTGTAGATGTTGCCTTTATCACAACTGTGACCTTCCTGTGGAAAGTGTCAGCCATCACTGTAGTAAGCTGTCTTCCACTTTATATTCTGAAGTACTTAAAACGTAAATTTTCTCCTCCAAGTTACTCTAAACTTACCTCGTAAAAGTGACTGAAGGCCTGGGTTTTTTCACCAAGTTGACTCTAGCTAGAAATTGCTTCAAGCGTACTCATTCTACTTCAGTGATAATAACAAGAAAAATGGAGTAAACAGAGCACAAAGAAGATGAAGCGTCTGATAGGAGTTAACAGTGAAGTTTATTTAAAAGAAATACATTTCATTTTATATGTGGCTTTTTTAAACTTCTCAGTTAGCAGTGCTTCTGAATTTATTTAATTGCTACTGTAAAGGATTTATTCCTACTGCACTATTTTTCTGTATATGGAACAGAAAACATTTTTTTCCTATATAAGCTCATAATTTCCAAACAGTTGCATTCTTTCACAGAAAAAGTCATTCATTCATAAAAATGTAACAAGCCTAGAAAGTGTAAATGCCATTGTCTGTATTTGCTGCTATATGTATCTCCAATATATGCACTATATGAATTATGAACAGCTGTCCACGTAGCACAGTGTTAGTCTGGGATCTGTGGTCTCTTTCTTCTGTGTTCTCCATTGCTAAGCTGCATTAGGACATCTGAGTAATTGGCAGCAGCTTTTCTGTTACAGATGGAGGCCTACTTGCACAAAATGTGATGAAAATAATGTTCTGTACATAATTCCATTACGCCTGTTGCTCTGTACAGACTGCCACAGACTTCACTGTTTAGTAAATGTTTTATAAGTTCCTACCTGCAATTGTATTTGTAAAATGGCACTCAAATGTCAGCATATTACAGGACATTTCATTTATAGATATTAAGCTGATATGACACAGTCCACCAACAGTGCTTCTGTGCAGGCCAAATTCATTTTTCTGGGAATTACTACAAGTCCCAGTAAAAGGAAAGATGCTTATACAGCCTCCATGCTTAATAAATTATGTCCAGATATGTCAATCAGGCTCCACCTGCCTGGACTGGTTTCCTCCCTGAGTCAACAGAGGTCTCTTTTTGGCATACAGACTGTCTTTCTCAGTTTAAATTAATGAGGTTTCCCCTACACATACATTATGTGGGCATAAAGTGTACATTGAATTCTGAGTCAGGCACATACATGCACATTGTTATCTGTTTACTTAAGGTTACTCAGGTAAAAAAAGAATAAAATGGACATAGTAATGGTAGAAAATCCATTATCTTCCAAAACATAATTTGTGTAATTCTGAGTTACTACAAGAAAAGAAAGTGACACTCTGTAATTTGATATACTCTTGTCTAAAGTCTTATGTACTGTATTGTTACGCAGGATAGAATTTTTTTTTCCACGGTACTGTTGCTCGCTCTTTCTTTCTTTCTTTCTTTCTTTCTTTCTTTCTTTCTTTCTTTCTTTCTTTCTTTCTTTTTTTTCAGGCAAAAGAACAGGCATAATTTAACCATACTTCTTTACTAGATGGGAATTTCTTTGTACATTTTTAGCTATTAGCAACTGCATTTTATATTGTATTGCTTTGTTAGAGTGTCTCACAGGAAAACCATTTGTAGTACCAGCATCTTAAACCCTTGTTATTTTATAATAGTACTAAACTTAAACACTTCCAGAAAAAGACTGTTGGCAAATTATTCGAGCTACCATCCACTCCATTTATTTTAAAAATGTTTAACAGCAGCTGATCTTTGCTTTTTAAAAAGACGTTTGAACCATTCTTCATTATAAAAGCAATAAAACCTCATTTCTACCAAATATTATTGAAGGTTTGTAAAATAAATGTGTTTGGTATTTATTTTTATGATGTTCTCAGTAATGTTTTATTTTGGTGACCTTAAAGAACCGTCAGTTAATCCCAATGCCCACTAGATGTCACTGGGAGGCGGGTGTTTTATGTGCTAGCACACTGCTTTGCTCATAATATGTGAAATTTGCTAAGGTTTTTTAAATGTTACATTTTACTGTAACTGAAACATAAATCTGAAATATGTTCAGTTATTTGGGAACATTTCTGAATAAAAAATTCCACATAGCAGCTAACGAACACAGCAATCAGCCACATTATATCCAGTGTCCATTCTTATTGTAATTCTTTAGTCATGTATTCAAAGCAGACAACAGTATCATGCTTAAATTCAGTATTTGAACAAAATCTTAATGATGCTTGATCATCCTTTGCTATAAAATGCCTTTATTATGGGCTAAATTAATTTTAAAAACACAATCTTACTAGACAAATGCAAGTAGTTTTTTCTAACATATCTGTGTACAAGAATGCCAGTATATAAATAAATGTACTGTGTATCTCCTGTATATAAATGTGTATATATGTACATTAAAAATTGACTGACAATTATGTGGTTAGTGTGAGAGCACTGTGTAAAAAGTACATGATTAACAAAAAGGAATAATTTGCAGAAGTTAACCTGCTACATCTGAAACAAGTTGAAACAAGTTGTTTTGGATGTGAATGAAAAATACTGTTTGCTGTGCTGCCAGTATGAGATTGGTAGATTTGCAGAAGGGAGTGCAGTACAAGGTACCAGTTGCAAACCCTTTCCTTCCAGCTTTTGTCCCTGTGTGGAGTGGGAACAGATATCAACGGTCTCACTCTTCCTTTAAACAAGAGATGTGCTTTTTTGGAGTGACTGCAGACGAGTCTTGTTTAACACATTATTGCCTAAAATCAAGCAGCAAAAAATACAGTTCGTGAAACAGGAAGGCAGGACAAGACAGAGCAAGTTACCACCTTTCCTTGTACTGATAGTTGCATCTTTGTATAAAGGCACTATAGATTTTCTAGCTGCAAATTCATTCTAAGCATGTTCCAACTGGTAAGGACCCCAAATTGCTAATTAGTAAGTCCCCCTTATCAACTCCTAGGACCAGCTCACAGTAAGTGAAAACCACAGCTTGCCTTAAACTTTGTCAGTTAAAATTTAACCACAGACATTTTAGATTATTGAGGCCCTCTTTAAATTGAGGGGGGGGGGTCCTTCTAGTTCCTGAGCATGTGAAACTGGTACAGCAAAGTATGTTCAGATGACTCTAGGTTTCCTTTTAGCTTTATTTGCCCAAAGCTAAAATCACTGCAGTCAGTGGAATTTTTTACGTCAAGTCTGTGTAATAATTGGAATCCTATGAAAGGCCAAATAGGAAAATTGCCTCCTTTGATGCTTGTGTGTTTTAGAGATAAGAGAGTTTCCCTAAAAACACTTTTCTTCCAAGCTAATAGTCCTTAAAGAGCCTGTCATGCAAATCATAACCTATATGGGAAGAAACCTATCTACTCCCCTCCTCTGTCCCCCCACTTTCTTTCCTCTTCAATCAAGCTCAGTAACAGGTACATACCACATGATGCTGGAGGAAAGTTCTACAGATACCACAGACCGCTAAAAAAAAGACAGATGAATGGGTCCTAGTACAAATTAAGCATTAACTCTTACTAGAATCCAATAGTACTAAATTAACACTGTCATAAAGTGGAAGGCAGTAAGAAAAGCAGACCACGCTACACCTGGACTGATTCAATCAAGGAAGCCACAACTGCCCTGAGTTTGTAAGATCAGAGGAGGGCAGTTGGTGACTGGGGCTCTTGGAGGTTTGTGATTCATAAGATCACCATTAAGTCAAAGTTGACTTAATAGCAAATAGCAACTGCCCATATATGTAAGGAGAATAGCTTTTATTATTAAAGAGCTGTCATGTAGATAGTTGGACAAGAAACTGGTGAAAGTAGCTTCAGGATGAGCCTCTGTAGTATGCAGGTAAGTGGTCTAAGGTAAAGACCTTGTAGGACACAGGTGAGTGGCTGCAGGATGGGGTATAGACAGGGAAATTGAGGAAGGGCAGACTAGGAGTTTTGGAGTCCCAAGGAACAAACAAAAACAGATAAATGAATAGAGAGAAGTGACTGAGGAGAAGATAAAGAGTGTTTAGCATTAGTGAGCCCTAGGCTTCTCAGCTTTGCCCATTTTCCTGGCTTCCTTGTGAAAAGGGGCTCCTTTCCTGATGCCATCAAAGCTCTCTTGAGTACTCTCCCAATTCTGGCAGCTGCTACACTAACCGTGGGTAACTGTCCTCTGTTCTCTTCCAACTTAGGCCTAAAGGAGGATTCCAAAACCCCTGCATCACTTCTCCTATCCTGCAACTTCTTCCTCCCAGATCCTCCCATTTAGAGCCATCATGCCCTCTTATTGGCCTCTTGGCTCTTCCCCTTTGTCAGGATTAAATTTGAGGCCAGCAACTGGCTTTCATTCACTCTTGGGGTTAGGAAGGGTGGTGTCTCTAATGAATCCTCCTTTTCCAAACTGTATAGATAAGTATACAAACAGTTTGTTAAGGCTGGCTGGTAAGAGCTGTTCTGGACCATTAACTTGTGAACCTGTTTCTCATATTTTTAAATATTTCCCCCCAAAGTATCAAACACATTGATAGACAATAATAATTGATGGGAAGCCTGATAGTGATTCTTCTCCACTGAATGGTGGTTTCCACTGTGTTGCACTACCTAGAAACAGTTGCAATTTTCTGCTTTTCCAAGCAGCAAAATCAAAGCACAGAAACATCAGCAGAAACAGCTATCACAGGAATACTTGCAGCCACAATATGACATCATTTAATATGCACATATCTTTCCACATACTGTGTTAAATTAGATGCCTTCACTAAGCAATGGCACCTCTTCCAGCAAAGCACTTTAGGGCCTAGCAAGGAATAGGCACGAATCGGGGTGGGAGTGTGGGCTGCATGAGTCCTACTATGGCCCCCACAGAACCCTCCCACAAAGAGAGAAAATAACAGACAAAAATGTCCAAGTGTGTGTTTCCAGGGACTGTGAAATTTGTCATTTAAAGGCTATTCTCTCTCTCCTTCAGCTCTGTATGTGGCCTCAAATAGCCCTTTTCATTCCGGACATCCGCAAGAAACCTCGACATAATTTTCCAGTCTCTTCTTCCTTTCTTTAGGATGTATGCAACTTGCTGAGGTTGAGGGAGGATGCCAGTGGAATGAATGCATGCCTTGGACACTCACTGGCTCCCCAACCATGATCTATGATGTCTTCTGCAAGAAGAATTTGCAGCACCACATCATTGACACAGACCTTTTCTCTAACCCTGAATAAAATACATATGGATGGACGTGGCTTTCAGGAGAACAAATTCTTTGCAGAGGACAGGGAGGAACTGAGAAGCAAACATTCTGCAAGAGCAATATTGCAGGAGGCAAAACTAGGAATCTGTTTAGTAGCTCAGGGGAAAGTGCAATTGAAATAAAAAGGAAATGACAGGGGGAAGACTTTCAAGGAAAAAACTCCTTTTTTGAGTGTCCTAACAACCTTCAACTTTTCTGGCTGTTAAAGAAAGAGTTGGCAAGAGTCAAATCCTGGCCTCATCCTCCAAAAATCCAGCACCCAGAGCAGCGGCAAGAAAGAGAACACTTAATGAGAGCTTTGTTTTTTCCACAGGGCTAACTCATGGTATTCTCATCCTCTTCCTTTTCCTCTCATAAACATGAAACCCAGGCCTGTTGGCTGTATAAACCACTACTGGATCAGTTTCGGAGGACCAGGAGCTTTAGGATACTATAGGTTAACACAGTGGTTCTCAACCTGTGAGTCCCCAGATGTGCTTGGACTTCAGCTCCCAGAAGCCCTGAGCATTGACCATAGTGGCTGAGGCTTCTGGGAGCTGAAGTCCACAAACATCTGGGGACCCACAGGTTGAGAACCACTGGGTTAACAGGAGGCCATAGGCATGATTTCTGTCCATGGATTCTCAGGTGAAATGATGGAAATAACCAAGGTCAATCAGCTGTTCAGAGTGACTGGTAGATACAGTCATCTCATGTTGCCCAACCTCCACTGTCTTACCCAGTCATCCTTTCCTTCCTTTCGTTTTGTTGCTTACCAAATATCTTCCAGAATGTTTTCAGTATTTTGAATTAGTGTTAAGAGCCAGAAAAGAAAATTAATATTGAAGATCTGTAGAATCCAAACAGAGACTGCAAAACCAAATGTGGCTATGATACCATCTTCTTATATCCCTAGAACAAAAGACTGCCCTAGAGATATGCAATACTTTGGAGTGGATCAGTTTCAAATTTTAAAATCTCATTCCATTGATTGAAGCCAATGTATGCTTTATTACAATGTGTACTGAAGGCTGCAGCTTCAGTGAATGACAAAATCCCAGCGGCTTTACACTTTGCTTAGACTGGCGGAGTTCAAGAAGTTTTCTTAAACATTTAGTGCATGTATCTTACGCAGCCCTTGATGGTCAAAAGGATCTAATCTTTACTGAATGTAACAAGCTAGATTTATATTCCAAATAGAAAAGCACAAAAATGTGTCAAAAATGTTTCAAAAAGCCACCTGATCAGGTCTGAACAGTTCTGAAACTAGTAATTAAAAACCTGCCATTGCATACCAAGCCAGCTCTGAATCAGTTAACCAGGGCTGCTCTGAATTGATTGCACTGGAATGTAGAGGTGCACACATGATTCAGCATCCTGAAGATTTCTCTTGCTAAAGTGAGAAAAATGAAAGTTTTTAAGCAGAGCATATGCAGTCTTTTTCACTGTGTGGAGAAGATTACAGTGTGCGTGATGGGATATCTTAAAGTTGAATACATTCCTATCTTCCCTGGAATTTCTGTTTTTATGTCTGTGAGACAATTGACTTCCCATTTGATTTCCAAAATTTTGAAACCATCTTTTGGCCCTCTTTTTAGTTTTTTTAAAAAAATGCCATTATTAAGGTTCTTTCTCTCCAAAAATCTCGGTGCAAGCAAAAATGAGGCCGCATTCCTGCAACCTACTTTGTTTGAATTGCATCGTCGTCGTCGTCCTCATCCTCATCATCATCATAATTATAATTATTAGGTTGAAATGAAAATAATAATAAAAAAAATCCTTTCAGTGTGCTAGCTCCCCTGCAGGGAAACAAATCAGTAGCAGGAAAGGGAGAGGAGGAAAGAGTCCCAGCATTATATGTAAACAAACAGGAGGTACAATATCTTTTAATGCTGTTGAAAAAGCATAGGAACTTCTTTGGTAAACAAAACACAGTCAGAGCTTTATGATTCCCAACCAGTATTAACTACCCAACAGATGCCCTCAGCAGGGTTCACAGCTGTCATTGTATGAGTAGGATTTTACTCAGCCAATTGCTGGGGAAAATCTTCTCCTTCAGATACCAAACTACAGTCAAAGGCCTATTTGCCACTCCATCAGCTGAAAAGCCATAGATTTGATGAGTGCATTCTGCAGCAGAGTCAGCACAGTCAGATGCCTGGAACAGAAAACATGAAGCATTTTGCAGTTACATGTCCTTCCCTTCTGCTGTTACTTTTATTCCAAATTAGAGTTCAGACTAATATTCAGAAGCCTGCCTTTGCTCATCTGCATACACATGCAAGTGTTTTAAGGAAAACCGAGGCACTCTAGTGCTGGTGGGAAAGTGAGGTTTCCTACATGGGAAGTGCATGGCTTACCATTTCGGAAGATTTCAAGAGATTCTTCACTCATCACCTAGGCTACCCGCACACTTTTCTTTCAGTTTCCAAATCAACAGGCCTTATACCAGTAGTGTAATTCTAAAAAGTAGTTGCTTGGATACCAGATCCTCATGTACACACATATGTATATCATTTCAATTTAATAGTCTACCATTCTCCCAAAACTGAAGATTCAGGGCAGCTCACGACAAGACTAAAAACATTGGGCTATATTTCAGATTGTAAGATTACCAAGTCAGGTCTGTCCCAGGCCCTGAATTTTCAGGGCCAAAACGTGAGACATGAGGACTTCTGATGTCACAGGGGGTGGGCTCTAGTGATATTACAAGAATTGGTCCCTGCTCATGTCCTTAAGCATGCTATCTTAAGCATCCCACCACAGTTGCTCAGAGTATACAGCTGAGTATGCTGTTCAAATCAAAAACAACATACATAAGAAGGGAAGAAAACATACACATTTTTTCAAGACAGTTGTGTTGCCCTGAGATTCCTCCCCTTGCCTGCAGATCAGAGAAATGGGGCCAAGCTCTGATATTTGTGAACCCTATATATTGTTGCTGCCAAGAGAAGACCTACTGATATGAGTGGAACCAGTTAGTCAAGCCAGTGCTGACAACTGGGAAGAATGCTAGAATCTGCAATTAATCTGAAGAGCCATGTGATTCTCACCCCTACTTTAGATACTACTACTGTGCAGTTGGTTAAGATGCATCTTGACTTAAAGGCAGAGTGTCATTTGCTGCTTACCTCAGGAACTAAAATGTCTTGAACCAGCTCCAGCGTCTTAATGTGTACTGTTGATAGAATGAGAAGGCAAAACACATGGCAGCTTGAATTAGATCACAGGAACCTGCCTTATATTGAGTGAGACCACTGGTTCAAGTCTGAACTACTAGCAGCTCTCCAGTGTTTGGGGATTTTTCCCTTTGTCCTACTTGGCAACCTCTGTTATTTAAGTATTAAGCAGCCTGGCCCTGCATTGCTTCCAAAATCATGTGAGTTCAGGTATATTTATAGTGACATGGTGGTAGAACCTTAGACAACAATGGCTACAATCCAGATACACCAATTTTAAAAGTACAGAAGTATAGAAGGCAGCAGATGATGTGCAATGGAATTTACAGTCAACATCATACTGTGTCAGAGCTTTTAGGTAGAAAGGTGAGGTCAAATTAAATGTATAATTATAGAGTAAACTATAAAGTTACCCACTACATGTAGGCTAGATTGGAAACAGAAGGCTAAGACCCTCAAAGAAAGAAACTCTGGCTTGTATGGGAGACACAACAACAATGATATAGGCCCTTTTCGCACAGCATTTGCCATGCAAAAGGGTCCCTGGAGCATCACACAACTGTGAGGAGCAGTCCACATGACACATGCACAATCACGCGATGCTCCAGGGCCTGGCAGGCGCTGATCACACACGCAATTGCACATCGCTCCGGGGCCCCGTGCGCACTCGTGCATGTGGAGCTCTGGAGCCACAGCGCTCGCGCTTCCTACCCTAGTGCAGCCTGGGAAAATCCCAAGCTGTGCTGCAGAAGGAAGAGGAGGGGTTCTTACACGAGTAGGTAGCGGCTGCGGAGCTGAAAGAACTGGGATGCGAGAGCCTCTTGCTACAGGCTGCTCACGCGATCCCCCCACCCCAGCTCCGCAAAAAGGTAAGTTGCGGAAAGGGCCATAGCTATGGTTCATCTCCTGATCTGACCCCCTAAAGCCCACCTTATAGGCCAGGCAACTGCACCAACTGAAGGAGTTCTGTGGCTTACTGAAGAGTGACATTCAAGCCTTTTCTATCCGTGAGCCATGGTGCTACAAGCAGTTACAGCAGAATCCTGCAGGGATCATTCCTCTTTGCACCATGAGTCACTGGTAGGTGGGTGCTAGACATACTATCCTTCAATGAGCAGCAGAACTCATTTGATTGCTGTAGCTATCTGGCTTCTAAAGTGGGGCTTGGGGGACATTTGCAATTGCAGCAATGATGCCACAATCATAAACATGAATACCAAAATTTATGAGGCCATAAGTCTAACTTCCAGCCTCCATTTCATACAGATTTGGAAGTCAGTGAAAACAGTCAAGAAGCAAAGACTTCCTTCAAAAAAAGATGTAAATTTTACATCAAGCAGATGTAAAATTGTGATCCCAAGACATATGTTGTAGTAATATAAACAGATAGCAGCACAAAGAGGGCATCTGAGAAAGAAAATGGATCAGTAAAGAACTTCAGTGGTAATTAGAGGAGCAAAGAATGGATGGAAAGAGAGATTAGAAGAGTAGAGGCTGGTGGGAAAAATTTATCAGACCATGAAAGACAGTTTGAAGATAAATGAAAGGGAAAGGGTAGGTGAAAAAGGACAACAGATAGAATGAGCTACTTACAAAGTAAATTATTTCAGAGACAATTAGATGTCAGTACAGTTACTAACAGTACTGGCAATAAATCCATTGATTTTAGGTAATGCTACCCAAGATACAGAATGTACTCATTCTGAAAGTGGAAATCTAGAGGGGACAGTGAGGGACTGACCGGTGCTTGCAAGATGATCTAGGATGAACCTCAGGACTTATTTGCAACCAGCCCTGCTTATTTGT
This sequence comes from Iguana delicatissima, assembly GCA_948472985.1. NCBI lineage: Eukaryota > Metazoa > Chordata > Lepidosauria > Squamata > Iguanidae > Iguana > Iguana delicatissima. The sequence goes on from CAOKZL010001050.1 coordinate 251,317, forward strand.
TTGTATGCTGTTGTTTGTGATTATTATTAATATAATAATAGCATAACCTCCACTGGGGCTTTTTGAAAAGGAAACCTATAATCCAATGTTAACTTTAAAAAAAAATACTGTTGTTCTCATTAAACAAATGGAAAATGCTGACTATGACCAGGTCTTGTAGATACCCAGACCAACACACAAACTGGTTTCCACTGATGTAATAGCAACACACCCACCTCATCATAAAACACCATCACTGGATTGCTGGAGTGTAAGGTGCTGCAGACAACCACCTTAAAGTCCCTTTATGGTGCTATGTCAAAGCAGTGTCCCTGTCACAAGGCCCCAACTCACTTTGCCCAAACAAGTGCAGTAATAACCTATGAATTGAATTCACTACCCTGTCCATGAAGTCATGGTGCTGGCACCACAGTGATACATCCTGTCATGAATATTTATTTGCCAAGGCAATCCATCACTTACAAGTTTACATTCACAAGTAGAATGACTACAAAACCAGAAAAGCCATTTTTCTGGACCACAGCTCCCCGAATTCCTCAATCATCATGCCCAGTGGCTATGTGGGCTAATGGATTCTTGGAGCCATAGTCCAAGAGGTAACGTTTCTGAGCTTTACATAAAACCAACAAAGAATGTATTCAAACACAGCAGTGTACCCTTGAAGAAACAATTTTGTTGCATGTCCTTCCAAGGGAACTATTTTACTGTGAGAATATTTGCATGTTACATTGTCTGGCACAGAATTTATCACTTGGGAGAACATTCATATTAAAACATCTGACCTGTTACACAGTGGTAGTAGCAGAAGAAGCAGCAATTCCACAGCATTGTAGTATACAGTGTGCATGATTGTTTGTCTGGCTTGGTGTGAGTTGAAGGCAACCCAGCCATTTTCAAGTGTTTGACTCAGGCACCCACAGGGGAAACCTTAGAGCATGTGTGGGCATACATGTTGTTAAGAGTGCAACTCCTAATCATCTCTCACTATTGACTGAGTTATCTAAAACTGATGGGAGTTGCAGTCCAGATGCATCTGGAGAGCCACAAGCTATCTGTCCCTGTACTGGAAGAAGATGGATGATCTCTTAGTTTCCTTTGTGTAATAATCTGGGAACCACATGAAGAGAGAGACGAAGTGCTCTCAGCTTCATAATTTGGGAATAGCAGTTCTGCTGCTTTGTTTACAGGAAAATTAATTTAGCTGGAATTTTGTAGCAGAGAGAGAGAGAAGAGAGAGAGAGAGAGAGAGAGATCTAGCCATAATTGTCTAGGAATGCATCTTTATCTTTTTCTTTCTCTCTCTCTTTTGGTGGGGGGAGGTCAAGGAGTTGGGAGAAGAAGCACCTTGTAACATAAGCACCCTGCTCACCTACCATCTGTCCAAAAGCAATTACTTCGAAATGGCAGAAGAGCTTGGAAAGAAGTTATACCTCAGTTGTAGCCATGGACAAGCCATGGTCACTGAACTACTACTCAGTAGCACAGACGTCCCTCTTCTTGACACAATGCTAACTCATTCTGCCATCAAGACACATGAGCACAATCAGCTGTTGAGGTCTTCAGAGGAGAGAAAGAGAGGCAGGTTTTAAACAGAAAGAAGAGGAGGAGGAGGAAGTGGAGAAGATGTTGAAAGGCAGTTTGAAATTAGAGATGAGAAATGTTTGGGACTGTTCAGTAACAAGCAAGGAGATTGCAGACCCCTTCTAAAATCCTTATTAGGGATTCACATCAGTTGTGCTATGTATCTTCTTCCACTCTCCTATGTGTACATACAGCCGCAGACATAATCAAGAAGCACTAGAATACAACTTTAAATATGTGGGGTGGGGGGGTTACCTTAGATTCCAGAATCCCCTGGCTAGCTTAAGGTCCATTCATAGAGAGAGTGCTTTTACTTCCTCAAGAATTCCTCTCCACATCCCAGAGGAAGCCTGAGATTTCATTTTATGAGAGTTTGTTCCCACTACCTAAAAGTAAGGCTGTCCAGTTCGATTCCAATTGATGTGTTCTGCCTGTTTCAGTGCCTACAAGCATCTCCAGATCCAGCAGGACACAGACTTCCTGAGGAATTCACTGTACTCTTCCTACAAAGGGGCATGGAGCTTCACGGTGGAGTCAGATCTAAAGTGTGTCTGTGCTGCAGTTATAGCAGTTTAATTCCACTTTACCAGCTATGGCTCCATTCTACAGAATCCTGGGATCTGTAGCTCTACAAAGAACCTAGAACAGATTGCTATACAATATACAAATGCTAAGATTCTATAGGATGGAACCTTGACAGTTAGTGAGCTCAAATGTAAATTTGATGCAATGTAATTTTGTTGTTGTGTTCCTTCAGGTTGTTTCTGACATGAAGCAACCATAAAGCAAGCCTATCAGGGGTTTTCTTGGCAAGATTGTTTCAGAAGGAGGTTACCATTGCATTTGCCTTCCTCTGAGGTTGAGAGAGTGTGATTTTCTCAAGGCCACCCAGTGAGTTCCCACCATCCAGCAGGGATCTGAACCCTGGTCTCCAGAGTTGTAGTCCAACATGCAAACCACTACACCAGCAGATGAAAGCTGAGGGGTGAGAGAGGAGCTGTGGCATAGTTTCACCTGGTAGAATCTGATACTAGTCTCCTTGATCCAATATCTTGGCTGACATTTTCACTTCTTTTCATGACAATACTGTGATAGAACCTACCAAGTTCATGGATCAGTTGGAACCAGAATACCAGGGGAGTTTCAGTCTTCTGGAGTAATCTCCACACCTCAATATAAAACAATTTTTGGCAGTGTAAACTCAGCTGCAGCTGTATCTTCAGCCCATACTTCTGTTGTATTGCAACCTACCTGTGTGGAGGAGCTCATCAGCTTTGAGAACTTTTGAAGGTGAAAGCAGTAGTGGGCCAGGTGCATCCTGTTAGCCTTAAATTTGGCCCGAGCACAGTCTGTGTATACCTCTGCTAAGGCAGCCATTTGGAAGCTGTGTTTGTTGGTTTTTGCTTTTCTTCCTTTTATTAAGCAATGCTTCTTTATTAAGAAATGCCAAAGTACTGTGGAGTTGCTGCCAGCCATGACAGATTGAGACTAGCAGGAGATACTACCCTAAATGATGTCAGCTTGCAGGAAAGACATTTCTTTTTAAGCAGGCCTTTAATGGGTGAGCAGGAGAGTGTTTTACCTATTTATTAGCTGTTTTTTTTTTAAAAAAATATTATATTACAACTTTATGTGTTTTTTAATATTTTTAATTGTTTAAATGCTTCTAATTTTTTTAACTTTCTGGAAGCCATCTTGGGTTCTGTTTTGAGACAAAAGGCAGCATATAAATTCAATGAATGAATGAATGAATGTGTGGCTCTCCAGATGTTGGATTGCAATTCCCATCAGCCCTAGTCAGCATAACTATTGGTGAGGGATAAAGGAAGGTATAGTCCAACAACATCTGGAGGGCCACATGTTCTCCATTCCTGCCCTGGGCACTTCTCCCTAATGTGTCATCCTCTTAAAGTAGTTTCTATTTATAAAGTAGCAAAAGAACCAGCTGAACATTCTTGAAGAACCAAGTACCATTGGATGGCAGGGATGAACCAACGTAGATCTTTATGGGAAAGGGAGATAGTCATGCTTCTTGACTCACCACAGGCACCCTCTTCCTCTTTTCCTTGCTTTTGTGGTCCGTGAGTCACCTGGCTGGCTGTTTTCTCCTTGACATTGTGGCCTGCTGATCATGTACATGGCTTGACTCAAGTGAAGTGTGAGCCTGAAATGGAGGAACAACAAGCCATTTCCACAAGAAGCTCAGTCACCAGGACATCATGTGGCAAGAGTGAGTGAGCAACAGCTGGTAGTGAGCAGCAAATCATTCCCAGCAATGCTTTGGTCCCATCAACATTTGATAACTTCATATTTAGGAAATATTTTTGGGAACTAGGGCAAACTCATAAGCATCCACCTGAATATTAATTGGAAAAAGGGAATCAAAAGAGCCAGTCCACATGTACCTGTATATTTTTTGATGTCTCTCCTCTTGATTCCTGTGTGTTTTGTGGCTGGCAACAGATGTTGTGGACTAGTTCACTAGAATGATCGATGCATTTGAACTGATATAGGAAGACATAACAGAGCCAGCATGTTACTAGAGGGCAGAGTTGTGTGCATGTCCATTCCACAGTGCAATGCATGAACTACTGCATCCTCAGGTACTATGCCTATCATCAGTGTTGAAGTAAGATACAATAGCCTCTCTAGTTATGCCTCAGGTAGTAACATGTCTTGGTCCAGTCCTGGTATGGTTGCCCCATCTATGGTATCCATTCATTTATCCACAGCATCACATGATGCAACTGTCAGTGCTAAGCTCACATGTATGAATATGTGCAAGATTTATTTCTAAACCATAGTGATATTTCAGTCTTTTTTCTTCATTCAGGTTTCTCCTATCTCTTCTGCAGCTAGAGAATTTGTTGTTTTGACTCTTTCCTAAGATTGCCTAACTGGAGGCAATTAAATGTTACCACAAGTTTACCATTTTCCTGCCCAGCAGCTTCAGTGCCACACAGCTAAAAAAAAATTCAATAACCCAAATATGTGGGTAAGATAAACCAGGGGAGAGGAGTATCTTTCCCATGAAATTAACCCCACCACCAGCACTAAGAGCTTTCAGTAGTATGGGAAGCCCCTTCTCTCTGTCCCCTCACCGGTACCCTCTCAGTTCCCAAGCTCTGGAACTCCCTTCCTAGAGAGGTTAGATAGATGTCCTTGTTGGTATCTTTCCAGAAGACTTTTTGGTTGTGGCAGGCATTTTAAGAGTGATTGTTCAAAGAGAACAGGCCTTTCATAAAGGCCTGTATTGTCTGTCTGTTGTTTTCTTTCTCATGGTTATGTTTTTAGTTGGCTTTAAATTTATTGAAAACTTGTTACATTTTAAAGTTTTTGTATGAGTGAATGAGGCTGTGTTTGTTTTAACTGTTATAAGCCACCTTGAACCCTGAACTGGGGAAAATGTGGGATATAAATAAATATAGTAAATAAAATACATGGGGAAGATTTGTCAATTGACTATTTCCTATATGGCTGGATCATTTGAATGTCTTTCTAGCTGCTTTGCAGCCACTGATAGGAAAAGATCTTTCACATGGGTAAGGGGGAACACATTTAAACCCACTCCCAGGGTTGCACTATCAATACTGCCTTGAAAGGTGGCGAACTCTCCTTCTTTGGAAGTCTTTAAACAGAGGTTGGATGAGTATCTTTCAGTACTTTAGCTGTGTATTGCTGCATGGCAGGAGGTTGCATCAGATGCTCTTCCAGCTCTAAGATTCTACAATTCTAAGACTATCCCAAGCCCTGAGATTTCAATACCTATTCCTGAGACCTGGGGATGGGCCCCTTGCGATGTCAGGCCATGGTGATGTTACAACATGCAATCACAAGGATTAGACTTTGGTTATATCTTTAGGGTTGATAGATCAAGCATTACCTCAGTTACACAGAGTATGCCAAGTCCACAAAGAGAGGAAAATATATATATATATCCACACACTTTTCATGGCTGTGCACTTGCCCCCAAAATCCCTCCCTTGCCCTGAGGAATGGAGAAGGGAGACCAGATCCTGTGATCCAGAACCCTACCCCCATGCCAAGCAGTTCAGCAGTTTACGAAACCTTCTTGTGTGTCCAGTTTGGTACTCTGTCACTGCTAGTTTGCTTGGCCAGGACAGGTGAAGAGACAGTAACAGAAAGTTTGAACAGGAGGTTCAGATGTGGCAGTTGGGACTGGCAATGGATCCTTGCAGAGGCTCGGATGGGACAGATTCTTGATAATGCCAGTCCTTGGTGCCAACCAGAGAAAATGAAAGGAAGAAAAAATGTGCATGTGCATGTGCACTTTTTCTCTCTCTCTCTCTCTCTCTCTCTCTCTCTCTCTCTCTCTCACACACACACACACACACACACACACACACACACACACACCTACCACCAGGTGCCTTCCAGATATCTTGAGCTGCAACTCCAATCATTCTGCCTGCTATGGACACTATAGCAAAAGGATCTGAACCATTTGTGTTGTCTCCTGAGTCTTCCTGCTCTCAGCAGTCCTAACACTTTTCCAACAAGGAAAACCTTTCAAAGACTTGTTGTAGCCCAAGCAGATGAGTAGTAGGACAGTGTAGTGCTTGTAAAGATACTAATCCTTTCTAGTGAGTCCCCTACTCCAACCAGGTGGTTTATGGCCCTGCAGTCTGTCCGAAAATCTAACAAACCATTATGTGACCCCTGAATAAATTTCTTCCAACTGTCCTGATTTAACAGGGAAAGTCCTGGTTAATCTGAGCCTCAAAACCTGTCCCTTTGGGTCCACGGATAGTTATTTTGTAAAGCTATAAATAAATATGCTTGGAACTTGCATAGTTGCTTCATCCTTGTCAGCACCTGGCCCCACCACTATTCTGCAGTGCTCTCTTGTATAAGCTAAATCATTTAGCATAAACTATTTCACTAGCATATCCTGCTGAAAATACATAATGCACTGCCCACAATGCATTTGAATAATTGTGTTACAGATTTATCTGTATAAATTTCTCTATGTTGTAGGCATATGCACAACTATGTCGAATTTGTTCTCAAACAAAATGAAATAAAAATACAGCTGAGGTCTACCTTTGCACCTATTTGATTTTCCTTTTTTTAATTTTCTTTGCATTAGCTAGTATGGTCTAGTGGTATGAACACTGGGCTACAACTCTGGAGACCAGGGTTTGAATCCCTGCTCAGCTGTGGAATCTCACTGGATGACCTTGCAGGAGTCACACTCTCTCAGCCTCTGAGGAAGGCAAAGGCCAAACCCTCTGAACAAAGCTTGCCAAGAAAACCCTGTGATAGGTTCACCATAGGGTTTTCACAAGTCAGAAGTGACTTGAGGGCACACAACAACAACAGCCATCTTTGTTGTATCCAGAACAGAAGAATCAATTAATCATGTGGAAGGATGAGGCACAAGAAATATGTCTGCATCCTTTGTTTGTTTTCGGTATTACCCCAACATTTCAAGATTTTACTTTTACCTCCTTTTGTTCTATTACAGTAAAGGTTAATATATTTTAGGCTTCAGATGATTTGCAGCTACATTTCTGGGCTGCAGAGCAGTGGATAGCAAGGAAAATACAAGAAAAAGGATAAAGAAGAATAATTTCCTGGAGAACATGTAAAAACAGAGGGACACTTCATACATGAAATTCCACCCATGACTCTGCACAAGTATAGGGGAAAGTGTGTACTCTTCAGTGTTCCCTGTTATGTGTAAAATTTCCCCTTTCTGCCACATTTATACATGGCTTGGAAAACAAGGGTTAGCCCAGGACGTTTTTGCTGCCTATAACCAGGAGAAAATGGTGTTTCCTTTCATCCATGTCAAGGTACAACTGTACCCAGGGCCAGTCAATTTCTTTTAGTACCTCAGGCAGAAATGCCAATAAGTCCCTCTCCTTCTCCCTGACAGGAAAAGAATGACAATAAATTAATGAATGAATAATTTTCTGCCTTTTACAGTGGTGTATTATAGAATCATAGAGTTGGACAGGATGCCAAGGGACCCATCATGCAGAAATACACAACTAAAGCAGTCCTAACCTCCATTTGAAGGCCTCTGAAGAATGACCCTCTGAAGCAGTCTGTCTCACTGCTGAACAGCTCCTAGGCAGGTTTGGGTGTCCTCCACCAGCCCTGTTTGGAAACTGAACAGTTATTTGGCAAGATATATGTAGCAAAACAGGCATGTGATTTCCAAAAATAAGGATTTTATGCCCGTGGTTTCCTGCTCTATTCTCCAGCGTATATAAGAGTCCCTTAGTCTGCTGTGAATTGTACTCATTGTGGTGTCATCTTCCTATTCACAGTGTTTCATGGGTTTCTTGTTTTACCAACTCTGTCCCAGAAGGGGGAGCTGCACACCAAGACATTTTTGAAAGACCCACTAGATTTTAACTTTTTGAAAAGTATGTATCATCAAGTCAATTATCTTATCGGCAATCTTTTGCACATTTACACTGGTATTTACTTCAAAGTAAACATGTGTAGGATTTCCCCATAATATGCCTCTTTAAAATGGGTGTTGTGTTATTATAGCTATAGTTGTTAAGATTTTTTAAAAAATCCATTTTGTGTGATGGGGTGAAGGAGGGAGGGGAGAAAGAGAGAGAAGGAGAGAGATGTTGCCAAAAGAAGTGGACTTTTTCTGTTTTAGGTTTTGTAGTTTATTTGCACAAATAGGCAAAGATCCAAGGTACTGCACCCTCTCCCCGCCACATACCGCAAGAGCCTCTCAACCATCTCCCCCCTTTATCATATTGGTTGATTTCCTTTATTTCCTAAAAATGAGAAAGTATTTACATCACAAAACTGATGCCTGATTTGTATTAAGGTTGTTCGACAAATCAAGTGTCCCTTGGGGTTCTGTCTTGCCCATACTCTATTTAATTTATATCATGTTAACATATACATGTAAGTATTCAGTGAGATCTACCAGAGTTTGGGAGTTTGTTCAGTGTTACAAATACACTGATGACATCCAAATCTATTTCTCCTTTCCGCTTAAGCCCAAGGAAGCTGTTAACAGTTTGCATCAGAGCCAGATGCTAGAAATAAGAGGGAGGAGGTTGAACAGAGTGAAGCTTAATCCAGAGACAAAAGTGCTCCTGGTCAGTAAAAAGGTAAGTCATAGTACAGAGATCCAGCCTGACCTGGATGGGCTTACTCTATCCAAGTTTTCCTGGGTATACTCCTGAATTAAACTCTGAACCTGGATGCCCAAGTTTGGTAATGGGCAGGAGTGGTTGCATACGTAAGGACAATGACCAACTATAATAATTGCTGGAAATGTCTGGCCAGGGTGAGACATGCCTCATTACATCCAGTGGTGGAGCTTGGAGTGTGGGGGGTGGGTGGGAGGGGGCAGGGCTACAGCACGAGGGATGTGACTGCGGTGTGTGTTGGGCGTGGCCAGGAGGTGTGGGGGCAAGGTCAGGATATGCAGGGGTGTCGCTGTGGGCCAGAAACATTGCCGCCCAGGGCAAATCACTCCCTATGCCCCCTGTCCCTACTCAACTGATTACATCTTGATTGCACAGTCCTATCTGCTCCACTTAGGCCTGTCTTTGAAAAGCATTTGGAAACTTTCACAGATCTAGAATGTTGGAGGTAGACTATTGACTGTCTGTTACAGGCAGTGTATAATTTCCTTCTTTCGAGAGCTTTGTTGGCTGCTGATCTCTTTCTGCAGTACAAATCCATGGGATGGTTTAAGGCCTATAAGGCAGTATATAGCTTGAGACTGGCTTGTCCGAAAGACTGCATTTTGCCAAGTGCGTTTGACTGGACGTTAAGATCACTAGGAGAGGCCCTTCTTTCTGTTCCACTGTCATTAGAGAAATTTGAAGGTAGAGGCTTCCCTTTATTTTGAATCTGGTGTTTGAACATTGACTTAATCAGTGCTACTCAAAGTGGTGGTTCCTGGACTGGTATTAGTCTCCAGGCCATCAGCTGCCAGTCTACAGGGAGTTTCAAAGAAAGAAAGAAACAATTATACTCAATGAGTACTAATATAGTGTTGGTCCCTGGCGCATTAGAAAATAATAATTTCCAGTCCCATGCACTCCAGTATTTCACAGATGGAAACAAGGACATGCATGGCCAAGCAACATCAAAGTGTGGTCAAGAGGGCAAAAGTTATTAATGGGAAAGAACACACAAGCTAAGATTGACTGCAGCAGTTTGCTTTCGCCTGAGTCTACTGGGAAGGGCAGAGTGCAACTCCTTTTCCACTTTGAACCATAGTTTGCATGAACTAAAGTAAGCCAGTGGGACAAGCAAGGTGAGGAGAAAGAAACTGAAAAAGTGAGATCAAAGAGAATTGGTTAGGATTGGCCCTGCCAAATTAGAATAGTTGGAGGATAGATAATCCCCCACATCAGCCTGAGAAGCACTGGACTATGGCTGCTACTGCTATTGCTGTTTATTATTATTTAGGTGGTGTTATCACATTCTTCAGCCCAAAAGTCCCCTGCAACAACTTAGGTACTATATAATTGGTGAAAAACAGTTCCAACTCATAATCTAAAAAAGGCATGACACAAAATGTAATGAAGAGGAAAGAAGGGGAAAAGTGTTTACTAGTTTTTCAGCAGGGCTGATAGGACATCCCTGCTTCTCATTACATTTCTCTCTGCTGCAATCTGGGGAAATGGCTATTAGCGATGACAGGTGAAGGAGCAGCCTCGTATTGGTGTTCTTCCTTTCTCCTCTTCCTCCTTCCCAGACTAGGGGCATCAGGACCCTGAGTAGGAGCCTAGGCTTCTGGCTTTGATGCAGATAACAAGAGGCCAGATAGTATATCAATCCATTGGCACCAAAGGCTTGCCAAGCTCCAGCATCTTACACAGGTCTGAGCCAGAGCCCATTAGATCTGGGGGAAAGAGTGCTAGTCTCCAAGTTAGAGGCCTATCCCTTTAAGGCTTTATACCACTCTTCAAGGAAAGGGTGGAGCTTGCAAAGGTGATCTTGTCGTGAAGACACAAAAGGCCTCTGTACTATCTTAGGTTTCCTCCTAGCAAGTTGTTTGCTTGGAGTATTCTATCATGCTACCTTTTGTAAATTTCAGGGTGGGGACAGCTTGGGGTGAGGGGCAATGGGAGATGTATATTTGGCAGGATGTGACTAGAGATCACAAAAGACAGGGTAGTCATTCAGGTAACAGAGGCATTTCCCCTTGAGCATCTTACAGAGATTAATTTCAAGCTCCTGGTGTATCCACCATAGTTTCTGAATATTAAATGCTCTTTCATCATTTCTGATGCTTCATGGATGGTCCTTCATCCCCACCTTCCTAAGAGTCCTCAAAAACACATTCACCTACTTTGAGCAAAAGGCCAAAGCACAAATGGAAAGGAGCAAGGAATTCCCTCTGAATAGGCAGGCAGAATAAGCCAACAGATCAAAGTCCCTTCCTGTGTCAATGAGTTGTACAGCTCAGACTGAAAGACAAGGGCAGCTGTGTTGCTAGATGATCAGTTTGGAGCCTTCACACTGGAGTTTCCAAATGGTCATGCTCGGATTTATAAACAACCCTCCATGAATCTTGACAGATGAAAGCTGATAGTGATAATGCACTGGAACCTCTTGTAATTATTGCGGATTACATTCGATATTTGATAAGTTGATTTTGTGTGTGTGTGTGTGTGTGTGTGTGTGTGTGTGTATAAATAGATATATTACTCAATGTCCTGTTAAGATTCAGTAAAAAGTTTTTTTCTTTTTTTTTCATGCATAGGAATGGTCACAGACATTTTGCTGCCTAAGCAAAATCAGGCCAAACATCCTCACCCTACCCCAAGTCAAGATACACAGCAGTAGCCAAGGCCACCCAAGTTTGTTTTTGTTTTCTTTTTCTGTTCCTGAGGTAGAAAACCTCACAAATTCTTCACAATCCCTGTCAGTTAAAAAAAAAAAACCAATAGTAATACATTAAATAATGGAGAGTTTGCTGCCATTTTATGACAACCAAAACCAGCAGTGTGAGGTAGTTGTCTCATTCTGAATAAAGGAAGTCTGAGGTTTGACAAGGAAGTAGGAAGCACCTGGCCAATGAAGAGAATTACTGGGACTCCAGAGAAAACTGAATGGAATAACCGAGGGGGGTGAGGTGGTCCAGCAAGCAGATGAATTCACTTCTGTTCACCTGAAGTCATCCCCCTGGTGAACAGGACTGCCACGGTTATTAGGCAGAGTCAGGGGCCAAAGCCTCAGGTACCAGGTTTAATTTACTGTTGTTGTACTTTTACTGACAAATAGATGGAGCGACTGCCTTTTCTGCTTCAGATGCCTAAATAACTTGGTTGGCCTTAAAATAAACACAAACACACACACACACACACACACACTATGACTATGGGAGGAAGAGTGCCATCTCCTAGTCTGCTGCAGGCAGCTAAATGTCTTCTAAATGTCTTGGAATATGCCTGCTGATGAATGCTGGAGACATGTCTGTTGTGATCCATCTTAGGGTCAAACTAGATTATATATTTAGCACACACTTAGAAGAGGCACTACCTCGTGTTGGTGAAAGATATTTGTTTTTCATAGCACATGATTTTCCTCGACTATGTATTTGGTATGCCTTATTTTGTGACAGATCATTGGAAGGGGCTTAATTTTCACATCTGGTTGCTGAGAAATGTATCTCTGAGGAAATCCTGTTGAAGGGGAAGAATTGGATTACCTATGTAGAATAAATATTCCCTTACTGACTGCTTTGACCCTTGAACCCTTCCCTCCTTGGCCCCATGATAGTTCTTGCCTCCCCCAGCACAATACAGTTGGCCCTCTGCATTTCTGGGTTTAACTCTTACAGATTTGATTATTTTCTAGTTTCTCCAACACCTGTCCCCTACCTCAAGTGCTTCTTTTCCATGGGAACACTCCCTCTCAGCAGCTCTGGTCAGGCTGTGCAGCCCTGAAGAAACCGGTCCTCTTCCTCCTTTACCTGCTGCTGCCTGACCAGCTAAGAATGGCTTGCACCCCGATTTCTCAGCACCACAAACTCTCTACAGATGCTCCACACACACCCAGGAAGGAGATGGTGAGAAAGAAAGTATAGGGCCACTGTGCTGACCCATCCCTTTCCCTTCTCCCTCCCATTTTAGACTCTGGGTACCTGTTCTCCCCACCATGACTTGGCCTCCTTCCCCACCCCCCCACATATATTTTTATATTTGCCATTTTTCCACTTTTGCAGGGGTCCTGCACGCCAACCCCTGTGAATGTGGTGGGCTGACTGTATATCACATTACCTAAATCAGGGGGTGGTAAAGTCTGTGCTGTCTACAGGCATCAGCTCCCCTGCAAACCCATCAGTTCCACCCCAAATTTTCAATTTGTTTCCAAAAATATTTTGGCATCCCTCTAAGAGAAGTGGCAGCAAACAACTCCACAAGAAGCCCTTTTTAAAAAAAATGCTTCTTTTTTCCAAGCTCCTATCATGGGTCTGAAACAGCTCAGGGCAGCAAAAAGATCGACCCTGTCACACATACCTAGTGGGCAGAGGAGGCATTTTTGACCATTTTTTTAAAACATACAACAATTCAGGTGCAGCAGAGAAGTGCAAGCTGGTCCAAAGAAAGCCTTAGTGGGGCACAACAGTCATTGTTGTTATCGTTGTGTGCCTTCATGTCATTTCTGACCTCTGGAGACCCTATTACAGCTTTTTCTTGGCAATATTTGCTCAAAAGGGATTTGCCATTGCCTTCCTCTGAGGCTGAGAGAGTGTAACTTGCCAAAGGTCACCTAGTGGGTTTTCATGACTGAGTGTGCATGGAAACCTTGTCTCCCAGAATCCTAACTAACAGTCAAACCACTACATCATGCTGGCTCAGACACAGCTGCCATATTCCACAATTACTTCCTTTTTCTCTTCATGAGCAGCAATAACCACAGATGTCCCCAGTATCCATCATACCTGACCTACCTTGAAATGGTTGCAGAATTCCTGCACTTCTCTTTCAGATCTGTTCTCTTGTATTCTCTTGCAAAACCCTTCTGCCTTTTTCCTTCCCCATTGCTGATGACCCTGCTGTTAGGAAGCAACGTGCAATTCATATAAAGCTACAAACTGGGAGGGAAGAAAGCCCTTTTCTCCATCCCAGTCTCCAATTTTCTACCATTGCTAGAGTTGCAGCTGCTTCTGTGGAAGGCAGGAAGGGAAGAGAAAACAAACTTCTCTGTGGCTCCATAGCGTTGATCTCCCTGGCATATTGGTTCAAATTAGGATGGATTCAAATTACAAGAGAGATTCTAGCTAAACAGTATGAAGAACTTCCAAACTGTAATCCTGTTTGACAGTGGAATTGACTGTCTCTGAGGATGGTGGTCTCTCCTTTGGAGAACTTTAAACAGAGGTTGGATGGCCATTTCTCAGGAGTGCTTTAACTGAATATTCTTGCATGGTAGGAAGTTGAACTAGATAGCCTTGTGGCCCCTTCCAATGACTTTAAGATTGTATGATTCTGTATTTCCTAAAGTTGGTGGACAAACTAAATTGCAGTCATTGGTCCTTGACCTTGACAGCAGGGGCTTACAGGATCAAATGAAAAATCTCTTTTCAAAATTCCCTTTGATGTGCTATGGTAGGGGCAAGCAAAATGCAGCCCTTCGACATGCTCGTGCTATCCCCAGATTCCTGCAGATCACCCTCCAACAACCCTCCCTAGTTCCTCAAATTTTCACCTCAAGGTCCCCAAAATGGCAAATCAAAGCCCACCCTTTTTTTCAGGGTTTGAGGTGGAGATTTAGAGAGGACTTCCCCCCCCCAGGATATAAGGTGGGGGGTAAGAGAGTATGCCCCTCCAAAAGGCCAGGGAGTGGCAGAAAAGGACCTTCAGTTGTCAGAAGAAAGCAGACTTCGGTGGGAGGGAGAGCTTCAACAATAGCAGGAACTTGGGTGTGTCATAAACTCTCAGCCCCAGAAGACCCCATTATGGGCCACCAGAAGTTGGAAATGACTTGTAGGCACACAACAGCAATAAATATAAGCAAGACAGAAACTGCAGATTGGTTGCTTTGAACCAAAGTTATACCAAAGACATGAACTATGTAGGGTAGGTGTTACCTTACTGATGTCTGCTGCATGCTTATATTGATTGTACTACTTGTAATAAACTGCAAGTAATAAAGGATAATTTGTCTAAGGCCATTTCTGCACTAGGCTGTTATAGCGCTATGATTCCACTTTCAACATCCTATGGAATCCTGAGGTTTGCAGTTTTGGGAGGGGCCTGTCTGCCGGCCCCTCCCGAAACTGCAAACCTCAGGATTCCATAGGATGTTGAAAGTGGAATCATAGCGCTATAACAGTATAGGGAGGGAATGGCCTAAGATCTACTATAGGATCTGGAAGGTGTATATATCTTGGTCGCAGAAGCAACTAAGCTTGTTAGGCAAATCTCCTTTTAAAATTTAAATTAAAAATTCACCCCATGCTTACTTGTTGAAGCATTCATTGATTCATTAATTATTACTTTTAATTACACAAGTGATTTCTGTTCTGTTCTGTTAATTTTAGTCATCACCAGTAGTGCTTATAGATACCATAGTGATTTGTAATTTCCTGAGATTGTTAAGGCATGCCTATAGCATTCCATTACAAATCAGTCAGTCACATTTTATTCGAGTTAGTCCACAAACCCTATTAGAAAAATACAATTAAAATACATTTAAAATAGTGTACATTTAAAACTCTAGGTACATAACAAAAATGTTAAAAGTACAATCCTGCAGAGCAGTGGACAATACAAGTCTGAAAAAGACATGTTTGTCTCAGTTGATGCCCATAGCATTACAAAATAGATTTGCTGGTCTAGCAAACTGACATTCGTGGTTATTAATTAATAGTTGTTATGTACCTCCCAGTTGACTCTGACTTATGGTAAACCTATGATAGAGTTTTCTTGCACAGATTGATTCAAAGGAAGTCTGCCTTTGCCATCCTCTGAAGCTGAGAGTGTGTGATTTGCCCAAGATCTTCCAGTGGGTTTGCATGAGTGAGTGAGAGATTTGAACCTTGGTCTCTCAGAGTCCTAGTCCAACACTCAAACCACTATATCATATTCAATATTTTTAATTATTAATAATATCATTAATTATGACATTATAAACTAAATAATGTATTTATTTATTGACATTCTATGCACACAAATGTGCTTCGTTATTTACCTTGCAGGGGGCAAGCTGATGGAAGTTACCTCTCTCCTTGTGCCCTTGCTTACTGTCAACCAAATCCAAGTTTAATCTCAATTAGAGCAGGCCTATTGAAAACAGAAATTTGTATGTGAGTGGTAACGAAGCAATCATTCCATAACTTTTATTGGGACGAACACTGTATCTTGCCTTATTTATTTGCTTCTCCCATCTATATCTTGACTTTTCTTCCATGATCTCAGGGGGTACACATGGCCCTTCTCTGCCCCACATCACCTACACAACAACTCTGAGAGGTAGGTCAGACTAAATTAAAGTTACTGTCATTGAAAGAATTTCAGGAATTTTTCAGTCCTGCTTAACACTCTGATCACCATTATTATTTGATCTTGCCCTCCTTGATCCCCATTGCAACAGAGTTTTGAAGAAATAGACATATTTCAGGCATCCACTACACAATTTCATTGTGGGACTGCTGTCTGCTGTAGTGTTTCAGACGGTCTTGATGACAGTAGAACGATTAGAAAAAGCAACTATAATAGCTCAAAGGCAGCAAAGAACAGTTTCTTGGACTCTTCCAGTCTTACTGTACCTTGATACTCAAATTAGTCTTCCAATAACAGAGTACTATCTCAAACAAAATAGTACGCAGTGATTTAGCTCCTTGCTAATAGCAGCTGGTGGGGGGAGGTAGGAGTTATGACAGAATGTGGAAGGGAATTAAATCCCACCCACTCCCATACTGTAACCTCAGTCCTAAAATGGGAACCCATCAGTTCCTTCAAAATGCACACACAATATCAAGGGATTATAGTTCGCCATACTTGACATCATCCATCTCTTTTCTTCAACCTGGACCATGTAATCCTTCTCCCATACACTCTGTCCTTGCTCCTTACTTGTCTCCGACTTTCCTCCTAGTCTCCTTCTCACCACTTTCTCTTTCTCCACCTTTACATCATTTCCTTACTTTATTTCCTGTTTAGGTAATAGCATATTACAAGGCTTTCTTGCTTGGGTTGTACTTGTCATCTCTATTTGGGGGTGGGGTGGGGAGTCCTGAGGCTGGTAATCTCAAGCAGGTGGCTATGTGTGCTACCACCCTCTGTTGATAGGATGTCCAGTAGTTCAATTTAAAGCTAAAGGATCATAACATGAGGCAAACCCCTTAAAGCTGGTGATCAGTAAACTGGACAGAAGACTGAGCAGGCTGCCACACAAGGCTGCCTGGTCAAAGTCTTCCCAATTTGAGTTTTGCTGCATATTTAGGACTAGATGAACAGGAGGTAGTGCAAAGTACTTGGCAGGCCAGTTAACATGGTCTCTGTGCTCGTTCATTTTGGAGGGTAATCCATTGTGTAAACGTGCCATAAAAGGGGCTCAGCAGAGCAGCTGAGAGACAGTGATACAGGACCAAGTTGTTGTTGGTGGTAGGAGCATGACTACATTTGGAGCAGACAGATTAGGTCCCTCAAGGATCAATGCTGAGACTTGCCTTATTTAAAACACATAAGCGGAATTGCTGGTCCAGACACACCAATGACATCATAATAGGATGGGGATGGTTGATAAATTTCAGGAATGCTCCAGACTGTGGAAGGATTTGGATACACTAGGGAAATAGGCCAATGCACTGGAATTCAGTATTACACAATGGAAGGTTATGTATTAAAGGAAAACTGATAGTGCATTTAAATGGAAAGTTAATGAAATTGGGAGGGGGGGCTAATAGGCTGATGGGGGAATAGGAGTAGGCAACAATAAAAAGTGAAGGAATAGCTGTGATAGGAAAGGCACTATAGTGAAATGAAGTGGTATAAACAAAGAAGGTATTTCTTAAGCAGGCACAAGGGTTATGTCATGTGGAATCTATGCTATACTGCTGTTCAAAATAAGAGTAAATTCAAATTGCAAGGGAAAGTGATATTTTACTTTCAAGTACAATGAATCTATTTGAAAGACTAGGAAAGTTTCCTGTTGGGTTTTTCTAGAAACAACTGACTTTGGTCTTTTAAGTAATGAGTGGTTTTCTTGATATATGTGGAAAAAACAGATTGCTTTATATATTAAAAAAGCAGTACAGATTGCTTTATATATTAAAAAAGCAACATATAAATCACCTAAACAAAGCAACACACAAACACAAATATCTACAGAATCACTGTGACTAGAAATTCCTGTTTAAAATGTAGTCATATCTGCTTTCAAACAAAGCTACATGTTGGATACTGAATTACAGACATACCTCAATTAACAAACGGCCTTTCCGCACTATACTACAAACCCCAGAATTCTACAGGATATTGAAAGTGGATAAATAGCACGACAACATGTAGCGTGGAAATGGCCCAAAGACTCTGGCAAAGAAGCTCCATTTCATAAAGTCTTTTTATGCCTGCCCATCCTCCTTGTCCTCTGTCTAACTGGAAATTTGTTTTCAGAAGCAGCAGCATGGGGAAGATGGTGAAGAAAGACTGAAGAAACACATACTTTTGGTGTTCAGTTGCAGCAGCATGTCTGTAGGAAGTAATGCAATAAAGTCTGAGCTGGGAAAGACTGGGATTATATTCTAGCTGATCTTACTGTAGTGGTGTGTGCCTTAACAGGCAAGGAAAACAGCAGTTGCCTCCTTATTTTCCTATTGAACATACATGAAAAACAAAACACAGAAAAGGGGAAAGTAGATAAGCCTGCCCAACCAGCTGCCTACAAAGTGTTTTTAAAGCATAAACCTATACATTTGACCACTAAAAATGCAAATCCTAAGAAAACCGGTGGCTGGTGAAAAATCATCCCTAGATACATTTTGGAAGATGCCACCAAGCAGTCTCTTTGCTGTTGTGTGCCTTCAAGTCATTTCCAATTTATGGCAACCCTAAGGTCAACCTGTCACTGGATTTTCTTGGCAAGATTTGTTCAGAGAGGGCTTCTTTTGCCTTCCTCTGAGTCTGAGAGAATGTGACTTGCCCCAGGTCACCCAGTGGGTTTCCTTGGCCAAGCAGGGATTCAGACCCTGGTATCCAGAGTCATAGTCTAATGCTCAAACCATTGTGCCACATTGGTTCTGAAGTGGTCTCTAGAAGGTTCTAAATGTTTTTAGTTATTTTGCAAGGCTTACCTGATCTGGTTGTTTCACTTCACATGCACATATTGTTTGCTTTGAATAAAAAGGTTGCTGAAAACAGATTGAACTGCTCTTGGGTTTTTTTCCCCTCTCTTTTTGCTTTTTTGGTGATATAGAAACCTGATCCTATTCTGTCCACATTATTCCTGCTTTTGGTACCAAATGTTTTCTTAAAGAAGTAACACCCAGAACACATCTGCATTGTTAACTGTGGTATATCTGTAATCATACCTGGAGCAAATACATACAAATCAATGGGACATAGGTACATTGGTGATACAATGTGCATTTCTGCAGTCTTCAGGACAACAATAATAGCCACAACCAGCAGATGTACGCAAAAATTTAATAAGATGAGAATAAAACAAGCCAAGTGTGAAATGTTTTGGCATGAAATGCCAGATTCAGGCACATGGGTGAGAAAACAGGAGGAAGGAAACAGAGGGACAGTTTGGAGCAGCTATATTTTTACATTCCATTAATGAACAGCCTTGCTTCTTTTCCAAATTGCTTCCTTGATTTTCCTGCTATAACAATTGGGTTCCGACCAGATATCTTTATTGAAACTGCTCTGCCAACTGTTCTTCTGGTCTCTCAAAGGCCCCATGGCCTTGACGATGGTAATGATGAAGGGTGTTTGCAAAATCATTTTCCTTATACCTGCAAAGGAGAAATTTCCCTCAGGAGAAACAGTATGCAGTTTTATTTTGGTTTTAATTTAAGTGAAATAGAACTCATCTGGATTGAGAAGAAAGTGGTTAATTCTTTCCTATGCTTCAGCTAGATTGCTGCTTACTGACACACTGCATAAGACAATTAATTGCATTGTATTAAATGCAATAACCAGCAGAGCACTGCTGGTGCAAGTCTAGGAAAATAAGGTCTACAGTACTAAGCTACCAAATTTTATATCAGTTATAATTTGGATAGTTCTCTCATCACCAAATCATTCAAATAAAATTGGCCATCTTGCTAACTAATTTTAAAAAAAACACCTACCTGCTCTATTTTAGCAAGAATGGGAGTGTCATTACATTTAAGTGCCTCTAACTTCTTCCCCATGATTGTTTGGAGGTCTGGATCTTTTTACAGAAACCATTGTACCCTCATGTAATTGTATTGATAGGTACTGTTCATTATAGTTTTCTAGGATCCATGCCAAAAAGTAGCAGAGTCTTATAACGCCATCATATTGCTGATCATCAACACTCATTTCTTTAAATGCACTATGAATGATAATGATATCATTTAAATGACAAAAATATCATTAAGGCTGCAGTCCATAAACCCACTTGCTAGATTGTGAATTCCCCCAGGTTAAAAACCGCATTTAATCATACCAAGCCTAAACAAACTGATTTTTGGATTCCAACCCAATGGAACTTAATGATAGAATAATGGGCCATGCACAGAAAGATTTTGTAAAAGAGAAGAAATAATCAGGTACAGAAATATGTTTCAAATAATGTTCAGAACTTCTACTAAAGTAAACTGGTTGTAGTCCAGTTCCTGCTATCCAGCACAAAAGAACTTCCTCTTCTCCACTTGCCCTGCTCTCAAAAACAGCTCTGAAAAGCAGGGAAATATTTGTCATCATTTTTCCTCACAGAAACTATTTTGACCATTAGATCTTTGCCATGGTTATTTCTTATATATCATGGTTATTTCTTCTTACAAACACCCTAGAGCATACAGCCTGGTCATTTATATGCAGCACAACCGTATGCATGCTCACTTACAGAAGTAAACTCCCATTATATTCAGTGGAGCTTACTCTCAGGCTTTTCTGCACTAGACTGTTATAGTGTTATTATACCACTTTCAACATCCTATGGAATCCTGGAAACCCCAGGATTCCATAGGATGTTGAAAGTGGAATAATAGCACTATAACAGTCTAGTGCAGAAATGGCCTCAGGCTGATGTGTTTAGGATAATACACTTTCTGTCCTGACACTATTCCTCCACAGGGTAACTTCTAGCAATCTAAGTAATAGAACAATAACATCCATTGCTATATACATAACTAAAAACAGCCAAAATAGGGAATAACCAATGACGCAATAAATAAGAGAGTGAGCATGGTTATTGATTTTAGTGCTGGACTAGAACTCCAGTAGACCAGGGTCTGGTCTACTGTTTAGCTATGGATACCCATTGGGTGCCCTTGAGCAAGTCACACCCTCCCAGCCTCGGGGGAAGGCAATGGCAACCCCTCCCAGAGCAAATCTTGCCAAGAAAATCCCATGATAGGTTTTCCTTAAGTTGGATACACACACAGGCATACAGCAATGATAACAATAAATAAAGACATAGGAGCAGGAATTAGTTTTCCTATTTTGCCTACTGTGGATCAGCAGCAATTTCAACCTGGATCTTACAAACCTGCCCTCCAGCTGCCCTACAACATGCTACCCAGCCATAATAACTTTAAGATCCCTTATCTGGCAATTTAGCAATACAATCTGGCAATACAAACTGCAATTTGCTATCTTGAAGCACACTTATCTACCCCCTCCAATCAAAATTGCCAGCAGATTAGAAACATCTAATTCCAGTTTTATTAATGATAACAGCACTCAGGATTTTTTTAAATGTTCAAAACTATTCACTTATCACAACTTGTTGGGAGGTTTCATTCATACATACCTATAATTGGAGTACTTATATCCCACCTACCAAGTGAAATTCTTAAAGTGGATTACAATACGTTTAAAATAAAACACAAGAGTTGTTAAGGAGCAGTAAACCTGTTTATGGATTTCCATTCAGATCTTCCATGTCATTGCATATTCTAGATACAGAAAAAGCTGAGAGACGCAAGACTTGAAGCAACACATAATAACCTGGAACTTTGTGAGTCATGCATGCTCATAGCCAGCACACTACACACATTACTTATGTGTCACAAGCACCTTACATGCGCCTGGTGAGATTTGTTATCCTCATGACCTTTTGAATGGCAAAAGGTTGTCAGCGTATCTAAATTTTGGAGTTAACACAAGCCCAAAGTGCATTGGATACATACAGCCAGCTGTCCAGTTCTCTGGATTTCAGTCATGTCATGTTGCAAACTCATGCCTTGTGTTAGACTCCTAACCCTATGACACCTGTATGACCTGGCACCCTTCCGCATCACAGAATTCTAGCACTATGGTTTCATTTCAACTGCCCTGGCTGCATCCTGTGGAATTTTGGGGTTTGTAGTTTGATGAGAGATTGGTGGCTGAGTAGATATCCCTCCCTAGACTGGAAATCTCAAGATCCCATAGGATGTGGCCATGATAGTTAAAGTGGAATCATAGTGCTATGATTGTGTAGTGCGAAAGGTTTCAGAGAGAAACAAAATGGCAGGTGTAGCTTTTTCCCAAGGCAGAGGAGAGAAAAGTGGCAACTCTGCCCCATCTCCAGATCAAGAGCTGCTAGCATTATTATGGAAGAGGAGAAAGCTCTATTATGGAAGAAGAGAAAGGGCTGGCTGTTCCTGAGTGAGAGTGACAGAGAGAGAGAGAGGTCACCCAAAGTGCACCTGATATTCTGAGGATGCCTTTGGCCCTTGGATGCTGGAAAACAGCCGTGGGTTTGTGTACTGGAAACACCAAATTAAAACCAATTGTATCCATAACAATGATGCGTGGGACTCAACAAGCTGACTTGGGGGGGGGTGCTTTCTCTTTTCTTCTTTTCAATGACCACAAGGCTGGTGCTGCAAAACTTGGACAGGGCGACGTGTTGTTTCAATTAAAATCGCAGCCAGAAGGAGCTGGCCTCTGGAGGCGGCTTGGGCGGCGGGGGCGGGGGGGGGGACGACGACAACGAGGAGGCGAATCTGCCACAGTCCAGCCGCTGAAACAACAGCCTGACTAAAAATAGGGTTGTTTTCTGTCCTCATAGCTCCTTGTTAGTCATCACCGGCCCCTAAAATAAAGTTGGGTTCGCAGTCTCTCCTGGTAGCGCCTGTAAACAAACTTTCCGGGGCAGGCGGGAGAGCGGGGCGGGAAAGGTCCCTTCAGTCGCCTGGCGGCGGCGGCGGCCGCGGCCGGCAGGGCGGGAGGACTCGGGAGGCGCCCGCGCCGGAGGCCGCCCCTGGGCCCGGCGAAGAGGCGGGAAAACCTGGCCGCAGGGCCTAGTTGCGCGCGCCGGGGCCCGAGCCGCCGCCGAGGTTGGCCGGCCCCCGTTGCCGCCGCCGCCGCCGCTCCCGCCTCCCTCGAAAACTCCCTCGGACTTGGAGCCGAGCCACGGTGGGCCAGGCAACGGCATTAAACAGGAGGCAACAGACCGGGGATTCCGTCATTTCAGGGGGAGAAAAAGAGAGCATTGAAAAGCAGACAGGAAAAGCTGGCAGGGAGGCGAGGAGGGAGCCGCTCTCCTCTTCCCTCGGCGGCCCGCGCGAGCGGCTCTCGGGAGGGAGCCCCAGGCCGCACCGCTGCCCGGCCGCCCCCCGCCTCCGGGGCCTGGCGAAGCGGAGGGGGAAAGGAGATGGGAGGCTGGCTGTTCTTTGGGGTCGGCGGGGGAGAGATGTTGAAGGGAGGAGGAGCCCCTGCGCACGGGCGGGTGTTGCGCACTGTCCGGGGATACATCCGTGCACACTTGACGGAGATGGGCCTATCTGGAGGTTGGGGAGGGATGCGTGTGTGTGGAGATTGTTGCGGGGGAGGGGGCAGCCAGAGGAAAGGAAGCCTGGGGATACATCCCGCCGCGGAAAGGTGGCTCTAGGCTACGTGCGTCTGCGTTTCACGGGGTTTTGCGCGTGTCTCGCTCAAACCGCTCACACATGCGGCCCACGGCGTGTCGGTCGGTTGATCAAAGAGTGCGTCTGAGCGGTTGTGCTTTCACCTCTTGCCTGGACCTTCTCCTAGATAGGAGAAGGCAGGCTACAGAACGTGTGAAACGGATGCTCTGAAGTTAAATCTGTTCACACGTACAAGTAAAGAGTTCTGGTCAGTGATCAAACCATGCATACAAGCGGGGGGAGTCGTCAATGAAATCTCTCAAGTTCCTATCTCTAAAAGCTCGATCACGCCCTCCTGTTGATCCAAATAGTTGCAAATGAGCCCTCCGAGCAATTCCGCCACCCCCGTCCATACAGTCTGGGCTGGGACGAAAGTACTGTGCGGGTTCTTCGGTACGTTCACACGATACCTTATGAACGTGATAAACCTAACACAGTTGGCTTGATGTTTAGCGTGAGACCCTCACTGCGACGGCGCTGTCTGCGCACAACAAGCGTATTTTGCTGCGGTTCTGTATTCGTACGTATGTGAATGGAGGAGACGGAAGCGTGTCCACGATCTTGTGCGCCTGAGGATCTGGAACGTGGCACGTCCTTCTACGCAGAAATTGGAAAAGTTTCTTTTGGACTGCAGCTCCCTCATTCCGCTGGCCAGCCGTGCTGACTGGGGCATTCTGGAAGTTGTAGTCCCCTCCCTCCCCTCTCCGAGTAACTTTTTCCGAGCCCTGCTCCCGGACTGTGCGCCACTTGATTTGGCTCGCATCGGTGTCCTGCGCGTGCTGGTCCATGTGCCTTTTTTTTTGTTAATTGTATCCCACCAAGATTTCCCCCCCTCCACGTCACAGGATCTCCCTTCTCCCTTTCACAAGCCCGCTGGCAACGAACGCGCCACTTTAAAGGCCGAGAGCCGGAGAAATGCGGGGGCGGGGAACGCGGCCGGCTCCACGCGCGCTGCGCTCCGACTCCGCCTTCGCGGCCGCCCCGTCCCGCGCTGCCTGTTCTCCCCGAAGGCTCCCAGAGCAAGTGAAAAGTACAGTCACAACCGCCCTTCGAGCACCTCTGCTGAATGTCGTCCTCATATTTTTCTCCGGTCTATAGAGGGAGACCCCACTTCGTGCTTTGCCAAACCCTCAAACAACTGCAGACAAAAACACGCCCGCGCGGAAAGCTTGGAGACTCCCCGGCCGCCCCCCAAAAAGAAACGTACGACTGGCAAACGAAGAGATGGTTGGGCAGACAGGAAGGCTGACCCCTAGCGGAGGCGGCGAGATCCCCCCTTTACTCTTAGTACAGAGCTTTCCAAACTTTTCGTGTTTCTGACACACTCATGCATCGTTGGAGGCAACCCCTCCACCGGAACCTGGGCCGCCACCGCCCGCGCTGGGGTCTTCCCAGGCCCAGGGTAGCAGTGGCGGCGGGAGAGGCAGCCCCTCCCGCCAGGCCTGGCCCCCCGCCACCCCCGCCCTCGCCGGGGTCTTCTTTGGCAGCCGCAGGAGAGGCAGTCCCTCCACCTGGCCCTGGCCCACTGCAGGGGCAGGAGAGGCAGCCCCTCCACCCCTTGCGCTTGCATGACCCACCTGCACACTGCAGCGGACACACTGACGTGTCGCAATACACAGTTCGGAAAGCTTTGTCTTCGTATAAACCGTCACTAGCAGAGGGAGGTTATCACGAACCTAATGTCACAGGATCCCAGCTGGTAAGTCTTCGTTGCAGCCACGGAAATCATGCGGCCTTCCAGATGTTTTTGGACATCTGGAAGGCTGCATGATTTCATTGCTCCCCATTGGCTTTATTAGCTAGGGCAAGCTCTGGAGGGGCAGTCGATTCCCAGCAAATGCACCTATTAGTTCATTTGTGGCTTTCGAAGCCCATTCCAGTATAATCGGCCCTCCACGTTTGTGGCTTTAACATTCAAGGATTTTATTATTGGCGAGTTTCTCCAAACCCTCAAGTGCTCCTTTTTCTGGGGGAATCTTCCCTCTCTGCCGCTTAGATCAGGCCATACAGGCTTTTAAAAACCCACCTCTGATCCTCCTCCTCCTCCTCCATCACCAGCTGCTGCTTGGCCAACTGAAGAAGACTCACAGCCCAGTTTCTCACCATCACAAACTGTCTCCTGATGCTCCCCTCCGAACCCAAAGGAAGAGATGGGCGAGTATAGTGCTTCCATGCTAACCCACGCCCTTCCCTTTCCCTCTTCTTCCCCTGACCTGGTTTGGACCCTGGGTGCCCACTATCCACCATGCCTTCCCACAGACACACGCGCGCACATCCTAATATTTGCTATTTTTCCACTTTTGCGAGGGTCCTGAGCCCCTAACCCTAGCAAATGTGGAGGGACAACTAAGACTGGGGAACCAACACGCTAGATTTAATGAGGAAGAGGAAGCCTGCGGAAACAGCGAAAATATAGGACATAAGAAGGAGGTATCACTGAGGACTCAAATGCAACCAACACGCCAGGCATATCATACGATTGTCTCTCACACGTGCAGCCTGGTCTCGCGCATATTTACTACAGGATAGATCCCAGCGCTATCACTAGACATTTAGGCAGGTTTAGGGAAGTTCCACTGAAATCGATGGGATGGCTCCTGTTGATTTCACTGGGTCAATCAATAACCTTTATCGATCTTTACCCAGGGAGTGCACGTCAATGGTTGCAGACCAGTGACTGCAGTCTGGAACCAACTCCGCTTCAGCGGGGCGTGCTTCCAAGCGTAACGCACGCATAAGTCTCTTTCTTCTTCAAAAAAGAAATCGCCTGGCCTTCGTCCCCTTTCTCTCCGCTCCACAAGGGCTCGCTGAGATTTGATCATGTGGTTAACGGGTGGCCCAGCCTTTCTCCCTTTTAAGATCCTGTAGTCACAAATATGGCGAAGATATTAGATCGCTTAAAAGAAAAAAAGTCGTCCAAGAGAAGACGCTTCGACGAGCGCTCTCCCACTCGACGGTGCGCAACTGTTGGAGACAGACAACGGCCATTTCCGCACTAGATAGTTATGGTGCTCTTACTTCACTTTCAACATCCTATGGAATCCTGGAGTTTGCAGTTTAGGGAGGGGCCCGCCGGATTCCACAGGATGTTGAAAGTGGAATAATAGCGCTATAACAGGCTAGTGTGAAATGGCCTAGTGCGGAAATGGCCAATGCTTCCTCAAGCGGCACGATCTCAGCAGCGCAGAAAGTGCGGGGGGCGGGCGACATCCGAAATAAAACGGCATCGTCCCTTCTTTGGAACGGCTTTGTGACGAAGGAAACAGACTGGGCTTTTCCTCGTGGGCCGGAAATTTTAACCGCCCCGAGAGTCCTTTTTCCAAGTCCGACAAAATAAATAGATACATATTAGAAACTCCCTCCCCCTGCGTCTTTTTGGCCGCCGTGGGGCAAAAAAAGAGAAGTATCGCCAATACAAGTAACGCAAAGGGAGAAAGAGAGAGAGAGAGGGGTTGAATTAAGAGTCGGCTATTAAAATCCAGCACGGTTTATGGACGAGGCTGGGGGAATTCCAGAAAGAACGAAGCGATTGCGGCCTGTATTGTTAGGGGCCGCTACCGCACGCGTTACTTTTTTAAGCGGGGAGAGGCGAGGAAGACGGCCACTTGATAATACGAGACCAACGTCGGTTTTAAAACGCCTGACCTCCGGGCTCCAGTCCCTGCGCTCTTTGGACCGTTTAAAACATTCAATAAAATAAAAACTCATCATTGCTGGGATATTTACAGAATAATATAACAACAATCTCAATAAAGCACCGCGCTCGAAACCAACTCTTCGGGGTCTGTTAGTAATTTCGCAGAACGGGGATTTTCCTTCCTGGTGCTTGCCAGGGGATGCTCTTTTCCAAATTTCCATAAGCGGGGGAAGCCTACGATTTTTTTTTAGATTTTTTTTTTTTTGGAAACTTTTGGAAACTTAATGATTTCAGCATGCATTGGTTTTTTCCCCTCATTCCACCCCTTCCTTCCCCCCACTCTCCCCCAAGGGCCATATTTATTTGCTACACACCCCTTTTAAAAACAAGGGATACCCTCCCCCACCCCCGTCCGCATAGGCGGCCCACCCCTCCCGCTATGGAACTCGACTAAGCCGGGTGGCTGCTCTGGGGGGTCAGGAGCGACGTCGGCCGGCGAGTTCTGCTTCTTCAGCGGAATCGGAGGGGAGCGGAGGGAGGGGGTCCTCTTGGACGGCTCTCCTCCTCGTCAGGCTTCCAGCGGTTCCTCCCGCGCGCCCCCGCGCCCCCGCGCCCCGCTTGGCTGGCCCGCCGGCTGGCTGGCTGGCTGGCTGGCGGGCGGGCTCCCGAGGCAGCTCAGAGGCGAGCGAGCACCTCGCCGGACCTGTGACATCACGAGGATCTGGGCGGGGCCAGAGGGGCTGGGAGGGGGAAGGAGGGGGGTGTTTTCCAGCTTTAAAAAGGCAGCCGTCGGCGAGCCGCCCGTGCGTCAGAGAGGGACTCTTCAAACTTTCCTGATGAAAATAAAACCCCGGCCCTGAATCAGACACCAGGAGAAGGAAGGAAGGGAGGGAGAGCGTGTGTGAGTAATTGCCACAGCCCGCGCTTTCTCGCCCGCTCTCTCCCTTCTCCTCCTCTCTGGAGCCGAAGCTCCCGTGCCTGCGCTTGCGAGCTCGCCCTCCTTCCCTCCCTCCCCCGCCCTCCTTCCCTCCCTCCTCTCTCTCTCTCTCGCTCGCTCGCTCGCTCTCCTCCCCCTCCCCGGTCCCCCTCAGTGCTCCTCTCAATGACGTCTCCCTGGGGACAGCTGCTTGGGATTTGGCATTAGTATAATTCTGTATATATATATATATGTATATAAAAAAAAGCGAACCACTTATTTTTTAAAAAAGTAATCCAGACCAAAACCAGCAGCAACACCCCTCCTCCCCAAAAAAACTGTCCCCTCGCCCTTAAAGCACTTTTTTTTTGTTTTGGCTGTCCCGTTTCTGTGGCGCCTGGGAACCCCTCGCCCTGCGCGCCGCCCGGGACTCTTGCGGGAGATTCGAGAGTCTCGACCTCCCGCTTTCCCCTCAGCTGTCTTTCCTGCTCCCCGACCCTTTCATACAAATCCCCCCGCGTCCTCCCCCGCTGAACGGATGCCCAGCCGCGACCCTCCGAGTCCGAGCTTCCTTGCGCCTCAAGATCCAGCCAAGTGGTGAAAAAGAGAGAGAGAGAGAGAGAGAGAGAGAGCAACTTTTCGGGTGCGTCTCCAAGCCGCCGCGACGAGCAGCATGAAATCGGCGGAGGAAGGTAAAGGCGCGACGTTAGTGCTTCTCCCCGCGAAGCCCGGCCTCTCCTTTTAATTGAATGTGAGACGGTTTCGCTTCAGACTTTTTCCCCGCTCGTGCTGCCCTTGCTGCTCCGGGGGGAGGAGGAGGAGGAGGAGGAGGGGGGGAGCGGCGGGGAAGAAGCCGCGCCGGGCAGGGGGACCGGGCGGCGCGCGCGAGCCTGCGGCGGGCAAAGGCGGGCGCGGGACCGGCCGGCCCGCTCTCCTCGGCGCTGGATTGGGAGGAGGGAAAGCGGTGTCCCCCGGTGTTTCCCCAAAGCAGCCTTGAGGTTTGCCTGCTGCGACTTCTTGCCAATAGGTGTCTCCTTTTCCGCTCGGAACTTGGCTTCGGGCGCTCCGGAGGGCGCACGGGGGAGAGCCGGCCGCTCTCCTCCTCCTCCTCGTCGCTCCTCCTCTGTCGCTTTTTTTTGTCTTTGGAGACTTCGGGGTCCTCCGGGGTGGGCTGCCTGTCAGCTGGGTGGTGGCGAGGAAGCGTGGAGCGGGCGCCTGCGGGGGGCTGGCTGGCTGGCTGGCTGCCTGCAAGGGCGCTGGGCTGCCGAGAGCCGGGGCTGGTGGGGGGGGGAGGCAGGGAGGGAGGGAGGCAGGGAGGCAGGGAGGCGGACGGCGCGGGGGAGCGAAGGGGCGGGGCAGCAGCGCCGCCGCCGCCGCCGCCGCCGCCGCCGCCGCCTGAAACCGAAGGAATCCCAGGACACCGTGGAGTGGCTGAGCGGGGCTGCCGCGGCGATACGTGTCAGGGTTTGACAGGGGTTTCCAGGGTGCGGGAGCCCCACCCAGCGCTCATCACGTTGCAAGGAGCCGCGGGTCGCGTCGGGAGGAATTGTCTGTCGTTCTCTGAAAAAGAAAGTTATCTGAGGAAGCACACTCTTTAATTAGAACCAATTGTAGTGTTTCCCCTCTAGCCCGCAAAAGCTCTCCGCTTTTAAAATTTATTTTAAAGGCAAGAAATCACCCTCAGACAGGACCCTCCCGCTTCCCAAATTACTTTTCTGGTTGGGTTCTAAAATTTAGACGCACAGATTTTTCTCAGCTGATCCTATTCATAAGGCCGAGTTTTCTGACCTGACGATTTGAAATAATTTTGAAAGGGCCTTCCTGGTAGAAAAGTAGTTCTGAAGACTCGTTATGATGCCTGGGCACTGTCTGGTTTGGAAACTGCAGCCTAGATAACCCTGTCGTTATTAAAACTGGAGGAGGTGGAATTAGCAAAGGCCAGTGCAGTCCTGTGACTTTTTTAGTCACATATGAAATGCAGCGCAGTCCCATCCTTTGCTTTATTCCGTAGCAGAGCCAATGAGGCAAGCATATATAGAGGACCACAACCATCACTTGCTTTTTACTTCTCGGTTCAGCACAACTGTTCTGCTTAGCAGTTCTGTTAAAACCAAGGGCTGCGCTCCAGTCCTAACAATTGCTACCCCAGCCTCTACGGAGTTGGTTGATATGATAATCTCTAATAGAAATACTTGAAATATTATTGCAATAACCTACTATTTTAAAAGGAGGTACATGGGAATAAGCACTACCTTTATTGCTTTAAACAACACCATGCTATATTGAAATAATCAGTGTCATAGGATATCATGTCTGTGAATATCACATTGTAAGCACAATATTAGTTAGGAGTCAGCATGGTTATGAGTGTTGGAGCAGGACTCTGGGAGACTAGGGATTGAATCCGGATTCAGCCACGGAAAAGGTACATTCTCTCAGCTTCAGAGGAATGCGATGGCAAATCTCCTCTGAAGGCACATAACAATGAAGTGCATTTTATAGCAATATATTGCAGAGAAAGATACATGAAGGTACACAAAATTTAATTGCTGTTTTTATTTTGAATGAGAGTCTCCTTTAGATCTTATGCCTTTTAAAAAAGTGATCTCATAACAAACCACATTTTAATAATTCCTCATGTAAACATTTAAATCTTTAAAGTGGGTGTAGATAACTTGTTAGCAACTCCCATGGGACTTGCTGCAGTTTCAGGTTGTCTGAACTGTAATTTGTCATGGAATGATTGTAGAAAGAACATTTCTGGTTTGAAAGAATCTTTGGTTGGATAGCGTAAATGTTCTGCTTTCAGTTTGCTTAGAAAGTGAGGATGACATGATGCAAGACTTTGTGGGTTCATTTATGCAGAATCTTAAACCTTACCCTCCTTCATGGTTTTCTCAGGAGAAATGCTAAACTCAGAATATAATTGGAAGACAAGCTAGTGGTCAACTAACAATGTAATCCTGTTTGTTTATAAAACAGTAAGTCCTGCTGAGTTCAGTTACACATATTACTACATAAGTGAATAATCATTTTAGCCTTAGACTGAAATCCAGAGCACACTTTCCTGGGAACAAACACCATTGAACACAATGGGATTTATTTCTGAGTAACTATACAGGATTGCATTGTAAATTATCTTTCATTGGCAATGCCACTGGCAAGTAAACTACTTTACAGAAACTATTGTTCCTGCTTAGATGCTTTTGTTATCTCGAACATTTCACCCATCATTAAATAGATTTATTCCATGGAATGATTCTTAGAAGAATATTGCTAACTATATATGTCATTTAACAACTGTACTCTGAAAACATTTAAATGCCCCTTCGTCAGAGTAAACTGTAATGTAGTAACTCCTGTCTAACAGAAGCTTGGTGGTTGTGTGTGTGTGTGTTCAAAAAAATGCAAATAGTCTGACTTTGCATCTTCAAGAGCATTTGCGGCTGCCATTCCCTAACCAAAAAGTTGTACTTCCTCAAAAGCAGAAAAGAAGCTTAAGGTTTGTCTGCAGTGTGGGCCTCTGAGTGGGTGTGTATGTTGCGGAGGTCAAGCAGGTGTTTGTGAGATACAGACATGTGATTGGATAGGGAAGCTGACCCCTGACTCCTACTCTCTTGGAAACTACTGGGGAGACTTACATCATTTCTGCTGATAGTTCATGACTGGAGTCCTTTTCTTTCTTTGCTCTCTGTTTTTACAAGAAAATGCTACTACTCCAAGAATCTCCCAGCCAGTATGACCAGTGGCTCTGGTGGCTGGGGCACCTGGGAATGATAATTCAAAAAGTATCCCCACCTGATTCTGAAAGATTCCTAATTATTCTGTACCTTCATGTTAGTCTTATTCTTCTTTTCTCTATTGACCAGGAGAGTAAAAGCTTTGTCTCTCTCCCTGTTTTGCCTTAAGTCTTTTTTCTTACACTAGGCAGTTATAGCAGTTTAACTCCACTTTGATTGCCATGGCTGCATCCTATGGAATCCCAGGGTTTGTAGTTTGGTGAGGCAGTACGGTTCTGTAGCCAAGAATTCTGAACACGCTGTTGTGTACTTTCAAGACATTTCTGACTTATGGCAACCCTAAGGCAAACCTATCACAAAGGCTTCTTGGCAAATTTTGTTTGGAGAGCATTTACCAGTGCCTGCCTTTGGGACTGAGAGAGTGTGACTTGCCCAAGGCCACCCAGTGGGTTTCCATGCTTGAGATCGGTCTCAAACTCTGGTCTCCCAGAGTCCTAGTCTAATACACCACTACAACACACATAAACTGCTTCATACCTGATCATGCTTATGAATGGTTTCCATGCAGACATTCATTCTGTGGGACAGCTCTATTTGTGAGAATTATACTTACCCTCAGAAGCACTGCTCTTTTTAAAACTGTATGTCTTTATTTATTTTATTCTTCCAAATTATTATTCTGAGAGTTCCAGGGATGACGTGTGTGTGTATTCATTGCTAGGGATGGATGGGAATTTAGCCAGATCTTAAAAAAAATAAATAAAAAAAAATCAAAGCTTAGCAAAATACTCTCAATTCTTCTTAAATTTGTAGATGAACTTAAGAATTTCTCTTCCAAAGTAAACCAAATCAAGTACTTGTCCACTCAGCCAGAGGGGTTTGAATGGTTAGTTCTGAAAAGTCTGGGTTTGAATCCCTGTTTATTCAACTATGTTTGTTGTGTAGAATTAAGGCTTTTACCCCTTCCTTCCTTCTTTTCTTCAAGGCTCTTCATCTTTAGCCAGCTGCATGGCAGCCAGGTAGGATCCTGTGGTCTCCATATTGAGAACAGATTCATCTGTTGAATTCAGCCAATGCAGACAGCTGAGAATATCATTTGCTTTTGTTAAAAACCTTCCAGAATTTACAAATGTCTTCAGAGGTAGGAGGGAAAGAATTTGAAATTTTTAAGAAATCAAATGTAGGAAAAAGCAAAACTGACCAATTTGGCTTCCCTTTTCAGTGCATGCACACATGCTCCTCATTTCAGGCCTTTAGCACATGTATACCACATGTGTGCATCCACAAAAGCTGTAGCTGTCTTTTTGCAGTTGTCACACTGTCTCCTATTCTAGCCATTTATGTGTAGAAAATCTTTAATGTGTCAAGGGAGACTGGGAAAGATTTAACCTAGATTTAGAGAGCTTGGCCATGGAAACTCACTGTGTGACCCCATGATAGATTTGCCTTAGGGTCACCATAAGTTGGAAACATCTTGAAAGTGCAGAACAACAACAGTTAAGTATACACTGCCAATTTTACTAATTGTAGTCAGCTTCCAACCACAATGTACAATCAGTTTTCAAATGGTGGTTTGAGCCAACCATGGTTATCATTGGCACTTGAGGGAGCATAACACTGTACCAAGGTTAAATCCTAAAATAAAATGGAAGAGAGAAATGCATGCATGAGAAGAAGTGTATGCCAGCACTCAGTCTCTGCTCATATTTTCACAACCATGGTTTGGAGAGCAGGTAGTATTAAATCTGTACTCAGTCTAGGCTGTCATCATGATACACTTTAGCAATTTATGTAAGAAAGTTTTTTTTAAAAGAAAAATAACAAATAGGTACTCAAAGTTGATTGAAAACTATGTTCTGTCTTTTTGCCTAGTCATTTCTTCAAATAAACCCAAGATGGCACATTATGGTTCTTCTCCCTGGTTCTCATAACAGAAGAACTCTATGAGACAGGCTAAGCTGAGTGGCCCCGGACTATGTAGTTAATTTCATGGTTGAATGGAGACTTCAACTTAGATATCTCTTGTCCTCTAGGGATTATATCACATTTGTTCTTCTTCAGAACTTCCCGTTTTTGGATTGTCTTTGTGTACTTGCTTCGTTTTGTGCTTTCCATGTTGACAACAACTGACCCAAACATGATGATAATGTCACAGAATTATGGACTGGCATAGTGGAGTCTTTTATATGTCTGCATTCAAATGGAGCTCTGATAGGGGAGAGAGAGAGAACAAGAAGGCATAGAAGGTTCAGCTCAGCTGTATTAATGCTGTGGAAGACAAGGTGAACCCTTGTCTTTTTTTTCAAACAGGACATATACATTTGAACATAGTAGAGGTGGGGTTGATTCTCCATAGCATCTGCCCATGCGGTAAGAAGAATTTTACTACTATGTTGCACCTTTAGGTTTGTTAGGATTAAGTGGCAACTTCTTTTTTTTTTACCATGTGCATGGATGACAGAATAATTACAAAGAGCCTTGTGGCACCTTGAAACCTAACACATGTATTACATCAAAGTACCATGCTTTGTTTTTGCTGAAACAGAGCAACTCTTCTCAAAATAGCAAACTTGTGTTGCTGTATACCCAACACTGTATAATGTGTTCTCCCCTTTAGAAGGTTTATACAACTTGTGAACCATTAAACTGAATATAACCAACTAGCTATGTACAATGGTAATAAACCTCCTGGGGGCTTTTTTATTTGTTTTCTGTATACTATATGGATTGCTATATCAGTATATGTCGATGTATTTTTTAAAAAAAAGCTGTTTTAACATTGTCAGTCTGCCTTGATAGGCCACAAATAGTGCAGGCCTCTTTCTCAGATCTGGGTGCACCTGAAGCAGATAAATGTAGGGAAAAATGATCTGTATATTTGCATGTTGACTAACATAGGTTTAAGAGCTGACATGGCCTGGTTAGCAAAGAACAAAGAGGGTGGTTTTGAATGCTGTCAAAATGGTTGGACAAAGTCCAGATAGAAGGACAAATATTAAAATGTAATACAAATGAGTCTGTTTGCATCACATGTGTAGCAGCTAATTTCTGCATGTTGTGTAGCTCCTTGTTAGAAAAATCCTCATTTGGAAAAGTATTAGGTAATCTCTGTTTCAGTTTTGACCAACTGACTTTAAATATTTCAAATATTTGTTGCACTTGTACAGTAATGCCATTGGAACACAACTGGCATAATTAGGGTTGCCAGGTCAGCAGCAGCATCCCATTCCCTGAAACTGCAGGGCCAAACCTGAGACAAGTCCTTATGACGTCATGGGATATCATAGAGCAAGGCAGCTATGTCTGGCATAAGGAGGAGAACAAATGGTCAGCTGATCGTGAAAATGGACGTGAGGGTAACCTCAGCAAAATCCAGCTAACCAGATAATATGGGAAGCCAGAGCCAGTTTAAAACAAAATAACAACCCAAGGTATTTTCAGCAGCTCATGCAAAATGTACCTCAAAACTGCAGGAGTTGTTGCCAGGCCCTCTACCTCTTACATTCCACATGAACTTACCTACAGCATCCATGACCTACCTTGTGCTGCTGGTAGGTGTCATAGAAAGCTCAGTGCCAGCTTACTTTTCCACCCAGAACCTGCACCATTGCTGCAAGGTGTACAACAACAAATCTCACAGTTGTGATGCTGGCATTTCACTTTCTGTCTTGATTCAAATGCACAATGGGCACAAGTACACTCACTCATCATCTCTCTCCCAACCTCTGCTTTCACTTCTGGCTTTCAAGAGGATCAATACAAGTGCAAAACACATACAGAGACCTTCAAAGTGGGCAGACAGACATATAAGCACCTTACGTATTTATTTTAAAGCCACCTCACATGCATAAATCTATTCGTCTCTCCTGTCCTGCATGCTGTGAGAATTGTCTTCCTTGGAGACTAGGGGAACCATAGCAATTTGGTGAGGCTTCAGCTGGCGTCCTGAGATCTATAGTCTTATAATCTCAAAATGGCTGATGCCATGTTCTTTCTACTAGTGTTTCTTAGTACTCCTTCCTTCTATGTAGCCACTCACAGAAGACTTTGCATACTACTATCATTCTCTCTCCTTCTCTTTTTTAAAATAAAACAATACTTTCTCTGTTTAATAGATATTCTTATAACTCTGTGTCTTGATAGAGTCACAGTCTACTGTGTTCAGAACCTTCTCTCTGCCCTGTGTTGCAACTTGTTTCGCTAGTTCTGCCATGAGACTCTAAAGCTGTGGTCTTCACTGCTATGTGAATAATAGCTACTTTGCCTGCAAATACTGTCTCTCAGTCTGTTTGAGAGTTTTTTTCCAGGTCATGAGAGGCAGTTCCTCTCTTTCTGTGCTCAGAAAAAGGCTGAAGCAAGTGAGGTGCTTTCAGTACTACTTAACTCAGTTTTGGTAGCAAAATATATATATATTTCTGCCTGGTGATAGCAGCCAGAGAACATCTCTTGGTGGCCATGTGCTAGAGGCCAGTATTTTTCTTTTTTTGCTAAAAGTCTAGTTGAAACAGTATTATATCATACCACATTTTGTGGAGGGGAGAGGGAGTCAGAGCCATCAAAAGGGGTCCGCCTATGCTAATATACAAATGATTTTTAAAAAACCAAGAAACTGCCATTACTACAACAGAATAGTATACCTCCACCTTGGGGCAAATTTCATTAATTCTCAGTACAGTCAGTCCTCCACCTTCACTAAAGTTAGGAGCACAGGGCCCCACATAAGTGGAAAAGTTGCAAATATCAAAGGGTGTGTGTCTGTGGCATAGGGGGGAGAATGGATACCCATAGCCCAAACTAGGTTAGGGAAAGGACGGGGGCTGGATCAGCATGATGGCCGCCTCTCTCACTCATCTCCTTCCTTGGGCGTGGGAGAGCATCCTTACAGGGTCTTTGTTACTGAGAAATCAGGTTATGAGATATTCTTAGCTGGCTAGGCAACTGCTGGTTGAGGAGAAGGAGGAGTCTTAGATGCTTGTTTTGAAAGGGCTGCACAGCCTAGTCAGAGCTGCCAAGAGGGAAGGTTTTCCTGGAAAAGAAGCACCTGAGGTGAGGCGGACAGGAGTTGGAGAAACCTGCAGATAATCAAACCCAAGAAAGCCAACCTCGCAAATGTGGAAGGCAAAATGTAACCCCTTTCACTTTCATCCTATGAAACGTGTACCTTAAGCACTAGTTGAGGTTATATTAAAAAGAATTTTATGTTTCCATCTGAAGTAAACTTCTGGTCCACAAGAGTATACCATGTCTTCGTTTTTTTACACGTGCTTCTGGCTCCTATACTGGCTCTTTGAGCTCTCCTTTTATATATCTCAATGCCAAGATGACACTCATGAATGGTATTGGGTGTTTCTTTCTTTTGGCCTTGTGGTACTATGATTCAGGCTGTTAAAAATATGAATCCATCATGCAAACATAGCCCTTCTCTATAGTTTTAAAAGTACAGATATTTTCTGAAATGTTTATGTTACTATCCTTGAAAAATAAGATCTTTTAGAGTTTGCAAAACACTTACAGGAACTGTTTGAAGTTTTTGAAGTTTTGGTAGAAAGATTAATAGCTAACATTGTGCATATTCAATACTAAGTGGCAAATAAAACACCATGGGATACATAGAATTACCATTCTCTATAAAACTTGTTCTACCTTGTTCCTCTTCTTTTTTCCCTGGATTGTGGCATCTTCCTTCCAGTTACAAATCTCGGACAAAGCTGCACCTTTTTTTGAAGATTCCTTTTCATTTAAAAGGAGCAGAGGGCAATTGTTTTAATGATTGCAACTTTATTTTGATTATTGTTATGCGCCCTCACTTTTGAGCAATTTAACCCACTCTAAACATAAGAAGTACAATTAAATAAACAAAATAACATGAGAAAGGAGGAGAAATGAAAACTAATACTGGAGCAAGGGTGCCTAATGATCTGATCATTTATTGATTCCTCCTCTGCCCCCTCAAATTCCTTTTAAAAATTACCCTGATTATTTTAAGTGTTTTGAGGGGGTTTTTTTTTAAAGATGATGCAGAAGACTTCTTGCATACATACTCTGGTGATTCAGTCTTGCGAACTTTGAACAAACAGCTGGGAGCAAAGAAATAATCGAAAGGCAGCAAAGACAAGGAAGGCTGTTACATTGCACAATGTATCTGTAGTTTCTCTTGCCAATTGGCTGTGCAGATGTGCCTCTTAAATCAATAACAACAATCTCTTTCACTCAGAGCCAGTTTTCTTTCTCACACGCACACCCTCGCCCAACATCAGAGCACTTGGCTAATTCCCCATCAAGAAGACTGGCAGACGTATCTGTCAGGAACTTTGGAAGCAACAGTGTTTAAGGACCAGTGGTTACCACCAGTTCAGTATCAGATTCTGTACACTGCCCAAGGGGAAACCAGGAGCAGATGTTTGCCAGAGCAGCGTAAACTATAATAGAAAATGTGTAAGGCAATATAGCACTTTGTTATGGAAAGTAGAGGGGGAGGAGGGAGAAGCAGAATGGATCTCATGGAAAAAATGGTATTTTCCTGGCACTCTGTGATGGTCTTTTCAGCCATCAGGCTGGAAAATGGGATTCCCAGAGTACATAGTGGAATACCATTTCCATAACTGCTTTTAAAAACTATTCCTTTGAAATACAGCCTTGAAGATCTGAGGGCTCTGCAGTCCAGGCTTCTGGGATGGTGAGGTTATTTGCATGTTGCAGACTTTAAAACTATCCTGGCTAATGTGAAAGCACTGTATCTCCAAGCAGAGAAACTGAGCTTTGTTTATATCCAACTTTATTTCTTAATAAACATCAAGACTCTGAAAATATAACTGCTACTTGTTAAAAAGGGGAAAAACATTCAACCGCTTTATGCTGCAGTCAGCAAGCCACTTACTATGGAAGAACCCCACTAAGTGATTTATTCCCCCCCCGTTCTGAAATATGTGTGTGAGCGCTGTCTCTGTAGGAGGGAGAGCGAGAAGGGGGAGTGTCTGCTAGGAGTGTTAGGAGCTAAAACCATAGTAGGACAGATTATGGGAAAGCTACTTTTTTGACTACAGCTCAAATAGTACCCCAGTTACTGATTATGTTAGTTGGGGTTATGGGGTTTGTAGCTGAAAAATTAACATTGCTAAACTTTGGAGGGGTATAGGTTAAATTGGCCCTGAGAGTGTTAATCTAGTGCATGTAATACAAATAAATACATAGGAGGAACTTCTTGATAGTAAGAGCAGTTCAGCAGTGGAACCAATGATCTAGACAGGTGGCAGAGTCTCTTTCTCTGGACATCTTCAAAAAGATTCTGAGCAGCTACCTCCTGGGGGTGCTTTAGCTGGGTTGAATTCAGTGGCCTCTTGGGGCCCTTCCAACTCTATGTTTCTAAATGGTATGACATCTTTCATAGTCCTTTTAATAATTCTGAATCTTTATTTTAAAATAGCAGAATTATAACATACCTCCTGGAGAGCCATCATGGTGTAGTGGGTTCAAACCCTCATTGGGCCATGGAAACCCACTGGTTGAACTTGAACAAGTCACATTCTCTCAGCCACAGAGGAAGGCAAGGGCAAACCCCCTCTGAACAGATCTTGTGAAGAAAACCCTATGATAGGTTTGCCTTAGGGTCACCATAACCCAGAAACAACTTGAGGGACACAACAACAGAAATGTATTATATATGTCTTTATGAACATGTCTTCTCCTCACAGTTGGAACTAGTGGGTGCTGTAGCTACCCAACCTCTCCCCCAAAATTTAAAATTCCTTGGAGAAAAGTAGGAGCAGAATTCAAAATAGCTGTTTAGTCTGATTTATACCTCAGTACTGAAACAAAAGTACTAAGAGCTGAGCTAAATTTGAGTAACTGAAGCTGACGATTTCAGTTTAACTAACACGTGAATTGTACCTCATTCTCCAAACTTGATAGATTATCACACTGAGTACCACAGAATCATTTTTATTGTGGCTCCACAGAAACAAATATGCTATTGCAAGTTATTAGGATCCAGAGTAAGTGTTGCTCAGCTTTTCAATGGTGTCCTTGGGATGCTGGACCTAGGTTTGGTTGATCTGAACTGCAACAAAAGCCCAACTCACTTATGGAGGAAGAAGTCTGTCTGGCAATCCAAACCATATGAAGATAACACTTCTCAGCAGATAATTCTCTTTCATTTCACTTGTAGTGCAGTTGGTTGGAATTGTTTGTGGCTCAGCTGCAGGAACATAATTAGTACCATATTTAAGAACATAACATACACACTCAGAAAGATGGGTGGGTGGGTGTGAGGAAAGGGGAAGATAGAAGGGAGAGAGACCAGTTTTAGCTGTAGGTAGATACAAGCACATTTTCAAAACTTCCAGTCCACACAGATAGGCAACTTTCATCTGTACACAAGTGTTTATTGTTGTTTAGCCAAGTAGATCCAAGAGTCTTTTGGGCAATGCACTCTAGAAATCTGGAAGACTTTAGTAATTAGAACACTGTCTGCTAGTGGACCGAAAATACAGATCATATCATCTCCCAAGTTCTCTAGTTGCTATTCCACATTTTTCAGCTGACTCCGCTCCCACCCAACCATATTCCTTACCATTCCTTAAGCCTCCACACAAAGTATAGATTTAATTATGTAGGAAGCTAGTTTCAGGGCTTCCTTTTTACTTATTTTGGAAAGGAATCCAAAAACACTGCAGAGGAGGAGAGAATGATTTTTTTTAAAAAAATGTGAGGACTAAAACTCTTCTCATCAGAAATGGAGATTTAATATTAAGATTCTTAATCTTAGAATATTAAGATTAAGATGATGTTGTCGGCTAGAAGAACTCTAGTTTTTTTTTAGCTCCAAGCCACCTGCAGGTTTAATTCATACAACCACTTTTTCAAAAAGACAAAGTCAGTTGAAGTTTGTATTTTAAGTGGATTTGAAGTGTTGAGCCTCTCTTGTGAATATCCACAATTAAGAGATGGTAAAAATAATAGATGCAGGACACAAATGTACGTACAAGAGGCTTTCCAAATTTCCAATCCATTTCGAACATAAATGTTTTCCCCAAGGAAAGCTATTCACCATAAGTTAAGAGATCAATAACCTGGTAAAATTCAGCACTTTCTCTGGGCTGAATTTCATGGGCTCAACAGTTCTCATATCTGTTGCTTGTTGAAAAATTGTTCCTGCCACGTTTGGGGGTGCATGTTGTTGATGTCTGTGAATTTGGTGGAACAGAACAAAATCACTGCAAAGGTCAGCTCAGGTCAGCACCAGTGCATTAGAAACTGATCAGTAAATGGCCATGAGAGCAGAAAAAACAAAAATATGTCATCAGCAGTTTACCAGAGGTTTCTTTGGAGCAAAGACATTATTTCAGCAAGAGAAATTGGGACATACATGGCTTTCAGAACCACCACTTAACTGCTCTCCTTCCTAAAATGAACCTTTGGTCACCTACCCTTTTTAAAAAGAAAATATGTTACATTGTCCAAATGTAAAGAAATATAGTTAACTCTTTACTTTTCTGAACACGAA
Source organism: Iguana delicatissima (assembly GCA_948472985.1). Classification (NCBI taxonomy): domain Eukaryota; kingdom Metazoa; phylum Chordata; class Lepidosauria; order Squamata; family Iguanidae; genus Iguana; species Iguana delicatissima. The sequence continues at coordinate 292,696 of CAOKZL010001050.1, forward strand.
CAAAGCAAAGAGGAAAACCCATAGTTTAATCCCTACAAAGAAATATTGTAGTGCATTACGCAGAACCAGAGTACTCTGCTAAAAGTAATTTGGGAGTACTAGAGTATTGTTTTCTGGAAACTAGGTGTCAAACATTAACAGCAGGCTGTTTATGATTTTCATAGCCAAGCATGTTTCTGTAAGGTGTTGCTGTGAAGGAAATCACCACAGAGAAGAAGATAGGCTAACAATGTAGGTGCTTGTTCAGAAGCTGACTACAAATGCAACAGGCATTCTGGGGTAACTCATGGTATGAGTGGGGGAGTTAGCCTCCTGTACCAATAATGAGCCACCTATGCTCTATAGTATCAAGAATATTGTACAATATACTGTAATATATTCAACTTGAGAGTGTAGTGGTTTGTAGTGTTGTAGTTTGAGTGTTAGACTGTGGCCCTGGAGAGCAGGGTTCAATTCTCTGCTCAGTCATGGAAACGCACAGCGTGATCTTGGGCATGTCACACAGCTCCAGAAAAACCCATGGTAGGTTCATGTTAAGGTTGCCATAAATTGGCACAAACAACAATACTCAACTTTCTGGTCATGTCTTGTTTTAAATTGTCTCTAATGATTGTAAAACAGCTCAGAGCCCCTGAAAATGTGGCAGACTTGCTCCTGTAGTTCCTAGGGTCATTATGGAGTTAAAAAAAATAAAAAATATAAGGACTGGGAGCACCCTAAAAATGACTTGGGGAGCTATATTCAGCAACAGGGTCACATTTTCACCATCTGTGCTCTGTGGCCATAACTCAGTGGTATGCTGCAAACACAATACGTTGAGAAGATATTTGTAAACAAAATTCCTAACGCTAACCTGGAGTTCACAGATCATCACGTAGAGCTGGAACATATAGCATGCTTCTCACAAGACAGTACGGAAGCCAAAGATTCCCCGTTCTTGTTTTAAAATGTTATCTTTGGCATGGGGAGGGCACTATTTCACGCTCTGATTCAGGCAGCAAAATGTCATAGGCTATTAAAGTTGAAAGGTTCCATACTTGTTTAATTTTGCAATAAACAGAGGTATTTCTCATGACTGTTGTTAGGAAAATATGCTGAATAAGTACTCTTTGCTGAGAAGTGGACTTGGGTACCTGATTCTTGCATACCCCTGAAAACCTAAATGTTCCTAACACCAGAAAAAACTGGCAAAGCCCATTTGTATGACCAGAGTAGCATGATGAAACTGTAGGCAGAACTGTTCCACAGAGTTGGGACTGCATCAGTTTATCATGCAGTCTGTAAGTCTTATCACCATCACATAAATTTGTGTTCATTGAATGGCAGCATACTGGCACAGTAAATGTGGGTTTGGGTTTACAGTGAAGGAATTGTATGTCTGTTTCCCGGCCCACTTACCTTCTCTGGGGCAGCCCTTATTAGAGACAAAATGTAAGCTTGGGGTAACGACCGATCCTAATCTACCATTAGGCAAGACGATGTCCCCTGCCCCAAAGTGCATATTTTGGAGTTTCATATGCTTTTACTATCAGCCCCAACCCCCCCTTTTTTTTTGCCTAAGGCACCAGCAGAGTTGTGCAGCAGTGGGAAATAAAATACATGGCTGTCTTTTCTTTTGCTTTCAAGCCAGTTTTTCAAGCCAGAAAAGCAAGGTGGTAAAACTATCCCATTCCTTCAGTTTAAAAAAAGCAGCCGCTATCTAGTGCATCTAAGACAGATTCTGTTCTACCTTCAGACTTGCATAAGATGGTTAGAATCTTGCTTCTGACTCCAGTCTTCCCACCCAGCTCTGTTCCTGGGCACCATTTACCAGAATTTTAAATTTCAGGAGCTGATTAAATTTTGGACCACACATCACATGCTGTTCCAGCGCAGTGGCTGGCAACCGTTTTCCTTCTCTTCCTTAAGTGGGTTTTGTTCACATCTTTTTTCTTTCTTTCTTCTTGGGGATGTCTTCTAAGAACACCCTGTCTGAGAAAATGGTGGATGGGTTGGGCCAACTTTTTGATGCCCCCTGTATATGGTCCCTTTTATCTTTGTAATGTAGCAAGGGCCCAATTTTTCTTAGATACATGGAAAACTCAGTTCATTCTTCAGCCAGCCATCATATTATACCACAGAGAAGAGATGTATAGGGAGTTCAGGAGGGAGTCGGAGGGGAGATCACCTCTCCCCAGAGTAGCTGGAATGAATTGAGCCCTACTCCTAGGAAGATTAATTTATTCAGAAATTAATTGATTCAGGTTCCTGTTGAGTCCTGGAAAACTGCTGAGTCCTGCTTGTTTAATCTTGGAAGCTAAGATACAATTTTTGCTACGTAGGGAGAAATTGAACTGAGAGCTAGTGCATAGAGGTAGGGGAGAGGATGATGTGGACTGAAGATAGGAAGAGATTGGTCCTGATGTGACAGAGCTGGGAATGATGCAGTCCTCATGTTGACTATGTTGCCAAGTACTGCTGGGAAGTGCTAGCCAACATCTATGGAGTGCCATTCACACACAAACTTCTAACCATGTATTTTCTGAATAGGTGTGTGGAATAACTATTGAGTTTAATTTAACATTGGACTCCTGCAATCCACCCCCCCAACCTTAAAAATGCTTTTTGGATTCTCTGCAGAAGAGGGTATCTTATGTAAGCTGGTAACACCAATTGGGGCCCCTATGGGCTTGTTAGGAATCCCCTTCCCTTTTTTGTATATCTGCCTGTTTTAACTTTTTTTTCCCATCAGGGAGGACAAGCAGGGCATGGCTGAACGGTGTGTGAGGCCACATGCCAACTACAACATTAAGGCCAATGGATTGTTCATGTGAAATGAAATCCTCACCCATACAGAGGTACACCATGCAACTGGTGTGAGAACCAGAAGTATCAAGATTAATGTTAGGTACTTGTCCAACATTAACTTTACTTCCGCTTAACCACTGGGCCTGTCCTACCATTACGCAGCGCACTAAACCAATACAACACAATTGCTGCCTCTGTTAGTTCATTTGGGGTGAGAGGCTACTTACCTACTTTGATACTTTCTTTTCTTCCACTACCAGGGATGGCGGAGAAGGGCTGATGCCCTACCAAAATCATTTGGTTGGCCTTGGGTTCCCTATACACCCTTCACTTTGGGGTCTGGGGCCTCCCTGAAATGGAAAGCAGGCCTCGGCCATTTCCGCACTAGCCTGTTACAGTGCTGTTATTCCACTTTCAGCCTCCTACGGAATCCTGGAGTTTGCAGTTTAGGGAGTAAACTGCAAACCCCAGGATTCCATAGGAGGTTGAAAGTGGAATAATAGCGCTATACGAATCTAGCGCAGAAATGGCCCTGGTTTCATCCTCTGTCTCTTCTTCTCTCAAGGAGGGGGTGGCTCCGCCAGGGGCGAAGAAAGGCTGCCGGTGATACAACCCCCTTTGGACTGTAACTCGAGCAGAGAGGTTTATTTTAAAATGAGTAACCGGGGGGGGGAGAGAGAGAGAGAGAGAGAAGCAGGCAGAGCCGAGCAACTAGCCTGTTGATGTTTCCGGGTGTAGATAAACAAAGGGAGGGGGAGGATCCCGCAGAGAGGCAGCGATAGAGAGATAAGGGAGCGAGCGGTGCGCGCGAAGGGCTCACGTTACACCGACCCAGGAGGGGCTCCGGCGAGCAGGAGCCGCCGCCGCCGCCGCCTCCACTGCGACTCCGCCGCAGCGTCCGAGGACCTGTTGCGAGCGAGCGGGCGGGGGAGCGGCGGCCCCAACACTGCCGCTTTGGCCAAGGGGAGGTCGGGGCGACGAAGGAGCAGCCCCGAAGGGCAACGGGAGGGTGGCCGTCCGGCGGAGAGCCGGGAGCGGCAGCCGCCGACGCCCGGCAACAGGTGTCTCGCCGAGGGTCGCGTAGCCGCCCCGGCGGAGGGCGACGGACGCCTTGCAAGTTTCCTCAGCCTCGCCGAAGAAGAGGCCGCGGGGGCTGCCGCTGCTCCTCCTCCTCCGCCTCCGGCAAAAGCCATGACCGGCCTGGAGGAAGACCCCGAGTTTGATTTCGATTTCCTCTTCGAGTTTAACCAGAGCGACGAGGGCGCCGGCAGCAGCAGCAGCAGCAGCAGCAGCGCCGCCGCCGCCGCCGCCGCCGCCAAAGGTGGGCGAGGCCGAGGCAGCCCCGGGGAGCGGGCGAGCGGGGGCCAGAAGCGGGAAGGAGGGAAGGGAGCGCGGGGTTAGGTCGGAGCGCTGGTTAAATATAGCGGCGCGTCGGGAGCGAGGCGAGAAAGAGCTCCCCTATCGGGGCGGGGAGAAGGCGCTCCAAGCACCGCCCCTTGTGGGGATTCAGGGCCTCCCCCCCGCTCCTCTTGCCCCCTTGGCTTTGCCCTCCGAGGACGGGCGCGTTGCCCGAGCGCACCCCGGAGACTCGCTTGCCGGATCAAAATGGCTCGTAGCGCCCAGGCGGTTGCCGCTCATCTCCCCTCGCCTTCCGGAAAGTGGGTTGAAGTTGACTGTACTTCTCTGTCTCGCCCCGCGATGCGTTCACACGTGCGCGCTCTGGTTGTCAGGGGACACACTGGCGGCTCAAAGGAAGGGCTGTGGTCTAGGGTGCAAATCTCTCTCTTGCTGGAGAGCGTTTAACCAAAGAACTGGTATGGGGAACAAGCTGTGTAGTCGGAGGGCTTGGCTTTAGGAGAGTCAAATAGACCTACGGCAGTGGTTCTCAACCTGTGGGTCCTCAGATGTTTTTGGACTTCAGCTCCCAGAAGCCCTGAGCATTGACCATAGTGGCTGGGGCTTCTGGGAGCTGAAGTCCATAAACATCTGGGGACCCACAGGCTGAGAACCACTGGCCTACGGGGATGTGTGTGTGTAGAGAATCTCAAGCAGGCCTAGAGACATGGTAGTCTGTGAGTATCAGGTGGGATTTGAACAAAAAAAAACCCATCTTGTATAAATTGAGTTAAAAAAAGTTTTTGGCTGCTTATCTCCAATTATTAGAAATGTCATTTTTCAGTAATTTTCTTCTTGAGGGGAAAAAGAAAACCCACAAGCAGTTTTAGCAATTTTCCTGCCTTAAGAAAGTCTTTGAAATCCATGCAGGTTTAAAAGCCTATTCACAATTCAGGAGTTATACTATTCGAAATTTGCAGGTGGTACAGAAAACAGTGTTTTCTCCAAAGGAAATGATGTTTTCTGTTTAGAAAAAAATAGACTACAATTAACAGGCTGCTTTCTGTGTTGCTCAGCCATATGTAAATTTTGTGCAGAACTGTAGGTAGGGACCTACAGCATATTCTGCACAGGAAACAGGTTTTTCTGTGTAGGAAATAATATTTCTGCATAGAAATATTTTCTGTGCAGAAAATACTGTTTCTTACACCAGAAACACTGTATTCTGTGCCAAACAGCTGAATACAGATTTTCTGTCAAGTAAAATCTGAATTGCAAAGCATCTTTCTGGTCTTAAGAGTCTTCTTGTCAGGGTGTTTTGAAACTTGTAAAGTATGTTTTTCAACCATTTTCAAATATTCTTTACATCCATACCAGTTATTCAACCCAGTTATTCAAATCAATGTCCTTTCCTACCTCCCAGCTTTTGGAGCATGGTGACTAAAGGAATGACATATGGTGGTGGTGATGTGGACACTTTTCAGTGTCTTCAAGCATGAGCATTAAGGTGCCTCTTCCACATGTTCAGGAGAAAATGGAGGATGTGGGGCTGGAAGATGAACATTCAGGATCTCAGATGGAGAAGTGGGGTGGCTGTGACAGCTGGTGGGTTCCATGTCATATATTATGGTTAATTCACAGTATATTTTAATATGAAAGTGTTGAACTCTCCTCTGAAAATAAGTTCGCCACCTTGGATAGCTCCTGCTTGATTCTTGATGATCCTTGGAAGTGGACAGAAGAAAGCTTCTTGACCCTTTGGCTTGGGAGGGAGTTATGATGGTGCCTCCAGAGTGCAGAGTTGACCCAGGTCATTTTGCTGCTGAAGGGGCAGTATTAAATAGCTCCCCCTATGACAATGGGATAAGGCATTTCCATAGGATCTCAAGGCATCAGGCTAGCTGAAGTCACAGGGCTGGTGGTGTAGTGGAGACGGATTTTTGTCCTCTAGCATTTGTACCTGCCCACCGCCTCCTACTGTCAGCTTCCTCTGGCAGCTGCCTTGCTTTGCCTACTGGTAGGACCAGGGCTGCCAGGCTCCTTGTAGCATACACAAGCATCCCTTACCACAAGTGGAAAACCTAGGTACCTGTGGGTCTGTGTGGTGCTGTGGTGCCTAGTGGAATTCTTGGACCCAAGGGGCCTCCAGATCCAATCCTAGTATCAGGCCTTACAGTTGTCGTTTAGTGACAATAATTGGATACAGGGTTGATGGTAGCTGAGAGAGATTTCCATGATGGGCTGGAGAATGCTGGAAAACTTATTGGACCTTTGAAGACCACATGCAGCCTGAGGACCACTCACCCCTTCGTTAGAGATAGTTCTCCCTGTTTCTTTGCAAAAGGGGTGTGCCAGGTATCTGCAGACCTCCTTTCCCCATATGCACCTGGCTTTACAGTACACTTACTGATTTGTTAAACCAACGTTTGGTGTGATTTCTGAATGAGTAAACTAGTTTTAATGTTCCTTATAAGGACACAAGAGAGCAAGTGTAGTGTATTGGTTTGAGTGTTGGACTATAACTGGAGACCATGGAAACCCAAATGTGTGACCTTGGGCAAGTCAGGCTCCTCTAACCTCAGGCAAAGGGAAACCCCCTATTAACAAATATTACCAAGAAACCCCATCATAGGTTTGCCTTAGGCTCATCATAAGTCAGAAACAACTTGAAGGTACTCAACAACAAATAAGCGAGGACAGAATCAGGATAAAATTGTGCTTTGCAAGTCTGATTTGTATAGGATGTTTCAAGCCACAGTTTTTCTGGTTTAGGCATCATGCCTAACAGTAGCTGATTAAACCAGGAAGTCTTGTATTAAGCCACATGCACTTGCCTCCATGCAAGAGAGTCCTTGTCTTGTGCCGCCAACCAGCATGCAGCTGTTGGTGGCACAACCAAGAGAAGGGCTTCCCTCAAAGATCTTATCATGTGGGCAGGCTCATACTTGAAACACTGTTTCTTCAGACAGCCCAGAAATCAGTAGTATAGGGCTGTCTGTAGGTCGTAGCCAGAACTCTGAATTAAAGCAGAGTGCAAATGCTCTTATATGCCAGGCTGTGTACAGAACATTAACATTAGGAGTATAACTACCAGAAAGGACACCAGTGCAATGCTTGATATGGCTCTCAGCTAATTATGTGTATTGTTGTTTTTGTGTGTCTTTAACTCATTTGTGACTTACTAAGACCCTAAGGTGACCCTCTCATGGGTTTTCTTGTTAGAATTTGTTCAGAGGAGATTTGCCCTTGCCTTCCTCTGAGGCTGAGAAAGTGTGACTTGTCCAGGGTCATCCAGTGGGTTTTCATGACCAAACAGGGTTTTGAACCCTGGTCCTCCAGTGTCCTATCCAACAGTCAAACTGCTAGACCGTGCTGGCTCTCATTGATGTGTATAGGTTACACTAAATATTTCTGCATGCCATTGTATGCCCACTTGCATTACTGTGTCAAGAAATCCAGTGTTTTCTGTCAGTCTAGGGGCACTGAGCAAATCCTTTATTTATCCTGATAGTGACTGATGTGTATAGGATAGGATTTTCATTGAATTGAGAACAGAACTTGAGCAAAGTTATTCTTTTGGAGTGTAAATTCCAGAATTGTCTAGCCAGCATGGGGACTATTGTGCGAAATCTAACTGTCCTTTATTCTGGTTGAGTGTGATTTATCAGTCATTGGCATTTTATTCAGACCTAGGTAAGTTTTCATATAATAGGTGTTATGAACTCCCATAAATATAATATTTTCAAAATCATTCCTTCCCTACTCTGTAGTGTATGGAGGGAGCCCCAAGCTAGAGATACATAGCCATGTTTTATTTGCAGTGCTCAAGCCTTGTAAGTCAATGAATATCTCTTGGTAAATAGCCAGCTTTCCTAAGGCATCTGGTAGAAAATTTGTATAGGTGTTGAACACATTAATGGTGTGTGACACAGTATAAATCAGCTTAAAGTATCACCAGGCTTCTTAGAGAGAGCAACGGGAGTGGTGTTACACATCTGGCGTCAGTGTTGTCTTTGCCTGAATCAAACAAGTCTGAATATTAAGGAGATAGACCGTGGAGCTGAGTATATTAGTAGTAAACAGAAAGAATATGATGAACTAGTGCGCAGAAGCGACAAGCTCAGTGTCCCCTTTGCTCCATGCAGTGCTAGTGAAGAGGAGTGAGTTGTGTTGGGAATACAGCCATGAAGATTGTTAAGAGAGCTTTTCTGGATTTCACCATGTAAGTAGAGGAGTGCCATCGCCTGGGGCATTCCCCTCGCGGGAAGGAAGGAAGCAAACATTGTCGTGGAGGAAGTGTGGAAGCCTTGACTTGTTTGCTTTAATCATTCTGGAATACAGCGTTCTTAAAAAGCAACTGAAGTTCAAAGGCATGTTAAAACCAAAGGCTTTGACACAGAAAAACTGGATATGGCATACAGATAGGATACTTTGAGTGACAGAAATAGCAGCTTATTTTTGCAGTGAGGTCAGAGATGCCACAGGCAGTGTGGTGTAGTGATTTGAGAGCTGGACCAGGATTTGGGAGATGAGCATTTGAATCCCTGCTTGGCCATGGAAATCCACTGAGTGATCTTGGCCATGTCATAATCTCTCAGCCTGAGAACGAAGGGAATGGAAAACCCTCTCTGAGCAAATCCTGCTGAGAAAACCCTATGATAGTTTTGCCAGAAGTTAGAAATGACTTGATGGCACGTAACAGCAACAACAGAACTGCCAATTTTTAAAAATATAAGTGTGTGGGATTTTTAGACTGTAAATGCTATAAAATGGGGAGAAAGACATACTCCTGCTGTTTACAGGAAATATGTGATTTCAGTAGAATGTCAGAAATATCAACATTCACATTCAAAACTAGCCACTGAATGGAGTGGCCAGGATAAACTCAGTCCTCAGGAAAGGTTCCCTTCCTATGTGCGAGTGAGAGGTTGCAGGAGAGAGAGTTCTGCAGAATAATTCATCTCTTCAGAAGGGCTTCCTCCATGGCCACTCCTAGGCTCTGGAATTCCCTGCCAAGGGAGGTGAGCTAAGCAGGCTTTTTCCCTGTTGTCTTTCTGTCAGCTGGCAAAGATATTTTTTTACTCACACAGGCCTCTGATAATTGACCTCACTTGGTGTGCGAAGAGCAGGTACTATATTTAGTGGTGTGTTTTAATTTTTTTTTGTCATGTTCTTATTCCTTTTATGTTTTTAATTGTATTAGTCCTGTTTTATTGAAAACTGTCTTGAGTTCCATTTGTGGGAGAGAAACAAAAGATAAACTGGACAAATAAATAATTAAAAGAAAGCTGGATTTTCACAATAATGTGGCTTAGTTCTTGTTCTGGTCTGGTACAGGATGTAGTTCCAGTCCTCCTCAAGATTTCCTTTGATGCCAAACACTGACACATTTTATGGCTCTAACATAAGTTTTATTGGTGGTAAGTCATGCAGCAGATGGTCTACAGCAAAGAAGTATTCCAGTCGTTTCACTGATGAGATCCAGCATCCACTCACAGCCAATGGTAGAACTGGACCCCTCTAATCAACTAATTCTACTCAGACTCTCTCTGGCCAAGAACCCAATTCCCCGTGACTGGCTATGGTGAAACTCTGAACTGGGGTGTCCCCCTGTGTGAGACCGATAGAAAATGGCTTTCCAAGAGTTATCTGCTTGAGAAACAGGCAAAGAAAATTAAAGCGGGCAGGTGTGACCCATCTCCCCCTTGGTTATGAGAAGTGTACAGAGAAGTTGCTAAAGGAGAAAGTTTACTTTCCCAGCTTTTGTGTGTTTTCACAACCTCAAACTTTAAATCTAAATCAAGGTCTTTAAATATAAATTAATCCTTTATGTGTCATTGGACAGCTGTTAACATTTGGCCAGGATGCTAACAAGGATGGCAGAACTTTGTTTGCCTGGTGGCAGAGGCCAAATTCACTACAGACCTTGTGTGACTTCTCTTCCCTACCTCAGTAATATTTAAGCCTCCCCCAGCTTGGTGCCCCCTAGAGAGATTGGACTACAGCTTCCATCAGACCATTAATAAATATGCCTAAATGTTATGAAAGTCTAGAAAGGTTGAAAATGGAATTGCTTTGTGGGACCGAATTTCCTGATGTGCTATGTTGAGCCTGTCATCTAGTTCTTCTTTCATTAAGCTACCTGCAGCATGGATACAATTTGAAGGATATAAGAAACTCAGCTTGTTAACAACCTTAGAAATATTTAAATGTGACTGTCCTCCCTTTTATTGTGCCTTCAAGTTGCCTGTGGTCTTATGGAGACCTTGTGAACTTCAAAGGGTTTTCTTAGGCAAGGAAGTCTCAGAGGTGGTTTTGCCAGTTCACACCTCTGAAATACAGCCAACAGCATCTGGTAATTGTTGGCAGTCTCCCATCCAAGTACTAACCAGGGCTGACCCTGTTTGGCTTCCAAGATCAGACAAGATCTAGTGCCTTACATGTTTGCAAACTGGCAGGCCTTTTCAAGGTCAGCAGCACCCTCCAAAAAGTACTATCTCGTTTAATTTTGGAATTTGGTTTTTGAAAAGGACTGACATTGTATAGATTAGACGTTGGTGTGCATTATTGCTGATGTAGCTGTTTTGCTGTAAGCAGAGTTTTCAAAAGGAAGAAGAGAAGGAAGGGAGCAATTGTGCTTCATGGTTGGCCAGTTCTTCTGGCTTTCGTAGAAGAGGAAGCTTCTCTTTCCTTTGAGCAATGCGTCTGTGTGAGGCTGCTGCAGTTTCAATATGTCTTCTGTGCACATGCTGAAGGCATGTTTCCTTCTCTCCCTTGCTCTCAGAATATTTGTGATGAATGCAAAGGGCTTGAGAGAATTTGCCTTTTTACCTTTAAGTTCTGCTTTTAGCGTGATGTAATCTGTCCCAGTTCTGTAAAAAGGCTGCTGTCTTGCATTGAGTGGTTGTTGGGAATAGATAAGAAATCAATAAAATGGAAATTACTTTGCAAGCAATGAATGAAAGAGAACAAATAAAAGCTTAATTGTATTCTAGTACCATGCCATTCCAGAGGGTCAATAACTCCAGAAACCAAAATTCCTCAGTAGGCTCCCTATAGTCAGTAAAGATATCGAAATAAATATTTTACAACTGAACTTTTCTGCTTCTGTATAAGATGGTACTTCAGTATGTTTTCCATGTAACATTTTCCTTCATTCAGAGCCTGGGAAAGTTGACTGCAGGATTCTGGGAGTTGCAGGCCAGAAAAGTAACCTTTCTAAGCTCTGTCTCCATCTTAGTTTAATTTAATATTTTCCCTTTGGCATTTTTCCAGTCAGTTTTAGCTCTGTTGAATCAACGGCCATTTCCGTTCTAGACTGTTATAGTGCTATTATTCCACTTTCAACATCCTATGGAATCATGGGGCATGCAGTTTAGGGAGGGGCCTTTGAGGATCCCGGGATTCCATAGGATGTTGAAAGTGGAATAATAGCGCTGTAACAGTCTAGTACAGAAATGGCCGATGTTAAATTCCTCTGTAATTGTCTTTGCCTTTCTGAAATGTTATTCTTAACTTCAGACTCTAAAATGAGGGTAAGCAAGTTGTGGCCCTGAAGATGATTTTGGACTGCAGTTCCCATCAGCTCTAGCCAGCATAGTCAATGGAGATGGAATATAGGTTCACTTCCAAGAATATCTGAGGGTCATAGATTGCCCACCCCTGTTCTGAATCCTGATAATCCTGATAATCAGGATAGTGGGGGATCGTGTTTGCTATCTGCTGACCCTGCTCTCTTGTGTGTTGGATCTGGGCAGGCTTGTCTAGTAAGTGTGTTCCAGTTACCTGGAACTCAACATTTTAATTTCCCACAATGACCTTGAAATTAAAGTAATGTTGCTGAGATCTAATCAACCAGCATTGATTAGGGAAGAAAGATTTTGTAAGGGACAGGGTATTGAGAAGGCTTTTCATTTCTCAGTTGCGGTTGTATTATGCAGTAAAATGTGATTTTCAGGAGCTGGAAGCGGAAACCTCAAAACGTTAGTTCCAGTTCATTTTAGCTCCCTCTTGTTAAAATTTTCCGTGTTGTAGCTAAATTTGGTATCTTCAAACCCAAGAAGTATATTAAGTGTAGCTGTGTTTGCCATGCAGCAAAATACAACAAATTCCAAAATCCACAAAACAGTGGTACATTAATGGGCCAACTAAACTGCACAAAATACATCATGCAGACTTTCATGCAAGCTCTACATCCAAGAAAGATAAAACTCTTTCATTTGGACTACAAATTTCATTTGGCAAGTTTTACCTATACAACACCTTATAATTTTTCCAGATGCTACGGTACAGAGACTTCTTGAGAAATTCAGTGTTCTCTGAAAAAGGGGCAGTTAGCCTCGCACAGGACAGTGATAGCCTGGATCTCAATATGAATTACTTTGCTGGTGCTAATGAATTTGAAATTTCATTGCCTGTGGTTTACTGCCCTTTGTCCTTGGTCCTTACATGACCAAGAAGGGAAGTAGCCTCTGCCTGCCTTGGTATCTCTCTAGACCATCTTAACTGACGGCAGAAGACAAAATGTAGGCCTGTGACTCTAACATCATTAATTTTCTTTTCCTGTATGGTTTTTAACATCTTTACCTGGTGAGGAGGCCAGTGAAACTTCAAAAGCTTGCATGTGTACTATTTTGTGCTTTTTTAGTTGGCCCAATAAAGATATCACTGGTTTTTGCTATCTGGCCAATAGGACTACCCTTGAATTTGTTTACAGGTCTACAAGTTTCCCAGCAGCCATGGAACAGGTTGTCAGGGTGCACAGGGGCTGTGGGAGGAACAGTGCTGCTCCTGACAGAAGCAGTGAGATCCAGCAGAAGTTTATCACTGCTGGATCCTAACGTGTGCAAACAACATGTATGGTCAACACAAGTAGCAGATATTTTTGGACAGAACACTATAATGTTAGGTGTGCATTCCTGTTCACCTCCTTTGCTGAATCATCCTCTGCTTTCGGGCTCAGTTGATTGAACTAGAATTAAACTGGGGTACAGAAACTTTCATACACATGCACAATATTGCATACACTAGTCTAAATACCATTGCTAATCCAAAGCGGAGTGAACACACTGAATCAGCTGCTGAGTGCTAAGTCAATATTTACATAAATCCCATTGTTTCATTGGTTTTACTCTCCTTGGAATTAGCAGTTGGACTTAGGCCACTATTTCATGCTATTGTGTGATTGCATCTCAAAAGACTGGCCGCTAATGCTCTGTGCATTTCACATAATTCATGAGAATGGAGATTTAGGGTAGATCTGAGTGTGTATCAGGAGTGGGGAACCTATGATACTCCACGTGTGGTTGGATAATACATTAGCCTTAGCTAGTGGTCAGAATGATGAGCGTTCCAACCCAACTTTAGGAATGCCACAGGTTCCCTAGTTTCACATACAAGCAGCAGCTGAAAAAAGAGGTTGTAATCTCTTTTTTGATGATTTCAAATTTAACGGCCATAACAGTAATTCAGATCAAGGTGAGAACTACTCTGCTGGGGAGTTGTGTGTATCATGGCATTGTCCACTATACCAGAAATGCAAAAATAAGATGGGCAGACTGTTTACACTTTGTTTCTTGGTCGTCCCTTTAACATCCAAAAATACTTCAGCATACGTTCCCTTGCTTTTTCTTCTACAGAATTCTGTGAAAGATGTTTTTGTAGTTTTTCATTTACAAAAGGGGAACTGCATCAGAAGCCTTGAACTTGTTTATTGAATATATGCCTGAAACTGGCTGCGAACCTAGCTGAAGCCCCAACATATCTACTGGATCCTTACTGGGATGGAGCTTTGCTCATTAATTTGTGTACATGTTCATGCAACATCTCATGTCATTCTTTTTGTTTTTGTTTTGTCTTTTTACAGAACATTATAACTACCCATCTTCAAATATAAATTCAAGTTTGCCTCTCAGTGTGGCACATTCATCATTGTCAACTCCATGCCATGGCCTCCAGACATCTAATCCAGTCATTTCAATTGTTCCATCAACTAATCATCCTTCAGTATACGGAGGGCATACTGACAGTGGCACCGCTGGATATTATCTGCCTCCAAATGTCAGACCTAATGGAGTGCCAGCATTAGAAAGCCCTAGAATTGAAATAACGTCATACATGGGACTGCATCATAACAATAACCAGTTTTTCCATGATGCTGAGGTGGAGGAGCCCATCCCAAATGCAAAGAGATCACCTTCTACAGCCACTTTGAACTTACCAAATATTGAAGCTTATAGAGACCCATCTTGTCTCAGCCCGGCGAGTAGCTTGTCTTCCAGAAGTTGCAATTCAGAAGCCTCTTCCTATGAATCCAACTACTCTTATCCTTACACTTCTCCTCAGACCTCTCCTTGGCAATCACCATGTGTATCGCCTAAGACCACAGACACAGAGGAGAGGTACCAACGAAGTTTGGTAGCCTGCACATTGCTTAATTCACCGAGACATTCTCCTTCTGGATCTCCTAGAACAAGCATTACTGAAGAGAACTGGCTGAGCACTCGGAACTCAAGACCATCTTCTCCCTGCAACAAAAGAAAATACAGTCTGAATGGGAGGCAGACATCCTATTCCCCACATCATTCTCCGACGCCCTCTCCTCAGAATTCTCCAAGGGTTAGTGTGACTGATGAAACATGGCTGGGAAACACTAACCAATACACTAGTTCAGCCATTGTTGCCGCTATCAATGCCCTCACCACTGACAGCACAATAGACATGAACGATGGGATTCCTATCAAGTCCAGGAAAACAGCAATAGATCACACTCCGTCCATGACACTCAAGACTGAACCAAGTGGTGATGATCAGGGGACCATATCATCAACAGCTGACTTGTCACCAGAAGAGTTTCCAGGGTTTCAGCACATCAGAAAAGGAAATTTCTCTGATCAGTATCTCTCTGTGCCACAGCATCCTTATCAGTGGGCCAAATCAAAGCCATTGTCCCCAACGTCGTACATGAGGTACCTTTTTGGATAATGGGGGTGGGGAAGTAGATAGTGAAGATACATTCTTTTTAAAGCTATTTTTTAAAATGCACTTTCTCTCCTTCTGTTTTCCTAATCTGCTTTCCCTTTTCCTGCTAATTCCTCTAATTTGCTGCATCATATCATTAAAGAGGCACCAAGAATGATTTCCATTGACTTTAATTCTAACCACTCCCATAATGTTCTCTTGTTTTCTGATTAATTTTCAGATTGATCAATAAAGGCAGATTCTTCTGTAAGTTCTGGCCATTTTGGGTTTGGGGTGTATGTGTGTGTTTGGGGGGCTGAATTTTATAAATCTGTTAAAAGAAAACCCTCCATAAATTCATTTTTACAACTTTGGCCAAAATGCAGTGGGCATGAGAGGGGGTGGTTTCTGTCAGTAGAGATAGAAGGGTCAGTTTCCCTTCTCTACTGCAGTTCTCAGTGAACCCTGAAAACTTTAGGGGACTGGGAAGCTCCCTGGAAATGGTTTTCAGGTAACACCAAGAAGGGTAGGAAGGAGAAAGGAGATAGTCCTCACACTACAGTAACAGCACTGAAGGTGAATCTGGGTGTTCGAAGTTACAGAAGTAACTCTCAGTTAAGTGTAAGCACTCTAAATAACATTCCAGTAGTGCTGAATATTTGTTAAAAGTATAATAACCTGCTAGAATGGCAATGGTTGAAAGAGAAGAGGAACCTAAAGGAACTGGTGTTTCTGCAGAGTTGATATGATGGTTCTGGCTCGGGAGCTGGTGGTTTTCATGTCTGTGGGTTGGTGAATCCAAGCTTTAATCTGAACTTCAAGAGAGCTTTCCAAAGTTCTGAATCTATTTTGATGATAGAGTTCATTTCTTTTAAAATTCGGACTAACATTTGAAGCAGATTCATCACGTCACTGATATGGAAGGCTGCATCTACCAACCACTGTGGCCTTGTTTTCCATCTTTTGCTTCAGCCTGATGGAAACAGTAATACAATAACATCGACCATAAAATGGCAAAATAAGTAGCAATAGATGATGAAATAAAATTTATCTTTTCCCTTTGATGGTTCTGTTCTGATTTTTAACATCCAGATCCCTGTTCTTATATATTTTATAGCTTTTTCCTTAGGGCCGTATTATGGCAGACACACACACAGACTTGTAGTCCCAGACACACACATTGTGGTAACTTTTTAAGTTCTCTTTGCTCCTTTAACTTCACATCTAATGTCTCATTATAACAGAGAGAACTTGGAAATTCTGCTTTTCAAAGTGGAGAGGCAAGTATATTGTACCATTCTCCTCTTGTTGCATCTGTAATACTGTATTTGCACAATTTAAATTAGAGTGACAGCTGTGCCTGTTTCTTGAGGAGAAAGATCTGGCTATGGTGACACATGCCTTGGTTACGTCTAATATAATGCACTCTATGTGGGACTGACTTTGGAAACTGTTTGAAACTGTTTCAGCAGATCCAAAATGCTGTGACCAGGGCCTGTTGACCAGGGCTGGTTACAGGGATCATGTGACTATCCTGTTGAAACAGATTCATTGGCTACCACTCCATTTCTGGGGAGAACTCAAAGTGCTGTTTTTCCCTTTAAAGCCTTTCACAGCTTGGGTTCATTGTGTCTAAAAAACCTTATATAAGCCAGCTTGAGTTTCAAGATCTGCAGGGGATGGTTTTCTCTCAGTCCCACCACCTTTGCAGATGCGGTTCGTGAGGATATGGGAGAGATCTTCCCAGTGGCTAATCCCATATTGTGGAACTCCCATCCAAGGGAAGTCCATTTGGCCCCCTCCCTGCTCTCTTTCTGCTGGCAGGTGAAGACATTTTTATTCAGTCAGGTCTTTGAATTTTAATTATGGAACAAGTAGTGTGTGTGTGTGTGAAGTAATGTGTTATATTTCTAATTTTTCACTGGTAATTATGTTTTAAATGTGTTTTTTAAAATAATATTATTTAATTATTTTTTAACTTTTTGTAAACTAATATTTTAGCGTAATATTTTTAAATTTATTGTAAACCTCCTTGAATCCCATCTCAGGGGAGAGGCAGGATATAAATTCAACAAATAAATAGGCCTCCTATTGTTTTTATCCATCATTGTTCTGTGTTTTGAGGAACTTGGAAGAACCTCAGCGTATCACTTTGGTGCTTGTAAGCTCCCTTCAGAGAAAAGGCAAGGTATAAATGTTTTCAGATAAAGATTCATAGTGTTTAAGTCAACTCAGCACTTCTGGTACCTGTAGATAATGAAATGATCGCTCCTGTGCCTAGTTCTTGTGTATTGTGTCTTTTTCCATGTATTTATTTCTTAGAGTGGGGAGCAAAATCAAATAGTGGTGGGATTTTAGGTGGATGGATTTTTAGAGAAATTTTACATCAATGGCTTCACTTTTTCCAGGATTGCATAGCAGTGACAAATGAAAGCAACATAATCTGCTGGCTCCAAGCCGCTATTCCTTAGTGCCTTATTTCTTTTATAGTTGTGGCACCTGAGGCCATGCTCTTCCTGCTGTCCCCACTTCTGGTGATGTAATTACACTAGAGTAGTGCATAAACAGGATTCCAGCTAGTAACTGCACTGTACACAAGGAAGAAATCAACCATACAAGGATCATTTGTGTTAGTTTATTCTGCTGCAAGAATACCATTCTGCCTGCTACAGTTGCCTTTCTCATTGCGCTGAGTATGTGATGCTCCTCCTTAAATTTCTACAATCCTTATTCTAACTTTCAAAGTGTTCCATGACATTGCCCTCCTGCTTCTTTCTTTGCCTTCCTATCTCTGTCTGTGATCATAGTTCCTCCAAGTCTATCTCTGCTGTTCATCTCTAGCCTCTCCTATTCAAAGGACTCCTCTCTGTTAAAAGCAAAAATTATAAAAAGAAACCCACAGTTCTTTCTCTGTTGTCCTGTATGCTTTGACCTGCCCTTTAGAACCCTTGATATTGCCATCTCTATTGACTTCACATCCTTTCCTAAAACCCATCTTTTTTGTGAGGACTTAAGCTCACCCCCATACTGTACCACTTATTCTAACTCACTGTGTTGTCCTAACTCACCAAGAACACTGATGGTTACCTGAGTTGATCCTAGGCCAATTGAAGCAGTGTTGAATGCAAACCTCTCCCTGCCCAGTTGTGTTGGAAATGGCTTAGGACTACCCTGACCTTTGCCTAACTTTGGGCCACCATAGTGATCATGTACCTAGGTTGGAGGAGAGTTCTGCTGGCATAATTCAGATTCTCCCTTGTTTTACCCCCACTGTTTTGGCTCTTTAGTCAGCTGGGGCTTTTTTTACACTACACAACTACAGCATTATGATTCCGTTTTAACTGCCAGGTCCCATCCTGTGGAATTCTGGGGTGTGCAGTTTAGGAAGGTGTATTTATAATTGTCCACCTGAGAGCTTTCATGCCTCTGACTAAACTACAGTTATAAGGCTTCCTCAGATGCAACCATGACAGTTCAAAGAGGGATCATAGTGCTGTAATTGTGAAGTGTGAAAGGGCCCCAAGTATTGCTGAGTTCAGATACCCATCTGCCCTAGCCAACACAGTTAAGGGTGATGTATGATGAACATCTGAGTATTGCTTGCCCGCGAAACCCTATGGAATTCATTGGGTCACCAAAAGTCAGCAGGCGACTTGAGGGCGCATGCACACACACACATGATAGGATACATATTAAGGATACACATGCACATTAATGTTTAAAGGGCCAAAGACCACTTTTGATGCGAGTCTTTGTAAGGAATTCGATGCTTTGCTTCAGTTCTTTCAATTCAGTTCTCAGCTTCAGTTTGTTTCAGTTCAGTTCTTAGCCAGCAGAGCAGTTGCACCAGCAGACTCCACTGCTGAATGATCTCTGATATCAGTCAGCAGAAGACTGTTTCAGCCAACATAAGAGGCGTCTACCTATTCCTTAATCACTAAAATCTGGCACATATTTTGAGTTAGGACTGTACTACCTCTCTGTAGTTGAAGCTATGGGCACAGACTGAAACAACAGCGTGTACCTTTCTTACTTTTCCCTTGTGTCAGATTTAAGACATGTATTCTGTGCAATGTGATGCATATTGATGGCACTATAAAAATAAAATAATTAAGTTATATTTTGTATTAGGAGCATAACTTTTTAGATGAGCTTCTGTAACAAACTGTGCAAGCTTAGCCATCTCTGTAATTTTTGGTGCAATTGTATGCTGTATGTCTGCATACTTAAACTTGATTGTTTCTTCAGTTCATAATATTTTTGTTATTTTGCCCCCTCCCCATTGTGCTTACCTGTGATTGCTGAAGTGGGCTTGGAAATGAACCTACTATGTTCAATGTGGCTTATTCCTGAGTAAGTCTACATAATGTTGCAGCCTAAGGGAATAAATAGGAAAAACCTTTGAGCAGGAACAAGTGTGGTATATTTGAGGGTCTGGGTAGCTAGGTTCAGAACATCTGATCCTACAGACTTCACAGCACACAGAACACATCCGTCCCTTTCCAGAGGATCATAAAGAAAGCTATGGTGGGTCTGATCAGTGCTCCAGCTGTTGATATGCAGCATATTATCTTTATGTGTGTGAGGGATTATGGTGAGGGAAGAGAGATTACTGTCCACGGGACTGAGTAGTGAGAAAAAATGTGTCAACATTAAATTTCTACATTGCTTAGATGGCAAAATAGATGCGGACACCCAGGATGGGCTAAACATTTATAAAAATGAGGATTGTTAGTCGTTTTCAAGGCTGCAACATAAATTTAAAGAAGGAAAATTCTTTTCAGTGCCATTGAGCATTTAAATAAATGTTGCATGCTGCCTTCCTAAAAATTTACATTCATTGGTAAAATTATGGCGAGATTGGTACCTTGCAGATGTGTGTTTAGTGTCAGGAAAAATATTATGAGCTGATTAGACCACATTAATCTTTTATTATTCAGTAATTTAAAGTGAATTGTGTTGTGCCTATTTTTTTTAACACACATACACACAAATTTTATCATCTGCAGTTAAAATGAATACAGCATTCACAAGCCTATTAATGAAAGTGAAATGAATTCCGGTGTTATGTATATAATATTTTTCCACTGTTTTGCTTTTGTGTGTTAAAAAAAATGTTTCCTGGTTTTCAATATGTTTCCATGTGATCTCATTAACTCAGGCTTCAGGACAGCTGGAAGCTACTGTAAAAGTGTGATTTTTAACTTACCCTACCAATCAAAGGCCCTGACCATGCTTCCTCCAGCCCATAAATACTTTTAATTTTATATATATGAAATACTCCTGGGCAGTTGAACACAACCATCAGCACAGTCACGGGATATGCAGTTTAAATGTTTGTTTTAAATTTTCCCCACCCTTAGAGATAATCATCTGCCACAATAGATCTGGAGATCCCTTACCCCACCCCTAATTATTTTGTACATCTGCTCCATTTCAAAGGTTGGGTTATGTTCCAGCAAATAATACAGATTCCAAAATCCATCCTGTCACAAGCATTGTTTCCTTAAACTTGCATTACCTCTTGTGTCTCTTCCTGAATAACAAGGGAGGAGGGAAGAAATGAAAAAAAAAAAAAAGGACAGTTGGAAAATTCCGAAATCAATAGCTTTTTTTCACATAGATCACTGATGATATGGATGATCATGCTTCCCTTTAATTTGTAAAGAGGAACTCCTTTTCCCAAAAGGAAGTTCTTTCTGTGGATTTAAAAATATGGATGACTGCAGTTAAATTTTATATTTATGCTACACTTTTACCATATAAAGCAGTAAATTATTTACAACAATCAGTGAGTTTAGATGGGGAATGAAAATAAAGAGCAAACGAATTCTTTAAAGCTACCCACTGAGAGTCTTTTCACATTACTCAATTACAGTGCTGTTTTCCACTTTTGCCATTGTGGCTTAATCCTGTGGAATCCTGGAGTTTGTAGTTTGGTGAGGCACTAGAATTCTCTAGCTATTTTAGCCAGGATTTTAAATACTCCTCCCTAAACTTCAAATCCCAGGATTCCACTTGGTGGAACCATGATAGTTAAAGTGGAATATAACTTGGTAGTTGTGTAGCCAGTGTGGTATAGTGGGTTGAGCACTGGACTGTGCCTCTGGAGGCCAGGGTTTGAATCCTTGCTCAGTCATGGAAACTCACTGAGTAAATTTGGGCAAGTCACACTCTCCAGCTTCAAAAGAAGGCAATGACCTCTGAGCAAATCTTGCCAAAAAACACTGTGATAGATTCGCTTTAGGGTTGCCATGAGTTGGAAACAACTTAAAGGCAGGCAACAACAATAAAACTGTGTAGTTTGAAAGGGCCCCAAGTTAGTTTCACAGGAGGGAATCATTTTTCAGCTTTATGCAAATTCCCAGTGGAGTCTGAAACATTCCTCATAATTTACCTTCACAATGAAGCTATGATGCTAATTGTGCGGCTCCCATGTCTCAATAATCTGAAATTTAGAGGAAGGAGAAGTCAACTATTTACATGAAAGTGGCTTCAGTATTGTGACTGTTGGTTTCCCTGAGAGGAATAGTTTCCAGACAACTGACTCTGCTTGGGAATAACTGCGGAAGTCCCTGACTTTTAATTCTTTGGAGCTATAATATTCTGTATATCCCCTTTGCACACTTAGCATTTAGACTCTGATTCTGGATTAATCCCAAACATCTGGGTGCTGTTTCTGCACAAAGGCTCACATTCAAAGCCCAGTGTATGGATGTATTTGTGTGCATTTCAGTTTCTGCTCTGTTTGCAGTCAGGTAGCCTTTAATCTTGTATGCCAAGTTTTAGCATGTAGAAAATGTTTACAACAGAACCAGGAGTTCATAAGGGAAGGATTGATACAAGTAGATTAATAGCCATGTGAATCATGCAGCTTCCAGCAAAATGGAATAACTTATCTAGATTTCTCCATCTATGATGGAAAATACTCTTGAGGCAAATGATTATAGCTCACTGAAGCAGAAGAGAAGGTTGAAATATTTCAAGAACCCCTTCTGAGCTTTTAAGTGTCTTTGACATCAATGTGAGATACGATGATTTTATGCGTTACATAGTTTGCCGTTACAGTTACAACATAATAGCTATAACTAAAATGTTGAAACAATCATACTTGTGAAGACGAGTTATTCTTATGAGCACAAACATGTTCCAATCGCTTGGGAAATGTTACTTTCGGTCTGCAACTCTCAGAATCCCTTAGCCAGCATGAGTACTTGGGGATTCTGTCAGTTGTAGTTCAAAAGTAATATTTCTAAGATATGTGCTTTGTATGCCCATTCCATGTTTTAACATTTCTGGTTTAATTCTCCACCTGACTTCCCCATTTTATTCAGAGATGGAAATGGAAAACTATGAATTAGAACAGGGTTGGGAAAACTGCAGAGGCTCTGAGGTACAATTTTTACCCCATTGGGGATGACAATAGCTCTCTTTCATCTGAAAATCAGCAGAAATGTCATCCAAAAGTGATGAGGCCACTAGTTAATAACAGATTCAGAAGCAAACTCATGTTGGTATAATTTCTGAAACATTTTATGTGAAAGTGGAATGCATAGGCTGCTTAACTTTCTATTCTTGCTGTGCCAGTGTATGTGTCTTTGTGCATGGATGCATACATACATACACTCATATGCACAAACATCTTCATGACTGGATCATCATCTATCCAAAAATATGAATCTTGTTGTGACTTGATAGTAGTTGCAGCCTCAGAGATGTTTATTGCTTGATTGGAGTGGTTTACTAGTATTTTTGCTTTTGATTGAAGAATATCTTTTTCATGACTCACATTTTATTAGATGTCTATAACAGACAAGAGTACCCAGCACTTGGATTAAAGTATACTTCTCTCTCCATGTAGTATTGTGAGACTGCTTGGTCACATGTTTTATGTCTGTCTATACTGTCCCCAAAAGAACAGGCCATTATGTTTCTACCAAAGTTTCTTGATATGTAACAGTTATTTTCTGCAACACAAAAGATGATGGATTTGCACAGACATCCACATTAAATACATCAGGAGTTAGTTTTGCTCTGTTACTGATTTCAGTGCGAGGAAGTGTACTATACAATTATGTTAAGGGCAACACTGTCTGTTGCCAAAGCACCTTGGTTCAAAAGGACAGTAGATCTGTGTTCCTGTCACTTTTCCACTTAGGACAGAATGCTTGATCAGCAGTGTGGTTGTCTGATCCCACAGGGTACAATATATGCCACATCTGCCAAGAAGTTTTAGCAATGAGAACAACTTCCATGTGCCTGAAATAACTGCAGCTGTGGGCACTTTACTGCTTGACATGGCATCTGTGGAATCACTAGTAGCTTTCATATTTCCATGTGTTACACATTTTGCTGCCTTGTTAAAGTTTATTAGTCAACTCTCATTGTGTTATTGATTCTACTGGATGCTGTAAGATTTTTTATCTTTCTTTTTGTATAATTTGCATTCCTTGATGATATTTTATATTATCCTTTCTGCCCCAATGAAACCATATGTGATGGTTTGGCTATAATAAAATGGCTTCGTAATGTAAATTGCAGCTTTACATAGTGCTATACTAGTATGTGAAGTGTATAGCCTCTTGACTGAATGAGTATTCCAGTAAATATGATAACCCTGTCCTCTGTGGGAGGGGGAATCAAAACTCAGGTATAGGATATAGTAAACAGAAATAGATTATAGGATAATATGTGAGTTCCCAGACCTGGATGTCTCATTTGAAAGATGTACAATTAAAGAGAATCTTCTTAAGCCAGTTGGATCCAGGCATGGTTGCACTTAGAGCAGACCTTTTGAAAGCAATGGGGATTAAGGTAGTCATAATTAAGTCAAGTGCTATGGATGCCAGTGGATCTCCTGTCAAAGATTGGAGATGTTAGTTTTCAGACCATAGTTCCTGGAATCTCCAAACCAGTATGGTCATCCATAACATTTTAGTCCAATTCTTACTGTAAAGAAGCTCTTCCACTCATGGAACATTTGTTGTTGTTCTGGGCTATCAGATTGTTTCTACCGCAAGATTTTCTTGGCATGGTTTCTTCAGAGGTGGTTTGCCCTTGCCTTCCTCTGAAGATGAGAAAATGTGACTTGCCTAAGGTCACCCAGTGGATTTCCAAGGCCAAGCAGGGATTTGAACTCTGGTTTCCAGAGTCCTTGTCCAAAATCCAAACCACTATGCCACACTGGTGATCATGGAACATACATCTTCCTGTTACTTCATTAGTTTTCCAGAATGTTATCCTTTTCGTGGCATAGACTTTCTGTGTTCCTGTCTTCCACCTAGAGTAGGCTTTTCAAATCAGAGGGATTTACATCAGTATTGATTTTTCAGGGAGCAGTTGATTTAGTGGGTGTCCTCTAGTTGGGAGTAGCATTTGGACTGAGGACTATAGATCTAAATACTAGCTTGGTATCTCTTCCTTTAACTGCTGGAAATTTAGTTCACAGTGAAATAATCTGAAATAGAAGATTGCTTTGGCAAGCCACAGACCCTCACTTTGTTAAAAACATCATCTCAGTTTATCAAGAAAATTACATTTCATAATAAATTTTTAAAAATTATTATCATTGCTCATAAGTCACAGTGGAATTCAGATCAGGACTGAATCATGGGGCTGTCTTGCAGAAGAACAAACAGCTGTATTTTAAATGATGCTCAAGTAGCACCCAGATCTAAAGTGAATAGAAAATGTGGTGCCCCCACCTTTTTAATTCCCCTTTCAGTATTAAAGATTTCAGAATTTGTAATGATTGATGGATTAGTGCTTTTACAAAAAGTACCCTAGAAATATCATAATCTGATAGGCATTTTGTGCTCAAGGGGAGGAAAAAAAATAAGAGAGAGAGAGAGATCCATCATATATGAACTGGCTTAAAAATAGAAGCATCTGTTTTATAATATGTGGTGATCATGGAGATATGCAGCTGCTCTATATTATATGAATTATTGTTGTGGTGAAGCAGGAGTCCCTCCACATAATTATCCAGGAATGTTTCAGATGACAACATCTGTAGTAAGGATACGTAGAGCAAGAGGGGCCTTTGGGACTTGCCAGCTGCACTTGAGTAAGAATGCTACATCAGTCACTTCGGGCTGCCCAATACAATGTGTCATGGTAATAGTGCAGTCATGACACTCTTAACTTTATTTTTTAAAAAAGAAAGCTGTCCCTTCTAGGTATGAAAAAGATTCAGGCTACAGATGTTTGACCTTTACATTATTAACATTTCATCTAAAATGGGCATCTTTCATGCACTCAGATTTGAGTTTTAGTGGTCAGCAGTAAAGATAGGGCATTGGCACTTCGAGGCAGAAGCAGAAGGCTGAGATACAGTAAAATCAAAGTCAAAGGCTTTGACTTATTAGGCCTACAAGACTTGGGAGCTGAGTACCAAGAGTGCCAGATCTCCCAAAAGCATGACTGCTCATAAAGATCTGCCAGAGACCCTGCTCATACTGTTCCCATGAGCCTCAAGGCCTTTTCTGTGATGGCTCCATAGCTGTGGAATGACTCGTTCTCTCCCTGTCCCATTTGCTCAGCATCTTTCCCAGTATCTTTTACATACTATCTTGAAGCCGCTACAATTTATGCTGATTTTTAATCAGTTTAGCATTTTTTTACATATTGTTTTTGTTCCTTTTGGAATTAAGTGTGTGTGTTACAATCTTCCTGTGTTAACAGCACTGCAAAGAAGTACCTATCAGGGTTAGTCTATAGACCCTTTAAGGGTGAAGTCCCAGTAGTTACTCAAGGTTAACAGATGTTTTTCTTAGAAATGATAAAAGGAAATGTGTAGTAAACAGAAGTTTAGAATAAATCCTATTAGAACTACTAATCTCCTAAACCAGTTCCTCTTAATCTCATTTCCCCTATCCCAACTGTCTGCTTTTCACTTCCCAAATGACATTCCAGACCCCCTGAACTCCCCATTTCCACTCCGAACATTTTATACTCAAAATGATCTCCAACCCCTTCAAACAGAAAATTGGAAGGGTAAACCTTGATTACCATCCCCGTCTCTCCTGATGTTGCTCCCATTGCTTATTTATTTCCTATTATCCCAGATGTTAATGTCGTCTTGTAGGATGCCTTGGACTATTGCGAGGGTTCGGGATGCAGAAACTTTGCGAAAGTAAAAAAACAAAAACTCTAATAACTCCCCCACCCAAGTGAGCACTCTCCCTCCCATTCCCTCTTAGGGCTTCCCTCTCCGTTTTCCTGCCTGTTGCCCATGCACCCAGCTTTCTTTCTGCGCATGCAGGCAAAAGGCAGATGAATAGAGGGGGAAACGCTTCCCCCAGTCCATGTGCTGAACATGAGTCAGCAGTGTGATGCGACAGCCAAGAAAGCCAATGCAATTCTCAGTTGCATCAATAGGAGTATGGTGTCTAGATCAAGGGAGGTACTGGTACCACTCTACTCTGCCTTGGTTAGACCTCATCTTGAATACTGTGTCCAGTTCTGGGCACCCCAATTCAGGAAGGACATGGTCAAGCTGGAGCAAGTCCAGAGGAGGGCGACCAAAATGGTGAGAGACCTGGAAGCCATGCCCAGGATAGACTTAGAGAGCTGGGTATGTTTAGTCTGAAGAAGAGAAAGTTAAGAGGGGACGTGATAGCCACGTTTAAATATTTGAAGGGATGCCATGTAGAAGAAGGAGAGGGCTTGTTTTCTGCTGCTCCAGAGAACAGGACAAGGAGCAATGGATTCAAGCTGCAGGGAAGGAGCTTTCACCTGAACCTCAGGAAGAACTTCCTGACGGTCAGGGCTGTCCGGCAGTGGAATACACTGCCTCGGAGTGTAATGGAGTCTCCTTCTTTGGAGGTTTTTAAGCAGAGGCTGGATGGCCATCTGTCGGGAGTGCTTTGAGGGTGTTCCTGCATGGCAGAGGGGTGGACTGGATGGCCCATGTGGTCTCTTCCAACTCTACATTTCTATGATTCTATGATTCTCTTGTCTGTCACCCATGTGCCCTGCTTTCTCTCTGCACACATGGGTGACAGGCAGGTGAATGGAGGGGGAAATGCTTCCCCCTCCATTCTCCTGCCTGTCACCTATGCACCCTGGACCATTTCCGCACTAGACTGTTATAGTGCTATTATCCCACTTTCAACATCCTATGGAATCCTGAGGTTTGTAGTTTTGGGAGGGGCCTCTGGTTTAGGAGATTAGTAGTTCTAATAGCATTTATTCTAAACTTCAGTTTACTACACATTTGCCTCTGGCCCCTACCGTAACTGCAAACCCCAGGATTCCATAGGATGTTGAAAGTGGGATAATAGCACTATAACAGTCTGGTGCGGAAATGGCCCTGCTTTCTTTCTGTGTGCACAAGCCAACAGGCAGGAGAATGGAGGGTGAAGGACTTGCATACACATGAACCCTTTCACTCTCCCTTTTGCTGCGGCGCAGAGAAGGAAGACAATGCGTCTCGGCAAAAAGCCAGTGAATGGGAGGGGAGAATGGGGGGGTGTCAAACTTGCGAATGTGGAGGAAGAACTGTAATAATTTCAGTGAATTCAGTAAATATGTATGTAACCCTCACTCCCGATCTCCCTCTTCAGCCCTGTTCTGTCACCTGCTCACCAACTCAGTTCAGAAGTAAAATTAAGCCAAGGCATTATGCAGAATAAGGTTGTGTATTGTATATGATGTAACATGCACTAGAATACAATGGCAGGTATCAGACTGGCCATTTTTAGGTTGCCCCGAATTTTTGGTGTGTATGTGGGCTGCCTTCTAAATGCTGGATGCAGGGTGGATGTGGCAATCTACCGGTTTGACAGTGGTCCTTGATTTCTGGAAGTTGCCTATGCTTGCATTAGTTTTAGTCTCATACTTTGGGTTTGACTTACAGCACACTTGCTGAAAGAGATTGGCTACCATGGAGTAATAATATTTGACATCATGCCAGAGGTCTGGTTTTTGTTTAAGGAATACACAATACAGAAGGTATTGTCACACATCTGTGTAATCTTGATATGTGATGGGTACAAAACTTACTTTGTGTTCTGTAGCTTGTGGTGTGATTGGAGAAATATGCCTTAATGTGAGCATCCTGTGCCTTTACTTTAGTGCTTAAATTAGGCTTCCCTAACCTCGTGTCCTCTAGATTTATTGGACTACAACTCCAAAAAGCCCAGGCTAGCATAGTGGCTTTACTGGTGTGTATGCATCAATAGTTTTGTTTCGGGTTTTTTAAAAAAAAGGGCAGCTAGAGTATTGCTCATTCTGATGGCTAATGAAGCACCGCAAACATTGTTGAATATCTAGTCATTTATTCACTTTTGAGAGCTCTGTCTACATAGGCAGATTTTTAACTTACTCTTTTGCTAACTTTTGAATTTGCTGTCAACTTTATGAAGAAATGTACAAATTTTGCAAATAAGTTGTCAAAAAATAAAATGGGCACCATCTTTTACCCTTCCTCAAGTTAAAAATTTTAGTTGTTGCTGGTGTTTGACCAATAGATGAAACTGGATGAATGTAAATGGAAAGAGCTAAAGTACTGATACTCCCTAAAGGCTACTTCAGTCTAACATCACACTTTTACAGACTTTCCCCCCACATCTCTTGCAATCTACATTTGTCTTTTCTGATTAATGGGTTAATGCAGTAAGTGTCTTTCATTTATTTTTAATTTTTTAAAACAAAGCTTAAAATGTTTTCCATTTTGTTTAAGCATCTGATAGCATGTGGCTGATCAAATTTCTGGCATCCGTAAATCATCATAAAATAACCATTACCTTTTAAATTACTTATGTCATGCCATTACCTCCATTGATGAAATTTTAAATGTAAGATTGTGAAGGATGAACTGCTAAAAGTGGCCTCCAAAGTAATAGTGCCAGATTCTTGTGGTTTATCATAGTAAGCTTGACATTAATATTTTATTCGTTTTGTTTTCCATTACAGTCCATCCTTACCTGCTCTGGACTGGCAGCTGCCATCTCACTCAGGACCTTATGAACTTCGGATTGAAGTGCAGCCTAAGTCTCACCACAGAGCCCATTATGAGACGGAAGGGAGTCGAGGGGCTGTCAAAGCATCTGCTGGAGGACACCCAGTGGTGCAGGTAATAGCATTTCTTCTGGCAGTTGAGACTGGTTGTTTTAGCAGGAACACACATATATGTATGTCTTGTAGAACCCAAGTTTTTGGTGACTTTGTATGTTCAGCTTTTCCCTTCTCTTGAGCCAGTGATGGCTGATGTCATACTACATCTAAACACTTGTGTAGTGGCTTAAAGTTGGACTAGGACTTTGGGGAGGCCAGGGTTCAGATTCCTACTAGGCTGTGGAAACCCACTGGGTGACGTTTGAGCCAGCCAATCTCTCTCACCTTCAGAGGAAAGCAATGGCACATCTCCTCTGATCAGATCTTCCCAAGTTTGCCTCAGGGCCACCGTAATTTGGCAATGACTTTAAGGCACACAACAACAAACTTGGTTGTACTCAGTTGACTTTATATCAACAGGTCCTGTGTTGTTGTCATAACCTAAAATGGTTGTTATTAGAATGCCTCTGTACACTAAGCATACTCGCACATTTTTCTAGCTCTGTAGAAGGAAGAGTGTCTTGATGCACATTGATGCATTATGAGACTTTTGCACATCATTAAGTGATACTTGATTTTTCAGAACTGTTTTGAAAAAATATTGTTTATGTACAAAAATATTTTTGTAGAATATTTATAGAAAATGCTGTAATTTGTAGAAAAAAGTACTTTGTGCAAAATATTTTTGAATTTTTTCACCAAATCCCCAAATATTAAAAATCATCAAATAATAGAGAAGACTCTCACATGTGAGAAAGAGTTAAGACAAGATTTACATTGCTAAAATTAAGAATGTGAAAGGCTAACCACTCTGTTGCAGACCTATGTTGAGTTAGGCACACTTAAACCTATTAATTTAAGTGGGCTTAGATGTATTTAACGATAAATTAAGAGTATCAGGCTGCTTACCTCCTAGGCCCTGTGTCAGCACCATTTGGCTGCTATCTATCCAAAGTGCTAGTTGCAGCCACCTGTACTTCGAATAGGACTGATAGATTATTTCTCAGTAGAGCCCAGATGGCTTTGGTTGCTGCCTACCATTTTAGTTTTCCCACAATGCTTCTGATGCCATGTTAGAAGTGTTATGGCAGGATTAAAATGGTTGGTGCTAGCTGCAGTACTTGCCAGCTTGTTGGCTCCTCCTTTTTCCTGCTTCAGTGCCACCCTTAATGAGGGGAAGAGTGCCATTGCCATTGAGGGTTCTATATGAGGAGGAGCGGCATAAAAGCCCAGATCAAATGTGGTGCCACCGTTGACATTTGACATCCGCACTAGTAGTATCTCAGAAGGACGTAACACAAGGCCTAGAGACCTTTCATTTTGCTGATCCCACATGGTCTTCCTTCAACATTACTGGAGCTTATTGAAATATGTGCAGCAATCACCATCTACCATTTGCTCAGTGGGTGTTCAATGAGTTGGATCCAGATTTAATAACTGTTAAAGTAGAATGTGCATCAATGGAACTTAAGTGACTAGCATAATTGATTTTAGTGGTTTTATTCTGAGTATAACTGTATTTGGAGCCTCGCTGGTAAATATACATAAGAAAGTAGAAGTAATAGGCTCAGGATGACAGTAGCACTACAAAATTGCAGAGCAACTCTATCCCTATCCTCCTCAACAGTGCACATTTTTGAGAAATGGAGTGTTAAATTGAACAGTATCGTCACCATGTTCCAAATTAGTCAGCATTCAAAAATTCAAAGACTCAATGCAATATAGCCATTTTGGACTTCTTTTTTAAAAAAAACAGATGTATTTACATTGAAGTTGACAGGTGTTGTGATAGGTCATGCCTCTTAAATGAGCTGTTATTTCTTGAGAGAAAAGCAATGTGGCATTTTCTTTCCCTGCATAATTGCTTTGCGTTGGCAGATCTGATGTGTAGATTGGGTCTTCTGTCATTAATGTTTTCTGATTGGGTTGCACTTTGCTTCAGAAAATGGAAATAAGCTGATTTGTAGTCAAGATGATTCAAAATGGGCAAGGAAGCTTTCTCTGTCTGCTTTTTCTCACACCTCCACTCATCCTTGCTTAGGGCTACAGGCTTGGTCATATATCATCAGATTCTCCACAACTTTAACATGAAATTCTATTTATTGGGGAAATTCATCTAAAAATAGCACCATTTTGATTTCTGCACTTATATAAGATATAAGTCTCACTGATGTATGTGAAAATTTTGCAGTTATATACCCAGAGCTCCTTCTACAATTGACATAATTTAAATCAAATTGATGTAAATCATTATTTAAATCACTTTTCTGAAAGATTCAGTTTTAATGATTTAAACCACAGTTTAAATCACTGTAGAGAAGAAGATTTGATTTAATAATCATTTTTAGTAGAAGGCCATTGTTATTTAATGTAATCTTAAGAGGCATTCAGTGATAAAAGTTTCAGTAGAAGGCTGGTAAAGATTAAGCAATTGTTTTGAATTGTTTTCAGATTTTTTTCAGTTTGCCTCAAAATGGAATCCCTTGCATGTTTATCCAGACTCTCCTTCTTTATTCAGATTTACTCTAATTCCCCAAATTCCCTGCTTATTGACCTTCTCTGTCTTTACAGTTAGAGAGAGGCAAGGCCTTGAGAGAATGGGAGAGCATCTGTACTTCATGAGCATCACTTACAGAATAGGAACAATCACATTATATCCCATCTCCATAAACTTTCTGTTAATATAGTCATAGACTAGAAAGTAATGTTGTATGATTAGTATTCACGATATCTTTGACCTAAGGTCTGTTTTTTTTTTTTACAGATTGTTTTAAGAATTTGAAAATTCTAAAATTCTTTGAGGCCCCTTCCTAAACTGCAAACCCCAGGATTCCATAGGATGTTGAAAGTAGAATAATAGCCCTATAACGGGCTAGTGCAGAAATGGCCTTCTATTCTCTTTGCTGTGGTTTTAAATTGATTTTATATTTTCAATTGTAATTTTAGTGCTGTTGAGGTACTTGTTACAATCCTCCTTGACACTACTTTGAGGCAAGACAGTAGATAGTCCAATATATCAAATAAATTCTATTGTTTCTGACTGTTTGTATTCAGAGATGTAACGAGTAAAGAGACAACCTTTTCATCCTGATCTTGGAGACTTTTCCTGTAAAGCTGTTCTGTAGGAAAGGGAAAAGTATGTACAGTTGCTTGCTATTTCATCCACCCCCTGGATGTATGTATTTGGTAGAATCTGTCTTCCTTTGGCTCTCTTCCTCTGGCTTATCCCTTTGCAAGGGATAAAATTGACTAGGGCTTAGATTACTAAAGCTTGTGAAATATTTGCTTTTCTGAGACACAGAATTTCTCTCATGTGGACTCCTTGGCTACAGGAACACACAGCTCCATAGGCTGCTGGTCTGTTTCTGGGCATGATTCACAGAGAGCTGTGTATGACCTGCAGTCCTTTGCAGTTCATGTCCAGGTTATCTGAAGGACTGTGTCTCTGTGTATGGGCCTGTTCATAAAATGAGATCTTCATGGGAGACTCTTCACTTTGTTCAACCACCTTCACAGGTACCTGTGGTGGGAACATAGAAGAGGGACTTCTCTGTGGCTGCTTCCAGGCGGTGGGACTTCCTTCCTAAAGAGTTTCCCTGGCACCCTCTTTTCTATCCTATCATAGGCAGGTGTAGACCTTTTTGTTTCAGCAGGTGATGAACATTTTTAGTTGTATCTGTTTTAACTTTTGAGTCCCAGACTTGCTCTTTCCTTGTTCTCTGAAAAGAAGTATGCCTGTTTGAAATGGTTTTCCACTGCAAATAACTGGAAGTTATATAAAAATATACAAACATTTACAAAACTATCTTGTTTGCTTTTATTAGGTAAAAATTACCAGCATTTAATTTTTGTAGCATAACTCACTGTATAAACTGCTTAACTATGGCTGATTTATTCATTCCATTTTTAAAGACATGCTCACACAAGCACACATGAACACGCATACCATATTTTAAGGTAAATTTTGTAGTGACAATGTCTCCATTAGCATGCACTCTGTTCAGCTGCCCAGTGCAGGGAAATCTAGATGGGAGGCATCAATTCACAGTGACCAGCTTGACATTTGAAATTTCCACCCGTGTGATTGGAAAAAATGGATACGGTGCCAACATTTAATTGGGCTAAATGTGACCAGGCACTCCCCTGCAATCTCCTGCTACAGAGTGCACATATAAAATGAAACATGCAGTAAATAAATGAATGAATGAATGAATGAATGATAAAAATGCAATTAAAAGGAATGCAAACCTTGGATTAATGGGAGTAATTAGAAACCTAAAACTGCTTCATCCTTTGTGATAAAGTGGAGTTGCTGGTTCGTGTCTTGTTTTGGTTTTTGTTCTCCTGTTCTCCTTCGCTATGGGAAATAGGTTTTTGAAGGGAGAGGTTCCATGTATAGTTTTGTCTTCCTCTAGTAGCCTTTTTTCTAGTTAGCAACCTCTGTGGCTCATTGACATCTTAAGTTTTTAAACATTCCAGAAAGGCCAGTGTCAGGAGACACACTATTCACAGATAACTTATGGCTGCATGGTCCATGCTACTTCCATGGTCCAGTGACTTCAGCTGTATGTTTACAGTTATGAAACCGATTCATGAGAGGCATTCCAGAGGGCATTCCAAAACTTGGGAATAGTACTTTTGGAGACTGCAGCTCCTACAGTCTCCTCACCAGCATGGCCACTAGTGAATTTTCCAAGCTCTAGGCAAGCTGCATCAGGGTCTCTGAGAGCTGTAATCTGAAGAGTAACTTTTCCAAGCTCTCAGCTGCTTCCTCTGGTAGGAGAGGGAATCAATAGACTGGCAAAGAACTGGAATGCACAGGATCAGTGGTCCCATGGCAGAAGTTTGAGCAGAGACTTGGAGCCCAGCACAAAAGGATAAATTCTACACTTCACTCCTGAAAGAGCTCCAGTGACAATCTGTCAAACAGCACCAGTGACAATCTGTGAAAATCCTGGTGGGAGCCTGGTGTGAGTCATGGATGCCAGACAAGGGCTGTGACTCTGTGATCCTTTCTCTGCATTCGTTTTAAGAATGGATGTAAGGAAAAGTATAAATGGAAGTGTCTTGTGTCAGGGACCCTTTTCGCACCTTACCTTTTCGCGCTGCTGGGTTGGGGTTTTAGCGCGAGAAGGCTTGGGAGGAACGCAGTCGTGTTCCTGCTGCTTCGGCTCCGCAGCTCATTCCTGGTCGTGCGAGCACCCCGCCCTTCTTTTCGCAGTGCAGCCTGGGAGTTAGAGGCTGCGCTGGGGCAGGAAGCGCGACTGGCGTGGCTCAGGAGGCTTCGCATGGCAGGTAAGTGCGCGCGAGGCCCCGGAGCGATGCACCACCGTGCAGCATTCTTGGCTTTGAGCTGAAAATGAAAAGATGTGTGCGCGGTCCATGTCAGGCCCTTGAGCATTGCGTTAATGTGAATGTGTCATGCAGACTGCTCCTCACGTTTACGCGACGCTCAAGGGGCCCTTTCACTTCAAAAACGCTGTGCAAAAAGGGCCAGGGTGTTGTAGAGTCTGTACTTATACTACACTTTCTGATATTCCTGCTTGAACAGAACTATTAAACGTATGGGGAGACCTGTCCTATATTATAGTGGCCTATGTGTGGTGTAGTGATGTTTTGATCTCGTCACATTTAGCTTCTGTTGTAGGTTCCATTCGTTTTGTACTGAATATCATTCTTCTTTTCCTCTCCATTTGCATCCACTACTATTTTCAGTCGGTAGCAATAAGCTGCACTCATACTCATATATTATTCTTGCAGTTGATACTGCTGGGGTCTCCCCACCTTTACAGTGCTGAAATTGCATCAGAGAAACGTGAAATCTACTTCAACTGAGTATCAACCCTTCCTTAATTTCTAATTCAGCTGCCTCTTTCTGTCTCTCTGTCTAACTCAGCACCATTCAGCTCAGCTAGCTAACTAGCTAGTGATGAGGTGAATATCACATGTTTATAGCATGGAACTTCAATCTCATGCAGTCATTGCTTCTTCTTGCAGCCTGAAGAGTGCATGTGCATAAACTTACCTGCATGTTTCATGGTAACTTCTCACTCCTACGTATTTTCTCTTTACTTGTTTGAGTATTTGGCTACCATGGCAGCCCCAGGTTATCACAAAGATTTCTAAATACTTGGAGAGTGAGATGAGCTGACACACCTAGAAAGAGCTAAAAATGTTCTGAGAACACTGGCGAATCAAAGGTACTGGTTAATTGGCCATGGTGAGGTAATCCTTGGCAAAGTTTTTCATACTCTGTTCCGTAAAGCTGTGTTACTAAACATAATTCTTTTCAGATATGTAGTCTACTTTTCCTGTCAAGGTGTTACTGAGGAGCAAGAAAAGCCTTCCACACTGGGAATATTCTTGGCTTTAGGTGGCACCCTCCCACTAACATCCTGTGTGGCCCTAGGTGACTAATTTTGTTTCTTCGGTGGTAGGAATGTACCGAATATCTTCCTGCTCATGTACTGTGGGGGTATGTTAGCACAAGAATACTAAAGTTCTCTATACAGGAAACAGAAGAGGAAGGGAGGGGTAATCATGAGTGAGAGCCAACAGCCTTTCCTTTTTGCAGTGAGGGAATAGAAGTGTTTTGGTCTTGTCTCTTACTTTCATCACACCTTCTCCCTCAGTGTCTCTCAACATTTTGTCCCTATGACTTCAGGTAAGAAGGTCAAAAGAAAAACATAGGAATCACAAAAGAAAAAGAAGCTGAACCTTTGAGACAGTCAAGAATACACTCATTCTAGAATCATAGAGCCAGTTCAGGCTTCTGGTTTAGCAGTAATGTCCTGTGTATGATGGAGAGCAGCCCTAAGCTGTAAAAGTGCAACGCCATAGGCATTGCAGGAAGGATATCAGGGGTAGGAAAGGCTGTGGATAACAAATACATTATGCATACACTGGAGAGTTGTGAATACCCATGCATTTTCATGGCCCAGATCCATTGTTCTCCTCGTCATGCAAAACATCTTTGCTAATTTAAAGGTATGAATTGCTCCATGGAATCACAAAACCATTTTAACATATCCATACCATATATCATCCTCATTACACAATTTTGTTACTAGAGCCAAGGAGTAGGTGGAATGCCCTGTATTAAAAATCTGTGCAAAGTGCAGTAAATAGTTCAGTTAAGCCTTCACATGGCTCACACAAGCTACCATGCCCATAGCAGTGCTGTTTGAATGGTTGCTTTCAAGTTCAGCAATTTGCTACTTACAAGAGCTTGAAAAAGTTACTTTTGAGGTAGTTCTAGGAGTTTTTGTCTCCAAAAAGCAGTTTTACCAAGCTCTGGTAATAACATCACCAGCACTAGTAAAAAGGTGCTTTTCCGAGTATTTTAGGAGAAGGTTGGGCAACTGAGCCAGCATGCATTGGCAGCCTGCAAGCCCCTCATCTGTTCTCAGTGATCTGTCGAACAGGTGGGAGATAGCTGCAAGACCAGCACAGATCGCATACAGCAGGAAGCAGAGTGTCCTTTCCCCATATACCCTAAGGCAGCTTTCCTCTAGCCTGCTGGCTTCCAGATGAGTTGTATTATAACTTATGGCTTCCTCATTCATCATGATGGGAATTGTAGTATAACATATCTAGTGGGCATCAAGTTGGGGAAGCATTCTGTTGGACTGGGGATTCATTGTCACTAATATGCCTAGGTGAAGCTGTTGTGTAGACATGTTCTGAGGAATTCATTTTCAAGCAGGATTGGTCCCCTTCATTTTCTTTTTTGTGAGTGTAAGACAACTAAAAGTTGGGTGATCATAGTGATATCAATCAGTCAATCAGTCTTTATTATGGTCTATAACCAACACTATAAAAGAAAAAGAATACAAAAGATTACTTAAAATGAATGGAGAAGATCTACTCGACAGCACATATAGAAGATAATTTCATTTTTAATTTTGAGACATGCCTTTTCTGCTTATTGACAGTTTCTTTGCAGTGTGCTTTAGAAGAGAGAGTAATTTCTCCGTAGAAAAATACTGAAATAATTGTTTACCAATTCTGATACAAGAATAAATGGTGTAAAATAACATTCCCTAAAGTTGTAGAACATTTTAATAAATATTTCTGGATATATATTGATGAGCTGAAAGAAATTTCTGAAGTGAGAACTGGGACAAACAAAGATTATATAGTCTAACTGTATGAAAGAGATATTTAATATGCGTTTCTTAGGAAGGAAATAGAAATCTCACATGGATTTGTGGATTTTAGCCATTGATTTTTACAAGGCCAGGGTTTCACTCAAATTTGTGAGCTAAAAGCTGATTAATATCCAATGGAGGGGAATAAAATTTGTGGGTGCAGGATGGCTTTCTCTTACCATTTATTTAATAAGTGGATTTCATTTATTTATTCATTCATGTAAAAGAGTTTTTGCTGGCTTTTAGTGTAACCACCCCTTGCCAGCAGCATACAATTAAAATTAAAGCCACAGAACACCATAAAACAAGAAGACAGATAATAAGAGCAATGATTAAAATCAGCATCAGTAGTTAAAACCAACCATTACCTTGTTGCAAACAGCTCCAGTAAGAATCCTAATTCACATTATAGGCCAGAACAAATAGGTGAGTCACTTTGAAGGGCTGTGGGAATTGGTGGAACAGAAGTTCAAAGGCAGCTCCCTCTATGCATTGCGAAAGCACGTGTGTTGGGGTCGAGGGATTACGATGTTGATGTTTCTGCCATCCATTGCCACCTGCCTCTCTTGTGCCCTCATCAGATTACACAAATAGGCATGAAAGAGTTTTACCTGGATACTTCTTTGGCTGAGTAGGAGCACTTCTCACAACAACTGGAAGCACAGCGGATGAAGACTGTCGACTGCCAGTGTCTACTGCCAGTGTCTACTGTTAATATCTACTGCCAGTGATCAAACAAGACATCACGGGGAATGTATACTCCCTATGAATAACTCTCTCAGCAATATTTCATGATCAGTCAAGCTTGAAAATTAAGACCAAATTTGGCTTCCAGTAACAAATCACAAAATAAAAGATGCTACATGGAAGATACATACATGAGGAAAATCATGTACTCTGCCCATTTCTTCACTACACTGTTATAGTGCTATTTAGGGATGGGCCAACCAAATCCTCGAATTCTTGAATCCTGGGTAAGGATTTGAGATTCCCGAATCCGAATCCCTTGCCAAAATAGGCAAACGGAATCTTTCGAATCCACCAACTAAATAGATTGTTGGAGACCGGGACGCCTGAAAGCCAGGGAGACCGGGACTCCTGAAAACCTGGGTGATCAGGACTCCTGAAAACCTGGGAAATCATATATACAAGGGAAGATAGTAAGTAGGTGAGGTTTTCCCTTGGAGTAATAATGGCCTTTGCTAACAATTTCAGAAATTACATCTGGGCTTGTATTTTAAGATATTTAAATTGAACATTTCATATTGAAGTTCAGTACTTGACTGGAAGCTACAGGCTTGAGATTTCAAGGACGGCTGAAACATTCCTTTGCATGGCTCCCTTGCAAACCTCTTTCAGACACAATTCTGGGGTTTGAAGTTTTACAATTTGTCACAGCCTTCTCTGCCAAAGCGTACTGGTGCATCACCAAACTACAAACCCCGGATGCCAGAAGGAGCTATGCAAAGAAAAGCTAGTTTTGACCTGGATTGTCTCTGTACTGTAATATGTGGCCCTGTTTACATGGGCAGGAAAATATGGGATTAATCCACATTTTCCTGCCTGTGTAGAAGAGCCTTCATGTCATTTTCAATCTGGGGAGATCCTGAGGCAAAACTATGACAATTGTCTTGGCCAGATTTCTTCAGAGGGAGGTTTGCCTTTGCCTAGGCTTTTGCTAAGGCTGAGAGAGTGTGTCTTGCCCAAGATTATCCTTCTTTCCCTTGCTTTTTAAACTTTTTTTAAAAAAAGGATTCAAAAGATTTGAGATTTGTGGATTTGCAGAACCTTCCAGGTATTCGGGTCCGGATTCGGATTCAGGAAATTCTGGATTAGTCCCATCCCTAGTGCTATTATTCCACTTTCAACATCCTGTGGAATTTTGGGGTTTGTGGTTTACTGAGGCCAAAGAGCTCTCTGGATAAGAATGCTAAATGCCCCTCCCTATGGACTATGACAAATAGACATCTTTTCACCACTGGGGGGAAATCTCTGCAAAAATGTGCTTAAGTGTATAGTCTAGTTTAATCCTTAGTATGCTTCTTTTGCGAGTTCTTGTAAGGGTGCATCCAGACTGATTTAAAAGAACAGAAAGTCCCGGATTTTATTCCTGATGTTTCTGATATTATTTTCGAAATTTATACATATTTTGTTTATCAGAATGTTTTCTGTCAGCTCCATGTATGATCAAAGACTTTTTATACCAGCTCAGTTTATTTTAACCCAGTGTAAAATTGGAAAAAACAGGAACAAAAACTGGGACTTTTAAATTGGTCTAGATATGTCCTAAGATAATATTCTTTTACCATAGAAATAGTATGATAGTTCTCTGCAAGTGAAATGTGTTTTTAAATATGAGAATTCTTTTGCCAGGGGGCAAGAAAATTGAAGTTGATCATTACAAAACTACCACTGGAGATAAAGTTGGCTGTGTAATCCTTCTAATTTTCAAGCTTGTTCCACCTTTCAGAGAAATAACGTTTATTCATTTATATACATTTATGTATATAAGATGGCATTCATGGTCCTCCTTTCCATTATATTTTTACAATTGTTTGAAGTAGGTTAGCCTGAGAGAGAGGGAGAGGGAGAGAATGAATGAATGAATGAATGTCTAGCCCATCATCATTCAGTGGAGTTTGTAGTTGACTAGGGCCTTGAATGGGGGTATTCCCATACATAGTCCAGTGCACTAACCATATACCGTTCTAGCTTGATGTCTGAAAGAGACAGCCATGAGTCATCTTGTGAAGTTCAAATAGCTCACTGTGACCATCTGTTTCCTTTAACTGAAGTGCACCATGTTTTTAGATGTACATTCATAGCTTTAACTTTAAAACAAGGAAATGTTGAGTAATGTGCAGCTAGGAACCATTTTATATGCCACATTAAGAGGGCAGATCACACACAGGTGTTGTTGTTTTCATTAAAAAACAGACTTACTGATCTACAATCATCCAATTTATCCTGACATAACAAGCTTCCTTTGTATGCTTTTCATAACTTGCACTTGAAAGTAAATGTTACCTTTTCAGACAGAGGGAAATTCAATCCTTTCTCATGTTGAGAATATAAAGAAATTGGCAAGCACCTGTTAGCCAGGTTGCAATTAATAGCATCCAGCCACGAAGCTGTACTACAGTCCAGACAGGGAGCCTACGTTTTATAGCTCTGTTTTAGACAGACGGTACTTCTTAAGAATAAATCTGAGCTGAATGGTTTTCACACATCTTGCATCTGCATAGTTAAAGCTAACCACAAAGTAGCAGGCAGATAATCAAAACTGAGAAGGCGAATAGCCTGGCAGATGCTATATGAATATAACTGCTGCCAT
Organism: Iguana delicatissima; assembly: GCA_948472985.1. NCBI lineage: Eukaryota > Metazoa > Chordata > Lepidosauria > Squamata > Iguanidae > Iguana > Iguana delicatissima. The sequence goes on from CAOKZL010001050.1 coordinate 333,319, forward strand.
AAATCTAATAAATGGGAGTGGAGCTGTGCATCATTAGTAAATTATCTAGGGGTGGAAGAAGGTTTCTTACCTCAAGGATGTTGGCCTCGTAGGATTACTGCATAACTAGGGCTGTGTAAGGTACCTTTCTAATATTCCCAAAAATGCTTTCCTCACAAACTAAAAATACTGAGGATTGCCATTGTGAAGTCAACTGAGACTTGAATATGTTGGTTTCTCAGTGTGACGTATGCTACATATGGTTTTTTTAAAAAAGGCCTACTGTTTCAAAAAATAATGAATTAAACCAATTAAGGATCAATTGAAGATTTCTGTGTGATGGGACTCCACAAAAAGGCTGAAACTTTTGGGATGGTTTGGAACAGGGACACTACTTCAGTGCATCTTCTGGACATTTTCTGGCTGATATACATTAAGAAAGAGCCAGATGGCGAGGAGGGGCTCTCCACTGTAAAACAACAACAACAAAGCAGTGAGCTTTCTCCTGTTTTTGGCACTGTGCAAGTAATGATTTGGATAACATCCCCACATAATGCAAGCAGAGTTAGGAGCTGAAAGGGCTGGGAGGTCCCAGCACAGCAGCATTGCCTGCTGGAAACAGTAGAACCATACAACAAGCGTATTTGAAGTGTGGAACTGTCGTCAAAGACTTGAAAAATAGACTGCTTTAATATGTGTTTTAACCCTTCCTGGACTAATATATTCCAAACCACCACACAGGAAGAGAATTTTGACAGCAGTAGTTGTCCTACTGCAGTATCTCTACAAAACTGACTCACCTTCCCTGAGATACTGCTGCGTTGTAACTGATGTTTGTTTATTTTCCTTCCCTTAGGGCAACTTCGGTTGTCAGGAGCCCACAGATGGTTGCTCTGAGGAATAAGTGGAATTAAAAGGGTTTAGTTAGAAAAGGGTTAGCATTGCCGACATTTTTGGTACTACCGCGTCTATGGTATTACCAATACTAGCAGTAGCCCAACAATGCAGAAATTTGTTGTTGTTGTTGTGTGCCTTCAAGTGATTTCCAACCTATGGTGACTCTCAGGCAAACATATCACAGGGTTTTCTTGGCAAGATTTGTTTAAAGGCAGATTACCTTTGCAGTCCTGTGAGACTGAGAAAGTGTGACCTGCCCAAGATCACCCAGTGAGTTTCCATGGCTGTGTGGGGATTTGAACCCTGGTTTCCAGAGTTATAGTCCAGCTTTCAAGCCACCACACCACACTGGCTGTCTTGTAGAAATTTAGCAGGCAGAATTTTTACCGGCATATCTGTGAACCAGTGGAGAAATCCTTACCAGCTTCATTTCCCAGCAAGGCGATGCTATGAAAGCCGCAAGAGAAGGTCTAGTTTTGGGGGGGAAATGGCAACTATAGAAAGATTGAAAATTTCTCTGAGTGAAAGTGAAGAGTAAGGTGAGGTGGTAGGCTTGGGCATGTTTTAGAACCATTTATAATTTTATGGGAACTGGTGATACTCATAATTAGGGTTGGGCTGGTGGGGGAGGGTTGGCATGTCTGATAGGTGGAAAGTGTTTGTTATTACACATTGTCAGTTAATTATATATATCACTGAAATCTGGATGGCATAATGAGGGTGGGGTAATTTGGGCACAGAGAGCTATGGGAATAGGTAGGAGGCGTTGGATCAGGTTCATGATTCCCCACCCCATTCAGTATGGTACTGAAATATATTCAGGACTTGTTAATGAAGTCTCATGCTTGAGGCTTTGCATCCAGACAGGATCTTAGAAAGTTCATGGTTTAATGCGATGGACCCCGTACAGCAGATTTGCAGATGTAATGTGCTGCATATAAGCTGCATGTTGAAATGTAACAGACCTCTGGTTCTTTAGAGGGAGATCACACATTTATGACTGTAAGATGTGGATATGCTAGAAGAAATGCCTCATAAATCAAAATGGTCAAGGAGCATAACCAGATTGCTATATACTGTATTTGCTAGTGTATAAGACACACCGGCATATAAGACGCATCCCATTTTCAAACAGTATTTTTCAGGAAAAAAAGTGAGTCTTATACCCCAGCAAATACAGTAATATGTCATCTCTTTTGCCTCTCCTTGAATAGCAAATTTTCTGTTCTAAATCCACCACAGCCTTAAATGTTGGTCAGGACAATCATGCTAGTTTTTTTTTTTTTAACAAAAGAAGGGTCTGAATAGTATGACTGAAAATCTGAAAATCTGATCTGATAAGAGTAATATAATATGATTATTATATACTCCTAGTGGTCTTTCTTTTTGGTTACTTTCTTTTAATTTTGTGACTCTTCTGAAGCTTCAATAAAAAATATAACAAAACTCAGATTGGGTGAAAACTTTTAAACAAAGCCACGATTTTAACCCTGCTAATGTGGCTTCTGTTTCAGAATGTTTGTGATTGCTCCGTTAGAATATCCACAATCCTCTTGATTCAGGGTCTACATGTATGACTCACCACATGGAGCTGTCATACCTAGTACTCTGATTATTAGAACCAGCCACACAGCAAATTGCATATGTAAACTGGATGACAGATACTTAACTGGTATGTGTGTGTGTGTGTGTGTGTGAACGACAGAGGCAGAGAGAAAGACAGAGAGAGAGGGAGGAAGTAACAGTGCAAATGCAGTTAAATTTCACAGACAGTAAAATCTGACACTCAAATACAGTGGGATGATCCATTATTTTCACTAAACAGAATAAAGCAGTGGTTTGACTGGTGAAATTTCACAATGCTGTGCTTTCAGGGAAAACAAAATGAGATGGTTTATGTCACCATTAGATACAGAGTGGGTTTTTTTTTGGTTGTCATTAGGAATTAGTGAACTTCTAAACATCTCATTATCTTTAGAAATCATTGGAACAAGACAAGTGGGACCATTGATTGACCCAAGGTGATGTTTAGGGGTATGACAATCTTTTTAAAAATGGCTGAATATCTCTTTTTAGCTTCTTCTCCCTTACATCCTTGCTGGCTCCTCTTTTAGGCGATTAGGGTGGTGATTAAACTTGAGTGGTTTCGAGTGGGAGTGCCACCAAATCCATCAAACTGCAACGATGAGCTCCTGGCTGCCTTTTTGTAGTAACAGAAGACAGGCAAAGAATCACCATTTTAATCTTTGCAGTATTTTATATGGCTGATTTCCCATGATGTTTGGATTGCCTGAGAGGCATTTTGATCCTTGCATTTGTCTGAGTTTTTTTCCTTCATTAATTGTTGCGTGTCTGCGACCAGATTGCCCCCTCTGAAAGCATACTGGTTAGAATGCTGGGAGGGAGCAATAGGAAAAGAAGCCTTTTGGCTCCCTTGTGGAATCTCATTTTGCATTATTTCAGATCCCTCTTTTGAAGTGTGGAACATTTTAGGGACTCTCCGTATGAAATGATGATTTATTAGTATTTTTATGAGTGTAGCCCAGAATGATTCTGCTTAGCCTGGAAAGCCAGCAGCCTTAAGGGGCTACTAAATAGCAATTTTCTGCTCTTGCTTTTTCCCTGTGCCATCTGTTTATCATCATGGTGAGATATCTCTTAATTCTCTCCCTGCTTGTTGTTACGGATATTGCTGTTGGTGGCTGCCATGTCATAGGGTTGATGAATCTGCTCCGTGTTTTAATCTAAACTTTCAAGGAGCTCTCCAAAGTGCCAAACCTGTTTTGTGTTAGCGATGGAGGCCTAAATCACTGGTCTCAAGTAGACCATTCAATCATTAATTTAACAGTAGGTTCACTCTCTTACTAACTGGGAGTATTAGTTGCATTTAGGCCTCTAAAGGCCAACCATTTAACTGTTCAACTTGGTTGCAAAACGTTGAGTGTGCTCAAAAAAAGTTAATTGTGCTGAAATCAGTTGGATCTGCAATTTTCTTTGTCAGCTTGACTCACTGGTAAGCCCCTTTGACATGGATGGTAGTAGTTGTTGTTGTTGTGTGCCTTCAAGTCATATCATTATCAAGGGCTTTCTTGGCTCAATTTGTTCAGAGGGTATTTGCCTTTGCCTCCCTTTGAGGCTGAGAGAGTGTGACTTTCCCCAGGTCATCTAGTGGGTTTCCATGGCTGAGCAGGGATTGAAATCCTGGTCTCCCAGAAATCTAGATGAACATTCAAACCACTACACTATGCTGGCTCTCTCAATGGTATTTATTTCTAAAGAAATATTATTAGAATTGCAGTAGGAATTGCAGTAAGAAATATTATTATGATCTTGAGTCAGCTAGCTTTTTCCTTGGTTTTTCTGCTCTGCCTTTTTGTCAAATAATCCTGATGTTTATGGAATTTAAACATGACTAATTTTTTCTGGATTGGGGCCATTCTGTGCTGAAAAATTAATCCTCTCCTTACATTTGTTTTAGTCCAAGTCAGCTCACCTGCCATCGTTATTTATAATTTACATTTTCCATTAGTTACAGGATTAGAAGGCTATGGAGTCCATAACAATATGTCTATTAATACATCATGAGTAATAACAATGGATGTTTTCATCTTAGTTAATCACATCCCCACCCATAAAGGTGAGAATATAGTGCAGAGTTGTTGCTAGACAGAAACTTTCTTTCCTTTAACTTTCTCTAAGAGTACCAGCTCATTGTTTCTCTTCTCTTGAAGCAGAGATTGAGATCTTGGTGATGAAAAGAGAGGCAATCCATTACAACATCTACAATACAAATAAATATAAACCAGTCTTCTGCATGTGTCAGCGCCGTAAAGCCTACTCCACCCTGCAAAAGTGTTTTAGTAAATGAGCTGGAGCTTTCACTTTTTAAACCACACTGTAGTCGTTGTCAGATAGCAGCCACCAGTTCTACCTGTTTAGCCTGTGGCAAAAAAGATTGCAGACCACAGCAGACTTGTAAGCAGTAATCATTTTTTTAAGGCATTAATTTCATGCCTTAGCTGGTAGCTGGTGGACAACACCTTTTGGTTTCTCTAGGAGTACTAGAGTAAAGGAGCCAATGTGGTATAGTAGTTTGAGTGCAGGACCACAACCCTGGAAGCCAGAGTTCAATTCCCCACTTGGCCATGGAAGCCCACTGGGTGACCTTGGGTGCATCACACACTCTCAGCCTCAGAAAACCCTGTGGTGGGTTTGCCGTAGGGTTTGCATAAACTGGAACCGACTTGAAGTCACGTAACAATAATAGCAAACTAAATGCTAAAAATGATGGATTACATTAATCTGAGATGATACATTTTAAGGAAATACTAAATGGATTTGGAAGACAGTCTTGTTGATGCATTCCAAGGAATGTTACAAAGCTAGAGGTTGCTCATCCTTGCAGATACACTTCAGATCTGTTCCTGGGTATTACTTCTGTTAAAAAAAAATCTGGTACCAAAGGGAAAAATTTTATTACCAGAGGCTGTTCTTGCCTGGTCAGTAAAGGATTCTGACAGCAGTTGCCTTTTAACTTGCCTGTTATAGGCAGCAACACACAGCTGCAGAATGATCAGCTAGAGTAGAATCTCATTCTTTGCCAGCTCAAGTTTTATTGCACTGTTTACTGCAGGCATATTGTTAGAGTTCTGCACAAAAGTTTGTGTTTCTTTAGCCTGCCTTCACCATCTTCTCAGTTCCAATGTTGCTGAAAAACTTTCAGCTAGGTAGAGAAAAAAGGATGAAAAGAGGAGGCTGCATGGGCACAAAAAATAACAATATTAACAGAGGCTTTGCTAACCAAGGTATGCTGATATTTTGCTCATCCATTAAGAAGATACACCAGCTAACCATTTAGAATTAGGAGAGGGCTGGGTGAATTATCACAGTGTTCATGAACTGAACAATTAGTGCTGATTCACCATCATTTATAAAATGGCATTGTATGTCCATAGAAGAGATCAGAAAATTACATTTTTGGACTACAACTCCCAGAATCCCCAGCCAATGGAAATAAGAAAGGGTAGCCAGTTTGGTGTTCTGGTTTGAGCATTGGACTATGATCCTGGAGTTCATGGTTTGATTCCCTGCTTAGCCATGAAGACCCAGTGGGTAGGTGTGTCACACAGTCTCAGCCCCAGCAAACCCCATGATAGGGTTGCCTTAGGGTTGCCATAAGTCAGAAATGACTTGAAGTCATACAACAGCAACACAGCAGCTTTTCCATGTTTTGGTAATCCAAGAGGAATGCTATTTTGAAAAAAGGGAACTGAGAAACATGAAGGGGAGGAAGAGCCATGTGGGCACATCTGTATAAGCAGCATAGTAAATATATTATCTAACACATGCTGTATGTATGATGACTCTCCTTTCCCCCCTCTCTCTATACCTTACTGTTTTGTATGGAAACTATTGCCCTGTGAAAATTAAAGTATCAGTCCTGCCATATATAATAATTGCTGAAGAGCCCTCTGGCTTCTAAAACTGATTCTTATTGAGGTATAAAACAGTGCTGGTTCCTTCACTCCTTTTCTGCAAAATTATAGATTTATAACCATCACATTACTGTTCAAATCTGCATTTCAGATTGTAGTTCTGTAGGATAAAGCAAGTGGATTAAACAAAAATTGTGGTGATTCTGATATGTAGCTGTAGTGATTCCTGTGGGAATCATCTCATTCCCTTTCCTAGTTTTGAAATACAGTTTCTGTTGCAGGTCTGTTGAATGTTGCTTGACCAGATGCCTTCCTCTGGAAGCTGGATACCAGTTTCACTTGATGTTTTTAATTAGAAATGCTTGTTTAGCATTTCAGGGCAAACATTCCTCAGTCAAATGCTAGTTAAGAAAAGAGATTTCCCTAAGGTTGCCTTGCAAGACATCTCATTACTTAACTGGACTTCAGTTCACTTTGCACACACCTCCAGCTGGAGTTCAAGTCATAGACCAGAGGCAGAGAGTAACCTGCAATCTTTTCTTTGCTGCCTTGTGAACAGTGTTGTAAAACTGCATCCACAGTTCTACAATGCAGGTGCATTTCAAAATATCTTGTTGCACTTTCACACTTCATGCTGTCAACATGTTTGCTGAATACAAACCAGTCACTGACATCATGGACCTCTCAAAGGAAGATTTACATCTGTGAGCCTACCTATTTTTTTTGTCCCAGTTCCCTCTTGTGTATCCACTACATTTTTACGAGCATATGTCTCTCATTGGCCCATTTCAGTGTGTATTATGGCACTGACTGGTGTACACATGGTAAATGCATTTGTGCTGGTTGCTATGTTTTATTTGATAGGTATTACATAGATGACTGTTTATGAAATGCAATTCTATGTCTTGTCTTATATGTGCAGCCCCTCTTCTGCTGTAATTGGTATTTACGTACTTTCCAGAGGCAAGGCTGTGTTGGACTTTATACATCTGGTGTTATGAGACTTAGGTTGGACTAAATGACCTTATAAGATCCATTACAACCATTTTGATTCTGTCATTGTGAAAGGAGAAGTTCTTAAGAACCCAACACTAGTTTGGAAACATAGACTATGATGATCACTGATATTATAAAAGTTAACCCCCCCCCAGTTGAAGAGATTGACTGATTACTAATAATGGCTGACCTTATGGATGGCCAGCAAAAGTTGGAGTAGATTGGCTTCCTTCCTGCTCCCTCACAGCTGGGAAAAATGTGAAACAAGGAGTTTTGGGGAGTTTGGGGTAAGAAAGCTGAGTTGAGCTTTGGAAAACTTTTAGGATGCTGGCTGTTTTCCTTGAAATCTGAGATGAGATCATAAACACTAAGGCCCTTTTCACACCTTACCTTTTCGCGGCGCTGGGGTGCAGGGCTCACGCGAGCAGCCTCTTACGAGAGGCTCTTGTGTCCCCACTGCTTTGCCTCTGCAGCCACTGCCTGCTGGCGAGTGGGCAGCGTGAGGGCTCCTCCTCTTCCTTCCGCAGCACAGCCTGGGATTTCCCCAGGCTGCACTGGGGCAGTAAGCGTGAGCGCCATGGCTTCGAAGCTCCGCATGCACGGTAAGTACATGCTCGGCCCTGGATGTGCGATCATGCACCATTTTCGGCTAGAAGCCAAAAACGAAATATTGCACGATCTGTGCCTGCTGGCCTCGGCAGCATCATACAATTGCGAGGATGTCATGTGGATGGCTCCTCACAATTGCGTGAAGCTCCAGAGGCCCTTTCGCAAGGCGAAATGCATGGCGAATGCCATGCGAAAAGGGCCCGAGTGTCTGTCAGGGGTGCTCCATGCTGCCTTCACATGCTCAGCCTGCATACTTGTAAATAAATATGAGTATTACAAAATCCCCAGAGACCTCATTCCAGAAAAAGGAAGAAAGCCCCTTGGTTAGTGCTGTACCTTGCTTGGAGTTTCTGAAGTACCTAATATATTAGATCAGAATTTTGATGAAGTAAGTGTGTAGATTGTTGAATAATGAGCGGGTAGTAAGACTTGCTTCTGCTCATTTTTTACCATCCAAAAAGACAAAGCATGTGTATCTATAGTTTAAAAAATCACTTTAAGCCATTTGAGTAAGAGTTTCAGGTGTTAAGAGTGGCATAGAATCATAAGATGTCTCAAGAAAAAACAGATTTGACTTTCAAGTTCCTATTCTGCATTGGTCTACTGCTTTGCTTTGCTTTGCTTTGCTTTGCTTTGCTTTGCAAGAAGCATGGGAAGTACAATCATCCCTCCACAACTGCTCGGGTTAAGGGGACAGGACCCCCACGAAAGTGGAAAAACCGTAAATAACTTTAGGCTCTCCCAAACCATATTTAACACACAAAAAAGTATAATCACCATATTCAACCCACCATGGATCTTTTGAGGCATCAGGGTTCCTTCATAAGGCAGAAATGGGGGGCTGGTGGGGCTCACTGCCACCTCCACTGCTGCCCCACACCATTTTTAATAGGGACTTAAAAGCCTTGCTTGCAGTTTCTCAGGCCGTTTTCGCACGTTACCTGTTTGTGCTGCTGGGTCGGGGTCCTCGCGCGAGAAGGCTTGGAAGGAACACTGTCGCATCCCTCCTGCTTCAGCTCCGCAGCCTCTTCCTGGTCGCACAAACACCCCACCCCTTCCTTCTGCAGTGCAGCCTGGGAGTTAGAGGCTGCACTGGGGCAGGAAGTGTGACCAGCACGGCTCAGAAGGCTTCACACGGCAGGTGAGTGCGCGTGAAGCCCCAGAGCGATGTGCAAGTGCACACAGCATTTTTGGCTTTAAGCCAAAAATGAAAGATGCGTGCCCGCTCTGTGTCCAGCCCTTGAGCGTCGCGTAAATGTGAGTGTGTCATGCAGACCGCTCCTCACATTTGCGCGACGCTAAAGGGGCTCTCTCGCTTCCAAAACGCCGTGCGAAAAGGGCCTCAGTCTCACAAGGCTTGCAGTTCCTATTAAAAATGGCATAGGGAGGCAGCAGAGGTGACAGCAAATAATTCAAGAATAATCAAATCTGCAAAAGTGAAACCTGCAAATGTGGAGGGCTGACAGTAAACTGGAATAAGCTGGTAGTCTCCCCATCCCACCTTGAGAAGAGCCTTTACACATAGACCATAATCCAACATACAGTAAGTTATGGTAGAATCTATGTTTAATTGTCTTTGTAAATAGTATTATCCATGAATTCCATCATTATGCAATTTGCACAAACTTCTAGGCTGAATCCTTAGAATAACAACTTTTAAAAAGAAGTGTTACTGAGTTGCTTTAATTTCTGCTGTCTGCATTTCTATGTGATTTGTTTGCTTCCCCCATTCAGTTTCAGACATCTAAGTAATAACTCCATTGTGAAATATTATGATTATGTTTCAGTATTTCCCAGTACTTACCATTCTCCAAATATTTATAGAAATGAAGCTTCAGCAACATACTTTTAAATAAGCTAAGCTTCTTTTTGGCAAGAGATTTTGAATGCTTTAATATAATGTAAAGAAATCATTTTCTATGTTCAAATTAGTGACCACTGGTCAAACTCTGTCTCATGATGGGTAACCGCTGCTATGACTATGCTGTTCACACCAGAGTTACTTCTTACCATTGGTTTCTTTTTGCAGACACAGGATAAATCTCCAAAATCTCTCCTTTCTCTACATAACCACCTCAGTATCTTGTATAAATTAGTAATATCCACAGCTAAGGGCAAAATTCAATTGTTAGTCCCAGCTATAGTAGACTTCATTGGATCTGTGGAGCTTACATGAGATGCTATTTATTTATTTGTCTAATTTGTATCCCAGCATTAGACCCAAAGAGGCTCACATGAAATGAAAAACTAAGTTCCATTTGATACAAAGTTTAAAAAATAATGAAGATAACAGTGCTGTTGGAAACACTAAGTAACAACATAGTACAAGGATAAAAGCACTATAGATCCCATTAAAAGATCCTTCTGCATCAGTAACTTTAGAGCCACAGGCCTATCTAAATAAAAAGGACCTTGCCTGCCAGCAGAAGGAGAGTAGACAGATGGACAGCTTAGCCTCATTTGGGAGAGAATTCCACAGTTTAAGAGCAGGCACTGATAAGACTCTCTCCTTTTTCTTCACCAAACCTACCTGTGATGAGACAAAGCCTTCCCCTAAAGATCTTTAAGAGTCAGACAGACTCATAGAAATAGATACAATCTTTCAGGTAGTCTCAACCCATGGTTTCTAGGGCTTTGAAGGTCATAACCAGCACCTTGAATTGTGCCCGGAAATGTCCACTGAGTCCATGGGTTGGAACTAACAAAAGATGATTTGCCAGGTGGCTTCTGAGATCTTGGAACTTCACAGGTCACAGAACATACCTATGCAGGACGATGAAAGGTGTATAGGAATCAAATGACAAGCCACCCAGGGAAACTTCAGGATTGTGGCTATAATTCGCACCAAACTGAAAACAAGGGGGATGTTTTCATTGATGCCAATTGTTGTGGCTTGCACTGTATGCCTTTACAATGTCTTAAGACATTTTTAAAAAACCACACAAAATCTTTCTGGACTCTTAATATATTTATGTATTTTGTTTCATTTATATGCCACCAAGCTGGGTCACAAAAAGATTCAGTTCAAACCTAACAATACAATTTTAAAGGCAATTAAAAATCATTATATTAAAACAGTATAAAACTGTGAAAAAGCATAGAAAAGTTAAAAATAAAGCACACCCCCCCCACCTGTAAGAAGCTTCATTGGAAGCGATTACATATTAAAAGCCTGCTTAAACAGAAAGGCCTTTACTTTTTGCCAAAAGGAGGGCAAGGAGGGGGCCAGCCTACCTTCCCATGGAAGAGAATTCCAGAGAGTGGGAGCTTCCGCTGAGATGGCTGTCTCCCATGTTCTCACTAAACGAGTCTATGGTGGTGGTGGAACCAAGACAAAGAACATTTCCGCACGACACTCTTATAGCTTGATGATTCCACTTTCAACCTCCTATGGAATCCTGGGTTTGCAGTTCCGGGAGGGGCCAGCTGGCCCCTCCCGAAACTGCAAACCCCAGGATTCCATAGGAGGTTGAAAGTGGAATCATCACGCTATAAGAGTGTTGTGCAGAAATGGCCAAAGCCCTCCCCTGTAGATCTTAAGACTGTGGCAGGTTCATATAAAGAGATATGTTCATTCAGATTGTCTGGTCCTAAGCCATATATAACCACAGGATGGTGAAAGGCATTTGTTTTTTGGCCTTTTAAAAGATTTGGGCCTAGAATACATTCTTTCACATGCTGCTGTAAACATTCACTGAAAATTAAATGATACATGTATCCAAAAGTGAAAAAGTTTCAGCTTTGATGGAATATGCAGTCTTCCAAATTATTAATGTATGTTGCGAAGTCAGAGCAGTAGTTCAGTCTTGTATCCAGGACACTAGCCTCAGCTGTTTCAGCTTCGTTTTGCGGAAGTCTAATAAATTACCCACAATATTTTATCATCACCTTCTTCATCTGGAACCATGAACATATGTGTGAAATTCTCTTCTTATATCCTATACAGAAGGGTTTTTTTTTTTCCAGTTCAAAAATAGTGGGTTGCTGGTTTTTTGTTTTGCTTTTTTTGGTAGTATCTAAATATGGAAATCAAACCATTTGTTGACATCTATTTGGCCTTATCTGTTATCTGCCTCCCTGTCCGGCCCAACACCTTTGGAATGGAATGATAGCTGATAGTGATCTGAAAGTCTCTCAAGGCCATAAGAACTCCAGACATACGAATAGTTTGCTCTAGTTTTCTACAGATTAGACTACACATGGAATTAATCACACAGGAGGTTGGAAAGGAACTGTGGAGAGAGGCAAGGGGTGAAATCTCCCTGCTGCTCCCCTCATCTCTTGGATTCTGATTGCGTATGTAGCCTGGCCCTGAGACAAGGATGGGGAATCTCATTCCTGGCAGCCATTTGGTTATGGTCTGGGAGCCATTTTTGCCCTCTCTCAGACCTCAGCTGTAGCCACATCTGCTGATCCTTCCTCAGTTCCCTCCACCGCCTCACAGTGAAAATAATCTTGTTCAGAAGTGACAGATTCCACCTGTTGAAACATCTTAAGGGCAGGATTGCTCATTGTCATGCTATGGTGGGGCAGGGGAAGCAGGCCTTTTTGAAGGCCCCAACTAGATTTGTTCTTAGAAAGAGGAAATATTGATGATGAAGATGAGGATGAGGACGATATTCATTTATATCCTTTCTCTCAACGATGAGACTCACGCTGGCTAACAACAAATTTAAAAACAATACAGATTAAAAACCATACAAAAACATGAATAAAAGTATAAAGTCATTTTAAAAACAATTAAACAATTTATAAAGTTAAAAACTTTAAAATTTATTTTTAAAAAGCTATATCCAGATCACAAAAAACAGCGATGTACAGCATTGAAAGCCCATCCCACTCAGTTTCTAAAAGCCTGACAGCAAGCGCGCGCTCACACACACACACACACACACACACACACACACACACACATATATATAAAAATTCTGTCCCTAAGGAGACCCAGATGGCTCTGTTCGTGCTCTCCATCTGCCAGCAAATTTTATATATATAAATTTGCTGAGCATCAACAGAGCCATCTGGGTCTCCTTAGGGAGAGAATTCCAAAATCTAGAAGCAACCACTGAGAAGGCCCACCAAATGAGCCTGAGAAGATGGCTGGATAGTCAGAATGGCCTCTCCATAACGTCTTAGAAATCTGATAGGCTCAGAAGGAGGGATATGATCCTTCAGATAGCCTGGACCCAAGCTATACAGGGCTTGATACGTCATCACCAGCGCTTTGATTTGTGCCCAGGAACAGACCAGCAGTCAGTGGAGCTGTATGCTCCCTGTTGCCAGCTCCAATTAATTATCTGGCTGCAGTTCTTTGGATATTTCCAAACACACTTCAAGGGCAGCTCTATGTAGACCACATTTTAGTAATCTGAAAAGGATATAACCAAGGCAATGGAATGTAACCAAGGAAATGACTGCAGACCATACTTCTTTAGCCCTGCTGTAGGAGGTTGCATTGCATAGCTTTGTCTTGCTGACAAAGCAGGTTTATAGGGAGACTTGGGCCCTTTCTGCACGGTATTTTCCATGTGAAAGGGCGTCTGGAATGTCGCGTGATTGTGAGGAGCGATCTGCACAACACACTCACAATCGCACAACACTCCAGGGACCAACAGGTGCCGATTGCGCACCTTTTCATTTTTGGCTAGAAGCCGAAAATGGTGCATGATTGCGCATTGCTCCTGGGCCCCATGCGCACTTACCTGGCTTGCGGAGCCTCCAGAGCCACACCGGTCGTGCTTCCTGCCCTAGCACGGCCCCAGAAATTCCCAGACTGTGCTGTGGAAGGAAGAGGCAGGACTCTCATGCGAGCAGGCAGCTTGTGCGGAGCTGAAGCAGCAGGGACATGAGAGCCTCTCGCCAGAGGCTGCTCGCGTAATCCCTGCACCCCAGCACTGGAAGAAGGTAAGGTGCAGAAAGAGCCTTGGATGAGCTTTCCAGTTCCCTGAAGCAGTTCTCTTTTAACTTTTCAGATTTTTCTGTTGTGTGATAAGTTTTTAGGATTTATTTAAACTGATTCCGTTGTAAACACCCTCTGAGATCCTATGATATAATGAGGGATGTAAATATTTTAATCTTCATCACCACCACCACCACCACCACTTCCTCTTTGGAGTCTGGACAATAGAAGGTATTTGGTGCAACTAGTTGATGTCTGAAATGTGGAGCCCCTTTTCTCTATCCTCCTGACTTCTCACATCTCATCATGTCAAGAGAAACCCCAGGCTTGCAACAGGGCTGCCAGTTTCTTGACCACTTCCTTCTAGCTCAGTCCCTTCCCCCCTGAATCTGAAGCCACCAGGTGTTTCAGCCTGATCTGCTTATGCTCAACCTGTAAACATAGTGAGGGCACCATACATGTGTAACTTGCCAAAGGGAAATAACCTGTTCTTGTGAAAGTCTTGCATGATTGAACTTTTCAGACAGTCTTTTAAAGTCTTTTAAAGAAAGAGAGAGAGAGAGAGAAAGAAGAGCCTCTTGGTTCCTTTGTGTCTAACAGATGCACTATGACATAAACTTCCATGGAAGGATGCAGTGTTCATCAAATATATCAGATGATGTCTGTGAAAGCTGACACTGTGATAAATGTATTCCTTCACAATACTCTTCACTGCTAAAAACTAGTGTTTCTCTTCTGGGATAAACAGCTTTCTAAAGAACATATTTTACAAACAGCATACTAGAGAATGGAGGTGGTGTGGTTTTATTACTGACACATGCTAGCTTTGATAGAGACAGAAATCGCTTGGAGACTTTTAGAGAGTTTTCTATAATGTCAGAAGAGCTTTTTTCCAAGGGATAATTCATTGCTACTAAGCATAAACTACATGCATTTCATTTTCCATATTCCAAATTCTTTGTTTATGTTTCAAATAAGCTTTAAGAGCATTTGCAGAAGATCACAGGTAGGGATATGATGGTGGAAAAGGCCATGGAAGGTTTTGAAAGGACAAGAAGCCTATTTAGATGGTACACCAATGTCAAGATACAAGAGAGACACCACATACTAAGGACAATGCACAGGAATATGATTTTGGGAACAGACCTCTGGAGCAGCATAAGAGGCAGGTGTAAAAGGCAACTGCAGTAGTCTGAGCAAGAGATGACCAGGTGATAGACCTGCATTTTTGCTGAAGGGATCAGAGAGGAAGGGCTATATTTTTCCCATAGCCTGGAGGGTTACTGTCTCCAAATTATTCTACAGTGTTTGAGAACCAACCTGTTTTCATTACTCAGTGCTTTGTTGAATCAGTAATGTGTTTTGCTTGTTGTGCTTCTCATTACTTTTGGAGAAGGAAAAGCCTTTATAATTGAAAAGAGATTGACATAAAGCTTGGGGGAAAAAACTCTCCTGTCAAAATGTCTCTTAAAGCATCCTTTTAAAATAACCTTTTCAAATAGTAGCTAGAAACTGTTGCTCTGTTAAACCAGTAAAATAATTTTGCTCTTACTCATTATAATACTTCAAAAATATGACTTTGTTGCACCATTATTCCAAAACTAGGTAACTGTGTTGCTTATAACTTGAGACTTCTAAGCTCTGCTTTTTGCAAATTTGGAAAGGAACACAACTTGGCTAAATGGGGAACAAAGGAGGCAGACAAGTTATAGTCAGAGCTCCATTCCTGTTCAACAGCGTGGATCATTAATACTGTCGGTGGACAAAGAAGATATGTGGAGAGAGGAGTGCTTGGAAAGAAAGATGCATAATTCAGCATTGGTCGTCAAATGTGAGTTAGAACCATGAAGAATACAGCAGAAGAGAAGTTGTGGACTGCAGGATTGGAGTAAGGAAGATAGCTCAGGAGTTCTAGGACAGACCAGGTGTTATCTGCATATGGGTAGTACTGAAAACCAGGAGACTGAATCAAGTCACCCTAGGCTAGTGTATAGAGAGAGAAGAAGAGAAATACAAGAACAATCTGTGGCAGAAGAGAGAGAACTGTCCTTGATGTTAAAAGAAAGAGTCAAGTATGAAGGTAATGGGAACACTTTCTAGGTTTCCTCAGAGATGGTTTAGTTGTAGAATAAGCTTTCTTAAGAGACAGTTTGCACACTAGTGTACGGTTTCAGCAGGAATATCAAGATGTGATTCAGGATACAATTTTCATTTCATTGAGGGCAATAATAAAGGCAAGAAAATTTTGACTCTGCTCTAAGTGATCTGACCATGTACTCTGTGATAATATGATGGTTCATTTTCTACCCCCTTTAGCCAGTATCTCAAAGTGGCCTACAAATTGTGAAGATGTTTAAAATTTAGTGCAATCAAGCTAAGTGCAATATACCATTAAATTGAAACAGTGCTGTTAACGAAATTAAAACATGAACCAGTGATAACATCAGGTACAGGTAGTCAGCTGGGACAGGGCTTTTCAGTGATGACACTATACTTATGCAACTCTTTTTCAGAAAGTGAAAGTTGTCTCATCTCTGAAATTCTCTGAATATTTCTAAGAAATCAGAATTTCTAAGAAATTAAAATACTTTGTTCAGTCTATATTAATTTTGCCAGTCTGTATTAATTATTGTTGCTGTTTTATTGCTCGGCTTTAAGGAGGTGCAATATTGTTTTAATTAAATGATTATTTTATTATGATGCTGATAGTACTAGATGAAATCTTGTACATTGACTTGAAGGAACAATTGTACCTTAAAAGATGGTATATGAATAAAGCAATAAATCAATAACTTGCAGAATATCTTGCAATCCATCAATATTTAGTAAAACTTTACTGAAATGGAAAGTCTCTGTGAGGTGCCTTAAAATGAGCACAAAGCTGGTGTGAGGTGCCTTTTGCAGGAGGGAGCTCTTCAGAATATCTCCCAGAGTTCTCCACAGATGGCCAGAATGCTGTGGGGGATGCTGAAGAAGTCTTTGGTTCATAAGTCAAAGGAAGGAGTGTTTCTTGAAGGCAGAGTATTTAAAAAAAGCACTGGCAAACTGGCTTGTCTCTTACACACAGTTATAATGAAGCACTCGCCAATGCAAGAACTGACCAGTTGTCTAATTGCTGTACACTGCAAGACTCAGTCTCTGCCATTGTCCACTCTTGACTAATGGGCAGGCATCCTTTATCTACAGAATAGAGTCTGCTTTGCTTTTTATTCAGTTTCTTCAGTCTGCGTAATAAAATGACTTGCCAAGTAGGCCTGCACGTACCTCTTCATTTTATTGGAACTGCATTCCTCCTACTGGAGTTTTCAGATATTTTTAGATGACTTATATTCACTTCAGCTGCAGAGGCTGACTTGTGGCTTTACAGCACAGAGGGAGGGGATGTCTTTTAGAAAGATTCAAGATATTCTGTGTTAGAAATATTGCCACACAAGTAGCCTGTATCTTTCTGCTTCTCTGAGTTATCTTTATATTCAAGTAGCTTGGGCTGCAATCTAAGGCACAATTACCTTGAAGTTAAGACTCATTGGACTTTTGTGGGACTTACCTTTCAATAGAAAGTGCATTGGATTGGATTGCACATCCATCTGTGTTTCCAGCCAGTATCAAAAGTGTCATTAAAACATATAAAAGCCTTTTATCACTTGAGAACAGGCTGTTTTGAAGGCTGTATTTTCCTGTACATGACTGCCCAGCTTTTAAGCTAATTGGAGGTGGCCCTTTTCTTACTGCTGCCACATATCAGAGGCACATTCGCTGGGGACAAGAGAGAGGGTCCTCTTAGTAGCATTCCTACTCTCTGGAATTCCTTTGCCAAAAGAGGATAGTTTGAAATCTCCTCTACTATTTTTCCACTCCTGGACAAAGACCTTTCACTCAGATAGACCTTTGGATTTTAATTGGTTGGCTTCTGTCACTTTATTTTGTGTGTGTGTGTGTTTTAATTGTTTTTTTAATCAGCTTTTACACTTAAATTATATATTTATTTGTGTTTGAATTTGGTTGTTTGTTACCTTGAGTGCCATTTTTAGCAAAACAGCAGGATACAGATTTAATAAATGAATGGATATGTTTGAATGTGATTAGCACTGCTATTCCTTGGCAGAGAAAGGAGATTGTTGTTGCCACTTTGGTAGCAGGCTGTTGTTAAAAGGCTGAAAAATGAGCCTTGAGTTATGTATCTCTAAAGCTGTGTTGATCTAACTGGATTAAACCCTAGGTGAATAAATGAATAGTGACGTTAGTGGAAATAAACTATTTTATGAAAACTAAAAAAAGAAAAAGAAATCCAAAGAAATCTAAGCTTTCTTGATTAATTAATTAATTTTTATTTATTTATTGTATTTGTATGACGCCGTTCTTCCAGAGTGACATGAAGCACTAATGAAGCTGGGAAAGCCCAAGTGTTGCTTTGGATTCATTTGTTCTTTCCAGTAATGTTTATTGACTTGGCTTTGACAGAAGGGTGTATTCTTAAAACAATCTGGTGCAAAACGTAATGAGTGGCTACTCAACATCTTTTAATTCTAATTCTCAAATTGCTGAGAATGTTTTCTGGGAGCAGTGTTTGATCACAGTGGGATGGAAGGCGGCACCTTAGTCTTGGGACCACGTTACAGAAAGAAGGGGATAAAAATAGGGCGTCTGACACATGCTTCCCGTACTGCCAGCCAGGAACAGTATTCCAGAGCATGTGTGGAAAATATGCATATATATAAATATGCAAATATATTGGGAAAATATTTTCCTAATAATTTAGGATGCTAATTTCTCCCTTCCAGTTTTACAGTTATGATGTATATTCGTTCCTTTACCTTCATATCTTTGATGAGGCTCCTCTGTTTTCTTTGTTTAATCTACATGGCAACTGTACAAAATGTGGCAGGTAAACAACTGTAACTATTTAGCAAATCACACACTGTCATTTTTGAGAGTGGCCCTTTCAGAGCAAAAGTGAACCCATTCTGAAGGCAACCGCTGCGTACTTTAAAATGCTAGTCCAGCTATGTCTATTATAGTGAAAATTGGTGCATGATCTAAAATTAGACACTGAATATGTCCTTTGAAAATGTTAGGCCTTGCATGTCTTGTTTTCTTGCTGTGGGTGGCACAGTGCGGTTTATGTGATATAAGTGTAAAAAGTAAATAACACAAGGCAATGGGCAAAATTAAAAGGAGAATGACAGTTTTAGGTCAGTGACATCTGTCTTTTCATAGCTATCTTGTGGGTTTTCCCAGGATTGTTCCAGGTCAGTGCCATAAATTTGGTTATGCGCTTGCAGTAAGAGCTGCCCATCTCAACGAGACCCAGAATTAGAGTTTAGTACATAATACTGTGTGCAAATCACACGTGGTTTTTTTATCTGCTTGTGGACCTGATAGAAGTGGGTGGCTAAGCACATAATACATTTGTCAGCAAACATCTGGTTTGAATAAGCAGCCTAAAGAATTGCAAGATCTTTTTCTCAAATTCAAAATGAGACGAGATGAGAGGAAGTGTGGCAACAAATGTCTGAGAAATATGTCCTCATAAATTGTTGCAGGTCTCTTAGGCAAGAATATGAGAGTTTCAAAGAAAGCAGTATTCCACAGTGCAGTGCAAAGGCAATGGGAGAGCATGGGACTGCATGCTAGACTCCACTGCTGAGGCAATGCACCCTCTTGTCCCTTTGCTCAATTCTTGCCCTGGGGCAGGGTAACACTGTACTGATTGTGACAGAGAAGGCCCTGTCCTGTGTTACGATAGGAGCACAACATATAAGATTTTCCCAGGGTGTGGGAGCAAAAAACCAAAGACCAGGGCAGCACCACACTTGCCCTTGAAAAACACCGTCATTTCAGAATGTCAAAGTGTTGGGCCAGGGAGGGCAACTTAGGAGATAAATAGAAAAAGGAGGAAGGGAGTAGGAGGGAAAAAGGGAAAGAAAAAGTAATGTGGCAGCACCTTTAAGACTAACTAGTTTTTATTTTAGTATGAGCTTTTGGGGATATAAACCCACTTCTTCTGGTACAGTACTGAGTGATACTAAAGCCTTAAGGTATAAAGCATATTATAAATGTAGCAGGGGCAGGCAGATTGGTCCCCATTTTCCAGCCATAAAGTGCTAGTTGAAGCAATGAGAGACTCTGTTATAGCTCCACAGGTGTTAAAAGCAGGACTACAGCCAGGATGTCCATCTTAAGATGGAGAGTATCACCTTGGAACTGAATACTGGCCAGTCAGATTGTCAGAGCCCTGTCACTTTATGTGACAGAGTAAGGTAGCTGCTGTTAACAAGTGATGTAATGATATTGTTCAGATTAGTTTGTGTTACAGCATAGACTGCAAAATGAAATGAAGCCCAGAGAAAGTGAAAGGATGTTACTATCACACAAGCTTTTTAAAAAATATGAAACCATCTGGTGTACCTCACAGCATAAACTTCTTTTACCTGTTCCTTTGACAATCATATAAATCTTTACCAGAAAATGTAAACTTTACATCCCAGAACCATAACTCATAACTCCTCCAGGCAGCAAATTAGAGGAAAGGTGTTAATATTAATATGTAATCATCGTCTGACTACATTTTTTTCCTTTTTGAACACTTATAGCTTTTAGAAACTTAAGATGAATGAACATAATTAGTCAATGGAATTTGTCTAGAGCAAATCATTGGCCCAAAGTCTCTTTTTATCCTGTAACCATGTTACAGTTGGCTGAACGCCATGTTCTAGGAGGTTCGCAGGAGTTAATTAAAATAATAGTGCATTCAGTCTTTCCCATAATAAGTTAATGCATGCTTGCAGATAGGATACAAATCTCTTAACTGTTGATGGGCAAATTGTTTCAAGAGAGACAGAGCTAATGAGTCCCAAAGCCAGGATGAAGCTGCTAGAAAACATCAGGCATACTTAAAACAACAGCTTCCTTGTTTTGTTACAGTGCTATAGTACAGTAAATAAGCTATAAGCAAAAGTACCCGCTAAAAGTGTAGGCCCAGTTTCATGCTTTCTGCGTGTACCACGTGAACTTCATGTTACTCTTCCCAACAATCCTGCCATATTTTATGAATAAGGATAATGAATCCTTACCCTTCCTTACATCCCCCCAATTCTTACATGGATATACTGTAAATGATTAGAAGCTTTTATAAGTTACTGCTGTAAGTAATTTGTGTGTTGAATTAATTTTATCAGTATGTGTTTTTTAAAACTGCCTTCTAAAGCTGTAATAATCTGTGCTTATGTGCAGTCAGCCCTCTACATTTGTACATTTAACTTTCATAGATTTGATTATTTGCAAGTTTCTCCAGCCACTGCCCCCCCAACTCGAGTGTTTCATTTCCAGAGGAACCTTCACTCTCAGCAACTCTGATCAAGCCATGCAGTCCTTTCAAAACATACCTCTGGTCCTTTTCCTCCTCCACCAACCACTATCTACCCAGCTAGGGACAGGTCACACTGGAATTTCTTAGCATCATGAACCCTCTCCTGGTGCTCCCCCCATACCCAAGGAAGGAGGTGGAGAGATAGAAGAAGTATAAGGTCACCATGCCAACCGACTCCTTTCCCTCTCCTTTCCCTGATGTGGTTTACACCCTAGCTGTCTGTTCTCTCCCCCATGCCTTGGTCCCCTTCCCACAGACATACACACATATTTTGATATTTTCAGTTTTTCCAGTTTCCTGCGGGTCCTGTGCACTTAATGCTAGTGAATGTGTAGGGCCAGCTGTACCATAAAACTGACTGACTGAGTATCCTGCTTGTGTACCTGAATTTTCTTCCTTCTTTCTTTCTAGTTCTGTTTTTCTAATATTAGATTAAATGGTAGCTCTTTCTGGCAGTCTTTTGAATAATAAAGGAAGGAATTCATAGGGTGGTAAGGAATATCTAAAAACTTCCTCATTCTTGATGAGAAAAGACTGCCTAATATCACCACCATGGGACCAGCAGTTTCTTCCTTTTTTTCAGCGGGGGGAGGGGGGAGATGGTTCCACCAAAAACTATTTATACCACCAGCATTGTATTTTTGTCCACAAAATGTTATTTTTTGTGCAGAAAACAGTGGGGGCATTTTTTATGAACAAAATTTTCACAGAAGGCCCCAAATGTGAAATATCATTTTTAAAAAATGCACCAAAGCTCTGGTGATGTCACTTAGTGAATGAAATAAGCAAAGATTTACATCTCTAAAAACCTGCCATGTCAAAGAAAAGCTCCTTAGTGCCATGTTTTGATACTGGAAGAGAGATGAAGTAATGAACAGTATTACAATCTCCCATATTTGTGTTGTATCCTCAACACATTTGGTTTGTATTACTCCTGAGATGGATGGAAGTTCCTAATGTAGTGTTTCATTTATAGAATCTGATGCTTTTCCTCAAAAATCTCCCCGCTCCACATCATCATGCCTCTCTCCATTTGAAAAAAAACACTATTTCAACAGCAATAAGGCTAACATTTACTCAGAAGACTTGTATTTGATTATCATTTAAAAATATTTATTTACACGCAGCACTATTTTTAATACTTCATCTGTGGCAAAAAAAAAAATCTTGAAATGGTCAGCAGTGTGATGTTGAGTCTTGTGCAGCTTTCAGAGCTATTCCAGCTGTTATTTTCCCAACTGAATTTAAAGTCAAAGAAACAAAGACAGTGCAACCGTCTCTGTGATACTTGCCTTCATTACTTGCTGTGGCCTATAGTAACCTTAAACGACTTACATGGAAGTAAGTCCTGATGAATTCAGTGGGACTTCTTTCAAAGTAAACCTGTATATGGTTGTGATTTTTTCATTTATTTGTCTGTTTATTAAATTATGACCAACCTTTCTTCCAAGGAAAAGTCAGTCAAAGCAGCTAGTAGAAATTAGAACAGAAATGTAATTAAAATATGCTAACATATTTAAAGCACAATTAAAACACTTCCATAAGATGTAATAACACCCAACAAGTTTTTTTAAAAACTGTCCTATAGAAATCCAATTCAAATGCCAAAGGCATTTTGCTTACCATTGGAAAGATAACAGGAGCCAGTATTCCCTCCCTTGGCAAGGGTTCCACTGCCTGCAAGTAGCTACCAAGTAGGGATGGAAAGAATGTTATAAAATGATTAAGAAAAAGCGAGTTTCTTAAGTGTCAGGAAGCCCTGATGAGGAGAATCCTGGGCGAATAAGAATCTTTGCAAAAGATTTATTCTTCGTTATTATAAACTATGAATATTACAAAAATCCTGTGTGAATTTTGCACAGAATAAGTCCCGGAATGCAAATAGTCTTTGAAAACTGAAGTTTTGGAAGACATCCCTGCAGTGGGAAGAAATTTGCTGGTATTACTTACGGCTTTATTCAAGAATGAAATTAGTGGAGAATTACCTTTCTGTCACCAAAAATGTCTCTCTTGCATCCCCATAAGTTGCCTGTGAAAATGGTAGAACTGAGAGAAGAGTTCTGCCCAAAGATCTCAGAGCCTGGGCAGGCTCATATGAAAGAATATTATTTTTCAAAATGTCAGGACCTAAGTTATACACTTTTTTTTTCATCAAAACCATCACTTTGAATTATAGCCAGAAATAGATTGGTATCTAGTGAAGCTGTTATAACAACAGAGTCCCCACCTCAGTCAACAGTATGGCCTATCATTTTGAACTAACAAAAGTTTACAAACAGCTTTCAAAAGCATCTCCATATACTCCAATTTACAGCAAGCCAACTGAACTGTAACCAAGGCATCTATTACCTTGGTTTGATTCAGCATCTTCAGGAGAGGGAGCTGTTGGCACACTAGCCATAACTATTCAGATACATGCCTGGCCACTGCCAGATCTTCATCTAGTCCATTAAACACTAATTCAGAACCAGAATGGCTTCCTTGGATTTAGATGGAAGGGAGTGATGGAGTTAATTACTCTATACTGGTTGCACTGAACTCCCAGACTTCAAACAACCTCTCCCAATGATGTCATGTATCTATGGAATAAGATGGTACACAAAATGGAACCTGGAAGGACACCATGGATCAGCTATCATAACACTGAACTGAAGTCCATCAGCACCATCTTCTGAAATTACCCTTTTAGTAAGGACTGAACCTACTATAAAACAGTACTTCTAAGTCTCATCCTAGCTACTGAGAGGTCTAGCAAAACCAACAGGAACACACACTTTCTGTTCAGTTCTCAGCATAAATTGGCTTGCCAGGTTCCAGAATGAGGGCATTCTAATGGATCTACATAATCTATCACACTCAGAAACCCCGGAAGCTGAGATACCACTAGCACCTTCCTCAAGAATAGAATATTGGTGACTAGCTGCATGGTGGAGGTCAGGGAGAGGATATTTTAAAAGAGCTTCTGCCACTGCTGTACAAATGGAAAAGTGTCAATCATAACTGGACAAGCAGAGGTCAAAGTTACTGTATACCCAGTGGGCCTGGGTCAACTATGGTGTCCGAGTCAGGGGGGATGTAGGTAGTTTTTATCCGTGAAATAGCATGCAAACACTTCTGATTTTTTTGTATTGTTGTTTTTCAGTATTATCAGCCCTCCATTTGTGTCTGTGCACCCAATGTTTTTTTCATTAAGCTCTCCCTATTGCCTCTTTTTCATTAAGCTAAAAGGCAATAGAGAGAGCTCTGGGCAGGAAGGGATGAGGATGGAGGTAGGCTCTGATGCCCCTTTCACAAAGACAGCA
The DNA here is from genome assembly GCA_948472985.1 of Iguana delicatissima. NCBI lineage: Eukaryota > Metazoa > Chordata > Lepidosauria > Squamata > Iguanidae > Iguana > Iguana delicatissima. Next base: position 357,805 of record CAOKZL010001050.1, read on the forward strand.
TTTATGCTGCCTAGCAAATCACTTCCAAAAGCCTAACTTCATGTACACACAAACTTTCAAAACTCGTATTTGTACAAAGGCTAGCTTAAAGGAATTTTTTTTAAAAAAAATCAGTTGCAATAAAGCTATCACTCTGTATTATTTATTTGTCTCTACAGCACGTGTGTGTGTGTGTGTGTGTGTGTGTGTGTGTGTGTGTTTGGTGGTGTGTTTTGCAAGCAGAGGCATTTCACAAACATAAATGAGGAAGGAATGCTGGTTATGCCAGATATAATGGACCTTTGCGTGCAACAGAAGGCTCCATTTGGCAGAGTTTTAGTGGCATGCACACCAGAAGCTCTGCCTGAGTTGTATAGCTTGCCAAGAAGTAGCCAGACGCTAGCTCAGATTGAACTACTTAGCGGAGGTTTCCCCCTTTGCTTGCCTCTTCCAATCTGCAGTTTTGACTTGTTACGTTAAAGTATTGTGTATATTGCGGCTATGCAAACTCCAGTTGGATGGTTTCCTCTACCTTAAAGCAGCCGACAGAAAAGGTGAACCAGAGCACAAGAGCTTAGTTAAAACTCTCAACGTCTATCTGTATATATAGTATCTTTGCAGCATTGGCACATCGCTCTTCAGCCTGGGTGTCTTACAAAATATTTCTATAAAACATATGGTTCATTATCATGAGTGAGGCCTCAGTACTAGGGGCTGAAAAGAAACTAGTTGCTCAGGCCACTAAAAAAGGATATTGATAGTAGACATAACAGCAAAAATTGCTGAAACATAGGGTGCTAATAATCTGTGTAGAGACGCATATGGGGAGGGGAAATGTGCCAACCCCACCCTTCTCTGTCAGCATTTCCATCACCCTCTGGTACTGAGAGAGGTATACTGAGGTAGAATCTTTATCTGTGGAGTCTCTCCATGTAATTCAGAAGCCTAATTTTCCAAGGCTTGAAATTCTGTGAAGAGCCTCCATGTGATGCTTCTTTGTTCAGAAAATCACCTTTCACATACGGAAAGGAGAAGGTTAGTGCATCTCTCTTGTTTATGCATTTCCCTACACAGGTTGCTAATGCCTGAATAGGGGATCTGGTTTTCATGCTTCCACTGCTTTGGCTTTTCTGGAGAAAACACAGACTTCATTGTGGTTGGGCCCCCTCCCCCTTTTTTTTTTTTTCATAGCAAGCTCTTATGTGAAATTCTGGAATGTATGAAGCAATGCTGTTCAAAGTCTGTCTGTGATGCCTGAGGTCTTCTATAATAATGAGACATTCTCAGAGTCCACCTTTTTATTGTTTCAATATTATGTTACCAAAAAATATATGTTTGTGTGTGTTTGTGTGTGTAGGGTTGGGGGAGAGAAAGCTTAACACTTAGCACCTGTTACAAGTTTTTCTCCTTAAATTAGACTCCCATGCATATAAAATTTTAATAGATTCCTAGCAGTTTAGGTGTACAGTGCTTAGTAGGAGTTCTTTCTGTTCTCTTGCCAGCTACACGGTTACTTAGAAAGTGAACCACTCACGCTACAGCTGTTCATTGGGACTGCAGACGACCGCCTGCTGCGGCCCCATGCCTTCTACCAGGTTCACCGGATCACTGGGAAGACCGTTTCCACAACTAGCCAAGAAACAATCCTCTCCAACACCAAAGTCTTGGAAATTCCACTTCTCCCTGAAAACAACATGAGAGCAATGTAAGGCCTACTTCCTCTTTCTACTGAGATGCTTTATACTTTCTGGATACCTTTTCCACCACAGCTTGATAAAGTTACTTTTTTGGAAGAATTGCATCTCCTAGAATCTTTCAGCATGACCACAGATTTATAAACGAAAAAGTTAACTTCCCCAAGCTGTGCTTTTAATTTTTTTGTGAATGTCCCTTCATTGCAGAATCCTGTATAACAGCCTTCTGACTAGTAATTTTCCACAGATTTTGTACAGTATCTTACTTGTGATAGTATGGATGTCCAGATAAATTTTGCATATATTTATATAGGACAACAGATTGTATGTGTGTGTTTTTCCCTCTAGAGTTTCAGCCAATGTGGTTCTTTGCCATTTAAAATCAGTATATCGGTTACAGAGCTGTAAATATCTCCTACCTCAGCTACTGCTTTTAGGTTCTTAACATGACACCGCCTTATTCCTCTAGGCTATTCTGCAAGGAACAGAATTCTCTCTAAGAAAAGAATAGGATAGTGTGTTTTTTTGTATGTCTCTTAAGGTGAACTTTAATCAGGGTCTGTTTGAAGTTGTGACTAAATGTTGTATGCTTCTCCATAATCTTAAGTTATAGAATTAATTATTTTTTAAAAAAGTTAATTTACAAGCTCTAATTCTGGATTCTTGCTAAACTGTTTGTGCTGTATATATATTTACACATGCCCTGAAAAACTATGAGCCAACATCACGTAAAAGTTGAGGGCAGGTTTTGGGGCCAAAATTATGGATTTTGGAATGATTGGTGGATAAATTGAGGGTCATTCTGTGGAGAGGGGAAAGTGCCAGCACAGCCTCAGGGGGCCAGCTGCCCCTGACTTCCACTGCCATTGCCATTCAAAAAGGCCTTTCACCTCTCTACTCAGAGAAGGGGATGATTCCTTTTTTTGAGAAAAGTAAAGTTATGCTACTAACTCCTATCAAAAAAGGGACAATCCTCTTGTCTAGCAGAGTGTTGAAAGGCAAGAGCTTAGTCCATTCCAAGAGAATCGAAAAGAAATATTGATCCCCTCTACTCTCTTGGTGCTCCTTTGAGGGGAAACACCATTTTCCCACCCAGACATTCAAAAAAACCAAAAGCAGCACCACAGCCCTTTAAAAACGTGCCTCTGGCCTTCCAACTCCTCTACCAGCTGCTGCCAGGCCAGTTAAGGGTGACTCTCAGCCCAGTTTCTCAGCACCACAATCCTTCTCTCGATGCCCCCACACATACCCAGGGAAGGAGATGGGTGAGAGAGAAGAAGTACGGGTCCACCTTGGTGACCTAGCCCCTTTCCCTGATCTGGTTTGGATTCTGGGTGCCCGTTGCCTCCACCATGCCTTGGCCCTCTTCTCACAGACACACACACACACATAGTTTTGATATTTGTGGTTTTTCCACTTTTGTGGGGGTCCAGCAACCCTAACCCTAGCAAACGTGGAGAGCCAACTGTATATCAGGGATATGAAATTAGTCTGAATGACTTTAGCATGGTGCATGTCTTATTGCTAGTCTGAATCATTCTAGAGTTCCACAGCAGCCGTTTTGTGTGGCTGCCCTGTGCTGCGTCTTGCATTGAAAGCATTTGCCAGCTCACTACGCGTGGTCTCAGATGGTGTGACACCCTGAGTTCATTCACAAGACTGGTGTGGTGTTAGGGATTATACTGTCTAGCCTTGGTGTCTGATCTGACAGACATGCTTGCCACCACAGTAGCTCATTGGATAGAGCTTTTTTAAAAAGAAAAGAGAAAACAAGACTAGAGACAGCTCTGACCATTCTTAATTCTTTATAGCAGAAGAGCTATGCCAAATTCTAGTTGAAAGTGCATGTGGAAACTGGCTGTGTTCCACTGAAGTCAGTGGCAGGCAATCAATTTATATAAATGGAGCATATGGCCAGCCATCTTCCCAATTACTGAAGTCAAGTTACTCTTTTCTTGTCTTTGGCAGATATGTAGCATATTCATCTTCTTCATAACTTGCATCATAATGGCAAATTTAATGGCAGCTTGGTATGCCAGTAGGGTGGATCTTTGCTTGGTGCTGAAACGTAGTGTTTTATTTCTGTATGTCATGAACCCTGCTGGAAAAGGAAAGCTGCCTTATATAAAGGACCAGTTCATGCCAAACCATAGTTTTGGCCCAGTAAGAACAAGCTGCCAAAGAGCATGATCTGGGCTCACACACACCTTCTTCCTCTCATGATTCACAGTGATTTCTGTCATGTTTCCTAGTTTGACACAAACAATAATTTGCTGCTTCATATGAATTAACTAAACAGTGGTTTGTGCTAGCTCCACAAACCAAGGCCAGGATTCAGGTGGATTCTTCTTTTGATTGAAGAAATACATCAATAGGTCTTTCCCACACAGTACCTATATGCCCACGAGAAGGCATTCTCCTTTTCCCCCTCCCCCTCACTGTTCTATGTGCCATCCAAAACTCTGCTCAAGGAGGTTTCCCACCCCTCCAGAGCAGATATAGAAGATAATCAGGGGCTACAGTGGAAGTGAAGAGATCTCTTCCTTGTATATCAGCCATAAGTGGAAGAACTCTCACCAACTCAACTGGGCCCTGGCCCAGGACTACAAACCTGAATTAAACAGCGGTTTCTAGTCCAGGTTTACAAGGCAATCCCCCACAAATCAAGAAAAGAGGGAAGAGACTGCTCTGTGGAAGGGGAGGAGAGCATTTGCATGCCTGGCTCCGCCTGAAAGCTCATTTTGATAGTGGCCAGTCATGTTGTGTCTGAATCAGAGAAAAGTCCTAGAGACTGAAAGATAATGAGGGAGGTAATGTTGCTTTAATTTTACAGACGTATTATGTATCTTTCATTGTAATAAAGACTGGCTGAGTAAATCTCTGAGCTAGAGTCTATAAATTTTCCTGAGTCTTTTGCAGCTATGGCTGTAATAAATTTTAATCAAACATCTTCCTCAGATTTGACTTTTATAAGCCTCACACTGTCTGTGTTCTTAATACTTCACTTGTCTTAGCAGTGGAATTACAGCTAAAATATAGATCTTCTCTTATTATCACATTTTGCATTTAAGTCCTGGTTCTGGAAATTTAGAAGGAAAATGGATCTCTTACCATTCCTCTCATATGCATTGCTAGATAGTCTGATACCTGCAGACTTAACCAGCAAGCCATTCTCCATGCAAGCTAGATGGTGGGCTTCGATGGTGCTAAAGTAGAGTGAGGAACATGAAGAATACATAATGGGCTTCTTGTCAGAGACTGGAAGCGTGATATTTTGGGTAATTGACTTCTGGGTCAAGATCTGTTGACACAATGATGAAAAACGTGTGGACTTCCTAGGGAATTTAATTCTGTGAATGAATGCTATGTGGAAATTCTTATTTAGCTTCTATAAGCCTGTTCCCCCCTCCCTGGAATTGACATTAAATGTGAAGGCAGCTTGAGCATATTTAAGTCAAGAAGCTTGGGAAATTAAGTTAAAATGTCCTGTCTCCCCCCCCCACTTTATTTTTGTGGGAATAGCATCGACTGTGCTGGAATACTGAAACTTAGAAATTCTGACATTGAGCTGAGGAAAGGAGAAACTGACATCGGGAGAAAGAACACTCGAGTTCGGCTGGTCTTCCGTGTTCATATTCCACAAGCTAACGGGAGAACACTTTCTCTGCAAGTAGCCTCCAACCCAATTGAGTGTTGTAAGTAATAGCTCCCCTTGTGTGTTTGAGTTCTGTGTTAAAATGTGCTATCTCCCTGTCTAACCAACTCCACAAAATATGTATCTTGCAATTGTAATATTGTATACATCTTGCATTTGCTCTATGAAGGAGGGGCTAAAGGTAAAGATAAATGTGTCATACTGTTCTTGTGGGGAAACATTACTGAAATTCAGCCAGAGCAATAATCTCCTAGAAGTAAATACTGCTGCAAGTTTAAAATACTGCCTGCAAAATTGAAATTCCTGAATTTGGCTAGGCTTGAAAATGCTCATGGTTTGAGGATCAGGATGAAACTCTTAGAATCTAGAAGTAATGTCATAAAAGTAATGGCAGTAACTTCAACATATTATTTTTTTGTGAGCGGCTTGCTCACTTTTAAAAAGTAATGTGACAGCCAGCAACTTCAGTTCTTTGGAGTGGGGGCATAAAGAGAAATATTTACCTGGTACTCCTAAAATATTGCTTTCTTGGGAAAATCGGGGCTATTTTTGTATTTTTAATGTTTTAAAATGAAAATTAACCAAAAGATAGGTCATTAGTAAAAAAAAAAATTAATATGTTACTTTTTTCAATAGTTAGTCATCAAAAGTGTCAGTGAGATATTCCTTAAAAGTAGTAAGCCATTTTTTTTAAGTGTTAGAAATCCCTCACCCTAATTTATGTATGGGACTGTACACCATAGTTTATTTTGTTCTGATTATGGAACTTTTCTTTTTCATCTCATCAGCTCAAAGGTCTGCTCAGGAATTGCCTTTAGTAGAGAAGCAAAGTGTTGACAGCTACCATGTGATGGGTGGAACGAAAATGATACTGAGCGGACACAACTTTCTTCAAGACTCCAAAGTCATATTTGTGGAGAAAGCTCCAGGTATTTCAAACACTGGTCCTAAAAACTAGTGGAGATGTATGTGCTTGTAATGTTATGGATGGTGATGATGGATTGGAATAAAAATCATTACACCCCCAACTTAAGCATTTATTGTCTGATATAGAAAAATTTATATGCTTTCAAAAGTAAAACTAATTCTAAATATGTAGGAGAGGAATTCCTCATCCTAGAATTTTGAGATGTGGTTCTCTCCTCAATCCATTTCTGAGCTGCCTATGATTCCTTGGAAGCCACTGAGTTTCATATCAAAGCCTCAAAATTCCTAATTGACTTAAAAATATATGCAGCAAATGTTGCTGTTCTATAAAAACAAGTATATGATTGGCATCTGTATGAACTTGTCAGAAACCCTTGGTTTAATGGCATGTGCACCTACACAGAGGATGGCATCCTGTCAGTGGCATACAAAAACCAAGTTGACCTTACACCTGTGCGTGTCTGTTTCTGGTTACTGTGCAGGTTATTATTCCTCTCCTCCCTCTGTAGTGAGCAAAGCACTGGATCTACCATAGACCCACTGAAGCCCTCACCTGCAGCCATTCCATGCCCAGTGAGGAGTGGAAGGAGGATCACAGAAGCACGTGGTTATGATCCTGTACCCCGGTACAAAATAATTACATCAGCTACCATGATGTCCAAAGGACCCAAATGGACCCCAGCACGTGGTGTAATCGCTCTGCATCTGGCTATGTTTCTGGGATTCCCCCCTTTCCACAAGGAATGGAATGGCCATGGGAGGTGCTTCAGCAAGGTTGTGGTAGGTCCATGGGGTGCTAAGAGGCTCAGCATAGTAGTTTTTCCACACATAGAATTACTATGCTATGCTAAGCCATGCAGTGAGCTCATTTCCATAGCCACCTTTGCTTCATCTATTCTTTATATGTACATCAAAACACACATACACACTCCACAATGGCTTAGACTGATCCGATTAGGTACACTTCCTCATCTTCTTCCTTGCTTCTTGGAAAGGTTCTCCTCCAAGCTGGAAAATCCTCTGAATGAGTTGAAATGGAACAGAAAAGTTTGAGAGACTAGATGTTCAATGCAAATTGGCCAGAAGCACCTTCTGTAAGCAACAGCTCCCCCTTTTTAAAAAATTGAAATACAGTTACTTTTAGGTGGATGTTGGGAGTCCTAGAAAACTGATGTGCTCACCTACTTGTTTGGCATTTTCTTTTAATTTTGTTGTCGTGGTGACATTTTTGGTATCCGATGCCATCCATTCGTTCTCTTGTGTAGAGAGTAATCTTGTAAGAAGCAGAAAATCACCAGAAGGTCATTGGTGACAGATGAGGGTATGGGTGATCTTAGTAGATCTATGATAGATCCACACATAACAATGCCATGGTTTTCTTACACAGTGCAGGGATGTGCGAAGTAGATGTTAGTATGCTGACATTATGCTGATGCAGGAAATGAAAAGCCAGTGTGCACTTCTTTTGATGAAAGCAGTTTTAGCACCAAATAATATGTGACATGGGAAAGTCATGATGGGATTTCTTCACTTTTTTTTCTTAACTATAAAAAAGCCTATGTTGGCCATAAACTGAACCTGAACAGTGTTCTTGCTGAAGGGAATGTTTGACTTCTGCATTGTTCTTCTGATTTAAATCAGCTCTTCTCAAATAGAAATTCTTGAGCAAGCTGCAGAGGACAAATTTTTTTTTCAAACTTTATGAGCTTATGCTGTATGGAATGACTGATGGATCAGATTGTCTTTTCCTACATGTTTACACACTGCATAGCATCCTTAAATGCAGTTTGCCATACACACCATATGGGCTGATACAACAACATTAAGCACAAAGCGTCTAATTATTTCAGCGTTAAGGACACATTTGTGAATATGAAAAGTGTATTTATTATCCTAATATTAAACCAGCAATAATCTGTTTGGAACCATAGGGAAAACAAGAGATCCATTTGACCAGGTAGGAGGGAGGACAGAGTGAGAGATGAAAAACATTATTCAAGGGGATTATGTCTGATACTGAAAAAGCAGATAAGGAGAGAAGCAAGTTACATAGGCAAGGGAGAAACTTCTTCTCTCAAGGAACAGCCCAGGAGGCACACACATTTAAAAAGACTCAAATATGACCATATAAAGATGCATTAACTGTAACATAAAGTTTATAGAGATACTGTATGTATAGCTACAGATTATTGTGCCTGCTTTGACAAGTTTACACATGACAGGCTCATAATAATCCACATTAAAGAAAAAGAGCTGAATAGAACTTGTACACAAACCAAAGAGGAAGTGGAGATCCATCCATCCCTTTTATTGGCCTCCACATTTCTGGAGAAATCATTCATTGCTATCCAGTATCATACCAAATTTGACCCTTAACTTGTATTGGACTTGTATTGATTAAAAAATTTCCTGTTAATGACATCTTTTGCATTGAAAGATGAAAGTGAGACAATGAGCTTTTCCTAAACTGGGTGCCCTCCAGGTGTGTTTGACTGCAATTCCCATCATCACTAGCCAAGACAGCTAATGGCCATGCTTGTTGGCAGTGATGAGAGTGGTAAGTAGTCTGTTTGGAGGGCTATTGGGAAAGGTTGGGAAAGTCTATTGTAAATGGTATAGAATCTATATAAAGACTCTGGGCAGAGTCTGAAAATGATTTATAAATGAACCTTTGAAGGTATGATTGATCTTATTAGATCTTAGATCCCAGTTTCAATCACAAATGGTACTTTCTCTCAGTTCTATTTCTGAAATGACCAAAACCTGACCGGTAGTGGCATAGAGGCACATTTTTCTAAGAGTACCATCACCAGCAAAAGCTTTACAGTTGAAGAAGCGTACTTTTGGTGCCTTTCCACTTATAAGCACTCCTGAAAAGCTCTTGACTCCATTTTAAGCTTCAAGGGACCGAGAGGGTGTGGGAAGGTATTTGACACCTTGCTTTATCAAGCCTGTCAGTCATTTTTCTATCAAAATGCTAAAGGGGTTGAGAGTTATGTAAATATAGAAAGAAAATAAGGCCCTACTCCAAAAACAGGGCTAGAAACATGGATGGATGTGTATAATATGGCAGTGCCGGTAAAGGCGAAGGTGAAAGAGGAGGAGCCTTTTAATGCTTTCTTGTTTTGGAAAGGGTTTCTGAGATACTGGCACAAACCAGAATTCCATAGCTGCTTCCTGAAACCCCCTGAACTTTAAGCTGTCTCCTAACATTCTTGAGCACTTTGCTTCTCTCAGCCATTCAAATGGAGGCTTTGATAATCATGACTGTTTAACTCTCAACATTCACAGAGTTCCAAAGAGATAGCTGTTCCACTCAGCAGCCCATAGCTATCCCTGACAGCACAATACATTAGAGGCGTTAGAGGCACGTGTGCTTTTGCTGAGTAAGACACTCTCTTTCAACTGTCAAATTGAACTGCGGTCAAACAAATGGCCTTTCATGGCCTCTCTCTTTCACTTTCTTCCCTATGAACATAGAATAAGTAAATAAGGGTTCACAGCAGGAGTGTGTCTTTAAAACTGTGAAGCCAGAAACAAAGGCTGTGTGAAGAAGAGGAATGGAAAGGGGCAGAGCTCATACTGATTACTCTTTGGCTCCTACTGTTACTTGTTGCTCATTATTTGAAGACTGACATGTTAATACCATATTACCGCACTAAGACATTTCTGTCTTTTTAAAAATACAGTTAAAAATGCAAAAGTGGCCCAAAGTAACCCTGGAGGGGCAAATTTTAAGACTAATGAATAAATGTTATTTATTCCTTTAAAAAGGATAACAATTTGAGCCATCATGGGCCCTTTCCACACGGGGTAAAAAAAACGGCTTAGGGCGACCTCATCCGAGGTCATCCACACCGTGGAGCGCGCTAGAGCGGTTTGAATAGTGGAGGTTCCACACCTCAAACCGCGCTAGCGCGGCCGCAAGGGATGGCGCGGCGCGTTTTTTAAAAACCACATTTTATGTGGTTTTTACGAAATGCGAGCGCGCTAACCCATTGCAGCGCCCCGTGTGAAGCTGCAGGGACGCGCTAGCGCGTCCCTGCAGAGCTGCCCGGGGGCGGGCTTCCGGCTGGCGCACTGCCCTGATTGGCGGAGCGCCGCCGGAAGTCGCCGGCTGCCATTTTGGGCACCGCTGAACGCCGCCGAAACTCGCCAGCGTGTGGAGCGGCGAACGCGCGCTCCCCGCAGGGACGGAGCAACCCGTTTTCAGGTAAGATCCGTCCCTGCGCGCGCTGCCCCGTTCTCCCGTCCCCCGTGTGGAAAGGGCCATGATGTCATTCAGTAAAATAAACATCATTATGCCATTGGTATGACAGCCACTACTCTGAAGTTGTGTATTACAGGTAATATCATTACTTGTGGTATCTTACTTCCCAGCTCCAAGGAAGGAGACAAGCTTAGATGTAATCCAGGATTCCCTGTCAGCTCAGTCAATGATTGTAGAGAGTAGACTAGAGAAAGAGAATCTATACTGTGTTTTGAGAGAACCAGTAACAACAGCTTTCCCCATCATGGTACCCTTTAAATGCATTAGATTTTAACTCTAATTATGCCCAATAAATGTGGCTATTGTCTATACTGGTTTTGGTGATGGTGTTTGTTATTTTACACATCTGGAAGGCATAAAGTTGAGGCTGAATAAAACAATTGGAACTGCATGTACATTAGAGGCCTTTCCATAAAGTGTCTATTAATAGTCAGAAGAAGTAGCAGTCACATGATTCATCAGCAAGTAAATATATGGACTGATAATATTTCTAGTTGTGCTGTTTGCTCAGAGGTAAACCCCACTGAATTGAATGGAATTTGTTCCCGGGTTGGTGTGCACAGAATTACTGCAGAGCTGGGAAACATGCAGCCTCTAGATGATGTTAGACCGCAACTCCCAGCATTCCTTACTTACCCTATCCTGGCTAGGGAGTTGCATTCTAAACAACATGAGTGCATGAGTCCTATCCCTGGATTGCAGACTAAAGTATTATAACATAATGCATACTTCAAAATTGCAAATAATTGATTGCTCCATGGATGGCAAATAGTTTCTGCCTTTGCCAGTGTTGCCATGGCATGACTTAGTAACATTTTTTAAAAAATGTGTGTGCATTTTTTTTGCCCTTTCTAAACTGAGCTAGCACAGCTGAAAGTCTTAGACATAAAAAGAAGAGCCAAACTACCAGCCTGTATTAATCAGTGTGATCTATTTATATGATATGTGGTTCTACAGAGCATTTCAGTGCATTATACTTCATTGACTGTTATTCTGAGCTGAAGGCATATGCAGTGCCTTCATGCAATGCCTTCTTTTAAGGGCTAGCTTTCAGCAGCTGTGATCTCTGGACAAATAGTATTATCCTTGCATGGGGGGGCAGTGAGGGGATTCGCCTGTCTTAACAATGACTCATACTAAAGGGAATCCCTGAAGAGCAATCAAATCCATTCTTGAACTTCAAGTCAACAGCAGATAAGTGTTCTTAGCTTAACTCCCTCATTGAGGCCTTTTGGCAAACGAGCAGGAGAAGCTGTCTGTGTGAACATCACCTGTAATGTTGCTCGTCAGTGTGTCTCCTACTCTGAATGGAATGGCCAGGCAACAGGCCCAGTTGCTTAAAATACATATTGTAAAAAAGGGGTGAAGTGTCACACAAAAGGGCTTAGTTTAAGAGCAGAACTAATTTATATACAAAGAGCACTGGGTAGGTTCAAGAAAGGAAAGAGATTGCTGTCCTTTCAAAAGACAGCAATTTCTCTTTTCAAAATTTTTCCCTTTTCAATTCCAGGAGTTCCTTAGCCGGCATGGCCACTGGAGATGGGGGATTTTGAGAGTTGTGCTGCAAAAAAGTAAACTTTCCAATTTTTGATCATAACTTCCTTAATAATTAGGGCCCTACAAAAGCACAAGATTTCATCCATAATTTACTGCCTACACATAAAGCTGACTTTTTCAGTGATAAAAGCCTTCTTTTAAAAAAGTATTCAAGATTCTCAGCCACAGATTTGTGAAGAAGAAGAGTAGGAAGTGCAAGCTAAATTTTAAACATTAAACTTTTTAAAATTCATTATTTTCTTACGGCAGTAGATTTAGTCACTAGTTTGGTTGCCATAAACTCCTGTTTGCATAATTAATTTTTCCTGTTTATCTTACTGTTTTAATATGGGATAGATGTATTTCATAGCATTCAGTGAAGGATTCACAAAAACAGTAATGAGATTAATTTTTTAAAAAAATCTGCCAAAAGATATTGTGATTTTCAAATATAACTTTAACTGGATTGGCCAAGGTACACTGATGTGTGCAAGACCTAAGTATTGTGAGTACATGTTTCATGTCTCTCCAAAAACAAAATAGATTTCAGACTTAGCCTGGAAATTTAAAATAATTTGGCAAAGCATTTCTGAAATGGTCTGTATGGTTTGTTCATAATTAACCTTATGAAAAGTATGGGAATATTTCAGCAGCCCTCCCGGGGATGCCTATGGCAAAGTAAGCAGTTCTCAAGCTATAGATGTTTTGGACTACCTTATTGAAAACCCATCTAGCATGGCCAGTGGTTAGGGTTAGGGGTTCTAGGACATGAAGTCCAAAACACCTGGAGAACCAAAAGTTGAAAACACGCTGTGCAGTACCAATAGTGCCAAAGTAATTTTGCTGTGATAATGGACCCCCTCCCCCCGAACCATGTCTGTGCTTGTTAAGGAAATTTTCAAGATAAGTCCACACAGCCAGCTGGAGAAATCTGAATCATTTAATAAAGTGGATACAGCCAGTCTTGCCTTCTGTTGTATGCAACTTCTTGGGGCCCATTTACACTACACAATTATAGTGCCGTTATTCCACTAACTGCCATGGTTCCATCCTATGGAATTGTGGGATTGGCAGTTTAGAGATGGGCATTTAGAATTTGCAGCCAGAGAGCTCCAGTGACTCACCAAACTCACCAAATTACAAACCACATGATTCCACAGGCAGTTAGTGATGTGTAGCTGTATAATATACTGTAGAAATTAGGTATTTATTCACTTTTAGAATCAAGTCATATGTTGTTGAGAAACAGATTTGATTTCATGATGTGTTGGATATGGATTTTTTAATATTTACATTAGACCTGTTGATGAGACTTAATTGGAGCTCATGACTAGTTTAAACATAGGCCCTTTTGGCATGGCATTTGTCTTGCAAAAGGGCCTCTGGAGCAGTGCGTGACTGTGAGGAGCGTTTCATGTGACATCCTCACAATCGCGCGACGCTGCCGAATATTTCATTTTTGGCTTTTGGCCGAAAATTTATGTGCGATTGTGCGTCGCTCCAGGGCTCCACATGCACTTACAGTCTATGCAGAGCCTCTGGAGCCATGGCCCTTGCGTTCCTTCCCCCAGCACAGCCTGGGAAAATACCCGGCTATGCTGTGGAAGGAAGAGGCGGAGCTTACATGCTGCCTGCCGGCCAGCAGGCAGCTGCTGTGGAAATGGAGAAGAGGGGACCTCTTGCCTCACGGAAGAGGCTGCTCGCATGATCCCCACACCAGATGGAGGTAAGCTGCGGAAAGGGCCATAGTTGATTTCAGTGGGTTAACTGTGAAGAAGTCAAACTCAAACAAGAATCCTGTCCTCAAGTTAGCATCAAATATTTAATTTGAAATTATTGAACTGAATCCTTGTAATTATATTTATTAATGACCAATGAAGTTCACTGATTTTTGTACCTTGCTTTTTGACATATTTCTTCTCTCTGAAAAGGTGGATTAATTTGATTTTGTTAATTTATTATTATGGTACATTTTGGAATGTGATGCAGCTGGGAGAACAGAAGTCTGAAAAATCAGATTTCTGCTACAGTTCTACATTTAAATTTGCTTTCACAAGGCAGATACCTTGGCATACATTGCTTAGTGCCTTTTCTGTTTAATGAAGGTAGTAAGGCTCTGGGATAACACTACTCCTGTATTATATTTGTAGAATCTGGAAGGTATAAATGCATCTTTCTTTAGCTGTAGTAGTGAATGAAATATAATCAAGTCTGAGTAGCTTAAAATATTTTTCTAATGCAATTTATCTGTGTTATGTGACTTAAATTTTTGAAGAGTGGCTTTTTTTAAAAGGCTGATTTTCAAGGTGATTGCTTTTAAAAAATCTCCAAAAGATAATTTGTAAAGAATAGAATCATCCAGAAACTGACATGTCCCTCAAATATGTTTCTAGCTTTTGTATACAGGCTGGGTTACTGTAGTCATTTCATATTGCAGGACTGTGTTTGGAGGCTCAAGGTTTGGTGTCTGTTTTGATGAGATGAGACGTGGAGACAAGTGAGAAGACTTTTGGCTGAACTCCATTTGGTAAAAGATCTTACATTCTCAGAGATCTTTCCATTGGTCTTTCCATTGCCAGTAGCAGTCACAGTTTGAGGGGCAACCAGCCAAGAAGGGGTCAAGTTTCAGACTGGTTGTCAAGCTGTAGCTCACGTAATAAACTAAGTGGCAGAATATCCTTCGATCACATGCCTTATGCATAATGTTGTTTTCTGCGTCTGCCTCTCCACCCCACCCATTTCACTTGTTCCGATGTCAGTTTATGTGTCAGCTCATGTGCAGCAGGCCCAAAAGCTTCTGCCAACAAGAGGGGCTAGAAACCAGAGAACTGTACAGTTTGGAGCACAAGAGTTAATGTGAAGGTCAGTTAGACCTATGTCCTGGAGTGGTATTAGTGTATAAAGGGGTCTCTGGTCTTCTGGTTACAGATATCTTTAGCAGAGAGTTTCATCAGGTGATGGAATCGTTGCTCTGTGGAATCCTTTCACACGCCTACAGTAGTCATTACGTAGCTTGTAGGAAATACTTCTCAGATTTTCCTAACTCTGTACCACAGGAAAAGGTAAAGATAGTATGGGATGCATTCCATACATGTAAAGAGGTATCATTATTACTGGGTCTTACTGTACAGTATTTCTGTAAGGGCTGTTGAGGTCACTAGTTCTTTTAAATGCTTGTGCAATTTCAAATGTTTGGTCTTCGATGAGGAGAGTAATTGAAAAGAAGATTTTTTAAAAAAAAATGCAGTGTGTACAGCTTCTGCAGTAAGATGCAAGGATGAACACTGACAGTGCTAAATGGTTGTTTATGGGATAACACAACTGTAAATTTGCATAACATGAAGTAATTGGTAAATGGACACTTCTAAGATCCCCCAAGTATATAAATAAACTTTTTATTCAAATACTAAATATTATATAATATGCTACCTCTACTGCACTTGCTGAAAAGGAAAACTTTGATTGATTGATTGATTGACTGATTGATAGACAGACAGACAGACAGACAGACAGACAGACAGAAGGAAAAAGCTTCTACTGATTCTGGGGGGTGGAGTTGGTTCCAAGTAGGCCTGTGTACAGTACAGCCTCTGTATGGCTATTCATAATTAAATTCCACAGAATTTTTATTTTATTTTATTTTATTTTATTTTATTTTATTTTATTTTCTCTTCTCTTCTCTTCTCTTTCTTTCTCTTCTCTTCTCTTCTCTTTTATTTTATTTTATTTTATTTTATTTTCTCTTCTATTTTATTTTATTTTATTTTATTTTATTTTATTTTATTTTATTTTATTTTATTTTATTTTATTTTATTAATGTATGTCCCATCTATTTCCCAGTATGGGACCCAAAGCAACTTGAGTATAGAGGAATACAGAGGAGGTTACTCTCAAACTGCTAACATGTTTCCTTTAATATTACATTTATATTCTGAATTGCCTATGAGTTCATGCCCCATCTCTACTCTGACAGCAACTCTGAGAGGTAGATTAGTCTGTGACAGTGTGGGACTAAGGGCCTTTCTATACTACACTGTTATAGTGCTATTATTCGACTTTCAACATCCTGTAGAATTCTGGGGTTTATAGTTTACTGAGGCCAAAGAGCTCTCTGGCTGAGAACTCTAAAGGCCCCTCCCCAAACTGCAAACTCCAGGGTTCCATAGGATGTTGAAAGTGGAATAATAACACTATAACAGTGTAGTGCAGAAAGGCCCTAAGTTCATAGTCATCCAGTGGACCCTTTTGTTCAGTGGGGATTCAAACCTGGATCTCCCCAAGTCCAAAACTCTAACCAGTATTGCACATGGGCCTTGGACTTAATGTTAACTCCTTCACATATATGTGGTGGAGAGAAACTATGTGCACCGATACCTGGGAGCTTGGGCACATGAAGCCAACATTCTGGGGCTTTATCACATGAAGCAGGTGAATAGCAATTGCAGCAGGGTAATAATGTTTTTGGCTGGGCCATATCACATGATGCCATTTCTTTTCTGGAGGGAGACGGTTTGAACACTATTTCTTTTATTAACACAAAAAATCCATTAATGATCTCCTTTGTAAAAGAAACACTTTTCAAATGGTCTCCCACCAGGAGAACAACAGAAGAGGAACAAGGTAATGTGATAACTCCTAGCCAAAGATGTTGGCCATTTCCGCACTAGGCTGTTATAGCGCTATGATTCCACTTTCAACATCCTGTGGAATCCTGGGGTTTTCAGTTTTGGGAGGGGCTAGCCGGCCCCTCCCGAAACTGCAAACACCAGGATTCCATAGGATGTTGGAAGTAGAATCATAGCGCTATAACAGCCTAGTGCGGAAATGGCTGTTGTTGTTGTTGTTGTTGTGCACCTTCCAAGTTGTTTCTGACCTCTGGCAACCCTAAGATGAAGCTATCGTGGGGTTTTCTGTGGCTGAAAATGTGTGATGTGCCCAAGGTTACCCAGTGGGTTTCCATGGCCAAGTGAAGAATAAAACCCAGGGTCTCCATGGTCTTAGTCCAACACTCAAACTACTACAACACACTGGCACTATTGTGGTGCTGTAATTGCAATTTACTTACCTTGTGTAATAAAGCCCCTAGTCTACATGGTTTTCTATGGTGCATTTTATTGACAGCCCATTAATGCAGAGGTAGAAGGCTCAAATTATATTTATGGGCATGACTTTTTTTTATTGAAGGTGAATTCAGATAATCTTAAATTCTTGTGGAGTTCCTTTGAAACTATGTTGATGAAGATATCAAACATGTTAAGTAGGAGGTAGGAATCCTTTTACCATTTCCCAGGGGGATTTACTATGGCCATTCCATAGGGAATTTCTTCACACATACTTGGGAGGGGTGAAGAGGAGAGGCAAAAAAGTGCACAGGCTGGCAGAAACAGTGTGAGGCCTCTCTTTCATTTCTTTAATTATTGTTCTGTCGTGACAAAGTGACAGCAATACTACCAGTGATATTTGTGTCCATCTTGGCCCACAGTGCATTGAAGGGAGGATGCTATACCCAGATAAATGGCGAGGGTAAAGTATGGCTTTCCCAGATTGGACTGTGGGAGTATCTGTGCCCCTACACAATCCATCTGTGTAGGATCTTTCATTGGGATAAACCATCCCTCCTTAGATGTAATTTTGAGTAAGATCACTAGGAACTCAACAAACTTAAAGAAGTTTGTAGTTTCGATTTTTAAAAAGTAAAAAAGAAGTGTTGATGAGCTGAGTCGTAAATTATTTACTTTTGGGAAACGCATCAGGCTTTGCTTTTTAATTACAACATTGAGCTTGTATCTATGTAGTTGATTATTGACTTTCCAAAGTCCAGAGTTCCTGATGGAAGATGCACAGAAACCAAAGGGGATGGTGGAATAATAACAGTGAAGCTGGGAGGATCCGTTAACCCTTAAGGAAAAACACACAAGGTCCTTTTCCCTGCTACCACTCTTTCCCTTCTCTGTAGATGATCAGAGTTTACCTCTGTCTTATTCTGCTCTGATGAGGAATGGTACTCAGAGGAAGATACTCAATCTGTGACTTTGTCTTTTGAGTTTCTTTTCTGAAATGAGAAGCTGTACCCATTTGTTCTGCCCCCTTCCGAGGCCTTTTTTATTATTTTTCTATTCCACCTTGTGGGAACTATGAAGAAGGCCCTGTATGTCAGATATAAAGCAGGCCCTATATGTCAGAAAGCAATTTTCCCATGTATATAATAATATATTTAGTAGGATTTACACTAGTATTGATGCAGCTTTTCAACAGTCAATTCAATATATCTGTTCTAAATTCTGAACTTTGTCTCCAGGGTTCCTTTTAGGAGAGAGTGGGGGTAATCTTTCCAGTTGTATTGAAAAGTTTTGTCCATTTGTCATCCATGTGTTGAGAGTGTTCATGTGGAAGAGTGAGGTCTATAGATTTCATAAATAGCTATATTGCAGACATGGAGACATTGAGTGACTGAGAATTCCTTCAGCCATATGTGGCCTGAAGCAGAATTCTGCATGATCTCATTAATGATCCAAACAAATTCTGATTTAATTACTATCCTGATCAACTGAAAAGTTAGGATCACAAAATTTTGAATGATATCTTAGATGCAAAAATTAATTGACTGGTTTAGAAACCACATTTGATATATTATAGAGAAGGCATTACAACATCACAGTCTCACAATGGCAGAGCGTATCAACAACTACTGCCATTTGCTGTTGCTTGTGGAAAGATGTCTGATGTAGCTGCTTTATCTCCTGAGAAATGATGTTATCTCAGAGCAGAGTAGTATGGGCACTGTTGTATGACTTTTTGATTAGTTTCCAGCGTGCATGTCAGCTCATTTGAGAATCCTTCCTTTCCTTCAGGAATTAACCACAAGACTAGAGCTCATAAGGAAATGAGTTCTGAAGAATTAGAAGGAGTGGCTACAACATCAGCCATTTTATGATAGAGAGCCCTAAGAGGAAACTGTCTCCTTACAAGCAATTGCACAAAAGGCTCTCCCCACCTAAATTGTTGTGTTCTGCGGTGGCTGAAGTCCCCAAGGATCAGCTCAGGCATTTTGTTGTTCCTTTGTGCATCCAGCTTGTTTCTAAATTATGGTGACCCTAAGGCAAACCTATCACAAGGTTTTCTCAGCAAGATTTGTTCAAAAGGAGTTTGCCATTGCCTTGCTCTGGGAAAATGTGACCTGTCCAAGGCCACCCAATGGCTGAGCAGGGATTCGACCCCTAGTTTCTGCAAGTCCTAGTCCAACACTCTACACCACTGGCTTCTCAATTCAGATATGCTCTGCACATACTGAGGGTCATATGCATCCTGATCTAGGATGGATGAATATCAATGGCTGACACCAGAGGTGTGCTTAGTGGCCCTTATACAGATCCATGCTGAGGTCTGGCTTCACCTTAAAACTATTTACAAAATCTCTAAATCATAATAAAAACAGCGTTCCCTGGAAGTACAGCAAAAAGAGCAGGAAAATTTAAAAGGACAATTACAGAACCAGCAAGGTGCATTTCATAGCAGCAACAAAATCAAATAAAATAAGCAGCATATCACAGATCTTCACAGGTTTAAATGTGTTTTCAGTGCCTAGCTGAAATGAGAAGAGGAGGAGCTTGATAGGTGCCCCGAGGGGACAATACTGAACAATGCAGCATTGAAAAGGTCTTCAGACCAATCTAAATACATCAGCAGATTGATAAGTAGATCAGATTCTGTAGTAACACAAACAGAGCTACGCAGCCGTGACCTACTACCACATTTCATAGAATTTGTGTAGCTACATCTTGGAAAAAGGAAGCCAGCCAGTGAGTTTCTGAGAGTAGATCCTAAACACTCTGAGTTCATATTGCAACTGACTAGGAAGACTTCAACAGGTCACTTACTATCTCCTAGCTATATGAAGGATAGTGACCTAATGCAAATTCTGCAAAGGAGAAGATGAAATGAAGTTGTGAGAGAGCACTATGCAGGCTAAATATCTTAACGTTAATCAAAATATAATTCATGGACCTTATTAATTAGGAATTTAGCCATTTTTTCTTAGTAACCCTCTCCTTGCCACTCCTTACAGGTAGGGTGGGGAGCATACGCGGCCCAGTGTGTTCCAGTCAAGCCCGTTGGCAGCCACTGCTATATAGCCTGATCAGAGTTACCCAGATCTTATTTACACACACACACACACCCCACAGGAAGAAAAATACTGAGCTTAATAACCAGCAATAATATTTCCACTTTATGGAAATAACCAAGGTGGTGAGATTTACAAAAAAAGCTTTCTTTGCTTTTGCTGCTGCTGTGTTAGAACAAGCCCACAATGCCTTTTTTATGTGGAAATCTTCTTGATGGGTGTGGTGGGGAAGCCGTTTCTGTGACTCACACTGCAGGGAATTCCCTAATGGATTTAGAATATTTTTACTTTCTGACTTCTGCAGTTTCCTTTTTAACTCTGCAGAGAACAGTTGATACAGAATGAATTACAAAGATCCATTCAGTGCTGAGACATTTCATTTCAGAAGACTGCTTACATTTTTAGCAATTGAAAACCAGGGTGTATAGTCATGAAATGAGGTAGGTGTGCAGAATTGCCCAGTGCTGTTATCAATCTCCAGATGTCAGGCTTTCTGACAGAACCTTTTTGCCTTCATGTGAAAAACATGAACTTAAGTACCTAAAAGATGACTGACTCACTTCTTTCCTTCTGTAGAAACATCTATCTCTGCCCCACAGCAAGGAAAAGTCACTGTGGGGTTTTGTTATTCCTTTCGCTCATTAACAGGGTTTTTTTTTTGCCCCTTGGGATTCATCTGTAGTGTGGATTCTACACATTCCCTTGATGTGCAACCAAATCTGTGTTTCTTTGTAGCCGTGCTGTTCTCCACAACAACATACAAGTGTGTATTTGAAGGAGTTAATTGCGGTTCCTCTGGTATTCTGCCAACATGAAAGCTGCCACAGAAATGTTTGAGGAAAAACAAGTCCAGTTAACCCCTTCACATATGTAGGAGGGAGAAAAAAGATGTGTACAAAAGAGAGTGAGAGACTTGAGTGCATGAAGCAAACATCTGAACTGTCTCTCGTCTGTATTGTTTTCTATAGTGGACTTTATTGAAAGCCCATTAAAGTAGAAGTGGAAGCCTCAAATTATACTTGTGGACTTTACTTGTTTCGGGATTTCCCTCTGCTCCCCCTTCAGCTGTATAAACAGGAAAGCTCTACTGCTGTTTAGTGAGTCTGTTTCCCTTAGGTAAGAAAAGTACATAATGATTGGCTTCACTAGTGTCAGCAATGAATACCTATTCCCATGATGGATGTCATCTTAGAATGGAATCTCCTGTCCAGAATTCTACATTAGACTGAGCACTTTGGGGCACACAACAAGCAGGGTGCTATTTTAAGAAATTTACGTAATTAATATTGCTTTCTTGAAGAACTGGTTTAGGATTTTGGTGTAGAAATTACTACTTCAACCTTTGGACAAAATTTTAAAATTAAAAAAAAAACATTCACTTCATTGAAAACAGAGTATACACTCCTCCCCAATATTCAGGAGAGAGGTGGGGAGTGGATGGGAAATAAAAGTTGGGTATTCGGATGTTTTTAACTTTTTGCCATTTTACGTACAGAAAACAACAACAACGCAATCCAATCGAAAAGAATCACTTTCATTGAGTTAAACTTTAAAGGGAATGCCTGAAATGTGACCGTTTCAGCTTTATGTTATGTCTGTAATTTGAATTATTTGCATTTTGGAAAGGTATAAATTGCTCTGGTGTACTTTTGTTGGACTCTAGCCAGGCAGGGAGTTGCCTTTGGCTGTGAGTCAGCCAGGCTGATGCAGATGTGGCAGCCTTACAATGGAAACTTTTGTGGTGTATCACTCCTCACTCCTCCGGCACATTCTGACTGGAGACGGCATCTTGCATACTTGGGTAGGATACTTGGCAAATGTTGTACTGACATAAGGCCTTTTTCTCCAGTGTAAGCAAGTCTTTTAAGCATTTTGAGACCCCCCCTCCTTAAAAAATTATCCCAACCATTCCTATCTTTTTAAAAGCAAAAAATTAGCCGATCCACATAAACCTACAAAACATGTTTACTGTAAGAGGTTGACGTAGTGGTCTAAGGTTTCTCTCCTGGAATAGATCCCAGTCCGTGGGTGTAGAGATTTCCCTCTTGGTTCACCAGACGTAACATGAGGAATTGTCTGCTTTTGCTTCTTTCTTTCTCTTTTTATTTTTCCTTTTTGGTCTCTGCTTCATAACAATTTCTCCTCCGTATGTTTTTGTTAAATGAAATGTCGCTAACTCTTACTGAGTCATCTGTTCCCTTCTCCCTTTTTGTAACAAAAAAAAAAAGTCAACATTCTCAAATGGGTTTCATACTGCAGCAAGATTAACTCTTGGTACTTTAAAGATAATCAAGGTGTTAATAAAGCCACTATGCCTGGATCCTGTTTTTCAAAGAATAATTTATAATATGACACTCAAAAGCCTTTTGTGAGAACACACGTATATACAATCATTCTAAAAACTGGAAGAGCAAAAACAAAAACAGCAGCAGCATTGTAAAAGTTAATTGAAAAATTAGATGGCAGTGAAAAAAAAATTGGCAGGAACTAGAAAACAGAATCCCAGTTCAAGTCATTCATCTTTCAGAATGGATTAAACATTCAAACAGCTTGAAGTTCTGGTAATTCATTTACAAATATGAAAGGAATATAAACTCTTACTAGTTTCACCTCTTTCCTCGTGCTGTATTGATTGATATGGAGTAACAGCCAGTGTATCACTCTTCTCTATCATTTTTTTTTTAAATTGTTATGATTCTGGGATAAAAGTTAAGTGGAGAGATAATGCTGGCCTAAGATTATTCAGTTTAGTCATGTATAGGTAAAAATTTTACCCTGGGATCTCAGCAGTTTCAGTTCAGCTATATGGGCAGAAAGAAGAAGTTGAATTCCAGGTCCAAAGAGAAATTGGGAGAGGATGCAACATTTACTTCATATTTGAGATAAATACTACAAGTCAAAGTTATGTACATTCAAAAGAGAGGGGTTGGTATTTTTGGTTAGTCCCTGTAAGAGCAGACCCATTCAGTCAATTGTTGAATGATAACACATAGGTAAATCACATTGATCCAACGAGTCTATGTTATTCAGGAGTAAGATAGGATTTAAGCCAGAGAGAAACAATTCTGACTTCACATATATGTTTAATGACTTCTAAATTGGAAGTAAGCATCTACAAAAGGTGAAGGATCATAACAGAAAGCTTATTGCCCTCATCTTGAAAGTTTGACAGGTGACATCTTTAGCCTAACCTCAGTGAGGCTAAAGCCTAGCTGTTAGTTTTGCAGGCTTACTGATCACTATGTGGTCTGTTGAAATGAGGGCTTTATTTTGATTAAATGGTTTACATTTTCTTCACATGATTTATAAGTCTCTTTTTATTGACTGTTCCCTCACAGACCTACTGACATTTGGACATGAGGGCTGGGGTAAAAAGATTTTGATTAATAAATCTATTATTTGAAAAGGCAAATTCAGTGTTGAATGCAAGCTGATGTCACATAATCATGCAGAAACTGTTGGTGCAGTTACATTTAATTGTTTATTTATTAGTTTTTCTACAAACAATCTAATTCAAAATCAATGAGATATACATCCAAAAAAAAAAGCAAAAGGAAAAGCAGGATTAAAAAAAAAGAATAAAACTAAAATACAATGCTAACAAACTAAACAAAAACACTGAACGCTAACTAAAACAGTAAGCACTAATTTACTGAAACACAAAAGAGCTCTGATCCTTCCCCAAGCCAAGGTGTAATGAAAGAAAAAAATATTATTTACTATTATAGATCCAACTAAGTAATCCTGCTAGAATAACTAGTAACCATAGGCAAAGATTATTGCATTGTTATATTTCTTATTGCTCAAAAAGTCCATAAGTGGTTTCCAGTCTTTCAAACAGTCTTCAGTTGGCTTATCTTTTAACACCCACATGAGTTTGGCAATTTGGTCTAAGACAGCAACAATCCATTATTCCGTCATCAGTACTTTAGTCTGTTTTCAGGTTTGAGCAAACAATACTCGTGCTGTTGTTGTTATATATCAAACAAGTAATCCATAATGCCCAGCAAAAACATTTATAGTGACATTGCAAAACCCAACTTTAATTTTTTTTACTATAACATGTAACTCTTAGACTAATAACTTTTCACTTTCTTATAAGTCCATCACATAGGGGAAAGGGAGCCCTCTTTATTTTGACATCCCCAACATTGATACGAAACATTCTAAAACATTTTTGATAGCTTATTTGGGGTTAGATATCATCTGTACATCATCTTATATATGTTTTCTTTTAAATTACTACACAAAGTAAATTTTATATGTTTAGACCACTTTCTCCCCATATATCAATTTAAACATTGTGCCAAAGATTTGGGGCCTACTTTATCATGTATTCTTGTACAGGTTCATCTGTCTCAAATTTCAAAAGGGACTTGGACATTTTTTAAATTACCTTGTCATCATCTTTATCCAACTCTAAATAAAACTCTTTCTGTCCAACTTCTATGGTTAGATTTCTTTTATCTTGATTAAATCTATCCTTAAGTTCTATATAAGCAAACCAATTAAGATACCTGCCTTCCTTAAAAAGCATCTCACTTGATTTAAACTCTTAGCCGTTCAAAATGCAAAACGTCATTAACTATCTCCAATTTTTAACCAGTTATTTCCTGGAAAAGACTTCCTGCAGTGAGGTGACTAATATTATATTAGGAAAAAGTCTGTGCTTATATTTCGTTGTAGAAAAGCCATTCTAATACAGTGATTTTAAATTCAGCACATGCCTTACATTTATCTTACTAAAAATAACCTTGCCAACCGAATGTTCAAGTTTCAAGAACCTCTCATCTCTAAGCAATATCCATTCCTTCAACCATAGAAAGGAACAGGTTTCATAATACAATTTCATATTAGGAATTGTTAGACCACCTCTTTCTTTAGCATTACACAACATTTTAAATTTTATTCTGGATTTCCTTGTCTACCAAACAAATCTGGAAATTTCTTTCTGCCATTGTACAAAGAGTGCAGTGGGCATTCTGTTTCTTATGACAGAGACCATTTGAAATTAGAATAAAAATGTTGGCAAAACATTTGCTATTATTACTGTAATTCTCCCCAAAATTTAACTTTCCTCATTTTTCTAAATCCCTTTTAATTTCTTTCCAGACTTTTTCACCATTGTTTTGAAACAATAAACTATTATTCTTCATAGCAGTAACTCCACGATATTTAATTCCCCTTTTTTCCACTTTTAAGTTGGAAAGAGCAGTTAATTCATTTTCCTTTTCTGAAGTCATATTTTAATCAACAATTTTGTTTTATCCCAGTTCACTTTAAATGCAGAGTATGGAACACCTCATTTTTTTCCAAAAGAAACTTTACTGAATCCAGTGGATTTTGTGTCATCATCAGAAGTTCATGTACATAAGCCCACAACTTACATTGTTCTTTTTTTATCTCCACTGCACAAATTCTGTCATCTTGTCTAATATCTTTTAGTAAAATATCCAACACCAAAAGAAAAAGCAAAGGTGAGAGGGAACAACCTTGTGTAGGCCCCTTTTGTACCTCAGTATTGTTGCATTGTCATTTACCAAAATCTGGGCTTTTTGAACTAAATATATTGTGTTTATTGCCCCTCCCAATCACCAAAGTCAATTTCCCCCAATACATGCAATGTTATCAAATACGTTTTTGCATTAAAAAAAAAAATCAAAAGAGCCTTTTTGCCATTATGATATTCCAAATATTTGGTAATATTAAGAGCAGTTCTTACATTACTCCTTACTTGTCTTTTTGGCAAGAATCTGCTCTGATCGTCATGGATATACTGAGAAATATGTTTCTGCAATACTTTTTGCCAAAGTAGTAGTAAATATCTTATAGCTGTTGTTTAGTAATGAAATAGCTCTATAATTCATTGTTAATGTCTCATCTGTGTCTTCTTTATGAATCACTGTAGTGTAGGTGTTTCTTCCAGAATGTGGCATCTGTCCTTTTCTAAATAACTCATCACACACCATCTTTAGTGATTGAAGTAACTCATCTTCAGATTTTTTTATAATATTCTGCAGATAATCTATCTGGACCTAGAACTTTCCCAGCTTTAATCTTTATAATTGCTTCAGTAAGCTCTGTAGTTGTCACAGGCCCATTCAAACTTTGCTTTTCTTACAAATGTAATTTATCCAATTGAACTCAATCCAAATAATCTTCCATATCTGAGATTTTTTTTCATTGCCCTTCACATAAAAGCCTCTGTAATATTCATCAAAGGCTTTTGATATTTTTCAAGTTAACTGTTATTTACTGATCTCCCTTCTTGATCTTTGTGACAGATTTCTTTATCTTTTCCTGTCTCAGCTTGTAAGACAGACACTTCCCTGGTTTATTTGCAGATTCAGAGTTCCTTTGTTTAAGTAGCTTAGCATTCATTTCTTGAGCTGTAAAGAGTGAGAACTGTTGTTGAAGTGTCTTAATTTTTTGTTGAGTCTCTTTATCAATTTTTTCCTTGAGCTTTCACTCCATCATTTTGTATTCCATCCATCAATCTACACTCTCTTCCTTCCTTCCTTCCTTCCTTCCTTCCTTCCTTCCTTCCTTTCTTTCTTTCTTTCTTTCTTTCTTTCTTTCTTTCTTTCTCAGAAATTGTTGTAAATTGTTGAAATTGCATTGTTGTAGGATTTCCATCTTCAGAAGTAGATACTCGTTTGGTCTTCATTTAAACTGTGTTTCCCCAATTTTCAGAATGTGGGATTGAGGCCTGAGAAAGTTTTTGGCAACATGTCCATCTTCTTTACTAAAATGGCTGTATTCTTAGAAATCCAAAACATATCTATTCTAGAGAAATATTCATGATGGTTTGAAAAAAAATATAGTCTCTGGAATTTGGCTGCAAATATGTCCAACCATCTAATACTCCCAAATATTCTGTATATTTAAAAAAGATTCTGGGTAGTCTCCTTTAGTCTTCCTTAACTCCTTTAATGTACACTTATCTTTATTAGGATCAACAACTCCATTCCAATCACCTATGATTTAGCTGCATTTGGACTTAAATCCAACATCCTGGGAGTGGGTATCCAGTAATATGATGCAACTGTCTTTGTTTTCCCTCTCCCATGCAGCCATACCACCTAAAACATGCTCTAGAAGATTCTGCAGTCTTCTGGATCAGATTTTGAGGGGACTGGGGGTAGGTGAGTGGGCTGCAAGGATAAAGAGGGGGACTATCTGTCTGTCTGTCTGTCTATCTATCTATCTATCTATCTATCTATCTATTTATCTACCTATCTATCTATCTATCTATCTATCTATCTATCTATCTATCTATGTTTATCACCTCACAACCCACCAGTGCCTCTGAGGGGATGTAGAGTGGATAAAAACAGTTTAAACAGTAAATGCTTGACAAAACAGCAGTTCAAAAATAGTCCTAAAATCACAGGCATTTCTATATCCTGCCTTTCTCCCAAACTCTCTAGAAAGCAGAGGAACTTACAAGGTTTTTAAAAGTGATCCAACTGAGAACACAAAAAATTAACATTAAACATGATTAAATGAGTTATAATACTAAAATTATTGCGTTAAAAACAATTTAAGACCATGTTAATGAAATGTTTAACACATGTGCATTAAAGTGCTTTCCTCATTCGCCAGTTACATGCCTCAAAACTGCCTCAATAAAATAGGTGTTTCCTGTGCAGCAGAAGGATGACAAGGAGAGGGCTGGCTCAGCATCTTTTAGAATGCCGCTTTAATTCTGTATAGTTCTTCACCTATATGGTACTGACAGAAGTAGTTTCATCGTCGAATGGCAGCATCAGGGTCCTTACACACTAAACAATTACAGTATTATGATTCCCTTTCAGTCACCATCAGCCTGTGGCACTATCACACTACATTGTTATAGTGCTGTATTCCACTTTAACTATTGTGGCAACTTCCTATGGAAACCTGAGATTTGCATGTAGAGACATTTAGAGTTATCAGCCAGCAAGCTCTTGGGCTTCACTAAACTACAGACCCCAGAATCCCATAGCGGGTTCCCATGAGAATTAAAGTGGACTATAGTGCTATAGCAGTGTAGTGTGATAAGCTAGTAAGTCACATTGCACTGTTATAGCATTATGATTCCACCTTAACTCCCATAGTTCCATCCTGTGTAATCCTGAGATTTGTAATTTAGGGAGAGGTATTTGGCATTCTTGGCCAGAGAGCTCTAATGTTTCAACAAACTACAAACCCCAGCATTCTATGGGATGTAGCCATGGCACTCAAGATAGAATAATAATGCTATAACTGGGTAGTGTGAAAATGCCCTAGATCACACCCTTAGGTAACATGCAGACAACATTTTTTTAAAAGTTTGTACTGCTGAGCTACCACTGACTACCCATGTTTTGTTGCACCAAGCAAACCTTTTTCCTGGTGCAGCAAGACTTCAGAATTGAGCATAGATTTTAAATTCCTGACTAATAAGGGTTCCTTTCTGATATTTTACAGTACAAAAGAACTGCTGCAATTTATGTCACCAGCCCATGTTGGTGACATAAGAAATGATCTAGAAGTTGGTAGTTACTTCGTACCATCACAGCATCCCCCTTCTTGAACTGATTGAAGCTGGCATGGGAAGGAGTCATGTCCTAGGCTTTTTCCACACAGTTTTGAGCATCTGACAATGGTAGAGCAATGCAAAATGTGCATATCAATAGCTCTAAGGTCTCTAAATTAATAGGGTGAAGACTCAATTCAACAGTGTTCCAGCTATTCCCTACTCTTTTAAATGGGTCTTAGTTTCTTTTAGAAATAGATATGGTTTGTTAAGAGTGTCACTACATCATGCATATCATGCTAGCATAGCCTTATTTTGCCTTCCATAGAAGAAAAGATGACAAAATCAGACCAATGTGGTCATGGTTTTGCAGTTTTATAACCAAAAAAGCATTTGTCTTCCTGAAGATGGCCAATAGTCCGGGTAAACATCAGTCTATTCTGTTTCCTGATTGTATGCATTATAACAATTGTTCCTGACCCACATCCAGTCAAGCCATAAATGCTAGGGGTTTGCCTACCTTCTTTGTCTTGCTTGAGGTGTAGTTAATTGGAGTGTGGGTGAGGCTTCTTTCCCTCCTTGTCTTCCCCCATGCGACACATAATTATTAGTAATCATCAGACTTCTCAGAAAGACAAAGCGGAACAAGAAGATGGAAACAGATGCGGGAAATTAACTTCCAAGACAAGGGGGAAAAAATGATCTGGGTCTGAAAATTCACAACTAGTGCTGGAAATCCATGGGAAATACACTGGAACAGGAGGTATTTCGTTTGGATGTTAAAACAAAACTGAGCAAAACGCCTCTCAAATCCCGAGGCCTTTTACCAGCCGTTAGTTCCACAACAATATTCTTTTGCAATGTGATTGTGTTCTGTGAGGGAATATCCTTTTAAATCCTTTTCATAAATCTCCATGCTAAAATAAAGTAGTTAGAAAGGTGACACAAGATTCCTTTTTCCTCCTTTTTCCTCTTTTTGTCATAAATCAGATAGCTTTAGATTGGTAAGTTTTATCCTGGAAATAAAAATAAAGAGAAGGCAAAGGCTGTTCTTTGGTACCCTCAGAAAGAGGTTTCACATGGAAACCTTGATGTGGTGAGAGGCTGCAGATAAACATCATCTGCATTTGTATATCTCAGTGCTGTAATAAATATACAAATGAGAGGAGATCAGGTTTCCTTTCTTTGCTATAAAACCAGGTTTCCCTGCTACAGAACCACCGATGCCCAAATAATCCACCAATAGTGAGGATCAAATGAACAGAAGATAGTGAAGTTGATCAGAGGTCCCCAAAGAATATAAATGCAAAATGTGTGTGTATCAGACAAGCACCTGCATGTCTCACAGACATGTAGGGAAGTAAGTCGTTTGCAAGACCTCTGACAGTTGAAGCAAGGCCAATAGATGTGTCTGGTCAATGTTTTTTCCAAAATTCCAGCCACTGAACTCTTTCCACTCTCCTTCTGAATGGAAATTTATATTTCTTGTAGCTTTCATTATGTATTCAGTAGAATCAACTTGGAAGGCATGATTGTGCTAGAGAAGGAAAAGCTCAAAATGTGAGAAGTGGAGTCCTTTTCCAATTCTTTTCCATGCTATAATTTGAATGTTTGTTTATCTGCTATATGAATCCACATGCTTGATGACAAGGTCACCAAACTTGATATGTTATCTAATAGAAAAATAACAGAGACCAAAGTAAAATTTTGGATTTTATCTGCCAGCTACTTTGGGTACCTTCTGGACAAGCATTTTGGGTATCTTTTTCTTTTCTTTTCTTTTTTTTTGCTCTAGAATGTATATTTATGAGCCGATTTAACCACACCTGCCATTTAGACATAGGTCAACATCTTAAAGATTTTGTTACATGTTTTGGGCTGAGTGGCAAACCAAATATTTTTTGTAAAACTCCTGGGTTTTTTGTCCATTCTGCATAGATCTTTGTATAAAACAGATCAAAGGTTCATAGGTGTTATCAAAATTTTGTCTCTTTCAAGTCACAAGCATACTCATCTATCTGAATGTTTACAACACTGTGTAAATTTCCTAATGGTGTATATGTGAGTGAGAGAGAGTAAAGGGGGCGAATCAGATATGGAGGTCATCCTTTCTTCTTACTGGCACCTATGAAGGAGATAATACAGGAGTAGAGCTGTATGTCTTTTCTTGTTCTTGTCTTTTAGATGGTCATCATGTGTGGGAAATGGAAGCCAAAACTGACAAAGAGTTATGTAAGCCAGTAAGTATTCCAACTTTGAGAATGATCAACATTTTTTTCTACAAGTGCATTGATAATACGCGTTTTCAGCATTCACTTACTGAAATATTGAATGATGAATATTTGTAAAAAAATAAATCAATCAGACACCCTTCCATTCAGATAAATTTCAGATAAATACTTTTTTTCACTAAAGTGGTTCTGTCTTTTGCATATTACATTACATTATTATCTCATAGTCAGTGATGGTCAGTGGATTCCATGTCAGGGGCACAATGCATCTGTTCTGAGTTTTATTGCAGACTTTCAAGGAACTATCCTGGGTGCTGAACCATGGTCTCATCTTGGATAGCTCCTTTAAAGTTTGGAAGAAAACCCAGAGCAGATTTCTCACACATCTTGACATGGAAGCCATACCCTACCTCTGCCTGGTGTAAACCTAAATATGAAGCATTGCTCTAGGTGGAATCGTCATCAACTGCTTTTAGCAGAGAAATCCTTACTGGGGCTGATGATGGGATGGATGGAAGTGATGTGGCAGATCACTCATATTTCCAAAGCCCTGTTGACTACTGCCAGACAGGTATTGGGTGAACCAGCTATCCCCCTTTTATTGCTAGCTTTTGTTTGTTTTACTTTCCCTTTGGTTGGCTCCAGTGGAAGGGAAGACGTCTATAACATCCTGAGGTCTTATGGGGAAACAGGGATCTCGCATCCAGCAGATCCAAGGCTGCCCCTAGAACACCCTATTTTGTAGTTTATTGTTGTCAGCTAAGGACTGATGTTGTTATTGTGTGTCTTCAAGTCATCTCAACATATGACAACCCCAAGGCAAACCTGTTGGTATTTTATTATGTTTTTAAAGCAATATTATACTTTTAAAATTTAATGGCATTTAATGTGATGTTTGCTTAATAGTGTTTTAACTTTTTTATTATCAAAGTTCTTTTTTAGCTAATCAAGTTAGCTTTTGTAAACTATCTTGGCTAAAATAAATAAATAAACCTATCCTGGGTTTTCACTGGCAAAATTTATTCAAAGGAGGTTTGCCATTGCCCTCCTATGAGGGTGTGAGAGTCTGACTTTCCCAGGGTCACTAAATGGGTTTGACTGATTGGGCCTCGAACCCTCATTTCTCAGAGTTCTTGCCCAACACTCAAACCCCTACCCCATGCTAGCTCAAAAAATTTACATGTAGAGGGTTTTTTGCAAGCAGCTGAGTCCTACCAGTTATGTTGCACTCTGATAGCTTTATGATGAGGACATGAAGTTTGTGGTGCCACTGTTTTCCTTATTAATATAAATTGGGGGCAGGAGGGCATGACTGGCAAGGGGAATTCATGGGTGAGAGGGATACATTTCCCTTGACCATCAGTTCTCCTCTACAGATACAAGTTGAAAGCAGTTCCTTCCACTCACGTACATTTTGGAGAATTATACAGCAAAATAAAAATGCTCCTATAGTTATTCATATCTGATGCATTTTAAATTTACATGCATGACTATGAAAAATTAAATATCCAAAGCCACTCAAATTAGCTACTATGTAGTCTTGTGTAGGAAAAGTCTTTGTTGAAGATGCTAGAAATATTTTTGCTAAGCTCTGAAAGTAATTGATTAGCTTATAGACCTTCTGTTTAAGTAATTGTTTTTTCTCCATCTTTAATATTATTTTAAACATTTCCTTTTAGACTTCATTGGTGATTGAGATCCCACCATTTCGCAATCAGAGAATTACAAGTCCTGTCCAAGTTAATTTCTATGTCTGCAATGGAAAGAGAAAGAGAAGCCAGTACCAAGTTTTCACCTATCTTCCTGCTAATGGTAACAACTTATTTTTGGTTAGAACCCACCAGAAATAAATATTGTACATGTCATTTGAGGGAAAAATCGTTCATGATGAAGGAATCCATTATAATAATGCAACAGCACTCCTGAACAATTTAGACTTGAAACAAATATTCTTGAGTTTTGGAGCAACACAAGGGAAAATATCTTGTTCTTAAAAAAAAACCCTAACAAACCAAAAACTCTTGTTACTTTGATTAAAATCTGCCAGGAGCTTAGGTAAGTTAATGGCTATATGGCATTTCTTATGCCCCACAGTCTTGGAAAACTCACTGAATAATTGCAAAGCATAAAGTAGGTGTGGAGAAACTATGTCCCTCCAGTTGTTGTTGAACTGCTGCAGCGGTCATCTCTGGCTATCAGACATGCTGCCTAGGGCTGATGGGTGTCGGAATCCAACAAGATCTGGAAGGTGACAGATTCTCTTTCCTGACTTAAAGCACTATTTTTTTTTCTTTTTTCCAAGAGCAAGTGTGGTGACTTTTAAAAATACTGCTAAATGTATCCTGAAAAATTATGCACGGTATGCCAAAGAAAGGCAATCCTGGTTAATGCTTTTGGCATGTATTTGTCATATATTTAAGCATCTGAGTACAGGCATACATCTGTTAACAAAGCCTCTGATAAAGAAGCTTATTTCTACAAACTCTTTTATGCCCACCCAGCCCCCTTTTTCTGTATTAAGCTGGAAGTTGTTTCTTGTGTTTGTATTTTCTTCAGCAGCATTGGCATCAGGAGTGGGGAAGTGAGGCTGGAGGGACACAGACATTTGGTGCATCATGTCTGCAGTAAACAGTACAATAAAACTTAAGCTGATCCTACTATAGCAGAGTGTGCCTGCCAACAGCGGGCAAGAGAAACATCCACAGCTCCCCTTCCTGAGCATGCATGAACAACAAAACAAAGAAAATAGGGGAGGGGAGGGCAGATAGGCCTGCATAACTAGCTGTCCATAGCATGTTGAAAAACCATAGATTGCACATTTGGCCATCAGAATGGAAATTATAAAAAAAAAGTAGGGACTGATGAAAGTAAAAATCATCACTGGATGTATTTTGGAAGAAGCGCTCATATGGTCTCTAGAAGGTTCAAAATGTTCTTCTTTACCTATACAAGGCTACTCTGACATGGTTGTTTCATTTCACTTGTACGTATTGTTAGTTCTGAGTGAAAGGTTTGCTGAAACATGTTGAAATGGACTTCCTTTTTATGGTACAGAAACCTATTCCTGTCCTTTCCATGTTATTTCTGCCTCTGGTACCAAATTTTAATGTGCGAGAACACATCTGCTTTATTAATCGAGGTATACCTGTAGAGTAGAAGTAAGGCCCAGGATGTAGTAAAATAGAAATCTTGTGTGTGGTTGAAGAAATGCCTCCTTGATGGGGCAGTGATTCTGGTTCTGTCCACTATGCCCTCTGGTATACACCAGCAGCAAGCATTCGCAGAAGACTTTCTTGAGAACATGTGGCTTTTGGCCAAAAAAGGACTGCTCCACACCTTTTTAAATGAAGAAATCTCCTAGTTTTTTTCACCAAGAAATCCCCTTTCTTTATCAATTCACCAACACATTTCTGTAAGATTTCAGCAAGAGAGAATGCAATTTGGTTGAGACCAAATAAAGCAAAATGTGAAATATCCTCAAACTACATTGCATACCATTTTTAATTTCCTGCCACTTCAAATGGGGCCCTAATTGTAGCTGTAATATCAAAAGGAGAATTCTCCTGTACATTTTCTTGTCCAAGAGATGTAGGCCCTTTCTGCACCCTACCTTTTCTCAAAGTTATCTGGTAGGGATCCTGGCAAGAGCTTTGCCAAGAGAATAGCACGACAAGAGCACTCCCCTCCACAACAGCTGGCTCCCTGTGGAAGCAAGCGCAATGGCCATGCCTCTTCCTTCTGCAGCACAAGCACAACCAGGTCCTTGTCCAGGCTGCAGTGGGGCAAGAAGGGCAGCCATTGTGCTTCTGCAGTTTCTGCGGTACAGGTAAGTCCAGGATGATGGCTTGGTAGCATGTTATTGATGGGGAAAACCCATCAATGATTTAATCCATGATTGCACCATCTGGGGACGAGATGCATCATCGCAATCTGTCCTTCTCCCATCCCCATTGCTGGATGGGAGGGTGCTCTGGAAAGGGCTGTAGACTACGGCCATAGCATTGTATCATAAATATGGTAGAATCCATTTTTCATAATCAGAAGGCTATAATCTTTACCTATTCCTGTCTATGCTCCTGATTTCTGAGAGAATGATATTCCTACAGAAGTCATTGGGGCTGCTCCAGGGGAAGTGGCTTGAGGATTATAGCCAAAACATACTCAGGGAAAAGAGAATATGAAAATAGCAACCTTAATCATAAGGAACAGTGCCCTACTAACTGTGGGGTGCTTTTGTGGTGGTTGAGCTGCGCCCAACTATCTTTTAGTATGTGTGCATGTCTGTGAAAGTTGTAAATCACAAAGGTAAAAAAGGAAAGGGTATTAACTTCGATTGTTGTAGGCAGCAAATTTCTAGCAACCCACTTAAACCATGCTGAGAGCTAGTGTAGGTCTCCTAGGCACAGTGAGCCATGTGCTTTTAGGGTTCATACCCCAACTCAAGCATGAGCCATTGGTTATCTTGGGCAATTCCCCATTGCACAGTCACATTTTTCCAGCTGCATAACAGTAATAACAAGCAACCTGCCTAAAAACAAGCACTGTGCATTGGGGGAAAGCCACAGCTTAATTAATGTGATTCAGAGATCCCATTTATACTTGAATAGTGGGCTGTTATTTTTTTTTCTAGTATGACATCTTCCTTTCTTCTAGGTATCTGGAAGGGGGAGTGGAGGAGAGTGGAAGAGAGGTCTTTCTACACCATCTACTCATACAAATGAGGGCCACTTGCTTGTAGCCCCTGATGTTGCAGCAGTATAAATCAACTGGCATGCAGCATCAGGCCTCAGTCTCTGTGTCTGTCTGC
Source organism: Iguana delicatissima (assembly GCA_948472985.1). Classification (NCBI taxonomy): domain Eukaryota; kingdom Metazoa; phylum Chordata; class Lepidosauria; order Squamata; family Iguanidae; genus Iguana; species Iguana delicatissima. The sequence goes on from CAOKZL010001050.1 coordinate 393,526, forward strand.
TACTTGCTTCCTCATGGCAACTGTGGCTTAGACTTTGACCTTTAATCCTTCAAATGTTTTGGAGTTCAAGTCCCAGAAGGCTCAACCAGCATAGAGATTAGGGATTCTGGGAGTACAAAACGTGTGAAAGAACAAAGGTTGAAATCTACTGACTTTAGAAAAAACTGTATGGTAAAGGCCTCTCTCAAAGTATGTGCATTTGGTGAGCATTGAACTGTAGTTGGTTTGGTGATTGTATGTATTTTAAGTATGACTGTGCAATTTTGTTTTTAACAGTAAGGTGCTTTCCCTCACACCATCACTCTCCTGTCATTCCCACAAGGTGAGCAGAGTCAGTACGTGGTTCCTAGAGCTGGATTAATAGCTGCATAGCAGGGAATTGTGAGCCCCCCACTGCCTCAAAATTAAGGGGCTACAGGCAAATAACCATTTGCTACCCTTCACCTTGATAGGAATTGATCAGAATGTGGATGAGAAAGAAATAATCTTAAATCATTCAGTTTTAGGATTTCACCAATGTGCATCTAATCTGGTTCCTAATTTTATAGTACCTCCAGTAACTAACATCTGCTTTAAAGTTTAACTTTGAAGCCAAGTGAAACCACTCGTTCTCTTTTAAAACCTATGCCAGTGGTATGAGTGACAGCAAGAACAGTGCCAAATATATACTTTTCCAGATAACAATACCTCTTTCTTTTTCAGTTTGTAATCTCTTTTGGCAGTGTCCCTTTTTATTAAGTGGTGGAGGTCTATTTCTTCCATTTGATATTCTGATCTTGTGCCAGTATTACGCCACTCATTAGTTTCCTATCTGTACCACCTCAATGATGGTTTCATGATTTAAAACTTTCATAGCAGAAAGCAAAGGCAATTGACCCAAAACAAGGAAAGGGTTTTTTTCTTTTAAAAATATATATTTACCTACTGAAAGAAAGCAAATATAGATGTCTAAAGCAGTCAAGCCTAGCAACAAAATAGAGAGCTGCCAATATGAAAGTTGCAACTGGGCTGCAGTCCACAAAGTACTTAAAGAAGGATCTTGTGGTCCTTTTCCTCCTTGTATCTAAGCAACCTCAGCCATCCTTGGGCACGCAGCCAGGGGGAGAATGCGATCTGCCTTGTTCATATTTACTTTGCTGCACACGGTGCTGAGAATAGGTAGAGGGCAAGCCAGTTTATGTGTTTAGAATGAAATGATAGTTCTTTTCATGTGTCCAAGAAGGAGTTACCTGATTATGTAGGAAAGATTTGCCATTTCTCCCTCTGTTATCACTTCTTCATATGGAAAATGAAAAATGAGAAAAGGAGAGCCTCCAACATCTATGGAGGCTCTTCACATGATCTAGAACCCTCAAATATCTGCCCAGAGAGATTGTACATTAAGAGGATGCTTTCTTCTTCAGACTTTCACTCTTCACATGAAGATAGCCACAGTGGAGTTGAGTGAGGAGGACAAGACTAAACTACTATCCTTCTACATGCATTCAGATTAACCATATCCTGAATGCCTGCAGAAAGCTAATAATGCCTAGTATCTTGTATGGCATTTTTTATAAAGGAAAACAGCAGGAAAGGAGGACTTCAAATCTGTGGGAGGCTGGGGAATGCCTGGTGCCTTTTTCTGAAACAGCACTCCCTGGAAACGATACCTGCAGATGCCACTAGCCTTTGACATGGGGAAGGCAAATGGTACACAAAAAAATCCTGACATCTCGAACCTGCCCCAGTTCCAACTGGGAATGGAGAGGGAAGGGCTTGAGGAATCCATTCTTCCATTCTGCTGGCCTGGGCCTGCATGGGGTGGTAATCTTCCCACCATGTCCGTGCCCTACAACTTCCCTATACAGCAGGTTGTATGTACTGTTGTAGTAAAATTGGGATAGAGTGAGATCTGAAGTTAAGTGACAGGAACTTACTTTAAAAAAAACAACCCTATGAATTCATGTCTGGCCTGAGATTTCAGCGGGTAATTTCAGGTCATGCTGTTACCTCTTCAGATGCCGGAAGAGTTGTCCTATGCCCTACAAAATATTCTCAGCCTTCAGTGGTGCAGTTCATACTGGGTATGAATGAAAAATACTTCAAGCCTGCTTCAGATTAGATGTTTTTCAGTACAAATAATGTAACTTCTTGTGGAGATTGCCATGATTTTCAATTTTAATATGATAACCAGTCTGAACCAGCCCAGGAAGTCACATTCAACATATATTCACGTCTTTCCTGAGCAGCATCTTTTGCAACATAAAAAAATGTCAAGAGCATTTATGCAGTTGAGGCTGACCTTTTAGTTTTTAGATATGACCTTCTGATTTACATGTTTGATACACTGCAGAATGAAAGTGGTGGTACTAAGCATGCTTCCAAAAACAGTGAGCACTGCCATCTACTTCCTGTTCTGTGTCTAAAATTATCTCTTGACTATTTGCTGTGATAGTTTTCTAATGATGACATTTGAAAGCCACATTGCTTTGCTGTCTTTCTTTCTTTCGCATCCTCTCTCCACCCACTGTTAGCTCACATTCGAAACTCAAATATATAACTAGGAGGAAAGTAGCAAAGCCAAGACTCAGTGTCCTGTACTGTGGTTTCCTTCATTGTGACACACATCTCCCATTTTATTGCTAGCCTCCTGATGTGGTTTAGCTTTAAATTTTCACACTAAGTTGAATAAAGTCCTTAAGCTTCCTGAGTCAAGGAAGTAAGTTGTCAGATGGCATACAGAGGCAATGAGGATTGAGTATTGCTAAAGCCAGAAAAGGCACGAAGATACAGAACACAAATCTTTTTTAAAAAATGGGAGAGCAAAAGGGTGGGAAAACTGTGGCTCACCAGTTGTTGTTGTTGGATCGCAATTCTCAACAGTCCTAGCCAGCATAGTCAGTTCTGAGGGATGATGCAAAGTGCAGTTGGCCAACTTCAGCAGGCCCAATTACTGTTGAGGAAGTTGCCTATTTTGTGGTGATTCAACAAGGCAGTTCAGATGGAAAAATGGATTATTTGCAATTGATTAAAACATTCCAGGACCTTCCTATCTAGGGCTGTTAGGAAGGTTGTCACTGACACAGTAAAGCTGCAGTTTTGTCAGGAAGTGCCCAGTTGGAAAATAAAAAGGGCAAACTGTTGATGGTGGCATACTGTATAGCAAGCAATCCGTTTGGCCCCAATTATTGGTCCTGATTTTTCAGTATTGTATTTTATATCTTATGTATATTGTGTAAGTAAGGAACAAAGGGCTAAATCCAGTATTAATGCTACCTGGATGAGACCCATTAATATGAGTGGGAATTATTAGTTATTGATAACAAACTCCATTCATTTGAATAGATCTATTCTGGGTAAAATTAATATTGATTAAGCCCTGGGATGAGAACTCTGTGATTTTCCATGTGTTGTTGGTGAAGGAACTACCTAGGAATTTGCACCCAACCACATCTAGAAAACCACATAATTCTCACCCATCGTTTTAGCCCCCCAAAATAAGTTGAACTAGTTTTCTGTATAGCCCAGTATGTCCAACATGTACAAATGAAAAATTTTTAATGGTGCATAATGTGCTTGTGATTGAAGAACTAATATATCTATTAGATTCAACACTGTAGAATCTAGGATCACTTATTAAATCCTCTGGTAGCTGAAAGCTGAGGCAATTGATTAGAAGACAGAACAAAATCATTACATCTCATCTTGAAGTGTATCTGTGAAAATGAAGAACAAACAGAACTTTTAAACTTAAAATGTGAATCTTATTGGCATCCTGAAACATATAAACCTTGAAACAAGACCTTGAGGCAAACGATAATGTCATCTATGTGTCTTTACCTTGGGATAAATCACGTTTGTCAAATGATTGAGAGATTATTCACTAGTTCATCTTCTAATATGATGACTGTGGTAGTGATAAATAGGCAAGCTCTTGTGAAATAGATATTAAGGCAGTGTATAGAAAAGACCAAAGTTGGCCATATAGTTCAACATTTGACAAGCGTGAAAATATGACACCAATTTTAAAAAGCAAAACAAATTTTCAAAGATATCATTAAAGATTCTCAGCAGAGTCCTGGAAGTGCAGAAGTTCATGAATAGGACTTGTGTGACAACCACATCCACACTGTTCTTCAGCCCTCCATGTGTTCAAGTGAATGCCTAAACGGTGTTTACATAGCTATTGATTATACCATTTATTATTTAAAAGCAGCAGATGCTTGCTGACAAGTGGCTCACTTAACTAAAGGGGGAAAGACAAGACAGCCTGACTTTTTAGACAAGATATAACTGTTGTTGATCTAATGAGTTTTATTCTTAAGAAAATTTTAAAATATATTTTAATTGTATAATTAATCTGAAATGATAAAAGGTTCAGTAGATTATCATTGTGTATTATTGATCAAAAATACACTAAAGTAGTTAGATAGCAGCCACTTCCTCTTTTTTAAGACATCACCTGGAAGAAGGGTGTAAATCTTGGACAGTTTTGTCTCTCAAGCAAAGATGAACAATGTCTCCAGTCTTCTCTCCACTGTGGGAAAGAATGATTATTTCTGCACAATTTTTGCCATATTTTCACACATCCCAAAGTGTTTTTATACATATATGATTCTGCACAAAAATAAATATGTGGGTTTTGCACACCAAAAATATATTATTTACAGAAATACACATTTTTGTGCAAAATTGGTGTGTGCTGTGAAAGAAACATGAATGTTGGGCAGAAAAATGTGTTTCTGGAAACAGTGCTTTTGTGTGTGAAAATTCTGTTTCCATCCAAAAACATGTTTTTATGCAAAGTTCCAAAAATACAGGTGAGATGGGGGGGGCAAAAAAAATCACACTTTTATATTTTTGGAAAAAAACACTATTTCGTAGAAAACTTTCTGCTAATAGGTCTTTTGGCACAAAAATTGTGGTTTGGGGGCAAAAAATACAATTTTCACTCAAAATGCACTCCTTCCAGTAATACATGTGGGTTTCATGTGAAAAAATCATGTTTTTGTATAAAAACACCATTTTTGCACAGCGAAATTCTATGTTGGGGTAGGAGAGAAAATGCAGTCTTTCTTCTGAACTGGGTGTGGTTTCAAGCCTCTCCAGTAGTTCTTTCAGTGCTGAACACTGAAACACATTACTGCTATAACGTAAGCTGTATTGATGGTAAGTGATCTAGCAGGTGGTTCCTAGGAGAGAAGCATTCCACCCCTTTTGCTGATAGGGTCCACCATCCCTCCATAGCTGAACAAACTCTACCAAGAACTGCCCCTTGGTTAGCAAATCAAGCCCAGTTGCTGGAAATATGGGGAGCCCTTGGGCTGAGATGCAGCCTCTCAAGAGAAGGTCCAGGGAAGATAGATTGCCAAATGTTATACAGAGCAGAAGTAAAGCAAACCAAAGTGCACAAAATGACCCATCTCCCCCCACAGCTATGAGAACTGTACAAGCAGGTTAGCAGCAGAGAAAAATTGATTCTCCCAGTCTCTTCCCATCTCCTGTATCACTTCCCAATCTCAAACTGCAAAACCAATGCAAAAAGTATTTGACAAGGTCACTAACATAAGTGCATCCTTTCATGCCACTGGACAGCTCTTAACATTTGGCCATGATGTGATCAAGGACTTTAAAAACCTATCTGCCTGGTGGCAGAGGCCCAGCTCACTACATATGTGAACACTAGACAAAAACTGTGCAAAATTCTCACTTCTGTGTGATTCCTCCCAAATGGGTTTCTTGAATATTAGGAAATGCATTTTTTGTTCAGGAAATGAATAATGGTGGGTGTTTCTTCCATCCATAATCCAAAATTTCTTGTAAGATTGTGGTATTACGAAGGTAAAGAGTAACATATGAAGATTTTCTTAAATATTCCTGTATTAATGTCATAATGTTTGTGTTTTAAATAGTATTAGCACGTAGAAAGGATAATTTGTAAAAAAACAAAAAACCAGCCAGTTTTTTAAAAAAATTTTTAGAGTGATATGTGTATAGGTATCTACATACATGCTGTATTTGTGATTGAGATTTTGCTGCAGCTGCAGAATGAATGACGTATTAGTTGCCAAAGTGTTGATCTACTCCTGTGGAACTTTGAAAGTTGTACAGTAAGGCTTAGTGACTAAACCTGCATAGTTGAAATATGAAAATTGCCTAATATTCTCATCAACTCGGGAACCTAGCTACCTAGGCCAAGCAGAGTGTTTCTGTTGGATTTCCAGTACTGTTCATAATAATATTGGATTTAAATACTCTGGTCAATATCCTATAGTCTCAACCTATAATAGACCTGCTGAATCAGTGGCTTTCACCAATGTGTTGACTCACCATTCAACAACTGATTTAGGAAACCTACTCTACTGGGGACTAACCAGTAGGATTCCCCTGAATGCTTGACAGCATTCCAAGAAGCAGCTATCATACCACCTCCCAGAATACTCAGTGGATGTTGATGTACCCAGAGGATGTATTATAGTCTTTTGTAGCATTATTTAGTGGTTTAGCATTAGTTGTCTCTTCTGATGTTCGTGTGTTTCATATTTCATTGCATTTTTTATTGCTGATGCAAGTAAACATATCTATGTATTCCTTTGGAGGGGGTCATCGTTTGTTATCCCTTGACAAGTGCCATGTTGGGTTATAGGAATGTATGGAGTAAGTCCTAAACATGTTATCTGAAACTTTAGCAGCTACATAATAATCAGGAGTTCAGGAGAAGATTTTCGTGGTATAGGAGATACAGTAATGGGGAGGGGGGGCTCCATCTTCTGAATGCGTACATTTATGCTGTTCCTATATGCACTATTGGATTAAAACTCCTAGCTCTCCTAGCCTTCATGGCTATTGAACGTACTGGTCAATGATGATGTGAATTGAATTCTAGCATATCAGGGTTGTGTTGGACTGGGGAAGCCTACTTTATACCATGCAAATGTTAAAGAAATGAGAGTCTTGCTTTCCCCTTATTTCCTCTCCTTCCTGTCTCTAGCAACTGAATCTTACTGAGAGCTGTCACTTCTAATGCTAGCCTCTTCTTTAGACCTAGAAAAACTAATGAAATGAGTTCTGGGCTGCATCAACAGGAGTGTAGTGTCCAAATTGAGGTAAGCCAGGGTTCGATTCCACACTGGACCATCGAAATCCAGTGGGTGATCTTGGGTGCTCTCAGCCCCAGAAAACCCCATGATAGGTTCACCTTAGGGCCACCATAACTTAGAAAGGACTTAAAGGCAACTAAATAGTACAAATATACTTCAGTTAACAAAGTGTCTGACAAAGAAACCCATCCAGCACATCCCCCTTTCCTCCTTATCCTCTGTCTAGCAGTAAGTTTTTGAAAACAGCATTGGCATTGGGAAAGTGATAAAGGACTGGAGAAACACAGACTTGTCAGTTGCCAGATTGCAGCAACATGTCTGCAGTAAACAGTGCTTTAAAGCTAAAGCTGGGAAAGAATGAGATACTCCTCACGCAGTCCTACTCCAGTTTTTTCCTGCCTACAACAGGCAAAGTAACAGCAGCTGCCTCTGGAATCCCTTACTGAGCGTGCATGAATAGCAAAAAAGAAAGGAGAAAGCAAGTTACCTGCCTTACCAGCTACCCCCAACATGTTAAAAAGCATAGAGCTATACATTTGCCCACCAAAATGGAAATCATAACAAAAGCAGAGGCTGATGAAAAAAAATAATCTGTGGATGCATTTTGGAAGAAGCTTTCAAGTAGTCTGTTGAAGGCTCAAAATGTTTTTGTTTCCCTATGCTTGGCTTATCTGACTTGCTTATTTCTTTTCCACAAGTGCATGCTGTCAGTTTTGGTGCAACCTGTTGAACTGCTCTTCTTTTCTTTTTTAAAATGGTATAGGAACCTATCCCTATTCTTTCCATGTTATTTCTACATTTGGTGCCAAATTTCCTGTTAGAGAAGTAATATCCAGAAACACATTTATTTCATTAACTGAATTATACCTGTACCACTCTATTCTGCTTTGATCAGACCTCACCTGGAATATTATGTACATTTCTGGGCTCCAGAGTTCAAGAAGGGTGTTAGCAAGCTGGAATGTGTCCAGAGACCCTTAGAGGGAAGAACTTAGGGAATTCAGTATGTTTAGCATGGAGAAGAAAAGACTGAGGCCCTTTCCGCAACTCACCTTTTCTCGGCACTAGGATACAGGGATCACGCAAGCAGCTTGCAGTGAGAGGCTGTTGCGTCCCTGTTGCTTCAGCTCCACTGCTGCTTCCTGGTCATGCGAGAGCCCCGCCTCTTCCTTCCGCAGTGCAGAGTTTCCCAGGCTGCGCTGGGGCAGGAAGCGTGACTGGCACGGCTCCGGAGCTCCGCATGCCAGGTAAGTGCGTGTGGGGCTCTGGAGCAATGTGTGATCGTGCACCAATTTCAGCTCAGAGCTGAAAATGAAAAAGTGCGCGAGTGGTGCCTTCCAGGCCCTGGAGTGTTGCGCGAATGTGAGTGCATCATGTGGACCGCTCATCACATTCACACGACGCTCAAGGGGTCCTTTCGCATGGCAAATGTCGTGTGATAAGGGCCTGAGAGGTGATATGTTAGCCATCTTTAAAGGGCTTTCGTGGAGAAGATGGAACAAGCTTGTTTTCTGCTGCTCTAGAAATTAAGACACAAACAAGGGATTCAAATTGCAAGAAAAGAGATTCCACTAAAACATTAGGAAGACCTTCCTGCTAATAAGAGCTGTTCAGCAGTGGAATCAAATGCCTCAGAAAATGGTGGACTGTTGTTCACTGAAGTTCTTTAAATAGAGGCTGGGTGGCAATCTCTTGGGAGTACTTTGGCTATGTATTAATACCTAGTAGGGTTTTGGACTAGGTGGTCCTTGCAGTGCTTCCCAACTCTTATGATTCTGTGAAAGCTGATATGGAATCATCTAAAGCAGCATGCAGCTGGTGCCCCTCTGTGCTTTCTCAAGGCATTCAGCCCTGCTTCCATTGCTTGCTATCCTAATGGCATTCAAAGCAGGAAAACTGCAGTAACCATGGAACAGCCAAGTGGGATACATTAGCAAAACAGTGAAGAATTGGAACAAGTAATATTTTGTGTTTTGGGTGGGAGGAGGTTGGAGGAAGGAGGAAGCAATAACTTGTTGTTCATGCCATGAAATCTTCCTTTAGAAGAAAATGAAATTTGAACTCAATTTACTCCTTTCAGAGTTACCTTATTAATATCTTATGACAGCAAATGAATAATTTCTTCTAAGACCAATAACAATGTAATGTATATTTTGGCTTCATTAGCTGTATACGCAAATCAGATGCTCCAGGGCTTTCCTCTGAAAGAGCCTCAGTATTCATGATTGTACAATATCCAGCTGAACAGCTAACATTTTAACAACACTTGAGAAGCACCACGTAATTGAATTATTTGGAAAGAGACAGTAACTGTGAAATACAGAGTAATCTGAGTTACTTGAGAAGAACATTATACTTTCCAAAGATTGTAGCAGAAGATAATCCAGACAAAATATATCACTTTATGCAACCATGGAATTATGTATTTTGGAACCAATAAAGTTTTGTTGTTAATTATAGTGACACTAGTTACAGGCAAAAATCTGCTATGATGCTTACATCTGCCCAAACTGGTTTACTCAGAGCTTAGAAAAGTTACATTTTTGGATTAGAGCTCCCAGAATCCCCCAAGGAGCGTGGAGGATCACTGGAGTTGCTGTAAAAAAAAAACATTTCCAAACTCTGGGTTTATTGCAGATTACATAGCTGATGGAATCAGCTGTTGTCTTTAGAAGCTCTTGCTTCAATAATCTACTTGGGTCTTTAATAGGACACAGAACTTTTGGTTGTCTTCTAAGTGCAGTCACCCAATTAATAAGAAGACTACCTGCTATATGCATCGTAGCCTTTCTTCCTGAAATATGCACCTTATTTCTTACTCATCCAGCCACAAGCTAAAATAGATAAATTATAGAACTGTGAAACTGAGGAGAACTAGTATGGTAGAACAAGCTAGCTTTAGGAAAGTAATTTTTTAGAAAAATAAATATACTTGTGCTGCGGCAGTAAAAGTGATTCATTATTTTTCATCTAGATTTGATATATTAATATTTAACTATTTAGAGCCTTTCATTTAAGTGTATATAAATGAAATTACTCCTCCCACCCCGTAAAATTCATATAGAGGCTCATTGTCTTTATCCAGCCAGTCTTGGTTTGATGTCGTCATGCAGACTTCTTTTAATAAGAACCAAAGACACCACTGATTTATAGTTAGTATTGCTCCAAACATGCGGTTCTAATGCTAAATTGGCTGACAGAATGACACATTTGTCAGTCTAAGACCAATGTTGTTGGCTTGTGTTAAATCTGAGTCCAGTTACTTCGGATTTTCAAGTATTATTGTTTGTTAATAGACTTAGAACACTGTGTAAACCTACTGCATTTTAATATACTGCAGAGATGAGCAAAGTTATGAAGCAAAAGCTTCCTCTCACCCTACCTAATGCACATCTGATTTAAAGATCAAAGTGAACAAGTGAGTTCTGAACAAAATTCCAGCAATGGCATTGTTGTGGATGGCATTACTATTAACTCTTATCCATGTAGAAAAGGCATTAAGTTTTTAAAGTTTTGTTTCGTCACTGCAGCAGTTCTGTCAGGTAGACTAGACTGAGAGAAGAAAGTGATTTTTCTAATTGCCCATTCAAGGCCATCGATTGATTGATACATATGAAAACAAAAGACACCCCTTTGTCCTTTTAAAACCCACACACAGAAGGGTAGGGGAAGATCATGGCCTTAGTTCACATGTGACACAATTGGCCTTCTAGGAATTAGTGAATTTATGAGTTTTGGTTTCCATTTGCATTTTTTAAAAATGAATTCTTTCCATTGAGTATATTAAGAAATTTGCAAATTTTGGTAAATTCATATCCAAATACAAACTACACTGAAATTCATACCCATCTCTATATCACCACCACCATCCTGGAGGAGAAACTTTGAGCTGTTGGTATTGTTCTAAATAAGTGTGTGTGTGTGTGAGAGAGAACTGCTTTATATAATCAGTTGGTATCTATCTATATATTGCTCTTTGAAAGTTAATTTGCCTAGCAAATTCATGATTTATAATAATAGAGTAGAAGACTGGAGTGCTTTTTCTTTGCTCTTGTGATTAAATCTGTAGGTAGGCAGTTACAGCTGTCTCTGCTCATGAGCCAAAGTTGGAAGGTTATTTGTTCTTGCCCTCTGTATACTCTTAGGAGGAAGAAACATTCCAGCATTGTAGGAAGAATGGGAGATTATGACTAACAGTTGATTAATACTTGTTTCTTTTGATTATTTACCATTTTGTAGTTCTGTAAAGTATACACAGATTACTACTGTACAGTGATGTGTTGGTAGGATTAACATTCTTTTTGTACTGATTTAGTCCTGTGTCAGATAAAAATTCCTTATCACTTTCAAAAGAGCTTTCCCCCTTCTCAGCTCAGTTCAAAAAATCAAAATGTCACTATTGTGTGCTACGCAAAAAAGCTCATCTAGTGAAAATATCTCAATTCCACGTAAGGCAAGCATGACATACTTCCAGTTGCTAGTTTGATCTAGAGTCAACATATTACTTCAGTTTCATTTACGTAAATATTGTCTTATTGTTAAGTAGGTCTTCTCTTGTTAGGACTACTGATTAGATTTAGGCCCATGCTTTCTGTACTTAATGAGATGATGGTTCTGTACTGGAAGGGTTGCTACATGCCAGTTCCCTCTTTGAAAGTGTCTTCTGTTGAAGGGCTGTCCAGTTCAAGTCCAACTTAAAGAGCCATAAGGTGGAACAGCAAGGATGTTTAAAGCTGCCCCATCAACAGGAGATTGAGTAGACATACATGCTTTCTGGCCATGGTTTTCCACAGAAGAGATAACGTGCTGCTGTTTTTCTATTGTCAGCCTATGAAAAATTCGTACATGGATCTGTGTCTTCTGCTGTCCTCCTTTTTGAAAATGCATTTCTTCTTTTTTGATCTTGCCTAAATTGCACACCCCTCAAAAAAAATACATAAACTGAATCTTACAAGCAGGCCAAATGGCTGTGAAATGCAGTGTAAATAGGAACTTGGTTAATAGATGGGAGATGTATCTGTATAAAGCAGTAAACTGTTTCATGAATCTGATGTTACTTGTCTTTAATGGAAGAGGTGGTTTGCAGCTTGTACACAATTTCATCAAAATGCATCAAAGTACTTAGAATTATACTAATTTCTCCCTAGTTGCATGTGTACCACTTGTACAATATAGTATATCAAAAACTATTGCTGGTTACAGATTTTGAAGCAACACTGCAGCAAAATCCTTCTTCCTATGACTACATTATGGGTGGACAAGGTTTTTTTTAAACTTTTTTCTTACTTTTATTATAAGTCACATACTTAATATACATTAATATATACTGTATTACAAGATTATCACAAAGAATTTTTTTTAACAACAGCACATTCTCAGTCTGTCCAACTCATCCTCCTCCCCACCCCCAAACAGCTAAAGAGGATCCAGACCCCATTGGTATCCATTTATATCAGTAAGCTTTTTCAGAGATATGGGATGTAATCTTAATCAGATTTATCAGATCTTCATACCCTGATTTTTCTTTTACTTTCTCAATCATTATTTTCCAGTTATTTTCCAGTTATTTTCCAGTTATCCCTCCACAATTCTTTACAACATTGTCCAGTATACTTTAACCTTCTTTCCCTAAGAAAGTCAAATAATATAACTTCCTTTATATATTTTATCAAAGAAAACTCATTCCACATTCCACACTGTTTTCTTTTTCCACCCTAAAGCAATCACAGTATGAGCAGCTTTTAAAATTTGTTTTGTTACATAACTTTCATTTTTATTTAAACTTATTGTCCCTAAGTTGAGGAGTAAACAATTTTCTTTACTTCATTTAACCTCTCTCCCTACTGTTATATTTATTTATTTCTTAACCTCTTTCCAAAATTCCTGTATGAATGGACACTTCCACCACATATGTATATAAATACCTTTAGCTTCCATGCCAACATTTTGGTAAGAAATTGCCATTATATAAATCATTAGATGAGGTGTTCTGTACCATCTACCAATCATTTTCATTTGTTGTTTTACATTTGTATTTTTATTTTTAGCAATTTCTTGTAACCAGATTTTGATTTCTTTTCTATCTATCGATATATCTTTTTCCCATCTGTTGCTGGTTACAGACTTTGAAGCAACACTGCAGCAAAACCTTCCCCTTGTGACTACATTATGGGTGGACAAGTTGTGAAATGCAGCTCCTATCATGTCCCAGCATTACTCTACTGATGCTGGTTGCAGTCCAGTAACTTCTGGAGGTTCACATCCTTCTTTGTTGTAGTTCATGGCAAATTATCGTGCAGCCTTTGAAGCTGGTTCTATAGGATGCTTCACTTGACTGTGTGGACAAGCAGCCTGATGACAACTTCAGTATTACGTCCCTGGCCACCATTTAGCCTAGGAAATCTGTGTGTGTCAAACAAACTTATGAAAATTAACTGAACTGCACCATGCTTCTCATTTAATTTAATCAGATAAAGTACTGGTTATGTATTTTATATATATGATACATGGTTATATATCTTAACTAAGGCAGCAAACCTCTGAGCATATCATTGCAGTTAGCTCTGTTAAACACACTGGAGTTTTATAAAAATGTATATGTGTGTGTGTGTGTGTAAACCTGTAGAATGCAGATTCATTAAGGAGTGCATCTGTATGTTTCTTCAGATATAAGTCTCAATACTGTTACTGAGGTTGGTCACAGCTGTCTGTGCAATTATTTAAATTTAGCTAATAAGTTTATAGGTAAAGCTGCTGAGCATAACTGCTGGACATGGACTAGAAAAACTACTTGTCCCATATGAAATAGCCATGACTGAGAAAAGAAAAAGATCTTGTGCTTATTGCTGTAGATAGAAAGGCTTACACTCCATCTGCATTACTGTTGCTCAACACATACTGAAAACTTCCTCATAATTTATAAAGCCAGTCTTCTCTTTCTGTCAGTTTTACAGATTGGGACCTCTTCCCTCATTAGCAGTTAGTGTTACAAAGAAACACATGGTGTAGAGGAAGGAGCAGTTGTGTTACTGCACAAGTGGATTACAGCTAGTTTTTCTGTAGTTTTTAATAATTGTTTCTAACTTTCTAAATAATGTAAATGGTGATTTGGATTCTACTTGCTGAAATTCCTCATTTTTGTGGGCTCCAAAAATGAGATGTAGATACTGTTCTATTGTATTTGTTGTGTGTTTTTTTAAAGAAAGGAGAAGAACTTAGGTTATTTAAGAAAAGTCCTTATGATGAAATGGCATCATTTCATAAGCTCAGTGCTCTCCCTGAATTTTTGTTTTGGTAAACTCTGAAAGCCCTTTTCCTGAATCCTTGTGCTTGAATTTACCCATTGTGCAGACATCTATCAAATGGGCCATCAGTAGCAGTAGACATGCAGTAGTACATCCAAGTTAAAATTTTTCCTTTGATTACTACAAATCCATAGAGCCCTTGGGTCCAGAGCTTCTACTGCAGTGCAGCTATTTGCAAATAGATTTTTATAGCACATTAGAGCTAGAGGAGAGTCCAAAGAAAATAGTCTTTTTCAATATTAGAACCAGCTGTGACTTTCTTGTGTGGATGACTCATTCATATTTTTTATGGGGTGGGAGAACCAGGCAAAGGACACACAGAGTCTTATTCAAGACGTTGTTTGTTTTTGCAAAGGGTATCCTAGCCACAAGCCAACTTGGTCATACCAATGTGCAACTCCATGTTTATTCAAAGCATTTTTTTCCCTTTCTTTCAACAGTTCCAATTATAAAAACAGAACCCACTGACGACTATGAGCCTGCTCAAACCTGTGGACCAAGGAACCAAGGATTAAGCCCTCTCTCCAAACCATATTACAGCCAGCAGATCATGATGCCGCCTGATCCTGGCTCGTGCCTTATGGCTGGCTTCACTTCCTGTCAGCAGAGAAACACTGTGATGTCATCGTCTCCCAGCTCTAGTCCTAAGCTGCATGATCTTTCCTCTCCTGCATACAAGTGCACCACCAATCCAGGCCACAACCACCTAGGACTTCAGCAGACCGTTGGAGGTGTCCCCACCATACAGGAAGTGCCAAGGTCTATAGTTGTGCACCCAAGTTCTCCAGATCAGTCATCTCACATCATGCTGCAGCCGCAGGTGAGTCAACATCTGAGCAGTAGCTGTTCCCTTGGTTACCAACAAACACTCTGTCCCAACAGTCCCTCTTCTCCAGTTCCATCTGTAACCCAAGAGTCAACTTATTTGCAGTCGTGCAGTCCAACTCACTCATCCATAATGGGTCAGCAGCAACTGCCGAATGTACAAAGAATTGAATCTCCAGCAAATCAGCCACTGTCGTTGCCCGAGTTGCATGAGGACAATAATCATAATTTGGCCCCTATTCCTGTAACGATCAAGCGAGAACCTGAGGAATTGGACCAGTTATACCTGGATGATGGTAAGTCTTCTGCAGATGTAGAGGTTGTGTTCAGCCATTTGTTGTGCCATTGAGTTCTTTTAACCTCCTTAAGCATTCTAATGGCAAAACCTGCCAATTAACAACCTTGTGGAATGGTGCAGAGTTCTGCTTGGGTGACATCTGTATGGGACAGAATTCTTCATTGTAATCAGCAGTGACTAAAGTGTATAATCTAAATGAAGTATTTGCATGTCCAGTAGCTACACTGCAGTAATCTTAACCAAATGGTCTTGGCTTCTGCCTATGCCAGGGGCTTGTAGAATGGCACTGACTTGGAACTGACCCTGTGCCCTTCACTTGTTGCAACTGAATATACACAGGTCTGCTAATGAATAAAGTAGTGAAATTGCTTTGTTTTGGTGAAGAGAGACCAAATAAAAAATTGTTCTGTGGCTCATCCTCCACCCCGCCACCCATAAACACATGCACACATACACACAAAGCCCAAGATCCTTTATTCTAAATTTGTAGCTAGCTTTATTAAAAGACGTGTAGAGAGAGAGAGACAGTGTATGTGTGTGTGTGTGTATCTGTATAGATCTAGATAGAGATCTATGTGTGTGTGTGTGTGTGTGTGTGTGTGTGTGTGTGTGTATATGTTCTCCGTTCAATCATTGGAAAGTTAAAATGCTAGAGGGAGCTTGTCAAACTCCCTAAGATTTATTTGTTTAGTCCAATAAAGGTTGAAATCTGGAATTTTATTGTATTAGCTCACTGAATTGTGATATGGTGCTGGTAGTTCTTATGAACTTTTGCCTTTTGCAGTTAATAGGGTTCTTTCAATAAGAACATACACCACTGTATAACACACTGACAAAGAAACACCTTTGAACAGCTTTAGTTTTCAGGCTAATTGTTTCAGTGAAACTATGCATATGATTGACTTTTAGAGAAACAAGTTGCAAAAGGCAGTTTATTGTAACTCTCTTTAACCTTCTTGAAGTACTCTATTCTATTTTAAATAGTACACCCCCAATTGAACTTTCATTTTACAGCTTGACTAGCTATGTTACTGTTCTCTAGCTATAGACATTTTTAAAGGACCCTGTTCAGACCCACTACAAATCTGAAAAGAATCCCAAAGAAATTCAGCTATTAAAAATGTTACATAACTAATACCAGACTTTTCTTCAATTGGTATTAATATGGTACTCATGTAGACAATGTAAAATTAAAATTTAATGCTTTCATCCAATTAAATTAACCAAAAAAGAAAAAACCCCAAAAGCCATTGATACTTCTAGGTCAAGAGTGTCTGCCTTTTTAAGCCAGAAATGTAAGTTACC
The DNA here is from genome assembly GCA_948472985.1 of Iguana delicatissima. Classification (NCBI taxonomy): domain Eukaryota; kingdom Metazoa; phylum Chordata; class Lepidosauria; order Squamata; family Iguanidae; genus Iguana; species Iguana delicatissima. The sequence goes on from CAOKZL010001050.1 coordinate 410,337, forward strand.
ATGTATTCATTCCCTCAAAAATGGTATTCTTCTCTATTCATTTTATTTTTTTTAACAACATACAGATTTAGAGGTTAGAAGCAGAAAAATGACAGCTCTCTCGAATTGTCCTCTCTAAGCTTGGATATTTTTTATTGTCTCTCACAAAATTGCAACAAAATACTCCACTTCTAGATATGGAGAACTACACCCACCTATGTGCACACCAACATAAGACACCATGACCCTTTCCGCAGCACCCTCTCATCCCGCAATGGGGACAGGAGAAGGATGGGACCACAACACTTTTGCATGATGTCATCCCAGTCCAGTCCTTCTCCCATCCCCAGGCGGCACAATTATGGATTAAATCATTGACGAGTTTTCCCCATCAATGACATGTGATCACATAACCATCCCAGACTTATCTATCCTGTGGAAACCACAGAAGCGCAGCGGCTGTGCTTCCTACCCCAGTACAGCCTGGGCTAGTAGCCGGCTGCACTGCGGAAGGAAGTGGTGTGGCCATTTCGCTCCCTTCCGCAGGGAGCCAGCTGGTGCAGAGGAGAGCTCCCCTCCCAGAAGAACCACTGACAAGATCACCGCTAGATAACTTCAGAAAAAGGTAGGGTGCAGAAAGGGCCCGTGTCTCTTTTCTGAAGTATTTCTAAAACAAATCCTAGTCTGCAGGGCTTTTCTTAGTAGAATATGGACCACTACACTTGCTATTGAAGCTGGAAAGTTTTGGGATACTGCCAGAACATCCCCTTTTTATTCTTTTGTTTGAACCACGAAGGGTATTACCAAAACTGAACATCTCTTTTTGAAAGGTGGCATTGGTCATCTCAGTATCAGAGAGAGGTCACTTAGGTTATTAATCTTATTAATGTTCCTTCTGTATATTTTGTTTCCTACACCACAAAGGCATTCAACTGTGAAGTTATTTCCTTCCATTAAAAACATCAAAAGAGTTAGTAGGGGTTATCAACCAGTGTTCTCTCTAAGTGACAAGGGAACACGTCAACTCCAACAGGAAGAGACTCCTGGAAAGTAACTGATGAGCCAACTTTTCTACACAGGGAAGATATTATTAGTCAGTGTTTCTTTGACTATGCTGATAACAAATAGTTTTACAAAAACAGTAACAAGAAAAAATGGCAACCATTTAAGGTGGAAGCATTTATGCCCATTCTTCTTCTAAAAGTTTTAAATGTCCTGGCTTTTGGTTGGCCAGCACTTTGACATTGGATCTTGCAGCCTGAAATTTTATCCTTAATAAAGAGATGCAGTGTCCTTCAACTACAAACAAAAACTGTTTGAGAAATTACACCAACACACTTACATTAAGTAAGTTCTGTGAAACCAGTGGAACAAGCTCTAAATTCGTCTATTGAGGATCAATGTTTTAAGAGCTGAATGAGACACAGAACAATTCCCCCTTTGCATGGGGAGCAGAAGATTTAACCTGGATGGTCCTTGCCTGCAATCACAGCCACCTGAAAGCCATGTCATGGCAAGCCCAAATCCCAATTCTCCCCAGCCCCAGGATAAACAAGGCAGATTACACATGGATAAAGCTGTCCTGGGATGTTTTACTGCCTCAGACAGAGGGCAAAATAGTGCCTCTTCCCCATTCCTTGTGTCAGCCAGATGAGTAGTTGAGTCATACTTCAACACTGGTAATAGGACAGAATTCTCCACTGCAGGAGAACAGCAGGCTAGCTTGCATGGAATGTAGGGCAGGCCACATGGCACAGACAGCTTTATTTCCTAACACTTTACCACTGCTCCCTGTCTGTCAGTATTCCTTACTTGAGGCTAGTCCTATGTATTAAAAATAAACTGTTACAATTAAGGGTTTTTTCATGTGACACAATTATAGCACTATGATTCTACTTTAACTACCATGGCTTCATTCTTTGGAATCCCAGAGTTTGTAGTGTGGGGAGGCACTAGAGGTCTCTGGCTGAGGTATCTTATTATCCTTCTCTAAACTGAAACCCTAGGATTCCGTAGGATGTAACTATGGTAATTGAGCAGTAGGTGGTTTGTTTTGATGATTGTACTGGAGTTGCTGTTTTGTTTTTATCATATGTACTGATGGCTCTGGAAGAAAATGTCATATTTACTTCCAGACAGATGCCAACAGCCACTATAATGCTACCAGAGTAAAAACTCTCCTAACACAGTCATGTTGGATTGCAAAGTGTTTTGTAAGCTGTTGCCCATAAAGCTGACTGGCCAGTTGATACACTAGTATGGCAGTGATAAATCCACTCTTCTATTTTACTCCTCCTCCTCCTGCAGTTCTTTCAATCTGGGCAGGATTTCTTCAGGTGCTGAACACTGTCCCTTCCAAGGTTTGGCTGTGACAGAGGCCATTTCCGCACTACACTCTTATAGCGCAATTATTCCACTTTCAACATCCTATGGAATCCTGGAGTTTGTAGTTTAGGGAGGGGCCGGCCGCTCCCTAAACTACAAACCCCAGGATTCCATAGGATGTTGAAAGTGGAATAATCGCGCTATAAGAGTGTAGTGCGGAAATGGCCAGAGTCCTCTTCACTGTGAAGCAGTTCTGGGAGGAAAGGTAGTAAAAGCAAGAGTAGTTTCACTGTCCCTGCAGCAGCAGCTCACAAACTATCCTTGTGTAACCACTTGCACCACAGAAACTGTGTAGGATACCACCCTTGCACTGACTCTGAAAATGCGCAGCTACTAGAACACAGTGTTACCATTGGATAAAGGCTACAAATTTCCAAGCCAGGTTGACATTAAACTGATACTGAGCATAGTTTACTAAATGTCAATAAGAACTGGAAAGACATTTATTCCATCAGTGGGTATTCTGACATTAATTTTTAAAAATTTGATTTTTTAAAAAAGAAAAACCTAAAGAGTGGCAGGAGAAGAACATATGCTCTTCTCCTTTTTCTTTTTGAGGAAAGAAGTGCTCTACAACTATTATGCTGATGATCTCTTTCCTCCATGGAGTGACATCCAGATTGTAGCCACATCCCAGCACAGTGATGCTTAACCCCATTGATCTGAATTGGCTTAATACCTAGCTCTGTGTTCTTTAGAGGACTGCAATATAAATGCCATTCCCTTTCATTGAGATTAACTGTATATCTGAGGTCATACCTTTTAGTAGGGTAAGGACAAAATTACCTGTCAGCCCATAACTCTGGAGCAACTCCATTTAGTTCCACAGTACTGCTCTAAAGGTGTAGATTGCACCTGCAGTTACCTAATTCCACAATCTTTCAGCCAAGACTAAGGACTTGAGTGCCCCTCTTGTTCTAGAAAATCTACCCAGAGCTACCTGAAACAACTTTGGAAAATGGAATCTAGCAACTAGAATATTTTGTTTTTGTTTTTGTTTTTTGTTTTTTTGCTGTGCATTTAGCTAGGTCTTCCCCTTTCATCTTATTAAGGGCTTGGCTTGACAGCATTATTTAGATCTTTTATATATCCTATAGAAGGGTATATGTTATGGACAAAGAGGTGCCTGGTTTTTTGATCTGTGACTGACAGCAGCTATCAAAAGCACCTCATCAGTTTCTTTTCAGTGCCAGTCGGGGTTTTGCCTCTTGTAATTGTCTCTGCACAGCTGGAAATTTTATAGCACTTTGCCCATGAATGCATACATTTCAACTGCTTTCTTAAAAAAAATAAAAGGTAAGTTGGGAGTATTAAACTCTCATGTAAGTATGTAAAAAAGGCAAAACCACAGGGAAAGTGTTATTGAAAGCTGCAGCCTAAGCAGCCATTTTAAAGGTGTCTCTTAAAAATAACTTTTTGCAGTAAAAGCTGGGACTTATGGAGGTAATATGAGCTATTGCTAATGTCCTTCCCATGAATTGCTTACGCTGTTGAACTGTTAGATGTCTGACATGTCCATATTTCTCCTATGCAACATATATTAAATTCTGTTGCCACTATGCCATATGCTCAAGGAGTGTGTGTGTGTGTGTGTGTGTGTGTGTGTGTGTGTGTTTCAAATTTATATATAAATTTGAAATGCACATGATTTGGTCATATAGTTTATTTGAACAGGAACCATACCAGACAGAATTATTCTTGCGTTGAAATGTATCCTTTTTCATGCACCTCAGCTTTCTGATTAAAGAGGATTGGCTCTCAAGGCATTAAGTTTAGTCTGCTGCTGCCACAATTATGCCTTTCTAAAACGTTTGAGTGTACTCACTGATTTCCAGTAGTCCAGATGTCATTAGAACAACATGCAGGTACTCTGCAAAGCCCAGTAATACTGTCAACACATTGGACTGGCTTTCGAGCCCCCACCACCAATACACCCACCCACCCTTCCTCTCTTTTGGCCTAGTCTAGCAGCTCTGGGAGAAAACAAAAGGCTTTCCTCATGGAAAGTTTTAGTAAAGCTGGCTGTGTGCCCAGGTTGAAGACCCCTCATTTATAATGATGCTTGAAAACGTACATCCTACTCTGGTGAAACATGCTGGGTCACTGACACTGAGGAGGATAGTTAGAGAAGATAGGTAGAGATATGTGGAAATAAAGAACTCAATTCATTTGGGGTCAAACCTGTAATGGACCTTAATGTCTTCGTATGAGTGGTGGGCCATTAAACAAAACCACAGCAGGGCAGGTCACAATATAAAAATTTCCTTTTTGCTACTGCTACCAACTTTTTCATGAAAGTATTGTCTCTCAGAGCATCCTTTCAGAGAAGCACTTTTTGAGAAGGCAGAGGTTTCACAAGGTGAAATATTTACTTTCAGTCTCTTATATCTCTCAAGCCTGCCTTGGAGGGCTTATGTCAATGACATTAGAGTGTTCATTAAATTTTACAGCTATAAATTATGAACATGTTCAGTATATTTATTTAGTTTTAGCAGAGTATGTAGGCGCCATCATGGTTAGTGATTTGAGTGTTGGACTAGAACTCTGGAAATCAGGTTTCAAATGCCTACTCAGCCGTAGAAATCCACTAGGTGACCTTCTGCAAGTCACAATTTCTCAGACTCAGAGGAAGGCAGCAGCAAACTCCATTTGAGCAAATCTTGCCAAGAAAACCCCAATTCCTTAATTCGGAATTGGATTGAAGGCACAAAACCAGAACAAAATCAAAATATAGTTCCATTGCCTACTACAGCCCTGTCAAGTTCTGCTTCATCCAATTCCCTAGTTATTTCTTCTGTAACCTGTTGCAGTGTCAGAGGCAGAGAGAGAGAGATGGAATAAGATAAGTGAAAAATTAGACATGAGAAGGGAAGAGGAGAGCCAAGTAGACACCACTGAATTCCTGAAGAGGCAAAGCATTTGAAGGCAGAGGCACATTGAGTCTTGTAAGATTATGTCAAGTTCAGAGCCTAGGACTGTCACCATTTTGGCCTACCTGCTCACAGAATTTCCAGCAAACATGGCCCTGAGCCATGCTGGTTGACAGATTCTAGGAGTTTTAGTCCAAAACACTGACTTTCCAAGCTCTGGTGAAGTAATTCCCTGTAGACCTGTTTTATACTGGCCTTGTTCTGTACCAACCAGCAGAGGCCTTTGAGCATTGTGACAGTACAGTCAGGGATACAAGACTCTTCAGATACTGGCATCATTATTGTTGCCTGATATTTATTTATTTATTTATTTATTCCTTCATTTGTTTATTGTAGTTCAATTACAGTTGCTAATACTAATTGACAAAGGAACACTGTATGCATGATAATACAATGGGACAGAAAGGGAGGAAGAAGGAAGGGCTTAAATTAAAGAAGTCTCAAAAAAGTAAACAATGAAAATGAATACTGCTTCCCAGGTTTGACCATTCCATTGTAAGAAATCTAACAGCCACATTACTGTTCTGAAGGCCAAGGATTATATACTTGATAGGGAAGGGTATGGAAAACCAGTGGAGGGAAACTGAAAGGAGTGTTATATGGCCTAAATGAGGAGAGAGATGAATGATTTCAGTGGGTGTGAGAGAGTTCCTAGTTATCAAAGAGTAAGATGAACCAGAGTTTTCATAGTGAAAGGGAGCAACAGCTCTTTACCTGTGTAGTACAGGGAGAAGTTATTTAGCTGGTGACAGATTGAAAGAACCTAAGATAATGCCAAGGCTTCAGTGTGTGGTTGACAGTGTGGATAGTGATGGTGGTAGAGTAGGCAATTGAGGCAAGGGAAACAAAGATAAGAGCCAATGTTGTGTTGTGGTTTGAGTGTTGGACTAGGACTCTGGGAGGCCAGGGTTCAGATCCCCACTCAGTCATAGAAATTCAGTGGTTGACCTAGGGCAAGTTGTGGTCTCTCAGCCTTAGGCAAGTTATGCTGACTTAGACATTAAATAAATCTCACCAAGAAAGCCTTATGATGGGATTGTTGTTAAGTCAGAGTTGACTTGAAGGCAACTCTCATTTATTGAACAATAGGTTATTGAGAAATAAGATGTTGTTGAATGACAACGAAAAGAACACAAAGGTAAACAGGTTGAGCTTGAAATAGTTAAGAGACTTTCCAAATGATAATAGGCTACAGGAAATACCATGAACTCTAAAGCAATGAAGTTCAGACTGGTCTGAGAAATGAGGTGTTCCACAAGGGCAAGTTCAATAATGGTGTGCCCTGAACTGAGTGCCTTGAACTACTTACTTATCTGAGAATCTTGAGTGGACATTTTCACAATATAAAAGTGCAGTGTGCTAAGACTAAGGCCATTTCTACACAATGGGGCTATGCTGCTTTGGGAACAGGATGGCAGCAGTCAGCTCGTTGTTATCCCACACGTCATCGCTGGCCTGCTACCATCCCATTGCCAAGTGTCGCGCTCATGCAGTATTTGCAAAATGGAAAAAATCCATTTTGCACCTATGATCACATGGCGCTCCCATACTTACCATCATGCGGAAGGGCAGAGACACGTGATGGTGATGCTTCCTTTCATAGCACAGCATGGGAAATGCCCAGGCACTGCGGAAGGAAGAGGTGGGGCCATCACACTCTCTTTCTCAGGAAGTTGGTGAGGTGTAGAGGGGAGCATTCCTCTCACGTTCCCTTTCCTGCTGGGACTACCATGGGACAACACATGAGGACGTTGTCATGTGGAAATGGCCTAAGAACAGATACTGGAATACCCTCTAGAATCCTCTTCAGTGTTGGAGGAACAGGTAGTAGGAAGATAAAAGTGGACAAGTTTCCTTGAGGAGGAGATTTTTTATTTCTACTGCTCTATATATATTTGGTAAAAGGACTGAGATTCTTTGCCTGTCTTGTGCAATGACAATGTTCAAGATTTTTGATGTCTGACAAGCAGTGCTAATTATTCAAAAGCAAGGAAGAACAGCACTGCTTCTTACAGCCCTGCAAAAGCAATGAACTGAGATACATATAAATGTTTATGTTAAACTTTTAATTAGACCAGTGTACTGATCCCTAAATGCTGGATAGGTTACTTAGGCCAAAACACCTGATAGGTTACTTAGATCAAAATACCTGTTCCACAAATAAATGAGAAGGCAACTGAGCATCTCCTTCATGTTTCAGTTGTTCACTTTCTTCCATAATGCCATTTGAAAGAGGAAGGATTTCCTAAATATTACTCATAATTTTGCTCAGTGGATAAGGCCTTGCTGTGCATAAGTTATAGTAACATTTGTTTGTTTATAAGTCTGGGCTGCTGCCAAACAAAATTTACATTGTGCAGAAGCAGAGCCTTCTTTCCCAAGAAAGCATTGTTCAGATGCTTGCATTCATCACTGGAATATGATATTCGTTTGAAATATTTCTGGGGAGTGTCACTGGAGAGCTGCACAGTGTTGGCAGATCAGTCTACAGCCACTGTGGGAGCTGCTTAAACTCCCGTTACTCTAATGACCTGGCCTGTCTTAACAAAAATGCTTCTGGAGAAATTCTTTTTTTCTTAAAGTCGGCCAGGAGCCAAGGTGGGGCCAGTAAGAGGCCTTGTCTCTTTTCATCAAGATTTTGGCCAATCCTGTCAATTGCGTAAGCTTTTCAGATGTAGCAAAGATCAGTAGTTCTAGTGGCATTTTCTTTTATGAAGAGTAGATCACGATGTCCTGAATGGACACTGGCATTAGTGAGAATAAATGTGGGTGCTTGTGTTTGGGAGTGCATGTGAAATTTCAGGTAATTGGTGTCCTTGATCATGTTAAGGATGAGAGACTAGATGATAAGTTCCTTCTGGATCAGTAATCTCCTTTGGAGAGCAGAGAAATGAAGCAAACTATCACTAGGAAACAGGCAACTTTATAACGATAAGTACTGCCATTGGCTAAATCCAGGAAGCTGGTCTGCAGCATAGTTTGTGAAATAGCAGAGGATGTGAGAAGGACTCAAACAAAATGAAGCAACGTGGAAGACAGAAACTAATGAATAGACAAACTTAAGCTTACTAGTTGGGAAGAACAGAGAACCATAAAAGCCGGTAGCAGAAAATAACTTGTTGTGGGCTTGTTGCACGGACAGGAGGATCTGTGATGTGGGCCAGCCATATTAATACAGGAAAGTATCTGCGCTTCCTGTAATTGTTGACCAATCCCTGTTCAAGATTTATTGAGCAGGAAAATAGAGGTCTAATATATGCCTGGAACAGCCAGATTCTTGGGCTTGAGGTTGTCTCAGTGAAGCATTTACCTGAACTAGAACATGGTGGTTTAGGAAACAGTCATAACATTGGTTACTGGAGGACGTTGATACTAATAGGATGCAAATTTCCAACACAGGGAATATGAAGTGTTCATGAATAGTGCAGGGGAGGTTTGTGTTATGTACGGTCAGCCCTCCACATTTGTGGGTTTCACTTGTGCAGATCTGATTATTCAAGGATTATTTGCTGTCACCTCTGCTGCCTTCCTGTGCCATTTTTAATGGGGACTGTAAGCCTCATGAGACTGAGAAAGTGCAAATGAAGCTTGTAAGTCCCTATTAAAGATGGTGTGGGGCAGCAGTGGAGGTGGCAGTAAGCCCCACCAGCCACCCACTTCTGCCTTGCAAAGGAACTCTGATGCCTCAAATGAATCCATAAATATTGTTGAATATGGCGATCATACTTTTTTGTGTGTTAAATATGGTTTGGGAGGGCCTAGGGTTATTCATGGTTTTTCTACATTCACAGGGGTCCTGTGCCCCTAATTCTAGCGAATGTGGAGGGATTACTGTATTACATTATGTACGTTACATATATACACTAACACAGTCTATCAGGAGTTGAATCAGTCAAATAAATTCTATATATACATAAAGAGCAGATTTACCCTGGAAGGAGATGTGATAATGTAAGTTATTTTGGCAGTACAGTGTATAATATTGTATTATGAAACAATAAAATAGACAAGCTTTTTTTCGATGGTATCTCCTATTTAGAAATCTGGCTTAGTGTAGTGATTTGGGTGTTGGAGTATAAACCTGGAGACCAGAGTTTGATTTTCCACTTGGTGGTGGAAACCCACTGGGTGCATCACACACTTTCAGCCTCAGAAAACGCCATGATAGGTTCACTTTAAGGTTGCCACAAGTCAGCAATGACTTGAAGGCACATAACAACAACAATCCCCTATTTATTCAGTGGAAGCCTCACTAAATGCATATTAGCAGCCAAAAATACAAATTGCTGTGCACACATACACATACATATAGTTGCCAAGTAAATGTATATTTCCTTTGCTTTACCTCATCTGTCAAAAAGTAATAATCGGTGCTTCACATTATCTCTAAAAATTAATATACTAATTAATATCGAGAGAGAGAAATTCAGAAAACTGGAGTGGATTGGAATTGGTTTGTATATTGTGGGACCATGTCCAGTTGGCTCACTGTGAAAGGGGGGTGCATCCCAGCCTTTCATTTCTTAGGGACTAAATCCATGGTCTCACCAAAAATAGATATTTCTCTGAGAATTTGTATAAAATGTTTTAGCTTGCATTCCAAACTGGAAAAATACATTGTTTGAATTTTTGTTAGAAGAGTCAGGAATGAAACTTGTGCTGCAAGCAGAAACCAGTGAGGACAGAATGTTGTCAGTGCAATTTATTAATTTCATTACATTTATATCCCTCTTTTATTGCATGGAAGTCAAGGCAGCATTGATAGAGAACTCTAGTAGTATCCGGTTCAGTGACTGACATAACCTTGGACTGTTTAGCTTCAGCAAGCAGCTGCCTCAGGTACATCTGGCCTATTTAGCTCTCCAGTCAGCAAAGCCATAATAAACTACCAAGCTTTCACTGATGGTTTATCTTTCAGATACATAATGGCTGAGTTCTTGAAACAGGGGCCAGTCTTTGAAAATTGATCTTTGGTGCAGGTGTAGGCACAAGCAGAGCTTGGAAACATTCTTTTTTAAAAAGACTATAACACCCAGAATTTTCTAATCAGCATCACCAATTGATATGACTTTGGATATGATATAATATCCAATAATATGATTTTGATGATATGATTTTGGAAACTGTAGTCTAAAAAGTAACTTTTCTAAGCTATGGGCAGAAGATAGGTCAGGATCTATTAATAGCTCTGCTGGTGACTTGCAGTAGATCACAATTTTTTCTACTTATCAATTATTTAACAACCACAACAAGAAGTTTCCTGAGAGTAATCCAGAAACTGATTTTTCTGTGAAAAAATTGTGAGCTCAATTCTAGACAACAAATTCCTGTTCTAAGCATGTACTCAAAGGCACTCTGTTCCTTAATTCTAAATGAATTTCTAACACTGTGACTCACTCTTTTGCCCATGGCTTTAATGAATAAACTTTCAGATCCTAGTAAAACTAAAGCAGACCTTGAAAACCTTAAAAAGTGCCACATTTGCTCCAAAGCATAGCTTTAGGTTCCTTATTGCCCCCTTCATTTTCATTAGGGGGACAAACAAGCACCTTTTTTTCAAAATTCCTATCCACATTTTTGTATAGCTGCGAGTTTTTCTTCTTGATGACTTGAAACACAATATGCGATAATGTTAATGTATATCAGTAAAATAGATATGGCTGATCTTACTGAATATTCTTTGGGAATCCATTTTGTAAAATGTCCCAGTTGAAGAAAGCTGTCTAAAATGTTGCTCCAGGTGGTAGCTCAAAAATCTAGTTTCACAATATTGTAGCAGCTGGGTCAGTTTTCCATTTTTCCATCCATGTTTTCCTCTTTTCCTTCTCCTTTTTTTAAAGTTTTATCTTGTATGGAAAACATAATACCAAGGCTCATTTCTTTACTATTGTTGATTAATATATGAAAATTTGAAATTAAACTGAACCGTCCAGATCCTAATATTAGACTAAGCTACATTTAATAGACATCACTGTCAGCTCAGACTGTCTGGATTATGCATTAAAAATAGTTTCAGACCATAACTATTGAAGCCAACACTGTCAATTAACATGAAATGTGTTGACTTGCAAGGAACTTATGTCACAATTGAAAAGACAACCCATATGAATCAACTGTGTATGTATGTGAGTGATAGCTAATTATAATTAATAATAAGAATAACAGAATTACTGAATGCAGCAAAAAAGCACCAACTTAGAGTCTCTCAGTGCTCGTTTCAACACCGTGATTGCCTTCATTTGCACATCATTGAGCAGGATAGTTTCAGATACATCATGGCAAATATTTTCTATGTAGGCTGCATACAACACTGTCCTTTACATGGTCAATCCTTTGGTCTGTCTCATCGTCATTGTAATCTGCTCAAACTGGAAACAGAATTTCAGGAAGAGAAATTCTCTTCCTTGTTTGCTTAATTTTTTTTTTTTAAGTTTTGGTGCCAGAGATTGAACCTAGGGCCTTCAGTATACAAAACATGTATTCTGCCATTGAACTATGATTTTGTATTACAACTCCAAAAAACTGTGGGAGTTGACATGCAAAAAAATAACATTTTCAGGTCTGCCCTCCCATAGCAGTGCGCTCTCAGAGTTTTCATTAGAAGAACACAATTTTACAGGATGCTAAGGAAGAAGGGAATGAAGCTGGTACATCAACAACCTCTACCAACATAGGTAAGAGGTTGTCTTCCAGCATTTCCCTAAATCTCTCCAGCTCTAGCTTTGGAATACACTGACTAACAGAATGGAAGGTGGGTATGACTCATGGGGGGCTTACTGTGGTACATTTACAGATTCCTCAGAACATGTATGTTCAGGCTGTATCCTCACTGCATCCCAAATTGAAAAGAGTTCTATTGCTTTTAATACAGTTAGCTCCCACAATTTCTATCATTTGAGATTCAGGTTTGTATGCTGGAGAAATACAGAGATAGCAGGAGGAAAGGATTGGAGGGGATTTTTAAAGCATTATGTGTAATTCAAGAAAGATTACAAATGTTTTCATAACAGAAGTGAGGTTTGGGAATAACATCAGGGAGCTCAGACTTAAGAATAACATAATACTGTGAGTTATTGCAACTGAATCTCAAAGCAAAGTCAAAAGACCAGATACACATCTTCTACAAAGAAGATAATTCAGTGGGGATATAGTGGTGTGTACAACTGTTACCCATTCTTATTGAATAAGAAGCCTGGCTACAAGTCCAGCCGCAGAACAGATCATCATTATGAGAAATGGATCTGAGAGTTCACTGTGCTAATTTTCTAACAGTGCAACCCAATGCATGGCTAATCCGAAGTAAGTCCTGTCAAGTTCAGTGACGTTTACTCCCAGAGAGCTTGGGAGTGTTAGTTCTTTGGACTAGAGTTCCCATACTTTCTTAACCAGAATGGCTAGTGGCCATGCTGGCAGGGAGATTTTGTGAGATTTAATAAATGCAAGATGTGAGCTGCCTTCCCAGTACAGTTTACAGGCCACCACAGAAGAAATCCATGGGCCAGTTTCAAATCCCCATTTGCCCCCATGCCCCATTGGATCAACCCGAGTCAGGCGCTGCCTCTCAGATCTGTGGGGATTGATCAACAGAGTGCTAGTCGAGAGTGTGGGGGAAAAGTGATAATTGATGGATTAATGAAGATGTATAAAACACAGTGAATGTTTTGCAGTGTTTTGCATATTACTCTCTTGTCTTAGGCATCTACTATCCTCAGCTTCATAATGGGGGAAAACCTGGGCTGACCCAAATGAAACTAAAAGCAAAGAATATAACCACCCACACAAGTTTTAATGCTATATTTAATATTAATTTGGGGAAACACCTGCACTATGTAGTTTTCGGGAAAAATATTAAGTGCCTCGAGACCAGAATGACTGTGGTACTCGCTTTATAAAGCATTAAAACAAATATTTAAAGGAGGAAGAACTGTGTGTCTACACCATTGACTTTTGTATATGCATATATAAGAAAAGAGCCATCAAAACATACTGAGAAAGAATTAAGAGTTAGAAAATTCTTCCCCTGTGTGCTCTTCCTAAGAAAAGATATCTGAAACCCTCAGAGTCTTTGTAAATGGAACAGGATTTCTGTTTCTCTTTCATATCTGTATATGCCCATATGTAACTGAGCAACAGAAATGCAACTTTGGAAGGCTTGAAACTGTGATGTTCTTTTCTCTTCTTTTCCTCTTTTTTCTTTCTTTCTTGGCATTGTTCATGAATCCAGTTGAGGCTAAACCTCTGGGCAGAAAAAGCACAGAAATATACCATCCTGTTTCCTATTCCAAGAACAAAAGAGGCCTGGCTGACCACTTCCTTCATGTCACCTGTAACATTCTCAGAATTTTGTTAGTAAATATACGGTGAGATGGTATATCAGGGACAGAATTGTGGTACAGCTTAATATGGAGGGAGAAGGAGAGGGAGGTAGTGCCAAGCCTTACTGCAATGTTATTCTCAGTGTAGTTCCTGAAAGCTGCCCTAAATACCCTAAAGCCACCAGATCCCATCTGATTTTTGAAAGCTAAGCATGGTCAGCCCTGCTTAGTACTTGAATGGGAGATCACCAATGAACACCAGGTGCTGTAGGCTGTATTTCAGAGGAAGGAACTGGCAAAACTGCCTGAGTAAACCCTATGAAACCCTTGTGTTCACTGTAAGTTGATGAGTGACTTGGAGGCACATATATACATTTCCTGACACCTCCTCCCCACCTCACAAATTCCCTAAGCCATTCTTTCTACTAGGTCTTGGGGTTGTTCAACTTTTATAGCTCCAGTTGGTGGCAGTTCATTTTCCTTACATCCACAGTTCTGAATGGAAAATTGCATTTCCTTCCACTGCCACAAATAATCATTCAGTTTCTAGTCCTTCGTGATTTCCAAAGCCAGCACTATATTTCGGGGATCCTGTTGCTAACAAGAATCTCACTCTGTGATTCCATTTTAACTCCCATGGCTACACCTTGTGGAATCCTGGGGTTTGTAGTTTCATGGGGCATTGGAGCCCTCTGGCTGAGAATTCTAAATGCCCCTCCCTAAATTCTAAATCACAGGATTCCAAATGTTGTAACCATGGCAGTTAAAACTGAAACCATAGTGCTATTATTAGGTAGTGTGGCCTCCCGTCTGCACCTGGCTACTATTTTTGCCAAAAAGTCTGCTCCTCTTCACCACTGTTGACATTTGCATGCCAAGTCAAGAAGACCATGCAGGTGACAGTGGCGAAGAAGAGAGATATGGACTGTCAGTGATGATCCGTGATAGTGTATATGCCTTGGCAGGTGCCCAAATAACACTGGCCCCTGCTGATTTCTACTGCAGAGCTTATTGAAAGGAGCTCATGAATCAAAAGAATGGGGAAAGTGGCAATGTTGTGCCAATAGGAAACAAACCCTGTGGCTGTTGGAGGAGCTGAAGGATGTGTTGCCCTGAGATAGTAGTCATTTAGTAAACAGGGTATCCAAAACATGAAATTGCTTCTAGAAGGTGCTCAGAAGTTCACTGCTTTAAACAATTATCCATGAGTGAAACTGAATGGTTGAGATGTATTTGACATATTAAAATGAAAATATCTCTACAGAACAAAACAACACTTTGAAATTTGGGGATATGTAGTTTGGTGAAGTACTTAGTAATCTCTGTGAGAGAGCTTGTTACCCTGTGAATTGGGGGTCCCAGGAGGGGTGCCCAAATAACCAAACAAACCTAGCAAGATGGGGGAAATTAGCTGGAGCACTCTCTTGGCTAACGAGAGGCAGGGTAACGCAGCAGGATCTTTTACCCTATGTCTACAGCGTCAGGTCAGTGAGGAGGCAAATGGTTCAAACAACAGTTAAGATTTATTAAACAGTTATTAAAGAAAAGCACAAACACACTCCTAACTAGAAAAGGAAAGTAGAGTTTCAAGGGGAATGGGTGATACACCACCTGTCCTGCAGTCCTGGGGAAGCCAATTGTAGAAGAGGAAACCTGGCGTGGCGGCCGAGGGGAATCTGCTGAACCGAGCGGCAGCAAGGCAGAATGAAATCCAAGCGATCCGGCGAGAGTTCCAAAGAGCTCTCTGAGCGGGGGATATTTACTGGGGAAAGAATGACAGCAGGCTAGTCTGGTCTTGGGCAAAAACAATAAGTTTTGGGTTGGAGACAAAGCCTCCAAAAGGTCAGAATTTGCATGATTGTGTTAAAGTCTGAATTGACAATGGTGTGGCCGGTATGTAGATGCGGCTAGCTCAGCAGTTAAGTACCTAGCTCACCAGGGTGTCCTCTCAGGGCAGAGGATCTCTTTGTGGTAGCGTGCATTTGTAATGAAGGTGTTTGTTTCAGGAGGTCCCCTACAGCAGATCTGGCGATATCTGGCTTGGTTTGGTGGGAGCAACAAACAGTAGCCATGCCTAGCTTTGCGCTTGTTCGGCGGGCCTCACAAACACTTGGCTGGTGGCAGAGTAGGGCCGAATTGTGATATCAAAATGGTATCTTTGGTTCATCAAAGGCCAAGCCAGGACACAGTGGTAACAAGCTCTAGTTCTGTAGTTCTGGGAATTGTACTCAAGAGTTCTTTAAATAACTTGCCAAATCCCAAGATTCTGTCGACTGGAGCCATTACAGTTAAAGAGGTGGCAGACTGCTGTGAATGTGCAATGGAAATACGCTATAAGGCAATGGAAGTCTCTGCATCAGTGTTTTGTATAGATTTCAGGAATACAACAAGCTCAGAAGTGTTACGGCAAGTCAGCCTCATCAACTACCAGCAAACTTTCTCCCCCAGTTTGGCAATCAGTGGCCCAGAAAATGGGAGCAGTGTTATTATTTTGAATGTCACTTTTTTTCCATTGACACTCAGGCTATTTATTTGGAGTCTCACTGGATTCTGTAATATGTTTCTCACAGGCAAATCCTTCCTTATTGGAAATATCCAAAACATTTTCAAACAGCCCCAGTAACAGTAAAGAAAAGGCACAAAAGCCTTCAAGTCTGAGTCACTTATCCTTCCTTATCTGTCTTTTGGAGACATTAGCTAATCAAAGTGAGATATTCAGCACAATAGGACAAGTGCATTGTGGCTAACTTTGTTATCCTAGCCAGCATGGAAAGTTACTATTCCCATGGTCACAGCAGCAGAGGGTTTGGTTTGCTTCTAACTTCATTGCCTTCAGCCTATGGGGCTAAGTATTGTTGGCAACAACAGATCTGATGCTGTATGCATGTGTGTGTTATCGCCTCTCTGAATAGATCTCTTCTTCCCGCTTTCCCCCTCCCTGTCTTTTTTTCTTTCCCACCCAATTTGTGAAAATTTGTGCTCTGGGATGCTTCTCTATCAGCGCCATGCAGCTGCTGTTGTTTTAGATATGGCAGGAAGTAGGTACCGGAAAACACTTAGTGCTCACAGCCCTCAGAAAAATCAAGAAATTCCTGCGATTTACTCAAGTCTCTGGCTCCAATCAAAGCCAGTGACCAGGGGGAAAAAAGAGGCCTTCAATCAGACAACTGTGTCTGGGCTGCAAATGTCAGAACTGAGGTTTTAGCCATCACCTTCTTGCAGGGTACTCCAGAGATATTTGATACGGCTGTGTAAATCATGAAGTACTTGGCTCTGAGAAAAAAGTTCCACTTCAGTTAACATTGCAGAACTGGGACTGACACGTGTGCAAGCCAGCAGAGCAAGCAAAGACGTCTGCTCACACAGTTTTCAGCCAGCTGAAGAAAGCCCCCCACCCCCATTTAAAAATTTCTCTAGGGAATGAGAACTTCTATAAAGCTCCTCTATTTTATTCTATTGCTTTCTTGTGCCCAGCCATACACATAAAAGTGGATCACCTCTCAGGTTTGTTCACTATGTTTTTATGAATGCATTTACCAGTACCTAGCAAATAGGAAGCTGGTCAGAGAAGGCTGACAGAAAACAGCAGAATCACTCACTAGAATCTAAAATGTAGCTTGCTATTTGTTTGAAGTTAGACTAAGTTGCAAGTTAAATCTGTTTGTTCTGGAAGTTTGAGGACAGCTGAAACCCTGAAACTTTGTACCTGAGTACGGCAGTTGACTTCAGTTTCTAATCCAGCCAAGTTAAAATCAACAGACAGACAGACAGATAGATGACTGGATTAACCCCACTTTCCCCACTCTCATGTACTAAATGGTTGTTTTTTTTTCAAACTAAGGACTCAGAAGGCATCAAAAAGCTTTTTAGGAGGAAATCAGCCTAGAACTGTTGCAGTGAGGAGCACAGTTCACAAGTAAACACTATTCCCTGTATAAGCTTGACCCCACCCCCAGCTCCTGAAATTAAAAAGAGCAATGCTACTTTGTGGAATGGCTCCCTGGTTAACATCTGTAAATGTTTTTCAGAGAGAAATTACATATTAAGACATTTCTTTTTTAATTACACTCTCCAGATGAGATTGATTAAGAGCAGAGAAATGTATCCCATAGCAGCTGATGTCAAAAACTGAGCAGTCCCCAAAGCTGGCCGGGACTGAGAAAACTGTGCTGCTTGCTGCTTTTGGCTTTGCTCCCTCCTTTATAATGTCAAACTTAGAACTGCCTTTATATGCACTTTCTCTCTTTTTTTCCACAGTAGCTCTTGCCAGCAAGCTGTAAACTACCGTATATCACTCAGACTTAAGAACCTAAACTTTAAAACAAATTAAACACTTGTTGACATTGTAATAAAAATCAGAACCAAACTGAACAGCTCAGTAAAACTACACTTCAATTATTTTGGGGATTTAAGATTGTTTTCTAGGATTCCCAGACTCTCAGGGCAGCAAGGTTATTTCCTTTTGTCAGATAGTTGGAAGAAGTCACTGAATGGATCAAATTCTGTGGCAAAAAGTGGGTTAAAGTCTTGCTGGAAAAAATTGGGGTATTCTCTCCCCACCTCAGCTCACAATTTGCTCTGTCTTCAGCAAACAAAACTCTTATCCAGCCTTCCACAACCAAACACCATCCAGTTGTGTAGTCCCATCATGCTGAATGAAATGATGGCAAATATAGTCTAGTGAGACAACATTTGGGGACTGCTAAGTTGGGAGAAGCTACTCTAATAGCTTAAGTTTAAGAAAACATAAAAGTATTGCAAAATAATGATTTTGCTGAACCTTGGGCCCTTAGTTGTTGAACTACACTTCTGAAAAATCCCTGTGTATTACCCTTGTTTTCTGGTGTTTCTGGGAATTAAAGTGCAATAATATCTGTTTAACCAAGGTTCAGAACCAATATTTTTTTTAAAAAAAATCTATCTACTCACATCTGGATATCAAAAATATTTGTATAGTTTGATAAGAGAAAGATAAGTAAAATTTTGGCCTTCCCAAGAGGCAGGTAAATAACATGAATTTTACTTCTCTGCAGTCTTTTCTTATCTTCCATCTCCATGCTTAGCTGTAACATTTGATGATGTTCTTTTTATAACTTTCTCTCCACCCATTCTTTGTAAAGTGGAAACCACTTCTTCCCTGCTGAGTTAGATGCCAGGTTTCCATTCTTCTTAAAACTTCCTTCCAAAACAGGTTGGAATGGAAGTATTTCAGAAATGTGTGTAGACCGAAGTTTCTCTCGATCATTTGTTAAATGCTGTGTTTTACAAAAGGTGCGGTGCAGTGGGAAGGTTCTACATGCAAAAAGCAGGAGTGCAAAGTGTTGAATCAAAGAAATCAGCCTTTAAAAAGAATTGTGGCAATAACTGTTTTAACTGGTTTTAGATAGGACCAGATTAACAAGGAAATATAGAAGGGGAACTTGCATGGACTAGAGCTTGGAAACATTATTTTTGGATTACAGTTTCCAGAATTCCCCAGGCAACATGCTGGGCTTGGGATTCTGGGAGTTGTAGTCCAAAAGGTAACCTTTCCATGGTGTGTGTATCATATACAGTTTTCTGCATACAGAGGTGAAGTCCAGTGCTAAATCTGAAATGGAATGTCTACAAACCAGAATATCACAGCTGAAGCTGGGATGACACATTATAACTTTCCAAATACCAATATGGTGAAGTGTTCTTGCTGGAAGTTTAAGAGAGAACAGAAGGTGATCACAGTGGGCAGTTTGCTAGTGATTGCTTTGAAAGTACAGTGCAAAATGTTCCAAGTTATTCCAGCTTCTGAAGTGGGTTTCTTCCCAGTAGTGAACGCTGCTGGTTCACCTCCCGAGAGTCAGGAGACAGGGACGTTCTGATTGGACCTTATAGCCTGGGCCAAATTAGCCAGTACCCCTAAATTCATCCTACTGCTGGCTGTGAAAGTCCCTGGCTGTTACCTCCTTTTTGAGAGGAAAAGTGAATAGTTGTATGTCCAAAGTGTTTGAGCTTTCTCAGTACATGAAAAATTAATGTCCATTGGCTATACTGGTTGAAGGATTCTTGGAGCTGTCATCTGAAACAGTAACTTTTCTGAGTGCTGGTCTTTCACCAGACGTTTACTTTGAGAACCTGGGCTTGAGCACTTACATATGGCTCCCAAAGCTGGGGAAGAATTTAGAGATACTTACTAAGCTCTCAAATCTTTAAGCAGACTATGGTGCTTCTCAATAAACAGGAACGTACGTTGCAAGGTTAAGGAGATGAGGATTCTTGCATTGTAACTATTCCATTGAGGAGAATTTTGGCAGAGCTAGATTTTGCAACGCAAATAGTGTATAATTCCCCCCTTCTTGCAGTAAACCCAGGTAACAAAAAATGGATTAGAAACCTGCACAGTGGTCCTACATTCATTCATACATTCTACTATTGGTTTCTCTTCCTTTCAAATATATATGGAATTCTGTGGGGGAGATTCTGATCTTGGACTGCCAGTTACTAGTCCCTAATCCACACAATTCAATTGACTAGTGAATTCCTTTCTTAGGCTGTTAGTTTGGTGATTGTAATTAGTTTTGTATATCAGAAAAATACACAAAAATATTTTATTATTTAAAAATCTTAACCATCTGTCTTTCCTGGGGACAGATGTAAGTTTAGTTAACTGATATATTTTGAATTATATCTTGATGACTGGCACATTCAGATAACTGCAGGCACCAGATAATTGGTAACAGAAATCTATTTGATGCACACAGAGATAAAATATTTCACTGGGTTGGATTTAGACTTAGTCATGCTTAGAATATATATGTTGAAATTGATGGGAGTTCAGTTATCCATGACATACTTGTCTCATTGATTTCAATGGATCTACACCAACCATGACTAAGGGACTTTCCATCCTACACTGTTATAGTGCTGTTATTCCACTTTCAACATCCTGTGGAATTCTGGGGTTTGTAGTTTATTAAGGCCAAATTGCTCTCTGGCTGAGAATTCTGAATGCCTCTCCCTAAACTGCAAGCCCCAGGATTCCATAGCCTATATTCAGAAAGAAGCAGTCCAGTCTCCTAAACTCGTGTTTGGCTCCATTTTACACTTTTTTTTTCCTTTGCATGAAACATGCCACCGTACAATCCCAAACTTAGTCTTTTCATTGGAAGTGTTAGTGATTTCAATGGAAACTTTAGAGACAGGAGTGTATATATATGTAGAGGGGAAATGTTTGGATGCAAGGGCTTTGGACTGGGAAGATGCTAAGGGAGTGACTCAGACCCAGACTTACTATTCTATAAACATGTGATGTGCAGCAGTGGCTCATAGCTTCTTTGTCAGTAAGGCACTGAATCCACCTAGTGGCTTAATGTATGTCTAGTATATGTTTGAAGAGCTTAGCTGCCACTTCTTCTGAGATAACAAAAGCATTCCTAGGATTCTTGAAGGAGGAAAGGTGTCTGAGGCAAGTTGAGAAAGAATGTAGCAGGTGGAAGGTTAAACCTTTTTCCTGCCAACCATTATTTTTTTCCTGCAAAATCATCCCCTCCTAATGCCTTTTTGTAGAGGACAAATTGGAAGCTACTGTTTCCAAGCAGAAGTAGGCCAAAGAGGTAATGGATCAAGAAAACATTTGTACAACAAATATGCGACAGTCTTGTGCACACATTAGTGTAAATCCCCACTGAACTTGCAGAAGATTGGATTGCATGTCCCAGGCACTTGGCTTCAGAATATGTCATTCCTTCTTAGCAAAACAAATTGTAACTGAAAACTGGGAATCTGTAAACAGCAGAATTGTGCTGGTGGGTACAAAATGTGTGCTGACAAGTGATATGTCTGAGTCTCACGTGACACTGTTTGGTGTGAACCTATCATTGACACCAGATGTTTGCAATAAGATGACGTGCCCTTGACCATAATTTGAGCTACACTTACTTCCATCTGGTTTTATTTTCACCACACAGTCTAAATTATTTGAAAACTGTACCACCATAAGAAACCTATATTTTTTAAATTGTGCTCTCCAAACAGTTTTATATCAAGACTAGAATGCCTGCTGACATAACCTTTTGTTGATCTATTAAATGTAAGAAAGGAGAGTGGTGACTTAACCCATGTATACACCAAGGTGGGTCCCATTTTCCAAGTCAGCTCACAGGGTTTTGTCTTGCTGTTTCTTTGTGTGGAATCTGTACTTCCACAGTTTTCAAGGCTGTACTAATGCTTGACACCAACATTTCCCTGTTTCCAGTACCTTATAGATTATACTCTTGATTACAGCAGAGAGATAGTATGTTGTCCTGTGATCAGAACCACTAGGTAGACCTTTGATGATCTGCAAGGGTCTGTTTGAGTTTTGATGACACATGCTGAGGAAACTTCTCCCAACCATCCTAGAATTCAGAGAAGATTTTAGAAGAAATGGTGGCTAACAGGTAATTAAAAGTATTTGTATGCTAACTACTTCACCCAAGGCATTCACTATACACTAAGGCCCTTTCTGCACCTTACCTTTTTCCGGTGCTGGGGTGCAGGGATTGCATAAGCAGCCTCTGGTGAGAGGCTCTCGCGTCCCTGCTGCTTCAGCTCCACATGACCTGCCTGCTCGCATGAGAGCCCCGCCTCTTCCTTCCACAGTGCAGCCTTGGAGTTTCCCATGCTGCACTGGGGCAGGGAAGCACAACTGGCGCAGCTCTGGAGCTCCGCACGCCAGGTAAGTGCGCACGGGGCCCGGGAGCAATGTGCAATCGTGCACCATTTTCGGCTTCCAGCTGAAAATGAAAAGGTGCGCGATCAGCGCCTGGTGGCCCCTGGAGCGTCATGCAATTGTGAGTGTGTTGTGCAGATCGCTCCTCACAATTGCATGATGCTTCAGGCGCCCTTTCGCATGGCAAATGCCATGGGAAAAAGGGCCTAAATATAGTCATGAGCCCTGTACTGCCTCAGACTTTCAGAGTCTTTGAGTCAACAGAACAGAAAAGCAAGCTTATATGATTTCTGAAACACCTCCTTCTATGAAATGTTTGCTGTTGAAAATGTAGCACTGGAATGCAGTCTCACTGGGCCACCCTTTGAAGACAATAAGGCAAAACATGTCATCTGGCATCCTGTTGGTGACATACACAGCAATAAGTCCAATTTGCCTATAATTGTGTCTTTTTGCTAAATTCCATGCAGTGACCATTCCAGATGGAGGACTGACTTTCCTTCTATGGGGGCCTCCTGAAACAACCATTCAACAGCCTGGGGAGGACAGAAGGAAACCAGGCCCAGGGAAAGGTGATAGCCGTCTTAGAGTTCCCAAAGTAGTGAAATTTGAAAATGTCTAATCTCTTTCTAAAGATATGTTACATATTCCTAAAATTAATTTCTGCACCAGAAAATGGAGAGTGACCAATGTAATATAGTTTTAAAGAGGGACTCAGTAACAATCCAGAAAGTTACAGATTAGCTTTATTCCAGGTAAATTGGCAGAAAACTCTATTAAAGACAAAACTGCCATACATAAAATGTTGGTTGGAATAATTTCCGTTGAGCTGGTTCAAGACTGTCTGTGCAAGTACCATATGTGCACAAACCATGTGATGACAAAAAGAAATGTAGAAACACCTTTAAGACTAACTGATTTTTATTTTAGCATGAGTTTCCATGGATATAAACCCATTTCTTCAGATGCAGTACTGAGTGGTGTTAAAGCCTCAGGTATAAAGCATATTTATACAGTTGTGGAAGTAGAATAGAATGTAATTGTTTCCAGAAAGGTGCAAATCATGTCCCTTGCCTTAAATTTTTGAAGGACTGGGTGAGATGGGTTTATATCCATGAAAGCTCATGCTAAAATAAAAACCAGTTAGTCTTGAAGGTGCTACCGCATTTCTTATTTTCTCTCCTTCCCTTCCTCCTTTTTATGCTGCAAGAGACTAACACAGCTATTTCTTTGAAAACTACTATGCGAAAAGTTTACCACATAAGTCCAATCTCTTCATAGATCAGTAGTCTTTGCAGATGGGCCTAGCAAACTCCTTGCCCCTGAGTAGTAAGGGTCTTAGAGTTATGGAGCATATGTTGTTGTTGTTAAGTACCACCAAATCAACTTTGACTTATGCTGATTCTATGGATGAGAGACCTCTGAGTCATCCTACAGGAGTGGTTTTCGAGTAGTATTTCAGCAGGATGGTGGCTTTAGTATTTTTCTTTAGTTTTACTCTAATTTTTGATATTAGCAATTAATGGTCTGTGCTACAATCTACGTTGTGTCTTGTTTTTGCAAAGAGAATTGAGCTTCTCCTTTTTTTCTGCTTCCAGTTATTTGATTTCTATATTGGCCATCAGGTGATATCCATGTATACCAGAGCTTTCCAGACTTTTCATGTTGGTGATACACTTTTTAGACATGCATCATTTCATGACACAGTAATTTTACTTGCAAATCGGAGGTTAACCTAGCCCCTTATAAGATATGCAGACTCATATATGAATTATAATAACAAAATGTATGGGGACACAACATACCTCATGAAAACCTTTCGTATAGTTTTAAAAATATATGATTTATAAATAATAACATACATTTCTAAGATTGTAGGCGACACACACACTTCAGGCAACACACTAATGTGTCGCAGCACACTGTTTGGAAATCCCTGATGTATACAGTTGCCTCTTTGTTCGCTTGAATGTGTCTGCAATGAATAAACTGTTGACCTCACAAAATTCCATCAGTCACTCACCTGCTTCATTTTTTGATCCTAGGCCAAATTTTCGTACAATCTTTGATTCTGCTCTCTTTCCTACATTCCAGTTGCCTATAATTAACAAGAAGTCATGTTTTGGCATGTGATCAGTTTCCTCCTGGACTCCATCACTGAATCTTTCAGTTTCTTCTTCTGCCTCTGTAGTTAAGAGCATAAACTTGGATTATGGTTATACTGATGGTTTCCCTGAAGTCTTACTGATATGATATGGTCAGACTTTGCATTATATTCTTTGACTGCTTTTGCTTCAGCTCTCCTCACTATTAATGCCACCCCCATTTCTTCTTAGATTTTCGTATCCTATGTAAAACACTATAATTTTATGACTCAGAATGTCCTGTTTCCGTCTGCTTTAGCTCATTCATCCCAAGTATTTCCATGTTTATACACTCCATTTCTTGTTTTACTATGTCTAGCTTCCCCTGATTCACACTTCTCACATTCCATATCCTGTTATATGTATTGTGCAGCTTCAGACTTTCCTTTCACCTCTGAGCACGTCAATAGCTGAATGTCCTTTCACCTTGAATGCAGTTGTGTCATCAGCCACAGTGCTATTCATAGTTGTCCTCTAGTGTAACCCAGTGGCTCATTGAGTGCCATCTGACCTGGGAGTTTCATCTTCTGGCACTATCTCTTCTTTCTTTTTGGATTGTTTCAGCATGGGGTTTTTATGGTAGAAGACATTCAAAAGGGGTTTACTGTGTCTCCTTCTGCACAGTAGTAACAATATGTATCTGGACTCATGTGATGAATGTCACTGCAGCGGATGGTAAGCTTTTGATGGTCTCCCTGGAGTGAGATCAGAATGTGATGTTTGATTGGCGCTAAGTGCCAGATCAAGGCATGTGATGGGGCAAGTGAGACAGTTAGCAGTCTTCCTCCTACATGTGCTATTCAACTTTCGGTGTTCATCTACCCTCTTGCCCTCAATGCAGTGTGAGTTAATCTGATTGCTTCAGGGCCAGATAGGAATTCCTCCCCACCTTTCCTCAGTTTTTTTTTCTTTTCCTATTCCATACTGTATTCGATGGAATTGGGTGGTGTCATTATATAAGTTGTCCTCTGGCAGGTAATGGGCGAGAAGAAGACTTTGGTGATCACTTCTTGGCACCTCTATGGTGTAGGGTAGGGCTCTAGAACTCTCTCCTTAGGGCCATGCTTCCCAGAGGGTTGGTAAAGGAGGCTACCCTTGAGGTTAGCCTGGGAATAAGGCCCTCACTTTTAGAGCCCTGCTGCTTCGGTGGGAGTCCCTGGTTTATTTTCCAAGTTGCTGGACTGGGGAGCAGTCGAAGCAATTTGGATTTACCCTGGGGCCGAGGTGTTATTGCCTGTGGGTAGGTTGAGCAGGTTGTCACGGAGTGACCCTGGCATCAGCTGGGGCCGCATCAGGTTGCTCCCCCTCGCTTTGTATCTTCCAGACCAATGCAGTTTTAAATAGGATAGGTCAAAATAAAGTGGCCATTAGTTGACCCAGCTTTGTGTGTGGTCTCTTTATTCCATGGTTGAGCATCAAATGTTAGCTATGTGGTCACTACCATTGTCTCTGAGAGATCCTCTGCCAGTGTCACCCTCCACTAATGCTGCTGTCCTGTAGCTGCTTGACACATTTAGTCTGGCTGTTCAGCCTATCTGACACAGAAGACTTTACTAGAGGCGTGACTGCTTTCAGTATAGCTTCATGCCCCACAGGAACACACAGTCCCACCACTGCAGAAATATAATGCCATAAATCAAAAGAAAGTGCAAATATTTTCTATTGCTAACAACTTTTGAAAACTATATTTTTTCCTTACAAATATAAGCATACTGTCAATCATCTAGTCAAATGTAGTAGGGCTACTAGTTGGCCATCACTGATCTGACATGTCATTTTGGGGGAAAATCTTAATAGGAAACAGAGAATTATTATTGCAGGCTAAGAAATAAAATAGAAAGCAACACTGACTCACAGAGCTTTCTTTTTCTTGTCCTTTCTAGTTTGTCCCTGAGTACTCTGATTTGAACATCAGCAGTTCCATCTAACATATGGTCAAACTGTGTTTTACTTTTTGTGGTATGGAAATTCTGTGTAAAACTTGAATATGTGCCTAGCATTTGTTTCAGTTACTTGTGCTATTAGGAATGTAAATACATAACTTTGGTAAAATTGTGGCTTTCTTTCTTATTTATCTTTCTCTATAAGCGTATGGTAGGTTGCAGCTTTTATTATGCTGGGCAGCAGTTTCTTTACCTGTTGAGTAACTCAAACTTCCACTCAGTGGTGGTTGTCCATTTTGTCTCTTCCATTTAAATATTACCATTCTTAGATCAAATACTTAGAGACTGAATCTACATATAGTGAATCTAGGAATGAGTCTGATTTTAAATGTGAATCCACTCAAGTCACTATTACACAGAGGTGACCTCATTTCACTGGTGAAATTTTCCCACAAAACAGGAGTGGGGAATCTCCAACCTACAATTAGCCTGTGTTCCCATTTATGCAGCTCCGAAGGTCCCTAGGACACCCCCAAAATTTCAAAAACTTATGGAGGTTTTTTTTTTTCTGAAAAAGACTCAAAGCGTATTAAAACTGCCTCCCAATGTAGCAGTCTGAGTATGTTCCCCACATTCCTCTGCAAAAAAGTTGAAAACTCAGCCTACACAGGGACCAGAAGTAATGTGACATGACATGATATCATTTTGGGGTTTCCTGCCAACATAGCTATGCAGTCTGCTGCCTGTGCACAGGGGCAGCAATTCTCCCCCTCTCCACACAGTTGCCCACCTCTGTTGTACTATGGTGGTTCTTGACCTTTCGTCATCCACATGTTTTGGATGCCACCTCCTAGAATTCCTTATTACTGGCCATGCTTGCTGGGGCTTCTGAGAGATGAAGTCCAAACTATCTGGAAGACCAGAGCTTGAACACCACTACTGCAAAATGCTTTTCTAGTAGTCTTCCCTCCACAATTCATTCACCCATTTGTGTATGTATGTATGTATGTATGTATGTATGTATGTATGTATGTATGTATGTATGTATTTGAAGTATTTGAATCCATTTTCGTCCCAAGTGTCTGAGATTATTCCATCCCAAAAACAGAGAACATAAGATGATCAAGGGAAAGTCAGGATGTGCTCACTGCCTCCCCCTCCACAGTATCCCTGTAGCCCAGCATGACTACCTGCCATGTGTTGGAAGTACTGATATGTGAAAATTTATTTTGGTTTGTTTGCAATCCAAATTTACCAAAATTTACAATGTTTAAATGTGAGAGTGAAACTGACAGATTTGCCCATCCCTCTGAGACCAATACAGATTTCACTGGAGTTTGTTTTTGATCCGAATTTTACCAAAATCTGCTAAACTTGAATGTGGGAGAAAGTGAACCTGACACTTTCCCTGTTTGGAGGGCAAAGATCTGCCTGAGGGATCCCACTAAACTTAAGTTTGCAGGGTTCTAAATCCTGCATAAAAACCTGTGTGTTTACTACAAGCTCACTGTTTCGGAACATCTTCTTCGATGAGTGGAGGATGACAAGGTCATGTGTCAGAAAGTCAGTGGAGAGGAATGGCCAGCTACTCTCTGTGTGCTCCCCACAAACACACACACATATATCTGAACACTAGAGCGCTTTAACAATTGTGATAATACTCAGCACTCATATAAAAATGACCAGCAATGCAGCTTGGTGGTTTGAATTACTTTTATTCCTCCTATCCCCCCTGTGAGTCTAGTGGGGAAAAAGAGTTTTCAGTTTCTTCTGAAACACCAGCAACAAGGTGCATTTCTAACTCTTGACTTGAAAGCCATTTCACAGTCCTTCCTTTCCATGAGCTGGATTTGTGAAGATAACAAAAAGAGAACAAGGAAAATGCTGCTTTAGATAAAGAAAACATTCCACTTTAATAGCTGTCAAGCATTATTGCCAAAGCCTCATTCATTTATGAGAGGGTCATGATTTATTAAAACCTGCTACTTGTTGTCACTCATTTGTTTTACCCACTCTGTTCTCTTGTTCCAAAAATAGTATGCCCTGGCTCATTGTGATTAAAGAGATAAAAATAAGTTACCGTTTAGACACAGTGAGAATACCTGAAGTAGTCTAAGATCTGGTTCCATCATGGAATATGTGTTTATATTTTTCCATGCACTATAATCCTTCTGTTGTTGTCGTTGTTGTTTAATTGTTTTGGGTTTATTTGTTCGTTTTTAAATTCTCTGGCTTCTACCCTGTTGTATATTCCCTACTTTGTGCCTCAGAGATTAAATAGTTTCTGAAATGTTTTTTATCCATAGCAGAACTTTGCTGATTTTAGAATAAAAGTCCCAACACCATGGCAATGTGTATCCCTGTTATAATGCATTTAAAGATTACACTGTGTTGGTGGCAAGGAGCTCATGTAGTGAATGGTTGAGATCCAGCCTAAATGAGCTGTCAGAGATCAAGGTGGGGGGTTTGTAGCAGAACCATAGCAGTTGGGAAAGATGGGCAATGAAGAGATGCATATGACTGGGAGCACGCATATGACTGGGAGCAGAAAAAGTCTGATATTAATAAACTGATCAGAAATAATGAGATCTTTAGAGGATGCACCCATTTTTTGAAGAGAAATATCTGTCTCAGATAATTGCCGTATCCAGATATTGCTGTACTGCAACTCCCAGAAGTCCTAGCTAGAACAGCAGTGCTGAGGGATGCTGGAAATTGCAGTCCTACAGCATACGGATGTCTGCACTTGCCCATCTGTGAGCCATTGGAATTGTTAAGGCACACAGCCACAACACTGAATACCAAAGTTTTATTTCACCCTCAGCACTATGTGATAGGATGGTATCTTTTCAGTTGTGCAGATGAGGACTTGGAGTTTCTCATCTAGTGCTCAAAAAACCTTCTTCCTGTGCCCGTCTTGTCCCATGATCCTTGACAGTGTAAACAGGTTGTGCTGGTACTGTGGTTTCAAACTGCCCCTTTCATATACAGAGGGGTCACTTAGAAGGAGTTCAGACCTGTGCTGAATGACTTTATCCACTGCCGGCAACATCAAGAGAGTACTATACATGTGTAAAGCAGACTTCACAGATCAGATCGGATGTTTCATGCACAGAGGATTCTTGTATTTTCTTCTGTCATTTAAAATGCAAGTCCTTCACAAGTAATTCACAGACCTTTAACAGTAAGTCACCAAGTTACAAGATACCAAATGATGTATATACAGGTATAAATCAATGTTTAGATGTAGACTCCTCACATATCATTGTACATCCCATGCTCCCACACAGAACTATAGCATTCAAAACCAATAGCATTTTATAGCAGAGAAACTTGAATCTACTTATTTGTGCTAAAAGTCACCACATATGTGCACTGTTGGATTACTGTTACAAATATAATTTGTTGTTGTTAGGGAGTTTACTTTTCCCCCTATCATTCTAACACTCTTTTCTTCCTTCTTTCATATCATTATACCTGTTAACAGTGTGGTATACACTCCTTATTTTACAGTGATGGGGTCCCATTCATGTCACTTCTTTACAGGAGGGGAAGTGGCTGATAATACTAGTCCATTGTTTTGTGATATTAAAAGGGGAGCAGGCAGTCATTATTGTACCTTGAGTACTTCAAAGGTTGGTGATTTTATTAGTGATAGCGATTTTATTAGCCCTTCCACAACTCCACCCTTGTGTTCATAGCTGCTGTGCTAACTCATCACCATTGATCATCCTTTTGGTGATGAGCCTCTGTGTACCTAGCTAGGCTGGTCCTCAGATAACAGACATAGAGTGTGCAACAGTACTTGTACTGTACTAGCTTGGGAAAACTTAACAGAGCTTGTGATCCAGTGGCAAAGCCTTTGAAATCCCTAGGATGGAGAAAGATGAAGGCTAATGAAAAACTGACTTTTAAAAAAAAAAAAAAATCAGTCTCTATTCAATAGCAAAATACTGCCTTGCAGTGTATCTTTTATACAACCAACTAGATTCAAAAGAATATAACAGTCAGTATCAGGAGTAAGGTGGGCATGAATTATATTTTGTACATGGATGAAGCAATTCCGCTGACAGGTTAATGTTAGCATTTATTTGGGGAAACTGGAAGATATGAGATCCAAACAAGATACTTCTTGTGTTACAAACAAGATTCAAATATGAGAGTGGAGCATACAGACATGTCTCTGTTAATGAAACAGATTCCTGCATCACAAAGAAGAACAGTTCAACATGCTACAGCAAACTTTTTATTCAGACTAACAATATGCACATGTGAAATGAAACATCCAGGTCAGGTAAGCCTTACATAAGTAAACTAAAACATTTTGAACTTTGAAGACTTCTTCCAAAATGCATCCAGGGATGACTTTTTGTTTCATCAGCCTCTATTTTGCTTATGAGTTTGCTTATTGAACACATTTATAGATTCATATTATTTCTAACATTCCGGGAGGAGTTTGTAAGCCAGGCTTATCTGCTCTCTGCTTGTCTCTCTGTTCTGCTGTTCTTGTCTGTTCCACAGTGGATTAAAGGAGCAGCTGCTTTTACTTTACCTATTGTAGGCAGGCACGCACAGCTACAGTAGGATCAGCTAGAGTAGAATTTACTCTTTTCTGCCTCTGGCTTTAATGCAGATATACAGTGGCAGCCCACTGCTGAAGGTCTGTGTTTGTCTAGCACTTTTTCGCTGTTCTCCCTGTGCCAGTGCTGCTAAATAAATCTTCCAGCTAGACAGAGGAAGATGAGGAAAGGATGATTAGATAGCATGAAATTCCTTTGTGAAAATAGAGCTTCACTGTCAGAGGTTTTGTTAACTGAGCTGTATGTGTACAGTTTGCCCTCCGCATCTACAAGTTTAATATTTGTGGATTTGATTATGTGTGGATTATTTGCCACCACTTCTGCTGCTACCCTGTGCCTTTTTTTTAATAGGGACGTCTCACCTCATGTTTACAGGCTCTGCAGGTCTCGCGAGACTGAGAGAGGCTTGAAGAGACTACAGACACAAAGAGAGGCTTGTAAGTCCCCATTAAAACTAGTGTAGGGCAGCAGTGAAGATGGGGGCGAGCCCTGCCAGCTGCCCACTTCTGCCTTGTGAAGGAACCTGCCACCTCAAAAGCAGAACTGGGCAGCTGGCATGCTCCCCACCACAAATGCAAATGTATTACGTACAGTACATTGGAATCCAGATTGTATTGTCCTTTTTCTGTGTGTATTAAATATGGTTTGGGTGGTCTATAGATAGTTGCTGTTTTCCTGCTTTGTTGGGGGGGGGGTCTTGTGCCCCACCCCTGTAAAGGTAGGGGAATGGCTGTATTTGCATCTGAACTAGTCGGAAGAAACTAGCTGCTTTGTCAGATTTGCTAAGCCCTGAAGAGGGGTGGGCCTCTTGTGTCTTTATGATGGACACTCGCTTGGCCAAATCTGCTAGATTTTAGCAACCAGGTAAGAATATGAGTCATATTCTTCATAGGCTCCTTTGCTGATGGTTCTTTACTGTTCAGGGATAAGTGAAAAGGTGCAGGATCTTAAATCTGCTATCTGGAATGATTCTGTAATTCACAGCAGTTTTTTTTAGTGAAGGCACTGAAGTGCATGCTGTACAGTATCTCATTAATTTAAACATTGCTCTTTCTTTCTTTTTTTCAGAAAAATTGGACTCAAAAACCTAGGGACCAATTTTCAATAGGCACATTAATCTTGGGTCATAAAATTGCAGATTCAGCATTCTGTAACCCGTGTTTTAAACTGTCTGGTTCTTCTGCTATTTTACAATCTTTCTCTGACATCTCTGGTCCTTCA
This sequence comes from Iguana delicatissima, assembly GCA_948472985.1. NCBI lineage: Eukaryota > Metazoa > Chordata > Lepidosauria > Squamata > Iguanidae > Iguana > Iguana delicatissima. The sequence continues at coordinate 442,457 of CAOKZL010001050.1, forward strand.
CTTACACTTGCAAATGATGGATAACCTAGTAAAGTCATGGCAGGTCTGAACCTGCATTCTTCTATGCATCAAAGCTTTCACCACTGTAATCCATAGGCTTGTCTTAGTGTCCCCCCCCTTTTTTTTTCTTTTGCATGTGCATCTCCTGTTGGTTTGAACTGCCTTTGTTGAGCTAAACCTAGCTTAACAGAGTCTTGGGGAATACTTATCCCCTGGATACTGTATTTCAACTACATGACAATTAATAGAAATTTTCCTTAGAATTTGGAAAGGATACTTTCTTAGATTACAGCTCCCAGAATCCCCAGCCCAGCATGGCCACTTTTCAGGCTCTGGCATTCTGATTAACAATAGTGGGACCAAGCTGACATCTGTAGGCCTTTGTTTTATCACAAGGGACTTGCTGTTGTTTTATCACAAGGGACTTGCTGTTTCCTGGAAGTGAAGAAATATATATGGAGGAGGAAGTTTGAACACCTTTGCCTGCCTTTCTTTCTTTCTTTCTTTCTTTCTTTCTTTCTTTCTTTCTTTCTTTCTTTCTTTTTAAGATTTTAAGATTAAGATTTTTAAGATTTAGTATTTAAACTTTGTATGTTAATTTTGAGAAGCAGACCTGCTTCATTAACTCTGACTGCTTTTCAAAATAAGATTAAACAGAAAACCAAACTACTGTGTCAGTAATATTGTTTTATTAACTACAGTAGTTTCCACAGCAAGGTCGTTGTAAAGTTATACATCAGAAGAGAAAAAGGCCTTAATACACTAAATTGTGGTATAACAGCTTGCCGCATCCTGTTGCAGTGGCATATAGTGTGTGTAGCAATAGAGAAGTTTCTTTTTCCAGATCTCTGCCTGGTAGTGTCACATGGCAAACCTGATTTTCTTAACTCTTTATGTTAGGTTTTTTAATATTCAAAATGCATTTTGTCAGTGGAAAGCTAAGTGTGACAGTGGAAATTATCAGTTTAACGGGCCTTAATCAGAGAGCGCATTGAGAAACTGTGGGTGTAATTGGCAAGTTCACCAGGGGGAAAAGATACTTTTTAAAAAAAATTGTGAACTTCTATATTAGGAAGGACTCTGCTCACTTGCAGGGATATAGGCTGCAGTATTGTACACATGTACTTGGGAGAAATTCACATTGAACTACATACTTCTTTTATATAGAATACAAAATGTATACATGCATAGAATTGCACTGTAAGTATTACACACTACAATGTCATGCAGTTTGGCCAAAAAATGATTTTGAGCATTGCAATTTTCTCCATTTCCTTAAGTTAACCTGTTAGTGAGATGAGTTCTAAATGAGTGTGGGAGATCTCAAAGAGATGTGGTTGCCAAATTAGCTTTTGTCTTGAGCAAGAGAACTTTTAGCGGGAGAATGCTTTGAAAGTAAAAACAGATATAGTGAACTATTTTTAAATGCTCAGTAAATCTTTACATCCTCTGGCATTTTGGAATCCATTGCCCATCTTTACATTTGAAATGAAGTTCAGAAATAAACAACATTTGGTACCATAAATTTTGCTTCATTTTGTATAATAACCATGATTTGCCTGTTGAAGCACAGTTTAGCTATCAGAAATGTATTCATTCATTAGAAGACATCACAGATTGAGCTATTTAAAGTAAGATCTTAGAACAGATGGAAACTGTGAGAGAAACATAGCTAGTTGGATTAATTCTGCTTTTGGTTCTTTATGTAGCATTGTTTTATATTTGACTAGGACTGTGAAACGGTAACCACTTACCTGAGGGTGAACCAATCTCACTGAATTTGGGGGACAAATCTCAGAGCTGTTATGTAGAGACTTCAGCTGTAAACTTTCCACTTCTCATTCAGTTGTGGGGTAGCCATCCAAAACATGACATTTTACTTTTGTTTGAGAGAATAGTTATTATTTTTGTTAAAGAGTGTTTGACAGAGCTTTTCTGTAGGTTTCTCTTAATTGCCTCTGTAGAAACCTGTGTATTGCCTTTGAAGTACTGATATAAATCCACCAGTTATATTTAATATGCATTTTAAAAAGATAACGTATTTGTATAGTATTCAGTGAGGGGCATTTAACTGTGGACCTCATTTGAGTAACAACAGCAGCAATACTTAAAGATGTTGCTTCTGCTGTTGTTGTTTCTCAAGCATTAGAGTACTTCCTTGTAGCTTTTGGCAGTCAGTAAAGGGTATCTTTCTTAAGGTATGTGTGTGTGTGTGTGTGTGTGTGTTTGTTTGTTTGTTTGTTTGTTCCAAACAGGTTTGGGAGTGGGGAGGCATCCTACCAGTGAAATTATAGTTTTAACAGTACATTTTATTTCTATTATGAGATCTATTGGCTGGATCATAAGTTGCCTCTCGCTCTCTCCTTCTGTCTCTCTCTGATGTCTTTAATTTGTCCAACATGGACATCCCTCTTTCTTTAGGGCTACAACAGATTCTTAAACCCAGTAGCACAAGTAGAAACAAAAGTAATAATACTGAGCCTTCTTTTTTATTTCACATTGAGAGAGCTAAACCCAATTGTTAGTCCCAACTAGAATAGATCCATTGAATCAAGAGACTTGTCAGCTCTTACTTCAGTTCTATTGATTCAGTATTGATTCAGTTCTATTGATTCAGATTGAGACTAACAGTTGGATTTAGCTCAGAAAACCCGGTAAGGGCTCTATTCCTATTGATGCATATTGATGCAATGCCAGTGGAAACCAGCCTGTCAATGCCCATAACGTCCAGGAACCAGGCATATGGGAGAGAATAACAGGATACTAAAGGACACTCCAACCCAGATGACTGGTTCCTGGACCTTAAAGGCTTCCACTTCAAGAGAGGTAATCGTACCGCTATTCTGCTTTGGTTAGACCTCATCTGGAATACTGTGTCCAGTTCTGGGCACCTCATTTCAAGAATGATATTGACAAGCTGGAGCGTGTCCAGAGGAGGGCGACCAAAATGGTGAAGGGTCTGGAAGCCATGCCGTATGAGGAGCGTCTTAGGGAACTGGGGATGTTTAGTCTGCAGAAGAGAAGGTTAAGAGGGGACATGATAGCCATGTTTAAATATCTGAAGGAATGCCATACAGAGGAGGGAGAAGGCTTGTTTACTGCTGCTCCAGAGACCAGGACAAGGAGCAATGGATTCAAGCTGCAGGAAAAGAGATTCCTCAGGAAGAACTTCCTGATGGTCAGGGCTGTCCGGCAGTGGAATATGCTGCCCCGGAGTGGAATCTACTTCTTTGGAGGTTTTTAAGCAGAGGCTGGATGGCCATCTGTCGGGAGTGCTTTGAGGGTGTTCCTGCATGGCAGGGGGTTGGACTGGATGGTCCCTGTGGTCTCTTCCAACTCTACATTTCTATGATTCTATGAAAAGAGATTCCACTTAAACCTCAGGAAGAACTTCCTGACAGTCAGAGCTGTTCAGCAGTGGAATATGCTGCCTTGGAGTGTGGTGGAGTCTCCTTCTTTGGAGGTTTTTAAGCAGAGGCTGGATGGCTATCTGTCAGAAGTGCTTTGATGTGGGTTTGTGCATGGCAGGGGGTTGGACTGGATGCCCCCTGGGGTCTCTTCCAACTCTATGATTCTATGATTTCTTGGCATGAAAAGTCCTGGACAGATTCCTGTGGGAGGGGAGGAAACTGTGTTGTCCAAGTTTCAATGAATGAAAACATTAGTGTGCAACTAGAGTGTGGGATCTTCCCATGTGGAGTGGGACTGCTTATGTTGCCTTGGGAACATGAGAATGAGTCACCCTGCAACAGGTTGCACAATACAAATGTTACATAAGAATTCACTCAAAGAATACATGTCCTACCAACAAAGATGAAGGAAACTGAAGTATCATTGCAAAGCTTCAAATACCACTCCAAAGACAGGAGCAGCACATGCACTAACAAGATACTAAAGGTGTCTGGTTCCAAATATTAGCTGACAATGTGTGTGCTTGCCCTTAAGCCAAGGGTAGGCAAATGGAGCTCTCCAAATGTTAGACTGTCACTTCCAGCACTCCTAGGATTCTTCACTGTTGGCTTTGCTAGTTAGGGCTGATGAGAATTGTTGGCCAACAGCATCCACTGGATGTACTTTGCCAGCCTAGCTTGACATGAAACTGAATATGGATCAGGTACATTCTCCCACCCAACTTAGGAAGTTTGGTTGGAGCTGCAGCATGACATTGCACATTTCTAATTTTCCAAGGTTGTTCAACAATGTGTTTCTCTTTATATCAGTAGAAAGTTTTCCACTGTAAGGAGTTACATCAAGCCGTAGGAGCCCCATTTAATAAGTCTGTATAGTACATTCATTGTTATATTGTAAGGCATCAGTGGAAACTCATGTGTAACCAAGGTATTCTCCATTGTATCCTATCAGGCCAAATGCTAGCTCTGTTAAGGCTTTATGGTATATGTTTGACTGTATTGATTGTAGCATCATTATATGCTAAATCAGTTGCTCTTCTGTTTCGAACCGTTTTTCATGTTTTGAGTACCAGTGACATGTACGCTGGAACTACCAGCAATAATATGCCAAGCAACTGTGTTCATGTTTATAGAAAACATAACTACCTGTGTTATTGTCCTTCATTGATCAAGTACATTCCATTAGAATGTAAATCTAAAGATTCTAGTGGATTTTAGGGAAAAGCAAAAAAAAAATACATTCTTGTATGCTTTTGGAGATATTTTCCTACACTGTTCTAGTTTTGGAAGAGAAAGTTTGTCTGGAGCCACAGTCAAGTTCAGGAACAGGCCACTCCCTGGGAATCTCATTCCAGCACAAACAGGCAGAGGTCCAAAGGGTTAGCAGTGGATGACATGGTCAAGGGCACGCTGTGATTCGGTTTGCAGATTAGGCAAACAAAGATAGGAGACATGGTCATAGAAGGCCTGGGGAACACTGTTTCAGGCAAGACAAGAAGTATTGCTATTCTAAACATGTGGCTCAGACCTGAGGAACTAAGTCTGGAGCCACAGGTTTTATAAGGCTAAGCCTTATAAGCATCAGTTCCTCATCTCACCTGGCCCAACTGAACTGATACGCTGTGATACTTTAGTTGGCCATTATATAGCTGTATATATTTAGCACAGGACAGATCAGGCTAATAACTCCTTCAGCAGAAAGTTGTTTGACTGACCACGTCCCTCAGTACCTTACATAGCATCTCAAAAGTAAATAGGTGTACCAAGCACTACTACTCCATTTTTCTATGCTGGCCTAGCCTCTGATTTAACTTGCTTTTTTTGTATGAAATGTGTGACAGATCTTCTTTTTTAAAAAAAAAAAAAATCAACAGTGTAGATCTCCAGGAAGTTTGTTTTTGATCAGCATGTCCCTCTCTTGCCCAAGCACACAGATTTATCTAAGCAGGAATGATCAACAACCCACAAGCAAAGGGACATGTGGGCTTTTCCAAGCAAGTTCCATGACGTGGGCATGTGTTTCCCCTTCCCTGTGATGTTAGGAAAGCTCCAAAGTGATGACAGCCTCACTGATGACATTTTGTCTATCTTAATGTAAATCGGGCAGTGGCAAAGACCATGGGGAGGCAGGGTGGAAATAGAAGGGATGTTGTGCGGCTCACTGTTGATGGCCTTTGCCAGGTTCAGTCATTTCCTGTCCATCTGCCAAAAATCACAAGCGATAAATGGACATAACTGGAGTGTGGGAAACAACCCAACCTAACAGTGTACTGTGGGAGGAGGGAAATGAGAGAAGAATCACGAGTAACAAAAACACACTACTGTCAGTCCTGCAAAGTAATGCTTAGATTATGGACATTGTTTACTCCTTTTAAAAAACAAAAAAGTCCCCTGTGAATTTCTTTGAATTCATGGTCACAACCTCAGAAGTATTCAGATGTGGAAAAAAAATTAATGTGTCTGTGCAGTTGGAAAAACAATGGATATTTATCAGTTTTACAAATTCTGCTTGTAAGCAAGCAAAAACAACAACTTTTGTCCCTGTCTTATTGCATCACCTCTTCCACTGCAGAAACACTGGAGTATGGGAATCCTATCCAAGAGTATCATAGCCATTTTCACACCTTCCAGGCAACATCCTGCAGTTCATGTGTTGTTTTTCAAATTGTGGTCAATTTCCTTGCAGTGAATTAGTCCTTCTGTTGCCCTTCTTTTGTTAATTATTTTTGCTTTAAGATGTATTTTGTGTTTGTTTGTTTGTTTGTTTGTTTTTGTATCTGACTTAATTTAGTGATGGAATACATGTGATACAGTACAACAAAGCCCATAGCATTACTTTCCTAACAGGAGCCTTAAAGCCGTACATAAGTTAGCAGGTCAGTTTCTTTGGGATAATGCTGTTCTTTTTGCATTTAGACCAGTCTTGATCTGCTATTTAATTGGCACTGTATGCTTAGCATCCACAAGCACAGAGAAACTGGCTACACTAATTCAAGGGTCTTTAAATTTTGCTTTCAACCAAATATGATATGGTAAGAATACAGTGAAATAATCTTTCTCTGCTTTTTTTTCTTCTTTGCAGTAAATGAAATAATACGGAATGACCTCTCCAGCACCAACGTCCATTCGTAACTGGCTGTCTTGTAATCTAGTTTTAAGCTTAACTGAGACAGTGGCTTCTGATAAGCAGAAGATAGTTCTTGGTACTACTCTGCTCTTCCGCTTCCTTGAATGTTTGGAACAATTACCTCTTCTCTTAATATATTTGTGTGTGTGTGTGTGTGTGTGTGTGTACGCACACACACGCATGCATATATGCATGTGTACACACACACACACACACACACACACACATATGAAACTGGATGGCTTCAGCTAAGAAAACACCTCCTTTTAAAAAGAAAGAAAAAGTCATCTCAAGGAAAATGGAGGAAATGGAATATTAATTGTGAGTTTCATGGATTGACATAGAAAATGTAACTGGCTCAAAAAATTTTGCTTCACTGGACTACAACCCTGAAAGTGCCTTATTTTGTCAGACTGTGGCATCAGGACATTTTATTGGCAACTCTGAATTTGCTGCCTCCCATTTCTGGGCACAGAAGCTATCTAGCATATCTAAGTATTAAGAACTATTTGAAAGTAAAAAGGTGTAGCTAAGTTGCATGATTTCTTCAACTCCCACTCCCTTGAACTCTAACATCATGTTGCCTTATTCCTGATGCCTTTTTAAAAATCAAGTTATCATCTGAAAAGTATATTTTTGAGCCCATCACATGCCATTGTTCATGAACTGTAGGATCGTTAATCATAGGAGCATGTTAATATTTTGACTTAAGTTGGGCTTCAAGTATAGCACAAGAAACCTGAACAGCAAAAAAATTAAGGTTGATGGACAAAAACATTGCAATCTGTCTTTTCCTCAACTGATTTATGTGTATGCATGTTCATCCAAACTAACATATATGCATATATATGTAATTTATATTGGGCAGATATACCTAAGTTGCCTTGTGAAGGCTTTGGATTTAGCAATAAATTTCTGCTTCTGAGAATGCAGTCCAGATCCTAGGCAAATATTCTTGCCAATTCTTATGTTGTGGATTTGTTATTTTTAAGACAATTATGCATTTTCTTTCCTCATGCTGATAAGCAAGCACTTTAGACAGTCAAGAAGGATGCATATGAAATATGTATTAATTACCAAATGACAAAAGGACGAGTTGAAACAATTGTAAATACTGCTATTGAAGAATGTAAAATATTGTGCAATTATGAAATTATTATTCCACTGAAGCCTTATAGCTGTCTTCTCTGTGTATAACAAATATTACCAAAACCAAACGCTTTAATATGCAATGCTGTATAGTATGTTTTCAGAGTAGTTCCATGTTTGTAGAGTACATATAGAAAATAAGCATGTAACGTAGTCTGCCTCATTGTATTTTGTACAATCAGTAGTGTTACCAAGTAGCTAGCAATGGCATTTTATTTCACATTGGAAAAAAGGAAAGAAAGAAAAGCATGGCTTTGTTTTTAAAAACATTTAAGATCAATATTGTGCCTTAGGAAACATGCATGAACTATGCCACTGTTACTAAGGTGGCAATCAAGTGCAGTGTACAATTAATGCAAACTGAACAGGTTTCACAAAAAGGTGAAACAGTCCTAACCATTTAGAAATATTACCCTGTACAATTATGTCTTACTTCATAAAGAAAAAACAAAAACAAATAAAAAGCCATATTTATAACATTTGCACATTACTGTGAAAATATAAGAATATAATATGGCTGTATGTAAATACTCATCTTACTGGTCCTTCTAATTGGCTGATTTTCCCAACTATTAAGCACCAGATATTTACCCTGTACTTAGCTTTGTAGAAGTTGCATGTATTTCTTTGAAACTGCCATATTATATAATAAAGCACAACTTTCTGCAGAAAGCTTACTTTTAGAAGGGTTTAGTTTTCCCCTCCCCACTGCTGGGAGGGGGGAAGTTTCATAAATTGATAAGCTTTTTTATGTGATACATTGAATATATACTGTATAGTGCAGGCACTTCCATTTCAAATAGCTTTCAGTCTGCTCATGTTATTATTTTGCAAGCCACCGAGAACTGCTTCAGTATAACTTCCATTCTCAGCAACAGGAACGTGTGCTGGAGTTGCACTCGGTGGATCATACCATATTTTTGGAAGAACCTTGCCAACAGGATTGCTCTTTTTTCATGTTTTCTGCATTGAAAGGATGTAGTTGCCAAGACAGAAATGGAGATCCAGTGTAATGCTCAGATGTCCAGTTCTCTCACTTTTCCTGAAATGTCAACAGAGTGCAAATGGAGGAACCTCCGGGTATGCCAGAGGATTTTTGACTCAGCTACAGAAATATCTTGGGTGAGGTTCTGACCACACAAGCACCGCTGTGTTTGCATTTCAGCAATAAGTTTAGCAAGATAATCACATGTATTGCTTCCAGTATGTCACACCTCCTACTTTGTTACTGTTTGTTTTTATTTTCGCCTTTAAGCTGTTTTGGAATTTTGTTAAATTCAAGCCTAGCTCTTAAAAAAAGACTATGCATTTCTTGTATATGTATTCATGAATAAAACCTGTATCAGAAACTCTGCTCTGATAAGAATGTTACATTCATTTTTTATGGTTTGTTTCTATTTGTGGATTTGAGGGATCAACACCTTGTGGAGCAGAATGAGGTGAGTATAAGGTGATGCCATCTTGAAGTGGTAGAACACATGGCATTGCTGAAGACATTTTTGAATGGCCCTATAGAAGATTACTTTTTGGACAGGAAATTCCTTGGCCATGTTGTTAGTCCAAAGAACTAACTTTCCCAAAACTCTGGGATGGAGGGAAGAAAGAAAGAAACAGCGGAAACTTCCCATTAAGAAGAAAACTAGTAAACTCAGCTAAAAGGTTGCTCCTTGATATACTAATCTTCTGGTGAAGTGTTTTTGTGGGGTGGGGGTGGGGGAAGAGAACTGAAAATGGGATTCTCACCCCTGCACTGTGACCTAGTATGCTTCACTCTCCCGCCTTGTCTGCTGCCTGCCAAGACCAGGCCTCAGTCATTCTTTCCAGAGGAAAAAATAACATGTATCAACTTTCCAACATACGCACTTGTTGCAAAACAGGCAGATTCTTCCTTCATGACAGTGCACTTGATTTCAGACCTTGGAAAAGTTACCTTTCAAGACTATAGCTCCCAGAATCTTTCCACCAGCATGCCAGTGGCTAGGATATTCTGGGAGTTGTAGTCCAAAAAGAACTTTGCTTTATGTAAAGCAGATTTTCCTAAGATGGAGTGGATCATTTAACATGCTGCATTTGTCAAATATGGTACCTCGGCCACATTTGCAGAGAAGAAATAAGCCCAGTTTTGTCCTGGTTTCTTCTGAACAAGCTATGCTCTGATTCACACACAGCCCGTTTGTTCAGGCTTAACTCCTTCCTCTGATATATTCTTCAACATTTCATAGATAAAAATGGGGCATGTTTGGCCAACCAAGAGCAGAATATGGTCAAGATGGCAAAACATATTAATGGGGAAGAACGAGCAAGCTAGAAGGAGTTGCAGCAGTTTGCCTTTGCCTGAACTGCCTGGGAAGGGCAAGACTGTGCCCCCTCCAAACTACTTTTGCACCCTGAACTCAGTTTGCAGCAGCTGAAGTAAGGTGAGGACAAATGGGGAAAGTGGGAGGGTGAGAGAGAATCTGAGACATGTTTAAAACAACTGAAAATGTGGGACAACAGAGAATTTATCAAGACTGTCCCTGCCAATTCAGGACAGCTGGAGAGTATATTGTAATATAACTGCCTAAAAGGGCCAGGAAATATTTCTTCAGTGCCTTCTGTGAACCTGAACTCCTAGTTTGTTGTCCTTTAACAAGACGATTTCCCCTCTTTCTGCAAGTCTTGTAAGCTCACAAACAACCAGGCCCAGAATTTTATTCCATTCTTGATGCTTAGCCTTTCAAGAAAAGTAAAATGTTATTATTCATATTGTTAGAAAAGTTTGAAACTTTGTAAGACCTAAGCATACTAGCCATACTCAGTCTCCTTTTGATGGCAAGGCAAATGACAGGAAGAACAGATCTCCTCATTTCTGAGCTAGCATGGCTTGTATAGCACAACGGAGACTGGTGGCTTCTATGTCAGTGGGACACTGAATCTATCTGTGTTTTGATCTGAACTTTAATGGAGCTAGATTTCAAATCTTGGGAATAGGGTTCAAAACCCTCGAGAGCTGCTTTAAAGTTTGGGCTGATACTTGGAGTAGATTCACGCCACCTGCCTTAACCGGTGGAGAGTTATCAGCTGAAACATTTTGTGCAAGGAGATCTTGGTTGCTTTGGGTTTTTTGTCTCTTTGCAGTTTCCCACAAACTAGCCAAGACTAACAGTATTGTGGAAGACTCAGGACAAAGGGAAGTGCTTCACACAGTTCATAAACTGTGAAATTCCTTGCCTCATGACGTTGTGGTGGCCACTCACTTGGAGACCTTGAAAGGGGGACTGGACTAATTCACAGAGGATGTGGAGCTCTGGAGGCTTTAGCAGGGTTTGGCACACTTTGAAGGACTCAGAATGGTTGCTTAGGGGCCAAGGGTGGTTCACAGGTTGTATTTTCCCCACCCCAGGTCTATAGAAGTTTCACATACTGAACACTTAGTACCACTTAGTAAAGCATTTTTTAAAAAAGACATATGAAAAGATTATGAATGATTAAACAAAATCAAACCACTAAGCAAGGCAGCTAACTTCACCTTTAGACCTATACATACAATTAGTTCATCAGTAGCATTGGCCTGCTTCTGTTACATTCTCCTACATTTTGCAAGAACTTCTTTTTGTATGCTGTCTGATACAGCATATTTTCAAACAGCTAATTGGCCAATGGATATCGCCAGTGGAATGAGTATGCTGGAGGTCTGAGCAGTGAAAGCTCTTCCTTTTTCCCAATTTGGCATGAAATTGCCTAGCAGCCTCCCTCTCTATTCGGCACACCCTGGTGCCTCAAGCGGAAGCTGTGTATGTGTGTGGCATTGGAAGGGTCTCATTGCACAAGAAGGAACTGGAAACCTCCTTTTACAATCGTGAAAAAAATGGCATAGCAGAAGACCAGAATATGTCACCAACAGGAATCTAGCCATAAAGTGTACCCCTATATACATATACACAGTTTTAAATACATGCAGGTACTGATTTCATCTTTTTCTACTCTCTGTTCACATGTATAAATCACTGCTATCTTCTAAAATATATGAGCAGATTCTTTTTGTGTGCTACCAATGTGCCAGATTCACCATGCATGATTTGTGCCCAAGAAGTGGCAGGCAAATCACATCATCCCGGAAGCATTCCTTTTTCCATATACACTATTTGAATTTGAATAGCAAACACTCTCTTAAAAGGTTGGCATTACCAGTTCATTGTCCACAATTATTTACCCCCTCCCCTCCGCCAAAGGAATTACCAACCAGGGCTGGGTCACACTATAGATGCATTAGTGCATATAAAACATTAATTCCTTGCAAATATTGCAGAGGACGAAGTGAAAATAAGCAATCTTAATTACATGGTGGATGTGGGACATTGACCTAAGAACCAAGTTTGGCTCAACTTGCCTTAAGGCATGTACATGTGCCCACTTCAACAATGTTCTCACTTCTGTGCATGTAACAGACACATTCGTTTTCACCAGTGACCTGACCCTCATCAGCCATGCCTAGGAATGAACTGAAAAAGGTATCTATGATGGCGGTAAGCTTTACTTCGAAAGAACGTACAACACTGATGGACCAAGCTTCTTCCCAAAGATTTGGAAATTGATTTGGAAAACTCCCCATACTTGGCAATGAAAATCTAAGTATAACAAAGTAAATAACAATGTTCTCTCCTGTTACGATGCTCCAAATTGTTGCCTATGGTGGTGGTTTCACACTACCTAATGGAAGAGCTGGCCCTGCAGGTATTTTTACTAAATTCCAGGCACCACAGTTCAGGGCTTATGCCAAATATTTGAAATGACTCAATGGAGTGCTTCACAAGTCATATCCATTAAGGAAAAAAATGGCAGGAGTGTCCGCCATAGGAAACCTATAATCATGTTTTCAAAACATAAATCCACTGTGATTGAGAGGAAGTGTTGAAGCTGCATTCAGCACTGCTTGCATTGAGCAAGAGACTGGCAACTGCCATGATTCCATGGTTTTCTGAAGGAGGAATCATAGAATCATAGAGCTGGAAGAGACACAATGGCCACCGAGACCAACCCCCTGCTATGCAGGAACACACACTCAAAGCACCCCCAGCAAATGGCCAGCCAGCCTCTATTTAAAAACCTCCAAAGAAGGAGACTCCACCACAAAGGAAACCATAGTCATCTAGCCCAAAGCCAAACCATAGGTCCTTCTCCAACACCACTGTAGTTCATTAAACAAAGTTGGGTTAGGGCAGGAGATGAAGGGGAGACAAAATGAGAGAGATGGAATGAGAGTAAGCAAACATTCATTCTTTTAAGATTTATTCCGGAGTCCAAAAAATGTTTTGTACAAGCAACTATAAAGGTATCTTTGGTTACTCTGATTTTGGCAATAGAGCTTTTTCTCATGGAAATTTCTTTTTTCCTTTTTAAATGCACTTAGAGTGTTTATTCACACTACACAACTGCAGCATTTGGATACCACTTTAATGTTCTGAATTCATCCTATAGTATGCTAGGAACTGTAGTTCTCTCTTGCAGACAGCTCTAGTGCTGTAGTTCAGGAGAGGGCATTACAGAATTCTGAGTCCCTCAGACTACAAATCCCAGGATTCTGCAGGATGAAACCAAGGCAGATAAACCGATACTGAATTGCTATAATTGTGTAGTGCAGATACATCCTAGGAGAGCAAAGTAAATAATTCCTCCTCTCTCTGACTTGGCTGTGCAATCTTTTGTGGCAAGCAATTATCATTATCTCTTTGGTCCTCTGTTCTTCCTACTGCATTAATCTCTGTTATGCACAGAATACATTTTTCCCTGCCTCTTAGTCTAGAAAGACTAGTTGTTTTAGGGCTGGAATTCTTCTAAACAGTAGCTTTCTCTTCAGTAATTAAAGATCCATATTAATATATAGTCATTTGATGTTTTACATGACAGAAAAAAAATGTGGTGCTGAGTGTAGTATTTACAGGGTATAAACCTCTGGTCTTCAACAAAGGACTCATCTGTCAGGATAGCTACCTATAGGTCTGGTAATTGACCTAAAACCTCAACATTTCCCTTTCCTTTCCCCACACCCAGCATCACGAGATTTAGGAATAATAAACATTCCATCCATTTTCGACTGACGCACTTCAACACAGGCATCAGATTACGCTGTAACACTGTAAAATATAACTGTTCATCACTTCTGTAAGGTGACAGAGAACACAGAGGGGTTATTATTTACCATGTAGATCTGATTTTTATCTCTCTAATGCACTATTGAACTATTTGGAAATTAAAGCCATTAAACTAAGCCAACTGTAGCTTTTAGTAGCTTTGTCTGCCTCTGCTCTGTGTCCACGTTGAAGCTAGAGATGCCTGGACATCACCATATCTCTGGCTGACCTCCCTGTACTTCTGTATGAGATCTACAGACAGATGCTTGATCGCTATTTTTTCACATGCATTGGAGGAAATTAAAAATGGCTACAGTTCCCTCATCGTATAATCAACACACTGGTTTATGCTCATTAAATCAAACTAATGTGTGCTATAGGGCCACCATGGTGTAATGGTTTAAGTGTTGAATTAGGCCCCTGGGAGAGCAGGGTCAAATACCTTCTGTCTTGTGGAAACTCACCAGTTGAATTTGGACAAACCACACTCTCTCAGTCTAAGAGGAAGACAATTGAAAACCTCTGAATAAATTTTGTCAAGAAAGCCCTGTGATAAGAGTCCTTTTAAGACAGTAATATAGCAGCTTGAGTGTTGGACTATGACGCTAGGGGCCAGGGTTCAGTTTCCTGCTCAGCCATGGAAGCCCAGTGGGTGACCTTGAGTGCATCACACACTCTCAGCTCTAGAAAAAGCCATGATAGAGTTGGCTTAAGGTTGCCATAAATCAGAAACAACTTGAAGGCAAACAACAACAACAATGAAATTAAGTGTCTCTCAGAGTGCATAAAGCATAACCCTCAATGAACTGCACATTATGAGTTGGGGAATCTAGGAACTGTAGCCCAAAAAGTAACTTTACAAGGCTCTGAATAGCTTATTCAGGTTCAGATCTTCATTTCATTCTTTAATGATTCCAAAACCATAGTGAGGGAGCCTGGCTTCAGGGGCCACAGAATGCTGATTTCTGCCCAGCAGTTAAGCCAACATTCACTGTCCTTTTTTCTTATAAATCTCCCATTCCTCTTATTCCTCATCTTCTAGAATTACCTACAGCGATGATATCCAGGCGGCAACTGACAGAAAACTGTGCGATGTCTGCCAAATGAACAGTCTTTGCTAAGCTGCTCTCCCCTACTTACATCATCCTCCAGGAAAGCAACATAAAAAGAAGCAACTTCAGCCTCCTAAACTGACGACTGCAGCTTTCTTGCTACTGACACTGGGAGGGCCTTCCGGTTTAGCCTTGGTTTTGGGAAGGAGCTATCCACTTGTTCTGAAATGTCAAAAAAATGCAACTTTATGCACACAGATTTAGTGTCAAAATGGCAATATTCACAACCGCCATAATCTTTGATCATGGGCCGTGTTGTCTAACAACATCTGGAAAGCCCTATTTTGAACAAATTTGTTATGGTGTGCTTACTACACTCCATATCTGAAATCAATGCAGGAGTTTGTTATAGAATAAATGAATTTTGCTTATAGCAGTCAAAGAAAAACACACAGTGACATCTATACTTATTGAGGCAAGTGGACTCACAGTTCAGTCCTTGGTGGAGGGACAGAAATGTGATAGGTACACAGATATCCCCGCTGTTGTCTGTAAAAATGATGGAAATTATGAAAGAGGGAGATATTCAATACTGCTTCTTGTTCTACTATTGTTTGGCTTAGTCCCCAGTTCCTTGTGAGTTTTTATTTCTGAGGTAGAATCTAGGCTTGAGAGAAATGTATAAAAACATAATGCCTAGAGTCCTTCTGAGAACATACACACCGTCATCCCATGCGTCCTTTTTTAGATGTAGCACGGAAGGTATTTATGCAACATCTCAGACTGTTTCCATGTGCTAGGGCACGATGGCCATTTACAGACCAAGAAAGGATGGCAGGAAAATCCTAGGAAGTAGACAGAATCTTTAGCCACTTACTGGTAGAGCTACCATATTTTGAAAAGCGAAAAAAGAGGACACATTTACTGACTAATTCAAATCACCGGTCCCCAGTGATGTAGACTTGAGTCGATAGACTTGGACTCAAGTCAGATTTAAGTCACTTCAGTGACTTGACTCGGACTCAACCCGGCCATAAATGATGCACTGATTCGACTCGACTCAACTCGACTCGAGACTTGTATATTTTTTAATGACTGACTTGCTAAGGGCCAGTTACCCAAGGGCCAGTAACATAACACATTCATCCAGAAACCTTGGGGCTTTGAACAACACCTCTATCTCTTTTTGCCTACTGGTCCCATGACAATCTGTCTCAAGCTCAAAGTATAGGCGCATTTCTCAGTGGGGAACAGCAAACAGATTAGGCAATGGATTTGAGGCAGGCTTGAGGTCTCCTCAGCAATCTGTCCCTATCCTCCTCTGCATATCAGAGGAGCTTTCTAAAATATTTCCTAAGATCAAAAGGTAAGACTCACTCCTAGTGTGCAGGGTGCGTTTCTCAGAGTGGAACAGCAAATGTGTGAGGCAGTAGGCTTGAGGAGGAAGGATCCTTCCTTCTAAAGCTTTTGAATCTTCAGTAATAGGGAGTAAGATAGGATCCTATTCCACACTTCCGAAGCTGCAGATGGCAACATTGCAAACGTGGAGAGCTGACTCTGCTTAAATTGCTGAAACTGACTTTATTTCACTCTATCCAATAATTATGGAATTTTGGTTAGGGTACAAAGTTGGCTTCCAGACTTGAGACTTGAGTTGAGACTTGGAGTAAAAGACTTACATACATCATTGCCAGTCCCTATGACAATGCTCACTTTAAACACCCCTACTATATAAGCTGTGATAGGAGCTAATAGAAATATTGCTAATCTTCATTGTATTTAAATAACAGCCATTTTAATTTATTATTCAGCAACAATTAATAATACCAACAATTGATCTGGTTACCCAGCAATATCTCAACACAATCTGGAATTAGAGGCCCATCCCTTGTGCCTGTTCATCCACTATTCAGGTTCCCACAACAATCCTCTGATGTAGGCTGACAGCAGAGAAAACCGTCAAGGGGACCAAAAAGAAGAGCTATAAATGGTGAAAGGGACAAAGGACAGAAGGTAAAAGGAGAAGGGTAAAGGAGGAAGCTAAACTTCCAGGTATTCTAGAGCAGAGAAAAGAAACTCACAACCATTTCATACCATGCAGCAGCTTCTTCCTTGCCAGAGACCCTGTCACTCCATTCTCCTTTCCCCATCTAATCTTTCTAGCTGAGTCTCATCTACAGAGTGATGATATTAAATTTACAAGCTATAATCTTGTCCATCCCTCATGACAGGATGTTGTCCATATGGTGCTTCATTTTCTCTCATATATTCACAGTAATTAGACTTACAAGTGTTATTTGCCTCTTAGTTTCAGAGACAGGAGGACCTTGTAAAGAAACTTGGAATTTTCCCCCCAAGAAAGTAATTTTAGCTCTGAGAAAGAAGACACGTTCAGGAAACAGAGAACGTATGGTAAATCCTATTCAATGGGGAACCAGACACTTTCTTCTCCCAGCTCCAGGACTGTGGTTGGCTGCTCTCTGGTTGCCACCTGATATACTCTGCCCCCAGCAGAAAAGGGTCCTTGATGTGCACCCCGGCAGGTGGAAGCTGCTTTCCAGGGGCAAGAAGGATATGGAACTGTGCAGCTGGAGAGTTACACTCCATGCACATGATAAAGAATCTCCGCCAGAATGTTTTAATTAAAACATTTGTCATACTGGTGGGAAAACATACTAGAAGAATCCAAATGTCATGATAAATTATCAGGGCTGGATCGCAGTTAGCTGGTATGAATCAGCTGCCTCAGGAAGCAAGGAATGGGGTCAGAGAGGAGAGGCAAGGTGACTGTGGGCAGAAATGTGTGTATCGCTCATCCTGCCCTGCACTCCCAAGCTAGCCTGCTGCTCTCAGGGGCAATAGAGTACTTTGTCCTGTCATCAGAGCTGAAGTAAGATTCATTTACTAGTGCAATCAGCTTCTGTATGTAGAAAGGATGGAATGGCATCTTGTTTCTTGACTCAGACTGCAGAACATCTTGGGGCAACCCTGTAAACCATAGTTTATTATGAGAATGAAACTCAGTAAGATTCACACTCACTTAATCAACTGCGCCCCCATCTTCTGACCTAGTATGGCCAGACAGATGACACCAGAAGTTCGTGCTCCTGTTAAAATAATTTGATATATCAAGCTGGCTTGTGTTACCCTGATTTCTGGGGGTCCCAAGAGAGACACCTCAATATGCTCACAATATGGGGAATTAGGAATTAGCTCAGAGCACTTGTTGGCAATGCGAAAGGCAGGGTAACTTAGCAGGATCTTGGAACCCTATGTATACGGGGTTGGGCTGCGCCAAGAACTAGGCAAGTTGTTCAATTTAAAGATTTTATTGTAATGTCCACAATTCAGCACACACAGACACACACACTCACACACTCATCCAAGAACTATGGAAGCAGAAAGTGAGGAAAATTGATAGGGGTTTTGAGAGGATTTCTGGGGTGACACTCCACCTGATCCTGCAGTCCGGGAATAGAGAGATAGAGAGTGATGCTGGGGTTCGTAGTAGCTCAGCACGTGGAGGCTGAGGGAGGTTCGCCAGACAGAGCGGCAGCAGTTCGGGATGCAAGGCACAAGTGTTCCGACAAGAAGCTCAAACTTGGGGGTTTCAGAGGTAAGATTGTACCTGGAGGCTAGCTTTCTCCTGAGGAGAACAATATGGGTTGGAGTGGAGGCAAAGCTTCCGAAAGGTCAAAATCAGATTTGATGAGATTTAGCCAGCATAGAACAGTATGCAGATGAGGAGCGCTTAGCGTTTGTATAGAGCAAACAGTTTGGGGCTGAGAGTCCTTGCATTTGCTTAATGGTCGGCTGTGTCTGGAGGGCACTACTGACTGTGCAGCAAAAAGTTGTTTACTGGCCTAGACCTAGCTTGCATAATTAAGGTCATATGCTGTGCCTGCCTACACAGGCTCTCCGTGACCCTTTCAGACATGTGGAGTTCATCTTATGGAGTGCCATGTGGAAATATTAACCACAACCAATATGAAATTGTAGACCTTGGGCTCAGGCTAGACAATCACAGTAACACCTGTTTCAGGAAACCAAAATTAAAATTAACCATAGTTTAAGGATTGGACATAATGCTTAACTGAAGTTAATTTTTAAAGAAAAAAATGGAAGTGAAAGCTTCTGATCTCCTTGTGGATGCACTGGAAGAGGAGAGGGGTGTAAGGGGGGATAACAGACTAGGTGAGCACATCTGTCTCAAGCTCATTGTTATTCACATCATGATAAAGTATGGTTTATCATATGATGAGGTCTTGACCCAGCACATTGTTTGTCTTGCAATTTGGTTTGTTTTCATATTACTCAGAAGTAAACTATATTTCACTACAGTACACTATAAAGGTCTGAAACAAAGAAAATGGAGACATGGCATGTATTCCTTGATTGCATGCAGCATTCACTGCCAGGCTGCTAAAACTGAGGTTCTGAGGCCAGCCTTTTCTTGAGCCTTTTTATGTTTCTCCAAGAATCAGGAATCCTTTCTACCCAGTGAGCATTTTTAATTGCTTGATCAGTTGCTTGGCAGAAAGAACTATTGCTGTGTTGGCTCATGATATAGTTGATACAAAACAGTTAAGATGATTTTTTTTATTACCATCCTATCATCTTTACATGGCCATCAGAAGTTACTAACAATACTGTGTTGTCCGCAATGTTGCGTTCTTTATATAAATGAGAATTATGTATCCTAGTCTTGCTTGAGTTCTATGTTTCTCAAGTGCTTGTTTACCCATTGCACAGACAGGTGTTTACTCAGGGAGAAAAATATGGTATCTTCCTGTGCGCTCACACACACACACACACACACACTCACACTCACACACACACAAATATATCTGACAGAGACTGAGAGAGAGAAGGCAGGGAGAGAATTTCTTTTGGTAACAGGAAAAGTTCTAGCATATATGCCAAGCTTGGTCAAGAGTTAACTTTTATGAAATCAGCAGCAATTGGGTGCTATGGAGGAGTACCAGGGAAGTCAGGGGGTTGCAAGAACAAGCTGTTTCAACTAGTCAGAGCTTGGGCTATGTTCAACCAAACATGAAACTTCAGGGGAAAAAAATTAAAGGAACTATGCAGCAGAGCAGCAAAAAGTTGGCAATATGCATACTTTATTTAGAATCATCAAATCATAGCTCTGGAAAGGATCCCAAGAGCCATCTCATCCAACCCTCTGCCAATGCAGGAACTTGCAGCTAAAGCAACCTTGAGAGATTATATAATAGAGTAGGACTTCTCAGAGAGACCATCTAATCTACTTACTGCTCCCTGACATCAGAAGAGGCTGAAGCTGGGTGCTTGGCTTAGTTAAAATATGCTTAGAGGAGGCATGCTGTGGGGAGGAGCAAGGAAGCCTATAAAGGATTGGATACCAGCTCAAAGGGCTGGCAGAAGTTGCAAGATGGCAGATATGATGAAAGGTGGGGTGACTGCAAACTTCTTGACTTGCATCAGAAAAGAGTGGAGGGCTGTTACCCAGGACTCATCCAGTTGTTTGACTGAAGAGCTCCTCTTGAAGCCTTGCTTACTGCAAGAATGGGGAAATTCCATCCCAGAGACACTTAATCAGCTAACAAATCTGGTAGAGGAAGAAGAGGTACTCAGGCCTGAAACAGAGGCTTAGGCCCTTTCTGCACCGGGCTATTAAAATGGTGCAGAGCAACCTTCGACGGAAGTCTTCTGCACCGTGGAGTGGACTGAGGCGGACTACTTTTTGTAGTTCCGCACCTCAGTCCGGTTCGGAGCGACCGGAACTGATCGCACAGCGTGCTTTTTAAAAACCTCTTTTAAGAGGTTTTTAAAAAGCACAGAGCGCGCGACTCTGTGTCGCTCCGTCGCTGCGATCTGGTGCAGATTTGCAGATGTGCACTAGTGCATGCCTGCAAATCTGCGAGGGGCGGGCTTTAGGCTGGCAAGCTTCTCTGGTCAGTGGAGAGCCTCCACCAACTGGAAGCCACCATTTTGGACACTGGAGCAGTGCGGAGCAACAAGCTCTCACTGCTCCTTGTCCTGACGGACTCGCCCGGACGCTGAAGAAATCCGGTGAGTCCCGTTTTTGCGCGGTTCCTTTCCCACATGCAGAAAGGGCCTTAGAGAGACTCAGGAGACAAGCCCCTCTACTAAAAAAAATAATAGACAAGTTGACAAGGAAAAGAGAAATGCAAGAGTACCTTTTCTTATCTTTCTTATCTTCTTGGTCAATCTGTCTGAGTGCATCCACACTGCACAATTATAGCACTTTTATGCCACTTCAACTGAAATGGCTCCATGCTATGGAATCCTGGGATCTGCAGTCTAGTGAGGGACTTAGAATTCTTTAGTGCACTCTTTTGAACTAAAGCATTAAAGTTGGCTGGTAGAGATTTCACAAAACTACAAATTGCAGGATTCCATAGCATGGAAAGTAGTACGACAGTAATACAATTGTGTAGTGTGGATATGTGGATACATCATTTGTTGGGTTATTTGTGCTTTCTCTTGATCACTTCGACTAATTATCTCAGTCTATCCCCCTCCTCATTTTCTCACCTGGCACCTATCTATTTATTCCCTGCCAGGTAATCATCCTGAAACCATTTACTTACACACTACTGAGACTCAGCCTTACCTTCCCAAGTCAGTCATCCTGAAATTACTTACAAACTTTGTACAGAGACTCCTGAAGCAACATACTCAGTCCATCCAGAGCCACTCATCAAACCGGCTGCCTGTTGTCTTTCTAAGCTTGGAAGCTATTCTCCCTCCTTAGGGCCTTTCTGCCCTATGCCGTTGTAGTGCTATTCTCCCACTTTCAACATCCTGTGGAATCATGGGGTTTGCAATTTAGAGAGGGGCCTTTAGAATTCTCAGCCAGTGAGCTCTTTGGCCTCAGTAAACTAGAAACCCCAGAATTCCATGGGATGTTGAAAGTGGAATAATAACATTATAACAGTGCAGGACAGAAAAGCCCTTATTTCTCCATGATACACAATAAGAACATCTCAGTGTCTGTTTCTTGGCCCTGGAAGGCTAGGAAGGCTTCCTCCTTGCTGTCAATCCCTGAATAGGCAAAGTTTTTTTTGAAAAATTCCAACATGCTTTTGAGAACTAAAGGTTTAAAAGAAAGGTATCAGAATCATATCTGACCTGTTATGTTATATCACTATGTACACCTAGCTATGAAGCAAAGGCACTAAGAAACCCCTTGACTGAATTGCGAAGATCATTAATGGGACACCAGCAAGAGCTCCTGATGCACCTTGGTCCCAATGCACATTGGTGTGCAATGCATATTGGTGCACAAGGCACATCACTACATGAGGTGCATCTGTGTGCCATGTGGACTGAGTGCATTGTGCACCGATGTGTATCAGGCAGCAATATGCCTTGTGCACCAAGGTTCATCAGGCACTTTTCTGGATCTACTACATGGTAGTGTAACAGCAGCCCTTAACTGGATATGGACAGAATACAATAGCGCAATTCTAATTCTCATAGACATAAATCCACTCACAAAAATGTAAGGCCTCAACAGGATTCCAGCTAGGGCTTTTAAGAGTCTGCTATACTGTTTTGATTGTACTGCTTTTTAACATGTTTAACTGTATGCTTTAACTTGTTTTTAGTATAGTTAATGGTTTATATTCTTTTAACTTTTTTTCCCTTTTTTGGTATGCTATTACTATACTGTACTTGATTGATTCAGATCATTGCCACAGTTAGATAATGTCTGTGTTTTCTTTTCCAGCTGTTTGTTCATGAGGGGAAAGGTCAACAAGTAGGCCCTGAGCACTGCTCATAAGGCCAGCACTTCCAGGCCCCTGAGCGGCATCAGCAGTTCTTCAAAATAGACTGTTGCCAATACTTGAAGCCAGTTTGGATTGCAGGAGGCGTGAGAGATGTTGTCAGGCTTGAGTAAAGGGGAGTCAAATATGTATTGAAGTCAGACTCGCTAAGGATGGAATAATCAAAGTCATCAAAGCTCAGCACATAATGGTTCGAGACAAGAGGTCTAGCAAATATCGTTCTGCTATCATCATAACCACAAGGGCTACTGGATGTGGTTCTTAAATACGTTTAAATTAGCAAAGAGTGCTTGTCATTAATCTTTTATAATGACTTCTGGGAGGCACAGTTCATTTAAACATTTTACATTTTTATTACTTATGTATGCAGGGCAGCAATTAAAGCTGTCGTGGTCACATAATGAAGACTAATGAAACCAAGAGTATAGTAGATTTTCATTTGCTGTCAATCTGAATTATCCATCTCTGCCCAAAGTGTGTTTATAGAAGTTGCAATGGGCAGAAAAGTCAGCATTGCCACAACTTTGTGAAGTTCAGAACTGTTCATATTAACATGTTGATGAAATATATACCTATGATAACATCCGAAGAGGGCCTAAATACCCTAAGGCACCATATCCTGACCATATTCTTGGAAGCTAAACAGGGTCATCCCTGGTTAGTACTTAGATGGGAGACCACCAATGAATACCAGCTGCTGCAGGCTATATTTCAGAGGAAGGAACTGGCAAAACCAACTCTGAGTATTCCTTGCCCAAGAAACCCTATGAAATTGATGGGGTCACCATAAGTCAATAGGCAACTTGAAGGTACACTCACACACACGAAACATTATAAGCCAATTTTCAGAACTGGCTGTAGCAAATCAGATATCATGGCATGTAGAGGAGCCTCCTGTAAAGCAAGCTAATCAGGTGTCAAATTCTTCATTTTATAGCTACCACATGAATGACATTTGAGACTATGCTTGAGAATCAACAGACTATATTCTGGTGGAAGGCCACAGATTCTCTAGACCAGTGGTTCTCAACCTGTGGGTCCCCAGATGTTCGTGGACTTCAGCTCTCAGAAGCCCTGAGCATTGACCATAGTGGCTGGGGCTTCTGGGAGCTGAAATCCACGAACATCTGGGGACCCACAGGTTGAGAACCACTGCTCTAGACTTGCCCTAGGGCATTTATGTTTCAGCCACAGAGGTTGTTGTTGGAGTTCAAAACCCAGAATGCCACGCCATTTGTCATGCTGGCTGGGGATTCTGGTAGACGAAGTCCATCAAACATCTGAAGTTCACCAGTTGAGAACCACTGCCCTAGGGCAAATCCAGGAAACCAGCGGCCCTCCATCAGCTCCCACTAGTCTGCTTGGGGAGATGATTTAAGTTAATAGTACTGGTGGGCCAATATGGTGCAGTGCAAGTGTTGGAACAAAACTCTCAGAGTTCAAATCCTTACTTGGTCATGGAAACCAACTGGCTGATCTTGGACAAGTCGCATCATCTCAGCCTCAGAGGAAGGGAATGACAAACCCCCTCTGAACAAATCTTGCCAGGAAAATCCCATGATAGGTTTGTGTTAGAGTTGCTAAATTAGAAATGGTTTGGAGGCATGCAACAACAACAACAAACAGTCCTGGTGGAGAGCGTTAAAATGTTGTCCCCCAGCACCATAGGTCCAATCCATATCTCACTCCTGCATTTGCTTTTTAACCGAAGAAAAGAATGTAGTCCATAAAGGCACCAGAAAAGTGTTTGTATCTGTGGCAGAACAGCGGAAGAGTGATACTAAGGAGCAACTCAGAGGACAGAATCCTGTAATGAGCACTACTAGCATACACACATATACCATTCTACAAAAAAACATATGCAGATCAATCTCTCTTTCCTCCTCCACCTCTCAGGTCTCTGAATCCCATCACAAAACACAAAATCCCTTTGCCCTGTACTTCATAAGATGCATAAAATGGGGGGGGGGGAGACCCATCAAATGCAAATTTTTTGGAGGTGTGTGTGATTTTTTTGTCTTTTAAGGGAAGCACTGCACCACTAGGATGGTTAAGAGCTATACGTGATGAAAATCTTTCTTTCGGTGGAATGCTTCCATGTTGAGTGAAGAAAATCTAAGGAAATCAAATGGAGAGTTAAATTACAAAGAGAGAGAGGGGGGAAGAGAGAGAGAGAGGAAGGAAGGAAGGAAGGAAGGAAGGAAGGAAGGAAGGAAGGAAGGAAGGAAGGAAAGAAAGAAAGAAAGAAAGAAAGAAAGAAAGAAAGAAAGAAAGAAAGAAAGAAAGAAAGAAAGAAAGAAAGAAAGAAAGAAAGAAAGAAGCTTTAGATTACAGCCAGTGCTCCATGTTTGCGAGTTTCACTTTTGTGGATTTCTTTATTCACAGATTATTTGCTGTCACTTCTGCTGCCTCCCTATGCCATTTTTAATAGGGACTGCAAGCCTCCTGAGACTGAGAAACTGTGAATGAAGTTTATAAGTCCTTATTAAAAATGGTGTGGGACAGCAGTGGAGGTGGCAGTAAGCCCCACCTGCCATCCACTTCTGCCTTGTGAAGGAACCCTGATGCCTCAAAGGAATCCACAGTAGGTCGAATATGGTGATCATACTTTTTGTGTGTGTGTGTGTTTCATATAGTTTTGGAGGGCCTAGAGTTATTTATATTTTTCCACTTTCACAGGGGTCCTGTGCCTCTAACCCTAACGAATGTGGAGGGATGATTGTACTTTTAACTTAACTGTAATGGAGAAGAATTATGAACAACAGTTCATGGGAGAACTCCTAAGCCAGGCTGGGCTTAGGTCAGTATAGTTTCTAGAGACAAGGGTGGTATTAGCAGGCTTTATTTTGCTCTCTCCCTCCTCCCCTCCCTCCCCCGCCCCCCGTGGTGGCACCAGCTCTGAGCTTCTCAGAAGTCACAACCCCTGTGGATGGGTAGCAAGGTAAGATGCTGAGATCTGAAGTAGTTCTGATCCAGCTGCCTTGCCTCCTTCTGGATTCACAGCCAGCCTGGTCTTCTATCACACCTGTAATACAACTGAAGTGGGGGGAAATTTAGCTATCCAGGTGAACTCCCCCAAACTCCAAAATCATGAAAATTGGTAAAGCATAATAGGAGTTATAGTCCAAAATACCTGGGCTAGAATCCTATTGATTTGTCCCAAGTAATGTAGACTCATTGAATCAATGGTTGAATGGTGATTCTGAGGCCCTTTCTGCACGCAGCGAGGGAAACGCTCCCTGCCGCTACTCACCGGCTTTTTGGTGGGTCCGTTTGGGTCCGTCCTGACAAGGGGCAGTGCGAGCTCTTCACTCCTCACTGCTCCGGTGTCCAAAATGGCGGCTTCCAGTTGGTGGAGGCTCCCCACCAACCACTGAAGCTCGCCAGCCTAAACCCTGCCCCTGGCAGATCTGCAGGGTCACGCTGGTGAGAGCCTGCAAATCTGCACCGGAGTGCTGAGTGGCATGGAGTGGCATGCTCCGTGCTTTTGAAAAACCTGTAAAAACAAATTTTTAAAAAGCACGCTACGCAACCAGTTCGGATCGCTCCGGAGCGGACTGAGGGGAGGAACGGCAACAAGTAGTCTGACCCAGTCCGCTCCCAAGGTGTGGACAACCTCCATCAGAGGTCGCACCATGCCATTCTACTTACCCTGTGCGGAAAGGGCCATAGCTAAATCCCATAGATGGATCTGTTCTAACCACAGGACTGATATCCTGGATGGCTGAATGATTGTCACCCATGATGTACAGCACATTAAATGAAAATAATAGTCTTCATCCACCCTGTCTCTGTTGGAGTAATCTGTTCTAAACTGTGTGCCCTCTGAAGAAAGATATTGTCATCACTTTCCTGTTTTCATACTGTGCCAGCTTTAATCCCCTCTTTTATTAAAATAAATGCATAATAACAGGAAAAGTACATAAACAAATCTGTTAGATCATTTATAAAGGAAGTTTGGGGTTTCACTGCAGGAGCAGTAGGGAGATAACAGCATCTTGCCAATTAGGTCTTCTGGGCCACTTTGAAACAGAGTTTTGGAGGGGAAAGCAAGATTAGTCATCCCACAATTAGTCATTCTGGAGAGTAGTTTGATCTGTGAGAGATCTGATCTGTACTTCAGACATGTGTGCTATGACCAAAGACCCAATTTGCAAAGTTTTTTTTAAATAGTCCCATGTTGTAATTTAGATGGATTTGGACATGAAAAAGTTGACTGCTGCAGTTTTGGGGGCCCTGTTAAGTAGGTCAAAGGGAACATACACTGTACCCACTGCTATGTCTGAGCATATATTTATTACATCTCATTTGCATTTGCACCAGTTTCACATTTCACTTTTTCCTTTACTTCATCTTTGTTTCCTTTTCTGTATTTTAGACAGCTACTTTTTTTAAAAAAAACAACCCACTACCCACAGAAAGTATTTACCCACGCTTTTCAGTAATGTTTTCCCCAATCTTTTCTACTTCTCCCTTTTACTCTAACATAGCCTGTAATTGAATCACATAGCTAAATGTCTCCTTCTTCCCTTGTGCTCTCTCTCTCTCTCACTCTAGGATTAACCAGCTACACTTTATATTATGTTTATACTGCTGTGGAAGGAAGAAACACCCATAAACAGGATTAAACGGGCCATAACTTCATTGAAGAAAGATGCATAATGCATCAAGCTAAGACCAAGGGGGAGTTCTAATCCCTTCCCTAGGAAATATTTAGTGAAGTTGGCATGGATGGCTTGCACCACTAAGGTTGGTCTGAATTATATCTGATGAGTGGTAACCCACTCCATTTGCAAACAGGGATCTCAGATTTCTGAGGAGAGTGCAGGTGAGATGTGTTTTGGGGACTCTGTGGGTTTTGTTTTAATCCTTGTGGAAGGGCTTTTGCTTGTTTTTGACAAGCTCTGAGGGATCAGGGCTTCTAATGAGTCACTGACTTGCTTGGGGGCAGAGCTAGCAGCCACTAGCTCTTATATAACTGCTCCCTCGGTCTTTGGAGCTCAGTCTCTGAGAAGAGAGAGCAGAAGTGAGTGGTATTTTGGGATTGTTCTTGACTCTTGGCTGGGGTATTTGTGTGTTTGTTTATTTGTAAGACTTGTTGGGGGGGTCGTTTGTGCATACAGTCATATAAGTAAGAATTATTACAGTCTGAAAAGCGTAAAAAATTACTACCGGGATGGAGGAAGAAGGACCTATCATTGTCTGCTGCAATGTGTTAGCAATGTATGTCTTCTTGCCAGAAAACCTCACTGACTACAAGGGCAAACTGGTGGGTCTCTTGGAAGAGAAGGCCAAAACCCTGCAGTTATATGTTGAGACTCTTCAACACATCAGAGAATGTGAGGATGTCTGGGAGAAAACAGAGGGAGAACTGATCCTACAGAACTAACAAGGAGAAACTGCCAATGGAAACAAAGAGGGCTATAGCACTAAGGGAGCAACCTGGAGATCAGTCACTGGCAGAAGACCATGCTCAGGGGATTCAGAACCTCCCCAATTAAGCAATCATTTCCAGTATCTTTCTAAGGATAACAGTGTTGAAATGGCACAAGCAGGAGACCAGCAGCAAGAGACCACCAGCAGCATATCAATCTAACCAACAACAAAAAGAAAATAAAGGTGCTAGCACTAGAGGATTCATTGTTCCAGGGTATAGAGGGAGCTGTCCGTCAGCCAGACAAGATTAAATTGGGAAGTGTGTTGTCTTCCTGCCATGCATATCCAGGATGTCACTAAAAAGTTGCCGAACTTATCAAGAACACAGAGCAGTACCCCTTTCTTCCAATTCATGTGGCCACCAATGACACTGTAAAAAAACACTTTTGAGCAGACCACCTTGCACTATGAAGTCTTGGGCAGGAAAGTGAAGAGTTTAGAGGCACAGGTGGTATTCTTCCCAATTGAAACACAGAGCACCACACAGGGACATGAAGATACTGCATGTGAATGACTGGCACAGAGGTTGTGGACAGGAGATGTTTGGCTTCTGAGACCATCATCTTCATTTCCTAGATGACGAACTACTGGCTACAGATTGGATAAACCTCATGAAGACCAGGAAGAATGTCTTTGGCCAAAGCATGACATATCTGAACAAGAAGGCTTTAAATTAAATCCTTGCAGGGTTGGAGATTATATTTAAATATCTGTCTGAAAGCAAGCTCTAAGCACAAAGATGTAAACTCTAGAAGAGAAGCTGAGGGAGAGAATGAGAGCCACAGTAAAACTCACAGCAGAACAAAAAATGACAACAAGCAATACTTTAGATGTCTATAGATCAATGCACAGAGTTTGGAAACAAACATGATGAACTTGAAATCCTTTGACTTCATAGGTATAACTTTATAGGTATAACAGAGACTTAATGGAATGACTGCCATGATTAGAATATAACAATTCAGGGATATAATCTGTTCAAAAAGAATTAATGGAGAAGAAAAGGAGGCGGAGTAGCATTATACATCAAAGAAAAATTTACTTCTACAGAAAGCCACACAGCTGATCAAACTGGACCAGTGGAGACCATTTGGATAAAACTAAATGGAGAAAGAAATAAAAACAGCATTGTGGTAAGAGTTTAGTAATCCACCAAACCAGAACAAGGTGGTGGATGATGCTTTTCTGAAACAGATCTCAGAAATCTCCAAGAAGCAGGAACTGGTAATTATGGAGGACTTTGATTATCCTGTTATCTCCTGGGAGACCAGCTCTGCTAAACATAGGCTCTCTGACCAATTCCTGATGTGTCTTGCAGATAATTTCCTCTTTCAAAAGGTGGAAGGAGGAAGGGGATCAGCAGTCCTGGACCTGATCCTAACCAATAGGGAGGAGTTGTTCACCGGAATCAGAGCAGTTGGTGCTTCAGGGGAAAGTGACTGTGTAATGCCAGAATTCATGATTGTGGGAGAGGCCAAAGAAAAGTATAGTCAAATACAAACCTTGTCTTTCAGGAAAACTGATTCTAGCAAACTCAGGAATATACTGGGCAGAATCCCATGGCTAGAGATGCTAAAGGAAAAAGACACCCAGCATGGGTGTGATTCTTGAAAAAGGAACTGCTAAAAGCACAAACACAAACAATTCCATGGAAGAAGAAAAATGAAAAACATCTGAAAAAGCCAATGTGACTCCACAGTAAACTTGAGGAGGAAGTGGAAAGGGAAAAGTACATGTATAAAGAATGGAAGGAAGGATGAATCACCAAAGAGGAATACAGATGTGTAGCCTAACTTTGCTGGAATAGTGTAAGGAAAGTTAAAGCTCAAATGAGCTGAGACTGGATAGAAAAGCAAGGAGCAACAAAAAGGGCTCTTTCAAATATGTTCAAAGCAAGAGAGTAGCAAAGGAAATGGTGGGACCTCAGCTCATCAAGGATGGTAAAATGTTAACAGAACACAATGAAAAGGCAGAACTGCTCAAAACCTATTTTACTTCAGTTTTTTTTTCCCCAGAAGCTAGAACGAGGTCCAATGGTTTTAAGCTACAAGTGGGTAGATTTTGATTGAACATTAGAAGGAACTTCTTGACAGTGAGACTGGTTCAGCATTGGAAACATTTGCCTAGAGAGGTGGTAAGGTCTCCTCTGAATACCTTCAAAAAGAGGCTGAACAGCTACCTATTGAGAATGTTCTAGCAGAAGATCTTGCACTGGGCAAAGAATTGCACCTGAGACCCTAGGACCTCTTCCTCCACTATGATTCTATGATGTTAGCCGTGTGATAGTTTTGCTATTGTAACTTACCTTTAAAATCTAAGCAACTGCTTCTCTCCAAAAGCTGTTCTAGCCTTGTGGATGTTCTGTCATGCTCCTCCTCCCATCTCATCTGAGATATTAAATTCCTTTTCCACAATCTGCCAATTTGTGACACAAGAGAGAGAACAATGGATACTTGGCTCAAACAGACTATGATTCCAAAAACAACAAGGTACCTAAAGCTGCCCCTCCAAAAAGGCATCCACAAGTCCAACAAGCTCCCAGCCTAAAGGACAGGCAGCGTGGCAACATTTATAACCCATTCCTGCCTTTCACTCACAGCCACAATAGAATGATTACCCAAGTAACCTGCACCTACCCCACTTTGCCATTGTGCTCAGCAACTCTATATGCCCATTGAATTAGACCAGCAAGGTTTTGCCAAGCCAACAATTCTGGGTGGTTTTGTTCCCTCCATAGGGATGGCAACTGCTCTTCCCACTCAACAGCCCTTCACCCAAGCTGCCATCACAATGAGAGATAGGGCCAGATTGGGGCCTACCAGATCCAACTTCCCTTTCACATAAAGATGACAACAGCAAGACCACCCAGGTCAAGTTCAGGCTCCAAGATTCATTGTATGACCTAGGCCACACAGATTCCCAGTCTAATCCCTTCTCACAGAATCAGTGTGAGACAGTTTTCTAGGTACAACACATAGGAACACAGCCAACTCCTTGTGAGACTTATTTTTGGTCTCCTAAGGGGCTTGATGCTCAAAGGTGGGATTTGTCAGAGCAGGGTATGGAAGAATCAAGTGGTCTTTGGTGATATGAGAAAGGAAAGAAGTATCAGTATCTTAGTAGATTAGAAGTCACAGCTCACTATGGTTTATACTCTGAATTCAGAAGGCTTCCAGTTCTTAAGAATCGCAACCAATAGGTCTGGGGAAGATCTTTGGCATGAGGCTCTTGAGAACCAAGAAAGGGCTACGGACCAATGGTCTGTATCAGCATGAGGCAACTTCATGTATTTTATTCTCTAGTGTACACCCTCACCCATGTGTTTATATAGCGTTCAAATAAATACTATTGTTATTGGTTCTGTCTCTCTTTCAATTTCCCACAGAAATGAACATGCTGGGAAGAAAGTGGTGCAAATGTTACAATGGAGGACAAAGTGAAAAACTTGCCCTGTGAGAAATAGCTTGCCACCAGGCTTTTGGCTCTGAAATTTAACCCTAAGATTTAGCCCCTTTCTCTAAAAATCCTGAGAAACAGCTAAATCACTGAAATTTTACATTGAACCTGAGACCTGGCAATCTTACCTTGATTACACCCAAAATATTAACTCTACAAACTACAAGTAACCATTGTTCTTGTTAAATATCAATCTTGTGTTAGCTGGAACAGCAGTCTAAAAAAAACTGAAATCCTCTTGTGTCATAAGACTCTCCAAAATGGGATGCATTCCCATTGTGCCTTCAGTTAAAGTGAGTAGTTGTGGTGCTTTAAGTGATAGAAGAAGAAAAAATGGAAGTGAAGACATTAAAACTAGAATATGGTCAAAAATGGAAGTGAATTTACGTTTTGTTATTATTCCCATATGCATGTGAATCTCCATATCTTCTTTATCTTCACTGCTGTCATAATAATACTCACAGAAATTTCAATGTTTTCATTTTACAGATGTGGAGACACTAAAAGATAGTGAAGGAAAATTGGATATCAGAATGAGATAGCAAGGTTTGGTTTATATTTTCACATTTATACTTCAGCACAATAGAGTAGTTCCTATTGGTTTCACTGAAGCTTCAACTCACTTGAATACACTTATGGCATGATCACACATGTGTTGATGCCAAAGTAAATGTGATTACATTCAATGCGATTTACTCCGAGGTAAGTACACACAAGATTGTAGCCTTTGGAAAGAGGTTATTTACTGTTCCAATTCACTTTGCTTTAGCCATGTAAGAGAAATGTTAAGTTAGTCATGTTGTTACTGTTAAATGTTCTTCTTGTGTTAGTTGGAACAGCAGTCTCAAAAAGTTAAATTCTCTCGTGTCTAAAGATTTAAGTTCGTCATGATTAACTTAAGTCTTACTGATTTCAGTGGGGCTACTCTTAGTATTCTAACTATAGGTATGACTAATAATTCTGCCATTTTTCTTTTTCCTGTTACATGGAAGCTTCTCATTACGATGTATTAACTGGGCTTTCTTGCAGATAAAATTGTCAGTCACTTTTCTGGATCAGTTTCTTTTCCTTCAACAGTGAGGGGATAAATAATCATAAATAAAATAACATAATCTCTCACAAAAGATATACTGTTCTTTATTCAGATGAACTACAACTGTGCAATGATAATGCAACCCACCAAAAAGGGGAGTGGGAATTATAGATGAGGTACAATGGAGGAGAGACCAGACATGAAGACGTGTGACCGGCAGCCAGGACAAGCAACAGTTTGCTACATGAAACCAACACCAAGGTGAAACTGCAGATCAAAGAATCATAGAATCATAGAGTTGAAAGAGACCATAGGAGCAATCTAGTCCAACCCCTTGCCATGCAGGAACAAACATCAAAGCATTCCCAACAGATGGCCATCCAACCTCTGTTTAAAAACCTCCAAAGAAGGAGACTCCATCACACTCCAAGGCAGCATATTCCACTGCTGAACGACTCTGACTGTCAGGAAGTTTTTCCTGAGGTTCAGGTGGAATCTCTTTCCCCGTAGTTTGAATCTGTTGCTTGTTGTCCTGGTCTCTGGAGCAGTGGAAAACAACTCTGTTCCCTCTTTGATATGACATGCTTTCAGATATTTAAATATGGCTACCATGTCCCTTCTTAACCTTCACTTCTTCAGACTAAACATATCCAGCTCCCTAAGCTGCTCCTCATAGAGCATGGCTTCCAGACCTTTCACCATTTTGGTCACCATCTTCTGAACACACTCTAGCTTGTCAATATCCTTCTTGAAGTGAGGTGCCCAGAACTGGATACAGTATTCCAGATGAAGTCTGACCAAAGCAGAATAGAGTGGTACTATTAATTTTCTTGATCTAGACACCATACTCCTATTGATGCAACCAAGAATTGTGTTGGCTTTCCTGGTTGGCGCATCACACTGCTGACTCATATTCAGCTTGTGGTCTACTAAGACTTCTAGATCCCTCTCACATGTACTGGTGTCCAGTCAAGTGTCTCCCATCCTATATTTATGCATTTCAAATTTTTTTCTGCCTAAGATCTTATATTTCTCTCTGTTGAAATTCAGATGCTGCCCTTTCCCCCAATTCAGTCAAGTCAAGATACTTAGTACCCAAATCAGGAAAATAATTCTGGGATGCGAGATAGGGGGAAAAAAATCTTACAAGCATGTCCCCTGATCTCCAGTAGTAAATGCATAATAACCATCAAATAAATAAATAAATAAATAAATAAATAAATAAATAAATAATAAATAAATAAATAAATAAATAAATAAATATCCTGTTTTGTGACACCCAGAATTTAATATTCTGCTTTGCTCTGTCTAACAGCAAGGTCAATCTTGCCAACAGCCTGGAGAATGTGATTCAGGTTGGCATGCCTAATACAGGGAAATAAAAATAATTCTGAACTGTCCCTCATTCAGGTGCATTGTTAGTGGTGGCAGTGGCAGTGGTGGTGTGTGTCTTCAAATCGTATCCAACTTATGGTTGTTCTACAGCAAACTTATCACAGTGTTTTCTTGGCAAGATTTGTTCAGAGGGAGTTTGCTAGTGCCTTCCTCTGAGCCTGTGACTTGCCCAAGGTCACCCAGAGTAGATTGTGGGATCAACAAAGAAAAAAAAATCTCAGACTGAAGAGTAGTATTTAAGGCCTTTTCCGCACAACAGCAATACATTGCACTGGCATTGTATTCTTGCTATTACTTCTGCACATTAAACCAGTTAGTATTGATGTTTCCTCTGCAGATTCGCACAGCTTGAGCTCTTAACGCAATTATTATCGACATAAAACCGATGTATTGGAAAAACTCCTATGTAAAGCACAAAAACCAGTTTGGCTGCGTTTCTGACAACATGCAGAAGCTGTACGCGCAGAGGTGGTTCTCTGAGGGCGTTCCCACCTTTCCCTGGCATCATTTCTGTCCGCTCCTGTCTCTGCCCCTCAAACACAGGACGGGCGCTAGAATACAATGAAATATGTTGGGATCCTCAGGATGGTTGCTTTTCAATTTCTGGCTATCTACACCAGAGCTTTCCAAACTTTTCATGCTGGTTGCACACTTTTTAGACATGCATCATTTCGTGACACAGTAATTTTACTAGCAATTTTACTACCAAACCGGAGGTGAGGGCTTGTCTTCTGTAAGAATGAACTAAAGTACCTCCGCTGATATGTAGCAACGGGTTTGTTTGTTTTTTTAAAAAAATTGAACTAAAGTACGTCTGCTGATATGTAGCAACGGTTTTTTTTTTAATTGACCAATCAGAGGCGGCGATGTGGAGCAAGGGAGGGAGTGGGAGGAGGATGGGAGTTTCACGAGCATTGAGGGAGCGGAAGGGGCAAACAATTTTCATTGCATTAATTCAACAGAAACCGGAGGGTGTGCAGATTACAATCTGGTAAAATCCAAGTAAATCAGGTTAAAAAACCGCTCACAACACACGGTGAAACGCTCATCCACTCTGGTGCGGAAATGGCCTAAGATTGCTGAAGTTGGCATATTTCTATGAGGTTTATGCACGCATTTTGTTTGTTCCAGTATCTCTTCTGGTCAAATAGAGTTTGCAGATTTTTGAAGCAACTCCTAGAAAAGAAAACTTCACATTAGGATTAGAGTATTCCCCATAAGGAGCAGTTCCTCAGTCATACAACAATGTTCCATCCTCATGCACATATATATATACACACACACAAGCATAGTTAACTCTTCTAGTTGATCTAGTTGCCCCATTAATTCAAGGGACATTTTTAGACTTATCAGCACAATTTGTTGCTCCCTGATACTACTACTACTGCTGGTGTTGCTGCTGCTGCTGTTGTTGTTGTTATTATTATTATTATTATTATATTCCACCTTTTCGTCATCTAGTATTCAAGGTGGCACATGATAGTTAAAGCAAACATAGCTAAAATTTACCTCATATTAAAGCTTAAAATGTTAATAAAGTATTGATAAAATTAAAACCAGTTAAAAATATAGCAATTAAAAAGAATACTTTCACACTGTGAGAGAGAGAGGGGGAGGGAGGGATACATATATACATACATACTTATCACACCCACATAGCATGCAAATGTTTCTTCAAAGACATATGTTGTCCAAATACCTCAGTGCCCCAAGAACCCTCCAGGATGAGTCATCCCAGGGAGCCAGGAGTTTCAAGCTTTTCCTGCTCTTCCCACTCTGAATATGGAGAAACCATTCGGCAAAGGAGTTTCCTCTCCTGCGTGCCAGGAGTTTTCCTCCTGTTCCCCTCCCAAGTGCCTTCCCTCATCCAGGCTGCAGAAGTGTCTGTTGAAGCAGATCCAAGAACTTACTGCAAGAGCACATGCACTTCCAGACTGAACCGAAAGGAGTGGGAAAACAAACCACAGCTGCTCAGCTAAAACAGAATCCATGAGCTGGCTCCCTCTGGCCAGTTGAGTCACTCCACTGGCTAAGTCCATTTTTTCTTGAGCAGTTTAACAATTTTTCCAGATTGATTTGGCAACTGGTAGGGAATTCTAATCTATACCATCTTATTGCATCGTCTTCCTCTCTCCTTCTTCGTACACATTTCACTCTTTGAACAGAACTATTTAAACAGAAACAAACCACACTGAAAGGAAATTTCAGGCATGTGTCTATCACATGAAATACACAGCCTTTAAAGAGACATTTAATCCATTCACAGCTCACTATAATGAGGGGAAAAACCAAGTCCACCAAGTATTTCTGTTGTCACAATCCCAGATTTTGGCATTCCCACTCATGACCGAATTTATGTATTTAGCACACCAATGTGTCTCAAATCTTAATGGAACAAATAGCCTTACAGTGACCCAGTCAGTTTGAGAATAGCTGTCCAATATCCTGTGACAGGCTGGGCCAGACCAAGTCTGGTTTGCATGAGAGATAAAACAGAATTGATTCTTCATGTAGGTGACAATACTGAGCCTTCATAAAATGGGATTCAGAAGATCACTTCCCTGCATGGATTTTTTTTCTTTCCAACCACAATGAGCCTTTATGAGCTATTCCAAAGAATAACAATCACATTAGGACATATAATGCCAAATGAATAAAGTAACAAACTACAGAGACACCTTACAAATACATATAACAATGTATTAAAAAATATGGCTATAAAATGTAAAAGCAAGCAGATTAATGCATTAAGATAGAAAAATATTTATAGTTAAAAAATTCCAAATGCTGAGTTGGCTGGGGAATTTTGGAAGTTCTTTTCATTTGAAGGTTATCAAGCTGGGGCAGACTGCAATAACGTATCAGTGGTCACCCACGTATGGCATTTGGCAGGTTGAGGTAGTTGCTTAGCATGGCAGATGCTGGATGGTATGCAGGAAGCCTTGGTAGCGGCACTCCTCTATGATACAGAGCTCTATACTCCAGGGTTCCTGCTCTGGAACCTGCTGCCCTCATACGTCCAGGGAGATGTCCTATCATCAGAGCTGAAGAAGAAATCAACTGACAGTCTGGTCAGTTTCTGTATGAGTAATTGGCGTCATGGAGGCAATATCTTGTCCTTCACCTCAGGCAGCAGAATGGCTTGGAACAGCTCTGGGGGGTCAACACTTAAAAGGCAATGTTATATGCATATCAAGGACAAAGGTAACAAATAATTTAAAAATAAATATCACCCAGGTTGTAATTTGACTTCACTAAGGCCATTGCCGCACTACACTCTTATAGCGTGATTATTCCACTTTCAACATCCTATGGAATCCTGCAAACCCCAGGATTCCATAGGATGTTGAAAGTGGAATAATCGTGCTATAAGAGTGTAGTGCGGAAATGGCCTAAGAGATCATGTACAAATGGAGGGTTTCAGGAAGTGGTGATGATTGTGATTTCTCCTTTTCCCCTTCTCCTCCATTTAGTGTAGAGTTGGTGACACCTTTCATTTTCTTTTTTGTTTTCTATTATATGTGAGCTTTCTTGATCAGACTCAGGCTTGGAATAAATGCAGTGGCTGCAGAGCTGGTGGCATTCCACATCACTTTACCTAATGCATTTCTCTGTGAGTCTTACCATGCAATCATTGCAAAGAAAGCGAGAGAAGAAGAAAAAAAGAAAAGAAAAAGCTTAAAAGTTATGTCAAAACCAGGGCTTGGAAGTAATGTGCTCCAAGCAATGTAGATACCTACAGAGTTACTCTTTTTGTGACAACAAAGACACAATGAAGTCATATGTCAAAAGTAACCCAATGAATGGCATCTGGTTAGTGGCTTATGCTTACATAAGTGTGGCTTAGGCACACTCACCTCTTTTTTGGGATGAGATGATGCAGAGTTATTCTCTAGCCCTTTGCACTCCATTCAAATCCTCCCACCCACCCCCTGCAGCTGTTAGTACCCAGGAGGGGTATCTGCTTGTTGTTTACTAGTACAGAAGGAAAGGCAATTATGCAATCGGGTTGGGTTGCTCTGGGCATCACGGGACGGGAAGGGAAAAGAAGGCTGTATTCCCACTGTGAGCATATCTGTGCGTGTTCCTCCAACCCCAAAGTGAAATCAACAGCTTCTTTATTGTCTGAACTGTCTGTCCCCTTCTTTCTCTCCTCACCAATAAGCAATAGCAGCAGGAGCATCTTGCTTTGGGGAGGGAAGGACATGGAACTGCGTGGCTGCAGCTTTTTCCTATACCTGCTTAGTGTAAGATCTTGGCCACTAAGTGGGAACAAAATTAATGGCACAAGGTACAGTTTTATGGCTCCTTTTCAAAGTTACTTTTAAAGAGCATTTTCAGAGGTATTTTGGCAAAAAAAAATTCAAGTTTTGCGCTATTCTCTTATCAACCTGAATTCCCCCCCAAACCATGTGACAAAAAGTAGCAAAAGATGCAAATGATGTTCTGGTAAACACTGTTAAATTACTTTTCAAGCTGTTTATTAAGTAATGTGAATGAATTCCTTTTTAAAAGCTTGACATTTCCAACTTCCAGTCAAAACTCATTGTGATTCATGTCTCAATTTAGGAGGTTTGTATGACATTTGCTTGCACTGAGATTACTGGTATGACCACCATGTATGTGCCATCTATGGCTAGAACCTAAGATCACTTTTAAACCATTGGTTTAGGATACATCCATGTGAAATGACTTCACTAAGGTTTTAAATGCCCTTCTAGTATTACTTTTGTGGATTAAAAATGTGGTGACATTTGCCCCAGTTGAAAATACATTTGATGAGCATGTAGTGCACCTGGGGAAAGACTTGGCAAAGTATGACTCATTCCCTAGGGGACATGGAATAAAGGGCTGAGTCATGATACTGAAATCGTGATAAGGGGTTGCATCAACCAAAGGTCCTGAGTGATAACATGGAAGCAGGTGTGTATAAAAGAGGAGATGGAATGCTTACTCTCTCTCTGACTCTGCATCTCGTATCTCTGCATCCTGTCACTCTGCCCCTGAAACTCTGACGTTGAATCTCTGATGCTGAATCTCTGCCTGTGAATCTGTGTATCCTGTGTACAGAGGTATGCAACTTTGAAAATTAAAGCCTCCAGATATTTTGGATGACAAACTCTGTGTCCGTGAGTGGGTAGACGGGTCAGAGCTGATGCTGTAGTTGTACTGTGCTGCACACGCTTGTTGCTGTTTTGGAAACTCTGCTATGTTATGCTTGCCTCTGGGATGCTTTTTGTCCAGAGAGCAGCGGTTCCAGGCAGGATTATGTGCTGGTGCTGTGAATCAATCTCCCGTCAACTTTAAAAAAAAAAATCTTCAGAAATGCCAATTAGAAATGCCATGAAAAATTGTTTAAATTATCCTTCTTCACTCCATTCCAATTTTTTTCAATATCCACATCTCCTTCTGGGGTGGTCATGATGGATAAACACTTTTGTGCATGTAATGGTACACTGCAATCCAATATGTATGTTCTTAGATATTAGTCCCAAAAGAAGTCACTGGATATTACTTCTGAAGAGACATGATTAAGGTTACATTACAAGTGTGGGATGATTGTTTTAGTCTAGGTAGATAGTTGTGAAACATAAACCACAAAACAAATCCCCTAGTTTTATGAAAACTTGTTGCTATACATGCGAATGATTTATCTTTCGTAAGTTTTAGTCTTCCTTTGAAGGCCACATGAGGCTGTGTTGTGGGAATATACAGAAACTCCAAGGGTTTATGTAAATGTGATGATAATCAAACACTTACAACACATGAAACAGAAGCAATGCTACAAGATGTAAGTTATGGGGAGACAGAAAAAAATGTAAAAATTGCCTTAGAAAAATTACCTACCTAATAAAATTGTTTTACAAGGTGAGGCATTTTTGCGCCATTTTGGAAGCAGTGTATTTGTTGGAAAGGATTTCTCTTTGAAACACTGCAGATGTCCAAGTGTTTGGAGGTGGAAACCTTTGGGACAGATGGGGAGTGGGAACAGTAACTTTCTTGTTTCTTCATAACAAAAAAAAAAAACCCTCCCCAAACACCCTCTCACACACAAATAAATTTACTGCGCCTCTGAGACCTCCAAGAGTGATTATCTTTTTCAGCTGCAGTGGATTGTCATGTGCAATATATAGAAAAATACTTCACAGCAAAAATGATTCCATGATTTTCTGTGCCAGATATGTTGAATTTAGTACCCCTTCTTTTCAATATGCAATGTATCTTTAAAATTTAGTTAGGGTCAAGTTGGAGCTATACCTATTGGGTGAACTTGACCATCATTCCTTTTACTCTTTCAAATCTTCAAACAATTTTAATATATAAAATCTCACTGAGCTCAGAGGACTTCTAACTGAATAGCACACATCTCCATATGGACTGAAGGTTATATGAACAACACTCCAACTAAATGGTTTTACTAAGTGTTCCATGCACTGTGAGGAAAAGACTAGAGTGGAACTCCCTACAACATTTTACCCCTGCACATTTAAATCTCCAACATGGGCCTCTTTGGATTTTTGTTTACGCAGAAGCTGGAAATGGAAGCCTACCACAAAACATAACAGAATTATGGGTTGATCAGCAATACCTGTAAGATTTCAGCACCAAATCCTGAGACTTAGGCCATTTCTGCCCTATACTGTTATAGTGCTATTATTACACTTTCAACATCCTGTGGAATTCTGGGGTTTGTAGTTTACTGAGGCCAAAGAGCTCTCTGGCTGAGAATTCTAAATGCCCCTCCCTAAACTAGATTCCATAGGATGTTGAAAGTGGAATAATAGCGCTATAATAGTGTAGAGCGGAAATGGCCTCAGAGATGATCCTGGGTAATGTCGTGTGAGGAAGAGTGAAGTTACAAGAACAGCTCTTATGATGTCAACAGTCATGATACATTAAACGTCAGCCACAGTAGCACAGAGTATGCCATTCAGATAAAAAAACACCAAGTCTTAACAAAGCAGGTGGAAAAAAGAATAAGCACACACACTTTTCAAAGCCTTGAGATTCCTTTCCTTCATCCTGAGGACCAGAAAAAGAGGGTCCACACCTGAAATCTGGGAATTCCACTCACTACCCCATGAACAGCATTTCAAGTTGCTGGGGAAGTTTAGGAAAGTTTCTTCCCATTGAGGTCATTTTCAGTTTCTGCTGCATGTTCAGAACCAGCCTGAGACATTTTGCTGCCTGAGGCAGAGCAGCAAACAGAACCTTCCATAGTCCCCTGAGAGCCAGAGAGGCATAGTGGTTTGAGTGTTGGACTACAGCCTTGGACACCAGAGTTCGATTCCTTGCTTGGCCATGGAAACTCACTGGGTGACCTTGGGCACACCACACACCCTCAACCACAGGAAACCCCATGATAGGATCACCTTAGGGTGGCTATAAGTCAGAAATGACTTGAAGACACACAACAACAATAATCCACTCCAGTCAGGATTCATGGCAGCCAAAGCCAGTAAAGTAGGCTCTTTAAGTAGGGCACAGAGGCAATTGCCTGTACATCCCATCTGGCAGTGGGTGAGTGCGTCTTATCTCAAATGGAAAAGGCAGGTTTACAGCTATGGGGCAAAATAAGCATATTGCCCCCCCCCAGGAATTCTGCCCCCCAGTGACATTTTCTTTCAGCCTCCAAATTTCTGGCATTCCAGAGACAGTGAAAATCATTCACATCTAGAACACTTTTATTTGCTGTGCTTTTATTGCCTTGGTAATTTTGTCTACCCCTTTCTTTGGGTGCCTAAATTGTCCTTCCAAATGCTTGGTTGATGATTCAAGTGACTACAGTAGTAGAAATCTGGAGACAGAAGGTAAAATTTTATGGAGGGGTGTGAATTTGTACTGGGGGAGCAATGCCGGCATCAACACTGGCACTGCTGCATTGTTGCCAAGTCACTGCTTTCAGAACCCCACTAACTTTAGCTTCACAAACCTAATGAAGGGGGAATCATTAAGCATATTCTATTGGCAGCAGTGCCCTTTTTCCTCATTAGCGTTAGCAAGATAAATATAGCCACAGGCAATGCTACTTGTAGCAACCCAGCCCAACCATACGTGCTGCTGACACTGTTCTTGTTGCTTTTCTTGTTGTTGTTGTCACATCCTTCCCTTTTTCTTCCAAAGAATTCCAGGTAGGTTACACAATACTCCTCCTCCTCTCAATTTTGTCTTCACCAGGAAAGTTAGGCTGAGAGTAGTCACTAGCCCAGAAAGGCATCTAGTAAGATTTTCAGCTGAATGGCAACTTAGATTTGGATTTCCTGAGTCTCAGTCTAACCACTATGCCTCACTGACCTCAGAGAGGGGGGGCTCAAATAAACATTCTGCTATAGGTTTTTCCATGTGTCAAAAAAAGCCCTGAAGCAAACTGATTTGGAATATGAGGCAGAAAATCCTATGAGCTCCTCATAGAATCATAGAGACCACAGGGGCCATCCAGTCTAACCCCCTGCTATGCAGGAACACAAATCAAAACACTCCTGACAGATGGCTATCCAGCCTCTGCTTAAAAACCTCCAAGGAAAGAGACTCTACCACACTCCGAGGCACCATATTCTACTGTTGAACAGCTCTGACCATCAGGAAGTTCTTCCTGAGGTTCAGGTGG
The DNA here is from genome assembly GCA_948472985.1 of Iguana delicatissima. Taxonomy (NCBI): domain Eukaryota; kingdom Metazoa; phylum Chordata; class Lepidosauria; order Squamata; family Iguanidae; genus Iguana; species Iguana delicatissima. Next base: position 485,029 of record CAOKZL010001050.1, read on the forward strand.
AATCTCTCTACCTGCAGCTTGAATCTATTGCTCCCTGTCCTAGTCTCTGGAGCAACAGAAAACAAGCCTGCTCCCCCTCGACATGACATCCTTTCAAATATTTAAACATGGCTATCATGTCCCCTCTTAACCTTCTCTTCTGGAGACTAAACATACCCAGCTCCCTAAGCCATTCCTCATAGGGCATGGCTTCCAGACCCTTCACCATTTTGGTCACCCTCTTTTGGACATGTTCCAGCTTGTCAATATCCTTCTTGAATTGAAGTGCCCAGAACTAGACACAGTATTCCAAATGAGGTCTAACCAATGCAGAATAGAGTGGTACCATTACCTCCCTTGATCTAGACATCATACTCCTATTGATGCAATCAAGAATTGCATTGGCTTTCTTGGCTGCCGTATCACACTGCTGACTCATGTTCAGCTTGTGATCTACCAAGACTCCTAGATCCCTTTCACACATACTGCTATCTAGCCACTCATCCCCCATCCTATATTTGTGCATTCCATTTGTTCTGCCTAAGTGCAGGACTTTACATTTCTGTTTGTTGAAATTCATTTTGTTAGCTTTGGCCCAGCTCTCCAATCTGTCAAGGTTATTTTGAATTTTGATCCTGTCCTCTGATGTATTAGCAACCCCTCTCAATTTGGTGTCATCTACAAATTTGATCAGCATGCCCTCTATTCCATCATCAAAGTCATTGATGAAGATGTTGAATTGCACTGGGCCCAGGACAGAACTCTGTGGTACCCCGCTAGTCACTTCTCTCCAGGATGAAAAACTGCCATTAGTGAGCACCCTTTGGGTTCGGTCGGTCAACCAATTACAAATCCACCTAACAGTAGTCCTGCCCAGCCCACATTTTATAAGCTTCTTTGCAAGAATGTCATGGGGAACTTTGTCAAAGGCTTTACTGAAATCAAGAGATGCTATGCCTACAACATTCCCTTCATCTATCAAGCTAGTAACTCTATCATAAAAGGAGATAAGATTAGTCTGGCATTACTTATTTCTGAGAAATCCAAGTTGACTTTTAGTATTACCTATCCATGTTGACTCCTTCTATTCCTGTCAAGAAAGATATAATCAACATATTAAGAATTTGCTTATAAGTTCCATCATTTCACAGATGAAAACTGGGACACAAGTAAGGCCGCAGCCACTTGCTTTTGCCTGAGATAAAGCTGAGACTTTTTAAAAGTGGTTAAAAAGTGAGACGAAAATGGAGTAATCACAATTCTCCCTGCCAAATCAGAATATGTTTGTTGTCCTTTCATGATACACCTGGGGTTTTTTTTTCTTTTTAAATTACTACTAGTAGAAAATAGTAAAGATTTGGAATGATTACATAGGAAAATCAAAGAAGAATGTACAAAGTACTCTTATAGAAATGAGTGTGCCACTACGTTTAATTGTCCTGATGTGCAACCTGTACTCAGGAAATGAGCTACCATCAGGACAGAATAAGGAGAAATGGAATGGTTTCCAGTTTGCAAGGGAAGCATCAAGGCCACATTTTGTCACCCTATCTGTTCAACCTGTAAACTGAACCTATCATACATATGGCAGGATTAGACTCAGAGGAAGGAGCCATGAAAATTGGAGGAATCAACAGTTAAATATATGCAAATGATGCTAGCAAAAAACAGCACAAAGATGGAAAAAATTACTGAAGAAAGTCAAGGATGAAAGTGCAAAGGCAGGTTTACAGGTGAACATTAAGAAAACAAAAATTTGATCACAGATGATTTACATAAGTCTAAAGTAGATGATGAAGACATTGTAATAGATTTTCCATACAGATGGATAGACTCATGGAACTCAGAGCCTTGAGTCTGAAAGACCCGAGCAGGGTTGTTGATGATAGCGTGATGTGGAGGTTCCTCATTCACAGGGGTGCCATATGAAGTCAACTTGATAGCAGTTAACAAGAAGAGGCTTTCTATTACCAGCCCACTCACTCCCTGATTTGATATGGTTTAATTGACAAAATGTGATTTAATTGGTAAAGTACATTAATTGGCATCGATATAAATGGACCCTGAAATGACTGTAAAGTCAAACTGGGCAGAGAGAAATTACTGACTGAACACACGTGCTGCAAAGTAGGTCAGAAGATCCTCTCTAGGTGTAGCCAGAGTCATTGTCAGGCTAATCACCAGGTAACTCCAGAGATAACAGGCTTAAAATAAGCTGTAATGTCTCTGCTACCACACAATAGCAACAGGAAGTTCCCATCAAAATACTGATGGTCTCAGCCCTTCTTCCTAACACTGGACATTTCCCTGCATTGTTCCTTTACCCATCCATCATTACAGAGCTATTACAACAGTCATTACAACAGTCTTTGTCACCTAATACTAAGACCATTAACTCTGTCTGGACCCCATTGTCCATGTGGCAATCTTCATTGTTTGCACAGGCAGAGAGCCATTCACACCCATGCCCTCCCGGCAGATTTTGGATATAAAAACACTCCATTTTGAGCAGTTCAGTGCTGGTAGCCATGCTGCTGCTCTGATTCCTGAATGAGTACTGTCCTTAGGCGTAAGTCTAAGCCACATCACTGTTTTCTTCACTGCTTTCTGGACCAGTAATTATCACCCATTCCCTAAAAATTCCGCTATCAACAATTTTCCTCTCTTTATCCTTCAGTTAGCTCTTGTGCAAGTGTATGAGTGCTTGGATCTTTTACATACATGATTAAATTCTTCAACAAAACCCATTTTAGCTTACTTTGGGATCTTTGGCTTGTTCTTTCCTCTAAGAAGCCCGTGAACGTTGTGGAAGATCTCATTAGGTTACCCCCCTCCTGCAGGCCTCCTAATTTTAGCTAATTAATTCCCCACTGTCACATGGAGGTACTGGCATCACAGGTGGACCACTGAGTCACCTACATTTTGGGGTAACATTTCCCTTTTTTTTTTTATCAAATCCCAGATTCTTTTTAAAAAGTCCTTTTCATCTGATAGGGATAATGATAGAACTAGCTTTCTCTAAGTTGGAGGTAAGTAGGCTGGTGGTGCAGAAGTGCTGACCCACATCAGCTGACTTCCTTGAACTTTGCAAGCAGTTGTATATTGTCTCTCAGTCAGGTATAACCATTCCATATACATTTTTGTTTGTAAAGTGAATTGTTCCTTAGCCATCAAGTGGATGAACTTATAGGATCCCCTTCCCCGAATCTTGCAACCTACAAACTTCATATAAGATTTCTGAAGCTGGACAGATTTGAAGCTGTCTATATCATGGAGAGACTCTCTTTGAAGCAGGAGATTTATCTTACTTCCCCTCCCTCTTATTTTTATGAAGTGCCTTTTAACTAGTCCTGCTTTGCTTTTATACATAGGCTGCTTCAGGAAGCAGCTGAGGGAGTAGGGGAAATGAAGAAACAAATTGACTTCTCAGCAGAGGAGAGAAGAGGAGGGAATGCAATTCACATGTGGTATAGTTATTCACTTCAGTGAAGTACATTTTTTTAAATGTTTAATATTACAGAGGTGCAAACTCTGATCTCCTCCCTGCCCTCCCCAAAGAGATGGTTGCTTTAGACCTTAACGTCACTGCCTTCTTTATTTTGCTTTCACCAGAGACTTTCTCCAGTCTTCCTTTTACGGTTTTATGTAAACTCTGGGGTCCTGCTGGATGAAAGTGCTCTCTGTTTCGCAGCCCAGTTTGTGGCTTTTGGATTTTACAGCTCCCCCTCCCCAAAATTACTTCATGATGATCCAGTGCACACATCATAGCCCAGAAACCACACAGGAGTTGTGTTGGTAAAGGAAGCTGAGAGTTGCTGAAGTAGCCAGACTGAAATTTACAACAGTGACCTGGGCCCTGTCAGGCCTTTATGACAGTGTATAAAGTGAATTGCTGCTTAGTCACCAATTTGGTTGGCAAGATTGGTTGGATTAGGAAATACATAAAAGGTCAGACAGTAGGAGTTTGTCTAGACATCCTATTTTGGATATTACATGGGGCTACGTGTTTCTGTGGCAACCCCTGCAAAACACTTGTATTTCAGTAATATTTTTAAAAGATTATGCATAGGTGTGTGTGTTTTCAGTAATAAGCTACACTGGATTCCTCCCCTCCCACCACAAAAGGAAATTAGGTTCTTTTATTTACTCTGCTTGGCTTGCCACTGGCAAGCAGCTCCAGAAGGGAATGTAACTCACAGTCATGCTCTCACTCTGCTCCAGGTTTTTTGGCAGTTCAGTAATGGAAGGTGAGGTGATTCCCTCAGGGAAGCCTTTCTGACTTGGAGGATACTGTGGAAAGTTCAGCAATGAAAAAAATAGCCAAGCAGTAGGAGCTGTATGGTTTCTTTTGGCCACTAGATTCAATTAATTTACTCTTCTGCTGCTCACAGCTTGCACAGACAGGATAGTGACCTTTCCAGAAGGGAGAGATAAAAACAAACAAGCATGCCACCAGGTTTTCAAATTGTAAATAGCAAATTGAAATTGGTGCAATTTATAATAGGAGGAGACGGGGCCCTAACCCTAAGTTTGACAAGTAGCAACTTTCTTAACATTTCATATGAGAAGGGGGTTTTTTTTTTAACACAAGTGGGAAGGACAACGGGAAAAACAACAAATCTAGAAAACAAAATATTACAGTGAAGAAGGAAAAGCAACCTGCCAAGTCAAATGAACAGACTGATTTTTAACTTCCATGACATTTTTCTTATAGTTGTTGTTGTTGCTCCTTTCCTTCCAGCTCCCTTTCATAAGTGAAAAATGGGAATGTTTCCAAATTCAAAGCTCCACGCTTTTCTTCACTTTTTACATTAAACTGGGGGTGGGGTGGGGATTATATGCAAACTCCAAGAGTTTTGCTGACATTAATTGGGATGGCTGAAGTTTTCCAAGTTGAATCACACACATATGCCCATTTACATGAGACAGAATGAGACAGAAACAAAAGCTTTCTTCTCAAAACGAACATCAGATTTACATTGTCCACTTGCGTAAAAGTTAATGAAAAATAAACACTCTAGACAGACCTTTCAGCTATATTGGGTTAAGGACTCAAGCCTATGTTATTATATCATGATGCCTGTCATATGGTACCTAGAAAATAGGCTTTAGTATAAAGTAGGAAAGACCTGGGATGTATTTTTCTCAGCATTATTCATAATTGTAAATCTTCTGAATAAGTAAATAATCAAGCCCAAAGGATTCCACATTGCCATCTGTTGACGGCAGCCACCTGCGGTCATGTGGTGATGCCTCATCTGAACATAATTTGTTCTAGAATAATATAATATAATGACACTCTTCATCACAGAGCTCAAATGGTACTTTGCAAAACTGGGTCACATTATCTCATTTTATAGATGAGTAACAGATGGGGAAAATTAAATAGATTTTTTAAAAAGTACGAAGTACCTGAAGCTTCTTTTGTCTTTTATGCTGTTCACCGGCACTCCCTTCCCCCCCCCCTTCCTCCATCCTCCCCTACTGTCTGTTTCAGTGCCCCTAAGAAGCAAAGACTTTTTCATTTTTGCCTATGAACAGTGCTATATTGCTATGGGAATTTCAATAGCAGAGCATCTTCACTATCCTCCATCATCAACATCATGTGATAGTTAATTTTTCACTCACACCTAGTGTGGTGCAATGGTTAGGCCACTACATTGGGACTTGGGGGATGGGGTTCAAGTCTCCAAAGGGACACGAAACTCATTGTGTGACCTTCAGCTGTTCACTCTCTAGAACTATCAAAGTGTAGAATTGGAAGGGACCTCAGCAGCTTCCTGTTCCAACCTATGGGAATGCAGAGCATCCACGACTGAGGGACATCCACCTTCTCTTTAAAATTTCTGATGAAGAACAGTCCACTGCTTTCCAAGTTAATTTGTTCCACTGTTGAATAGTTCTTCCTAACAGTTAGTTGTAACCTCCTTTCATATAATTTGAATACACTGCTTCAGATCATACCCTGTGAAGGAGCAGAAAATAACCTTGCTCTTTTACACAACAACTTTCAGATATTTAAAGATAAGTATCAGATTATCTTCCAGTCTTCTCTTCTCTGGGCTAAATGTATCTAGCTCCTTCAATTATTCCTCATATGACATCATTTTCAGATTCTTTATCATCTTGGACACTCTTGGCACATGTTCCAGCTTAGACTAGAAGTAGATATTGCATTCCTGGTAACATTTGACCAAAGCAGAATAGAATGGTGCTATTATGTCTGTCAATCTTGACATTAACTGTCTGATGTGCTAGCATAGAAATGTGTTGACTTTGCTGGCCACTACATCACACTACTGGCTCACATTTAGCTTGTGGTCTGCTAAGAGTCTTAGATCATTTTTACACATACAGCTGTCAAGCTAAGTGTTACTGTATTTGTGCATTTATTTTTTTCCCCACCTAAAAGGCACAAGATCCCATCTGATCTTGGAAGTAAAACAGGCTCAGCCCTGGCTAATACTTGGATGGGAGGCCACCAATGAATACCAGGGGCTGTAGACTATTACAGAAGAAGGAACTAACAAAACCACCTCTGAGTATTCCTTGCCTAAGAAAACCCTACAAAATTCATTGGGTCACCATAAATCACCAGGTGACTGGAAGTGACATACACACACCAGTGTAGCACATTATATTTATTCCTATTGAAATTCATTTTGTCAGTTTTGCACTAGTTTTCCAATCTATTACAATAATCTTTAGCCCTGACTCTTATCTTCTAAAGCATTAAATGCCCCTCTCATTTTGGTATGAGCTGCCAATCTGACAAGCATCTTTTTTATACCTTCATCCAAATCATTTATAAAAATGTTGAATGACACCAGACCTAGGAGAGAATTCTGCCACACTCATTTCTCTCCAGGATGATGGTCAGCACTTTCTCAGCCTAATCAACTTGGCAGAATTTTTGAGAGGATAGTGGGCAGTGGTGGAGCTTGGAGTGTGGGCAGGGGAGCGGGAGGCATGGCTGCTGTATGTGGGAGTGTGGCTATGGTGCGTGGGGGCATGGCCAGTGTATGTGGGGCGTGGCCAGGGCATGCAGGGTGTGGCTATGGGCCAGGATGCCCCAAAAACATTGCAGCCCAGGGCAAACTGACTCCCTCACCCCCCCCCCGTTCCCTACATGACTGATAGTGAGGAGCAGAAGAGCCATGTATGCTACCTTGAGCTCACTGAAAGAAAAATAAAAGAAGACTGTATCAGATAGATAGATAGATAGATAGATAGATAGATAGATAGATAGATAGATAGATAGATAGATAGATAGATAGATAAAACAAACCTGAATCCTATGGATAACTCCAACTAGAGGAGGCCAATGAATCAATGCGATTTATTTAAAACATTGACTCAGCATTCAACACTTGATTGTCAGTCTCCTGTAGTTGGGACTTCCAACAGAGATCAGACCAAAAACCGTTAAGTTATTGCTGGTTTAAATTATAATTAGACAGCAATTCATTCCCCATTTTCCTAATTTGAGACAACCTTCAAAACCTAAATGTTTCCACTCACTTCAGCTTTGACAGAAATTCAACAGATGAAATTTGGTGGGTGGGTAACATCGAGTCACTGAAGAAGTGTTGCCTGGAGTCTTGCTTGCCAACAAAGGGCTGGAAGGGACAGCACTATTTTTTTTCTTTTGTTTTTCCTTTGCATTCTAGACATATATGAAGTTTTGAATCTTTGATCTTTGAGTAGCTTGCCTTTAGATGTCCTTTTGAGTAGGATGATGGGAGGGGCTCTCATGGGGCACACACAATAAAACACTTTCCTGGGAATAAATACTATTCAATTCAGTGGGACTTATGCCTGAGTACACCTGTATAAGTCAGCACCATATGCTATCAATCCTACAATTTCCTAAGAATTAAATTTAAACAATGAGGCAGCAAATTAGAGGAAGCAACATATGTGGGAGCCAAGGTAACCACACAGACATGCACCCAGTACAATGCGAGTGCAGGTAGGCAGTCAGACCAATGGAAAACAATGTGAATATGGGCATGCATGGCAGGAGCAAAAAAAACCCCCCACATTCTGCAGCCACTGAGGTCATGTGACCAGACATAAACCAATATGGAGAACATATACACACAGTAGAAACTTCCCTTTGTACCAAGACTGTTGCTCCCCCATCATTCACTCTCTTTTCACATCTAGCAGCCTTTTACACACTGCCCAGAGAGGAAATCCATAACCCAAAAAAGGCCATGGTTTTTCATATGCTTTGCATAAACTAATTTATAAGGACAGAGTCTATACTGCAGATGCACACAAGGAAAGAGTTACTATAATCTATAGCAATTTGTGCCATAATTTATGACAGATAGTGTGCCATAATTTAAACAGCAATGTTGTATACCTTGCAATATGGGAAGACATAGAACTTGGAAATTTTCTTTTTGGATTACAGCTCACAGAAACTGGGAGTGTTTTGAATGCTTTTATATTTTGTAAGGTTAATGGCATAATCAAATGTTTAATTGTGTTTTAACTTTTTTATCATCGCACTTTCAGCTATATCTTGTTTCAGCCTTGTTGTAAGCCCCTTGGATCTCATGTCAGGAGAAATGTCAGATAACTGATAAACAAACAAGAAAAGAAACAAACATTTTAAAAAACAACTTCTCTATGCCTTGGGAGATGGAGAACAAGTGATCTGTATGCTGGCTCTGTCTGCTATCTGAGGCCATTTCTGCACAGCCATGTCAACCCGCCACAGCGAGGGAGCCATGCTTTTGCACAATGCTATGGCAACCCATTGCTATCCTGCCTCCAACTGCCCTAGCCCACCAGTATTGCACCCTATGTCAATAATAGAAAAAGTCCATTATTGACCCCCGTTCATGAGACCATCCTGTTACCTGGTGGTGTGCAGTTCCTCAATCACACCAACTCCTATTGTTAATCCGGGAGCCCTGATGCATGGACACACAGATGCATCTGACACATCCCAATAGGAGAAAAGGCCCCCCCAAAAGATGACCAATCAGGTGCCACAGGGCAGGCAAAGGGCAGGGAAAAGGCATTGCTATGGACACCATAATGCTGAAGGAGAAATAGTGTTAATGCCACTACTCCTCCACCGCCAAGGGATGAATGCAGAAGAGAGTGGTGGAAAACTTCTCTTGTACTGGGAATGGCAATGCCAGAATGTCCACGGATCATCACAGTGAAGAGGTGAGTTGCAGAAATGGCCTATGTGCTCACTTCTGATGTGTAACTTCAAGGCTCCTGCTCTCCCCTCCTTTACTTCTTCACCTTTTATCTGGATTTGGATGGGACAGCCATTCAAATCAAAGACTGTTTAGTGTAAGCTCTATCTGGTCAGCCTTGGGTTGTCTCTTGATTAGTTTGCAGGATCCAGTTTTCTGAGTGCCTGCCAGTATGCTTGAGCCACTTGCTTGACAACAATGTCTTGAAAGAGACAAAATGTAAAGAAGAAAGAGGTGTGTTCTAGATGGTGGAGGGGTACATATGCACTCACATATGGAGATACTTAGCTCAAATACGCTGGTCATTTGGCATTGCAATGCAGAAGTAATTGCAAGCAAACAAGCCCTTTCTTAGTTTGCCGAGACTGCCAGTTGGCAGCTTTTGATTCAAGTTATTTCAAGAAAATGAAATCAGAAATTATGGAAAAGTATCCAAGTTGCACATGAGCAGGCAAACACCTTCCTGTTTCCAAATTGTTTTCAGGCATGTCGCTTCTATTGTGCTCAGCTAGTATATTGCCTGTAAAACAAGAGCATTATTTTTGTTGAGAAGAATAAAATGCACCATGAAAGCCCTTGTAGAACCACATCAAATGTCTGTAACTCTCTGCTCAAATCTGCTAGCTATTATTATTATTACTCATATATTGCTGTCTGGGGAGACAGTGCTACAAAATACAGTTTATCAAATAAGCATCAAGATCCTGCCCTCAAGAGCTTAATGTCTGAAGGCAATTTTGGCCTGATTTTCAAAGGTTTTGACCATCCATAATTTACATGGACAACAGTGAGAGTTAAGTGCTCAACACCTTTGAAAATCAAGCCAAAAATATGAATAAATGTATTTCTTTCGTGGGGAACCTGGAGCTTGTTTCTGCTTCCTAATTAAAGGCAAGTCCCACGATCTTTCCAAATGTTGTTTATTCATTTTCCATGTAATCTGGTAGGCAAGTTCATTGGCTGAAAAGGGTAAAAATTAAGCACCAAACGGATTAAATTTCAAAACTTTCCTTCAAAAAATCCTTTGCTTTATGTAAGTAAAACATACATTTACAAACAGAAACTATCCAAAGCAAAATATTTTCCAAGTTTGGATCAGTCAGACAGCTTGGTTTCTACTGAAATAGCTGCATAGAACACCATATGATCAATAGCACATGGAGTATTACACATAGATTTGATGTAACAAGTTACAAGTAACTTGCTTAACAATAACTTGATACTTTTTAAAAATAAACACAAGAAAATTACTTTTCAAAAGTAAAGCCGCATTTGGGTATTTGGTGAAGCAAGTCATATTTTCTAGTCAGTTTGTTGTTGTTGTTGTTGTTGTTTTTTTTACAAGTGGCCCCTCCACTTTTGCAAGGGTTTGGGGTGCAGAACTCTCACAAAAGTGGAAAAACTGCAAATAACTCCCCCCACTATCCCTATCCCGTTCCCTTCCAAATCTCCCTGCTCCCATTCCATTGCTTTTTGCCCTGGTGTCCAAGCTTCCTTTCTCTGTGCTGGGGCCAAAGGTGAGGGAATGGATGGGGAGAGCTCTGGAGGGGAGAAGGAAAGCGTGCATGTGCCTCTTCCCCCATTCCCATGCCTTTTGCCTCAGCATGAGTTCTCAGCACCAGAGCCAGAGGCAAGCGGATGGGCGGGGGAGCTCCAGAGGGGAGAAGGAAGGTGTGCATGTGCATTCCCCCCATTTCTTTGCTTTTAGCCTGGGTGTGCTTGCCTGCCTTCTCTGTGCCCAGCAAAATGCAAGGGAATGGGAATGGGAAGAGGAGAAGGGGGGAGGCACACTCACACCTCACAAACAATCAAATTTGTGAAGCTCAAACCCAGAAATCTGGAGGGAAGACTGTACTTTTAATTATAGGCATTTTAAGACATTTGAATGGCATTTTGTGTACAATTTTTCAAATTTATGTCATTTTTTTCTCATCAATCCAAAGGCTGTTTTCAAAGAAAGTATCAGAAAAGTAGACAGTGACATATTTCAGAGGAAGGAGCTGGCCAAATTTCCCCTGAGTACGCCTTCTCTAAGAAAACCATATGAAATTCATGGGGTTGCTATAAGTCAACAAGTGACTTGAAGGCACGTATACTCATACAACATAGCAAAGGACATGAGTTACCTTAAAAATATTAATCATCAACAGTATCAAATGACCTTTGTTGGATTTTGACAATTCACATAACAAATTAAGTTTTAAAAGTAACTTTCCAATAAATGACATTATGCTGTTGTTGATTTAGCTCACGTCTAAAACACCCTGGCCATATTTTCTCTTAAGATGCAGAGCAAAGAGTGGAGAGAGCCAGGCTCTAACTCCAGGGGAAGCGGGGAGGGGTTGGTTCAAATATGTAAAAACTTGGCAATAGGAATAGATGAAAATTTCATTTGGTTCAAGTCCTTTAATAAGAACTTTCCAAAGTGCACACATTTCTTGAAAAATTTAATAAAACTACGGTGATAGCGAAGAATCTGCTATTGCTCACTCAACATACTGGTACATTGCACAAAATAAAATGAAAGGTAAAAGGGCCAACTGAAATTTGACTCATCTGGAGCAGCAAACTCCATGGAGCCAGCCCTATAGAACACCCCTGGCATTTCCTAGCAACTATATTTTACCCGCTTTCCCCCAGGTGGAATATTTCTCAGATTTTCTAGACCCCAATAACACGCTATGTCACACACCAAACATTTCCTGAAGTAGCAGGTAGAGTGCCTTGGAGAAACAGCCACCTTCCTTTGACTTTTCCGTATTTTGTTGTGTTGCGGTCTGAAATTAGAATGGATTTAATTGGCATTGTTACTAATTAAATCCTCAATATTGTGAAGGTGCAAAATAATTTTGTTGTGGCACAAAAGTTAAGTAAGCAAAAACAAACTTGCACATGTTGGTTGCATAAGTATTCAGTACTGTGGCACTGACATGCCAGATTAATCCAACCCAATGCCTCCAAAAGTCATGTAAATAAAATGAAAGGTAAAAAGGGCCAACTGAAATTTGACTCATCTGTAGTTGAATAGAATTTGCATTTGTGCAATTCCAGTGACACATGACCTCAAATTAAACGTGCCTGTTTCTGAAAGCCATCTCTCCCTATCTTCTTGGACATCATAGCTAACCAAATATCACAAGGACCAAAGAGTTAAGACAAATCTGGAATAAAGTCATGTCAAATCATCAATTATGGTGTGCTATTTTTAAAAAATTCCAAAACTAGGAAGATCCCCGCAAGAGCACCGTTAAGTCCATTGCTACAATATGGAAAAAAAATGGTTCAATCACAGCTCTGCCTTGAGAAGGCCATCTATCACAACTCAGTGACCAGGTACAGAGGGCATTATTCAGAGAAGCAACCAAGGGGCTAAAGGTAACTCTGAAGGGGAGATCTACTCCTGAGATGTGAAGAAAGTCCATGGGGCAACTTTCACCTGGGTGATTCACAAAGCTTGGCTTTATGGAAGAGCTGTGAGAAGAATGCAATTCTTGAAACAGGTTCGTATCAAATCCCATTTCGATTTTGCAAAAAGGCATGTTGAAAGCACAACAAACTCATGGGAACATGTTCTTTGGCCTCATGAGAACAAAAGTGAATTTTTTTGGCCTTGATGAAAAACGCTACAGTGATTTGCATGGTGATCATATTGTGGGGATGCTTTTCCTGAGCAGACACTCTGAAACTGGTCAGGGTTGAGGGAAAGAGTTAGAGAAACAAAAAAGGGGAAAAATTTTAGAGGAAAGCCTGTTTCAGGCCACAAAGGATCTGGGACAGGGGTGGACATTCACTTTCCAGCTGGACAATGACCTTAAATGCACAGGCAAAGTAAGATTGGTGTGGTTTTGTTGTGGCCGAAAAAGAGACGAAGACCAGGTTTCCAGGGAAAAATCAAAAAGCCTTTTTTTTTCCAATCACTTGGGCAAGGACGACAGCTGTTTCCAGGACTGTCGTCCTATAATTAAGGCAGCATCACTATATACCTTTGGTCTACCATGTCAGCAATCAATCATTCATCTAGCCAGCCCATCATAGAAGAAAAAAGATTTTTGGTTAGCTTTCCATTACATCTTTAACTTAAACAAGGGGCTAGGTCACAGAGATCAAAGAATAAAGAGTTAGTTAGAAGATGATACAAGTTATAACTCATGGCCAGTTCATACATCCCACCGATCCCCCCGAAATTCTCCCAGCCATTCTTAGATAAAAGTACAAAGCAAGCCTTTTGCAGAGCAGCCTTCAAGGTCGCACCTGCTGGTTGCAGAGAGCTAATAGACGCGTAAGCAATTACCCTTTCACTTACTGAAGGGGGAGCAATTACACCTATTATCCCAGCAGCCTGCAGCCTTGAAAAAAAGGAAGTCAGCATTTTCCCTTTACTGTCAATCCCAGCATTCTAATTTATTGGTTCATTCACCCCCTTCTTTCCCCCCCTTCATGCTAAATTCAAACTTTTGCAATTTCAACATCACTATTTCTTGGCTATGATAGCATAGCGGCACTTTTCCCTCCATTGCTTTGGAGAGAGAAATCGCACACATTTTATTAAAATGTGATACAGATTGCTCTAGTTTCCCCAAAAGCAGATAGATTACTCCAATGAATAATGCCTTTCCCCACCCAGGTCGGGGACCCAAAGAAGTCACCCATTCCCAAGGGTTTGTAATCCCTTTTTTTATTATGTTGAATCATGTCCTGTAGGTGCTGAATCTCATCCTCAATAGTCTTATTCAGATCGTGAAAGGTAACCTTACACCCACCTTTAACTATCTAAAAACCTCCTTCCTTGCTAAAAGGTAATCTAAAGCCATTCGATGTTGCATCAATAACTGGTTCAATTTTTCCCATCTCATGTTGTAATGCCCGCACTATTCTTCCTGTTGCATTAATCGTTTTTTCCAGTCTACAAGTCAGCTCCAGTATGCTCCACGGTTTTCTTGCACCAAAATTCCTGGGTATGCTCCCAAAGTGAGGAACCCTGTAACAAGCCCCCTCACACCTCAACTGAATGCATCAGTCGACAATTGTGGACCAATTATAACCAAGTCTTTACATTGTTCTCCCAACGGTCCTACCATGTAGTTTTTCTCTGTTTTTTAGGGGACACTTGGAGGTCCCGTCTTCCTCTCAATACCTGTCTCAGAGTTATTGGGCCAGATACTTGTACTGGCAATGTCATATACCCAATCCCTATACACTGATGAGCCCCTGGATGATAGTTAGTAGCCCATCCGTTGAAATAGAACCATAAGTGGGGATCTCTTCCCATGAATCCCGCACAGATATTTCCTGAACTCGGGAAGTTGGGGAAGAAAAGGGGAATCTGGATACAATTCCCCCCAGCTTGTTTCATTTAACGGGTGACTTAGCTGATAGGAATTGTTGTACATTCCATATAAATAGAACTTATTGCTACATGCCGGATTTTCCTAATTTAGTAAAAAATGAGGGATGTTCTATATATCCCTTCCTTTTTTGATTCCAGCTCCCGCTGTGGTGACAGCAAAAACACTTTCCCAGAGGGGAGGTAAAATTTTTAAATGGCAAAATAAAGTCTATTTATCCCCCCATCCACGGTCATGAACATATTTGGCTTATCTCTGAGTGCCGATTGCAGAGCTCCCACAATTACCCCTGGTTCAGAAATTAGGGAAGGCATAAACCCAAATTCAGCTACTGTCTGAGGATGTTCATTCCAATGTCACGGCTTTTCCGTGTTGCTGAAACATGTACTCAGCATGCCTCTTAAACCCAACTGGCTTGTGCTTTTCCCCCCAGAAACATCCAGACTTCCATCTTAGCATCCATTTCTCCATCTGGGTTTGGAAGGGTTTCAAACTGACTTACCCCACAGAAATAATGCCTATACCAGTATAGATAGCTTAAGACACCAATGCAAATGCCTATTATCAACAGTATAAGCCTAAACCTCCCCCACAATGTCTGTTTCTCCCGATGAGGGGTCTGATCGTGTGTCGAGCGATTGAATAGTCCACGAAATCGCAACAAGATCTCCCCCGATTTTAATTCCTCAGCAGTTGCTGGATCTGACATGCGTCGCCTGGCAGCCCCGGAGTGCCAGTTGCATTGTCTAGCCCAGAATTCTTTTTTCCTCAGCAGTTGCTGGATCTGACATGCGTCACTGGCAGCCCCGGAGTGCCAGTTGCATTGTCTAGCCCAGAATTCTTCTGACCCCCCTTCGTCTGGTCGGTTTCAGCTTCAAAGGGTCATCTTGTGATGGAATTACAGTCCAATCATTAAATGCCCTCTTAACCCTAGTATAATGTACCCGGGGTTTTCAATCCCACCACTTTCACAGCTGTGGGGGTTACCAATAGCACCTGATAAGGTCCCCCCACCCAGGGACGGGCTACCTTAATCCTTTACCAAACCTCATCCCCTGGCTGGAAGGAATGCGCCCTGGTGAGGAAGCTCATGCTTTATCTTGTCCAATGCCCTCCCCAAGGCCTGGACCTTTTTCTCAAGCCACATTCCCTAGCTCTCTAATATCTCCCCTCAGTCCTCTCAAAACCATTGGGGGTCTCCCATACAACAATTCAAAAGGCGTTAATCCAGTTGTCCGGTTTGGGGTACACCTGACTCTAAAAAGGGCTATGGGGAGCACATCCAGCCACTTCAGTTTGGTTTCCTGGCACAATTTGGCTAAATGTGTCTTCAGTGTTCTATTCATCCTTTCCACTTTCCCAGAGCTCTGTGGTCGATACGCACAGTGCAACCTCCAGGTGATCTTGAGGGTTTCTGCCAATTTCTTAATTACTGCATGAACGAAACTTGGGCCTTTTCAGTCCTATATGGAGGGGTAATCCGTATTGGGTATTATATCCCGTAGCAACACTCTCACCATTTCCCTTTTGCCTTTTCCGTCCTGGTGGGGTATGTTCTCCCCACCCTGTATATGAGCACACTATCACCAGCATGTTCCATATTGCCCCACTCTGGGCATTTCTGTAAAGTCCACTCTAGGGACTCAAAAGGTGTCAACCCTTGGTATTGTATCCCCTCTTCCAATCTTGGTCCCTGCCGAGGGTTGTTTTGTGCACAAATCTGACATCGTAGAGAAGCTTGTGCTGCAAGTTGGTTCACTCCATCTATAAACACATCCTTTTGCAACAATTGTGTTAATGCTGTTTTATCTAAATGTGTTGCTTATGTGCCTTCTGCAAATTTGGGCCATCCCATGAAACGGGGCACATACCGCCTTCCCCCCAAACAACACCACCATCCATCTCTGTCTTTCTTTGCTTTTAAATCCCACTCTGCTCTTTCATTCTCTTGCCTTGTGTATGTGGGCTCTGATCGGTTAAAAAATTGGAATGCGGCATCATTAGGTCTTCTTTTCCCAATCCTTGCTCTGCTGCACTTTTGGCTGCTATATCCGCCCTCCGATTTCCGAGTATCACTGGATCCCGTCCTCTTTGATGTCCCTTACAATGTATAACTGCAACTTTTCGAGGAGCCCATACTGCCTTCAATAATTCTTATTTCTTCCCGTACTTCAGCTCCTGGCCGGCAGAATTGATTAACCCTTTTTTTTGTACAATGCTCCATGCGCATGCAAGGTGGTAAAAGCATACTTGGAATCTGTATATATGTTCACCGTCAATCCCTCAGCTAATTCTAAGGTTCTGATTAGGGCAATAAGTTCAGTTTCTGCACTGAGGTACCCACAGGTAATGCTTTAGCCTCCACCACCTTTTCCTCTGTCACAAGGGCGTCCCGCTTTTCGCTTCCATCTCGCACATAGCTACTTCCATCTGTAAAAAAGAAAATCTGGATCGGGCCAGGGAATATCCTGTAAGTCCGGCCGGCTAAAATTACCTCGTCCATCGTCTGAAGGCAGTCATGAGGAGTTCCTTCTATGGCGACTGGAAGTAATGTAGCTGGGTTCAGAGTGGTGCAAATTTTTAAACAACCCTGGGATTTTCGTACAACATCCCCTGATATTTTGCCATTCACTGTTGGTGAACCAATAGTTTCCCTTATACTCCATCAAGGCTTTACAATGCGGGACCTTCACAATCAAATTCTGTCCCAGAGCTAACTTGTCCACTTCTTTTACTAGCAGTGCAGTCGCTGCTACGGCTCTAGGCATCCTGGCCACCCTTTAGCCACTGGATCCATTGCTTGGACAAATAGGTTACCGGTCGTTGCCAAAACCCCCAATTTTTGCGTTAGCATTCCTACAGCAATTCCACTTCTTTCATCAACATAGAGGCAGAATTCTTTTGTCACATCTGGTAATCCTAACACTGGGGCTTCCATCAACGTTCTCTTGATCTGTTCCCATGCCTTCCTTTGTTCCTTTCTTCATATAATTCTGCTTCTAGGGCCTTTTGTGGCTTCATATGGGGGCTTCTCATCACCGCGAAGTTGGGAATCCAACAAGAACCGGCTGCGCCCCAGAACTCTCGCACCATCTTTCCCAAATTTTAGGGCTCGGGTAGAGCACACCGGCTTCCTTCCTTTCCTGACCTAGCACTTTTTTTTCCCCGAGCCACCCGATATCCCAGATACTGCACTTCGGCTTCACACAATTGAGCCTTCTTCCTGGACACTTTTAACCAGCTTCCCATAATAATTGTTCCTGTGTTGCCTCTCTACTTCTTCTTCACCAACAACTGCCAGCAATAAATCGTCCCCATACTGGAGTAAACTCGCCCCCAGGTTCTGATCTAAATCTTTTTAAATCTTGACCCAAAGCAGTTCCGAAAATCGTTGGAGAAATTTTCCCCCCCTGCACCAGCCTCGTCCAGCACATCTGGGTTTTCCCCCCGTCATGGGGTCCTCCACCTGAAAGGCAAATATCTCCTGGCTCGGGGGCTAGCCGGATACAAAAGAATGCATCCTTTAAATCCAAGACAGTAAAGTGTGTAGCAGTGGATGGAATCAGTCTCATCAAAACATATGGATTTGGTACCACCGGATGCAAAGTCACTGTTGCTTCATTTACGGCTCTAAAAATTTAACTGGACGGTATTCATTGGTTCCGGGCTTTAACACAGGAAGCAGCGGTGTTTCCATGGGGGGGAATTAATTATGTTATACCTTTTCAATCGCTCCAAATTTTCTGTTTTCCCTTTTGCGCTTCTCTTGGGACATCATATTGTTTTATTCTTATTGCTCTGCGTGGGACTTCAGCTCTACCACTACGGGTGCTACAAACCTCGCCAACCCCGGGGGGGGTTTTCCTTGGCCCAAACTCCTGGGGGGCCCCAAAAATTGTTGGCTGTTCCTGATGAACCATTATTAAATACTGCCACCAATCCTCTTCCATAGGATATGTTACTGTAACTTTCTTGGGCCCCCTAAAGTCTACTTCCATCTGTCCATCTTCTTCAATTGAAATCTGGGCTCTTAATTTGGCCCGCAGGTCCCGTCCCAGGAGGGGTACTGGGCACTTAGGCAAATATAAGAACCAATGGGTCACCTGGGGTCTTCCCAAAACCAAACTCTATTTTCCAACAAAGGATGCTGTTTTGTCTTTCCAGTGGCTCCCACAATTGTGACTTCATTTTTTGTTTTAGGGACTATTCCCAAATTTATCACTGATGCCTGCCCCTGTATCTATCATATTGGAATGGCTCGGCCCCCCCCTCGGGCTGTGACCATGGGCTCCCGGGGCCGGGGGGGGGCCCGGTCTGTCCTATTTGTAATGCTCCAAAGCTGCCACCCAATAAATTCTCTGCTAGGCTTTCGTTTACTGGCAGCTCTATCTTCCATTCACCACCTTCCTCTGTTAATTCCCTTCCCCTTCCTCTATTCGCATTTTGCTCTCTACTTCCCAGTCCCCCCGCCTTGGGGATTTCTTTTCCAATGTCCAAGCTGATGGCATATGGCACACTCATCTTGCCTCAACGGGGCACCCCCTCGCCAAATCTCTGCTCCCAGCCCCTTCACGGGGGGTTTCTTTGATGCTAGTACCGTAGCCAATAATTCTGCCCTTTTGCATCCCCCTATTTTCTCCCTCTTCTCCTCTTTTTGGGCTCTATTAACATACACCTTCTGGGCAATCTCCAATAACTGACTCAAATTCATTCCGGCAAACCCCTCTTGCTTCTGTAGCTTCCTCCTTATATCTGGTTGACTCTGCGCTACAAATGCCATATTCACCATCTGTTGGTTTCCCGGATATCTGGATTCACAGGAGTGTACTGTCGGTATGCATTAAGCAGCCTTTCCAAATAATCCCCCCGGGGGTTCTGTCGCTCCCTGTATTACTTCCATTACTTTAGTCATGTTCACAGGCTTTTCATTCCTGCCCACATCGCTTCCACTAGTAGAGCCTGGTAATCATTTAATAAAGCCAATTGATCTAACAGTTCGGATCCCATCTAGGATCCATCAATGGTACCCTGCCCCTCATCCACTGCTCTGGGTCCGCCACCCCCGGTGGTGCCCTTTCCCTTGCTATCCACTCCACTTGTTGGATCACGCACCTCCGCTCCCGACTGTAAACAAAGTCATCAGCAGCTGCTGGCAATCTTGCCAATTTGGGGTATGAGAAGCCATAATGTTGCGCACAAATCTCCCCCTCTCATGAGGTTTCTCTGTATAAGTGGCATAATGTGACTTCCAATTTAAGAGGTCGGAAGTGGTGAAAGGAGTGTACTGATAGCTCTGCACTCGCCGGAATCCATCTTCCGCGCCTGGATCCACCAGCACTTGTGTAACCTGTCTTAAGGGCGCCACCACTTCACCGCTGGGACCTGCGCTTTCTCTGGCTCCCGGCTTGCCTTGTTCAATCCTGGATCTAAGGTCCCACGGCAGCCCTCCAGACTTTACTCTTTCCCGGACAACTGGATCCATTTTTTTCCCAAATTTCCCCCGTCATGGTCCCTTTTGGTACTGTATAATTCTGGGGTTCCACCCCTTGTGCTGCTGGCACCATTGGCACAGGAACCGTTACTAAATTCGGGGGCTGCAACACTCCTGCCGCCGGCAGTGGGACCATATATGGAGGAGGGGGAGCGCTTGGTTCCTCTGAAACCGAGTCAGACAATATTAGCTTGGCACCAAGCTTCCTCTGTATTTTATCTTGCCTAACCAACATTGCTTTACAAATCTGCTCCTGACACTTCTGCAACCACTGGGGATTTTCTGTAACCGCAGTGTCCCATGAATCTATGTATGGATACTGGTCTGCATCGGCAACATTCCCCGCCACTACGGAATAGACCGCCTTCACCCTGGTGGGTTCCAAACTCCCCTGGCAGCCATCCCACCCTGAAGGATGGCCACTCTACCTTTCACAAATTCTGCAGCCGCTTGGGGGACATTGGTGGTCCCCATAATTCCTTTAAAGCCCTGTTTAAAATTCTTTTCCATACAATCCAAAAGGACGCCGACCTCTCCCCCACCCATTTCCTCCCAAGTTCCAAATAAGACACAATGGGAATGGGATTGACACACGGGTAAGGGGTCCTGTGCGCCCACACAAAGGGGGTTCGACTCCAGTCACTCTGATACCCACCTAGCCACCTGGACATTCCAACAGTATGGATGTAGGAATTGCGGTAGCCACTCAACTCATACACGCATCTTTCTTTAGACAAACAACCTCCCATGGCCCATTAAACCACAACTAGACGTCTCATTTATTTTTCCGCCATACCAAGAGCCTTCGGGGTTTCGCTCTCCGCTGTTGAGAGGTACTCGGCCGAAACTCGGGGAGTGATCGGTTCCCCCCTTCCCCCTTCCAAAAATAAAGGGGGGGGTCTCCCAAAGGGCCATGGGAGGCTTGGTTTCCAGCTGTAACCCGAGGTCCGTTACTGGATCGCTGTCGCCAGGGATGCCACCACTCCCCCAACCAAACCTCTTCGACAAAAAGTCAAGGGCGCCCTGGGTTTTGTAAAAGGGGGGGGCCCCAATCCCCCACGTCCAAACGTCCGTCAAGGGGGGCAGAATAGCCCCTTCCCCGTTTCCCGGCCAATGCCCCGAAATGTTGTGGCCGAAAAGGGCAAGACCAGGTTTCCAGGGAAAAATCAAAAAGCCTTTTATTTTCCAATCACTTGTGCAAGGATGACAGCTGTTTCCAGGACTGTCGCCCCGATTAATTAAGGCAGCATCACTATATACCTTTTGGGCTACCATGTCAGCAATCAATCATTCATCTAGCCAGCCCATCATAGAAGAACAAAAATCTTTGGTTAGCTTTCCATTACATCATTAACTTAGCACACACGTGTACAAAAAGAACAAAAGTTAGTTAGAAGATGATACATAACTCATGGCCAGTTCATACATCCCACCGATCCTCCCGAAATTCTCCCAGCCATTCTTAGATAAAAGTACAAAGCAAGCCTTTTGCAGAGCAGCCTTCAAGGTCGCACCTGCTGGTTGCAGAGAGCTAGTAGACGCGTAAGCAATTAGCACTTTCACTTACTGAAGGGGGAGCAATTCACACCTATTATCCCAGCAGCCTGCAGCCTTCAAAAAAAAGGGAAATCAGCACTTTCCCTTACTGTCAATCCCAGCATTCTAATTTATTGGTTATTTATCCCCCTTTAGTTTAAAAACAAGAACATGAAAGTCTTAGAATGGTCCAGTCAATATGCAGGCCTCAACCCGACTGAGAATCTGAGGCAGGAAAGAAAAGGAGTTCGCCAATGGTCTCCACCCAATTTGACAGAGCAGGAACAATTTTGCCAGGAACAGGCAAAAATGGCAGGATCCTTTGTGCCACAATAAAAATATTTTGTTTCTTCACAGTGTTGAGTGTTTGTGGTAGCAATGCAAATCAAATCCATTTCAGTTCCAGGTCATTACACAATAAAATGTGGAAAAATAAAGGGGTGTCTCTTTTTTGTTTGTGTTTGCGTGTGAATACTTCTGCAAGACACTATAAGTGGGCTAATTCAGAGAACTGGACAAAGCTTGGAAATGTTACTCCTTGGGGTACAACTTCCAGAATCTCCCAGTCAACACAGCCTCTGGTATGTTAGCTGGGGCATTATGGAAATTTTTCCAAAACACAACTTTCCAAACCTGTCAAATTGGCAATATTTGTGAAATAAGTAACACTCACAGTGGACTCATAAAGTAATGGCTGAACTATCCCTTGTCAACTTCAATGCAGTCTCCTTTGCTGTTGTACACACAACGACAATGAGGAAGTTTGTGAGTGAAGTGCTAAGGAAGTAGGAGATTATGCATTGACTAGTCCTTTCACCCCATAACTGCCATTCTGTTTCACCTCTACTGCAGCCAAATCTGCAGCAAGTATAAGTTTCTTCTTGGCTTGCAGCTGATAGGGCCAAAGAATAGACAACAGGACACAGAGGAATTTCTGTAGCCGCATCACTACCTGCTTTCTCCTCAGGATTTGTAGTACCTCTGAGTTGTCAGCTGGCAATGTTTTCTGCAAGAAGACAAAGCCTTATGAAAACCTATTTACTGGACCCAAGGAGCCAATTTGAAGCAGGCCTCCAAATTCATGTTGATCTTTCTACATGATTAAGCTAATACAATCCTTTTGTATTTTTTAAAAATGATTATTTGCTTCCCTTTCCCTTTGGCAAATACAAATTGCTGTGACCAGGAGGCAGAGACCCTGGTTTTGTCTGGATACCCATATATCTATTGCCCAGGTCTGCTGTTCCTGCATTAAAGGGCACCATCACACACCTCAGCTAGCTAGTGTACATTGGTTGCACCAGTAAACTGTGGCCTGCTAAAAATTAAGCCATGGAATGCCCAGTCCCCCTGTGTTGAGAGCTCACTCTTCCAACCCATTAATGGCTATACCACTGCTTCTGTGACCACTGTTTGACACCCCCTACCAAGATTCCCGTAGCTGCAGTTGCCACCAAAATAAGCAGCCACTGCAGATGTGCTCTGTGGTCCAGGAGAATGCCAGAGTACCCTCTCATACCACAGAGCCTTATTGATAAGCAGGGCAAACCATCTTCTTTGCTTCTGGAAAGGTAGAAAAGTCAAAAATCCTTTCCTTGTAGGACCAAATTTAACAACCAGGCTTTTATCAGTGGGAACAGGAAAGTGGGGGAACCAGGAGCCAAAAATGGCCAGGGTCACATCAGTCTATGGGCTCTGTGTTGTCTATCCCTGGTTTAAGCAAGCCCAAGAAAGCCTGTTGGAATGGTGGCTCTCACTTAGCTTGTCTCTTGTAACATAATGTGGCATTATATTTGAAGCAACATCATGGTTTCTGCCTGGCAATAGGGCCCCAATCCAGAAAAAATAAGTCATGTTCATTCTTTTTAAAATCAATGGGACAGATTGCAGGTGTGCCTGCTGTGTCCCATTGATTTCAACAGGATACAAGTAGCTTTCTCTGGACTGGAGTCAAAGAATGAACAATGAGGCTGGAATTTTAAAAAGAAAAAAATATTGATTGAGGATGACATGAAGTATTCAGAAGCATTCAGAGAATAAACCATAAATATTGCTCTAACATTACATAAGCTATACATTCATTAGTTCCACATGGTATGACTAAGAGCCAAATAAGTGAGTCTGCAATGGTACCATATCACTTCGTAAATTTACTGATCTCCTTTCCTTTCCTCCTTCCACTCTTTCTTTTATTTTCTCATAATATTCATAAACACACTGGTAAAATCTCTGAAGCACTATCAGGTTTCCTTCTTCTGCTCTGCTGGTGGCATTGCGAAAATAGTCCTTGACAGAGACTGAAGAATAAGGATCGAGAACCTCTGCACAATGAGCAGACCAGCTCTGTGCTGCTTCCTCAGCTAACATGCAGAGGGTTGAGAGCAAGGGTATGGCACTGACAAATAATATCACAGTTCATAGCGTGCTGTGTGATTGTCTTACAAGCTGACCTATTCACTGTGCTGATGCAACATCACCACAGTGGATTCTACCATGCTAGAAATTACCACCATCTGTCCTGATCAGAGATGAGCGAAGGGGTGGGTGATTACCCAACATCATCAGCACCATCTGAAAGGCTTTCTGGTCATCATGCCACTATTGCTGTTGCTGTTGTAGCACGCATGACCGTCCCTGGATTGGGTGGCCGTGCAAGGTTCGAAGTACGAGATGCTGGGAGGCAAGAACCAAGCCAGTTCTGGTCTTTGAGGATGCAGTTTATTAGGCAAAGAAGCAAAAAGAAAAACGAAAAGCACACAAACATACATACACTCTGACTGTCGGAAAGGCAAAGCAGGCAACGGAGCAGCATTCTCTTTGTTTCAACAGATTATATAGGCTTTTCGTGTGGGAGTAGCAAAACAGGCTGCCCATCCATTAACCCGCCATGCTGAAACCAGCAGGGGGAGCTATCCCCTCTCGTCTGCTAATTACAGTACCTGCTCGAGACAGCATCAGACGGCCCCTAATCAGGCTTCACTTTCCCCTCCCCATACTGGATGGCATGGCACGGGGAGTGTAGTACCCCTTGTTAACATTCCTTGACTATTCTCACAGATCTGCAACGTGCAGGGCAGCCTGACCTAGCAACCACATGAGCTAACCCCCCAAATATGCTCATGAGTGTGAAGGCAAGCTGAACTAAAATGTGTGAGTGTGTAACACAGGGCCTACCCAGAGGGCCGCGGGCCCAACAGCTGTTGTTCTGTGCCTTCAAGTTGTTTCTGACTTATGTCGACTCTAAGGTAACCCTATCATGGGGTTTTCTTGGTAAGGTTTGTTCAAAGGGGGTTTGCCTTTGCCTTCCTCTGAGGCTGAGAGAATGTGACTTGCCCAAGGTTTCCATGGCTGAGCAGGAATTTGAACCCTGGTCTCCAGAGTCATAGTCCAACACTTAAACCACCACACCATGCTGATTCTCTCATGCAACTACACTGATAGCATAACTTTGCAGCCTTAACGCACAAAGCAGCCTCACACCAAACCAAATTAACTGGTCTACATTCTTCACTGTGACTAGTAGCAGGCAAGGATTTCCTCCAGCATCTGCTACAGTGTCTGATCCTTATTGTTGTTGTGTGCCTTCAAGTTATTTCTGATTTATGGTGACCTTAAAGAGAACCTATCACAGGGCTTTCTTCGTATGGATTTGCCTTTGCCTTCCTCTGAGGCTGAGATACTATGACTCACCCAAGGTCACCCAGAGAGTGTCCACGGCCAAGCAGGGATTTGAATATCTAGAGTCCTAATCTAATGCTTAAATCACTATACCATACTGATGGTCATCTGACCCTCCTTACCTGGAAATATACAATAACTGAACCTAATAGCGTCCATGTATCTTTTGCCAATGAGTGGTAGTGGCTGATCTCTTCCATTCCGCTGGGTGGTGACTCTGTTCCAAGGAGCTATTCAAGGTGCTAAACCCTATTCCCCAAATAGGTCCAGTCACTTGGCCAGCTCCCTTAAAGTTCAGACTAAAACCCAGAACATATGCTCTAGCCCACTGACATGAAAACCACTATCTGCCAAGCCACTGAGCTATGTTACTTCTCAACTATGTCAGTAGAGTTGCAATTGATGCAAAACAGAACAAACTGTATTTGTCTCACTCTGCTTAGGATCCAGTGTTGGTTATGATGATGTGTAAGCCAGGCTGTGTACCTCCACAGTCCTAAAAGAGCAGGGTGTACACTTAAATCAGCTTCATTCATGAATAGCACATTAATTCTGATGACTCTTAGTGATATTTCATGATTAAGGGGACATTGAAAAACCTATCTATCGTATTGGCCTAAATCCTGTTACAAGTCCCTATCAGAGTAGACTTATTTAACCAGTTGGATTTGCAGAAGTGTTGACTTACTATTCAGCAACTGAATCAATGGGTCTACTCTACTTGGGGCTAGCAACTGGATGGAGGACACCCACGAGAATTCTGCAGCTCTCCAGATGTTGGCCTGCAACTCCCAGCATTCCTTTCCCTTGCCTGTTCTAGATAATCTGCTGGCAGCTGCAGCACAGCAACATCTGGATTCCCACCCCAATTTAAGCCATAGAGTGCAACAAAAATTCTAATTGTTCTGCAACTTTTCACAAATTCATGAAAAGCAGTCACTTTATCTCTATAATTATAACTGAATTGAGTTTTTTGCTGCAACCAAATTTCTATGATGCTTAGATTGTTTAATGTACTCAGCATTAAAGATATCCAACTGTCTCTAACCTAACAACTGGTGCCTCAGGAATAAGATGAGCATCTCCTTTCCACAATCAGAAAAGTAAGGGGATTTTAAGTTGATTCAAAGCATTACCTTGTTGGAAAATACTTTTTTTAAAAAAGAAATCCAACAACTCATTCTAACCATGAACGCAACTGTGAGCCAAAATCTAAGGCTTCTAAAGTAGAGAACAAAAAACCTCTGAGGACACTACAGTGGTTTCTTGGACTGCAGATGAAGGATTAAGGGCTCTCCCTTTTTTTTCCATGGAAGGTAATGAATAATATTTAATAATGTCCTGATGTTGTTGTTGGCAGCTTTCTAGATGTACCCTGACTATTTGGAATCACTAATGGATGGCAGAAGATGTGCTCAACTAGCTAATATTCTGCACTTGATGCACAAGGCACTTTATTAGTCTACAAAAGATGCACGACTTTACAACTCTCTTGTTTATATAATATGATTCTTTATCCTTAAGATGAAAAGAGACATTTTAGGAGGGTTTTCTCTTGTTCAATTTGTTTCATCCACTTGTACACTGCTTGAAATCTCTTATTGCTCAAGGGCTCAGCTTGTAGCATGCTTTTATTGTGGCATTCAGCCTTAGAACACACAAACCAATACATTTAGAATTCAGGGACCTTGCCACTGGAGAGATGCACAGGTTTTCTCTTCTTACATTATGCCAAAGCACAAGATGTGGATATATAACTCATTTGCACACAGCTTTTTATCACTTTTCACCTGGGAAAGGACTTCTTGCAGGCAGTAAGTGTGAAGTTTAATTTGGTGGTAGTCCCATGTACATTGCATAGGAGTCTGTACATCCCAATTTTGGAAATGGTGTTACAATGGCATTTCAACCTCAAATCTGGATTGCTGACCTCATTTTTGGAGAATGAAAGGGGGTAGCCATAGTCTCCTGACTTATTTTTTCTTTTTAGACAGAAATAAACAAGTAAATAGGTTTACGCACTAGCTTGGAAAAGTTGCTTTTTTGGCTACAGTTCTCAGAATCTTTTAGTCAGTGGGACTAAGCATGACTCTGGAAATGGTATTCTCCCTCCCTCACAGCAACAATTTTTCTAAGGTAGAGCACTGGGAGATTTTAAGAGTTGTAATTCAACAAATAGTTTGTGCAATTACTAATTGATGTATGGATTTCACAGGTATAGTCTAGGTTTGCAAATTTACTTACACATTGCCATAAAGGAGGAAATTGATCAGCAAAGAGGGAACAACATATGATATAGGTATGAATAAAAATTGCACATGCTAATCTACGTGTACCAGCATGAACCTCTTTCTCTCTTATTGTACTTTAAACATTGATGCTCATGTCAGTAAGGCAGCTAATCTGCTCTTGGTTTTAATCCAAGATTTTAAAAAGTTGTCCAAAGGACTGAACCTCCTTTGAAGAGCAGGATCAGTGTTTTGAACAGCTTCTTTTAAAGGCCAGATTAAATTACAGAACAAGACCACTGCCCTACCGATGTGGAAACTACCAGTCATCATTCATTTAAACAGAAATATGATATATCTTCTCATAATGAGAAAGACTGGCCTGAATCCTCTTGTAAATTCCAACTGGAGTAGATTCACTGAATCAATAGAACTTACATGAGTGTTGACTTACCCAGCTACCACTGATTCAATGGGTCTACTCCAGATGGTAATAAAAATAAGATTTAGACCACTGTGCTCAGGGGATCTTTCACTCCAGACAATTGCAGTGTCATGATTCCACTATAATTGCCATGGCTGCATCCCATGGAATCCTGGGATGTGCAGTTTAGGGTAGGGTGTTTAGAATTCTCAGCCAAAGAGTTCTTGAGCTTCATCTCGCTACAAACCCCAGAACAGAATAGCATCCGACCATGGCAATTAAAGTGGAATGACAGTGCTATAATTACATAGTATGAAAAAGACCCCAGGTTGCTGTCCTGGTCCTCAATGTTGTTGATAGACAGTTATGTTGTTCCTGTTCTTTCTTCTTAAGAGTTCATTGGCCAAGAACCTGTATCATGGATGTAGTTACAGATGCATTACTGTCTCTTAATCTGTCTACCCAAACGTACCTTAACAGCCAACAGGCATACTGAGAGATGGAGTTTTTCTTTAAACTAGACTTGGACTGCAATACACTGCAATTAGAGGATGCCTTCAGAGGATTATCCACTGACATCTTTTATGACAGAGAACTCTTCTCTGTAAAGCAGGACAGACTGCCATCCTGGTAGAGGCCTGTAATTTGAAAGGATTGGGTGGGGAATTGTGGTATAATTATTTTGGGATATAAAGCAATGTAATCACAAAATATGCTCTTAAAGAAAAAGGTAGTTCCTTGGGTACTTTTTAAAGCAACCTAAAATATCCACAAGCCACCAATTGTGACTTGACAAGAAATTTGTCTTCCTCCACAACAGAAAGTTCAGTGCTCCACCCCAGTGAAATCTGAAATATTGTCCCTTACCATCTCTTTGATTTTTGTATATTTTATTGTGGTTTCCCAGACAATGCACAGACACAAAAAACATTGGGAGAGGAAAGATTTGTGTGCAAAAGTGACAGTGTCACTAAGGATTCCTATGACAATAAATTCCAAGTAAGAACAGTTTAGCATTGGAATTGAATAGATTAAATAAGAGGGACTGGCAAAGAATGAAACAGATAATATTGCAAATGTCAAAAACTAATTAGATCTAAAAATGTACACTGCAATCCTATACACACAGGTTCTGAAAACTCAGTATGTCTTTCTGCTTAAATTATACTCATGGGCTTCTGCTGATACTCTCAGCTGCATTTTGCAAATGGATATGTAATCATTTATTTTAAAATGTGAAAAACTAATTATATGTCTAGAAACATAAATTCAGTCCAAAAACTTGTATGCCAAAGCAATTAGCAGCAAAGGATTAAATAGGGTGGAGTTTGTGGATAAATCTGCAATACAGCTTCATTAAAACTGTACAAATGATCTATTAATCTTTCTCTACATGGTCAAGAGGAACTGAGTCTTCTAAAAATCCCAACCTCAAAGTCACTCACATGAAATTATTTCAAATAAACAAAATAAAATGCAAGAATTGTACATGAGGATATGATTTATACTCTGAATTAGACTCTCTTGAGTGATCACAGACATAATTAAAATTCAATAACACTATGTCACCATGTGGAGTGACTTTCTTGATTGGTAGTTTTTTCCAGATTTTACCTCTCCTTTTCTCCTACAGCAAAGCAGCTGTGTTTGATCTCCTTTATGCTCTATGAACTGAAATAAAGAACTGTAAAGTACTTTGTACTTTATTATAGGTAAATTGGAGCATCTTTGTCATACATACATGCACTCTGTTGATACACTTCAACAGCCTTCCTCAACCAAGGTGGGGATGATCAGAGTAGTAGTCGAACACATCTCGGGACACCAAGTTGAGGGCTGTTCCATACACTCTGATAAGCACCAAATATCAAGCATTTAAAATTTCTTCTTACAAAGTAACAACAATGCTTAGTATGCATCTAATACTTAGGAATATTGAAAGCATTGCTTTGGTCATCCTTTATAACAATTTTCAAAGGTGGGATGGTTAATCTTAGATTTTCCTCATGCTTTGGACTACAGTTCTCATAATCCATCACCATTGGCTATCTCAGCCAGGTAGCCTAGGTTGGGGGCACCTGAAAGTCAACACCTCTGGACATGTAATATAAGGTGGTAGCTGAAGCTAACCTACCTAGAGAATTTATAGCTGAGGCAAAATTTGAACTAGTAACTTATAGTGTCATGTTCAATGTTACTTTTATTTATTCAGACAAAGCTTGGCAAGATACATCCTCCTCCTTTTCTTTTCTTCTTGTATTGAGTTGTTGCTGCTGCTGCTGCTGCTGTTATGTGCCTTCAAGTTGATTCTGACTTCTGGTGACCCTAAGGTGAACCTATCACAGGGTTTTATGGGGCTGAGAACGTGTGATGCACCCATGGTTACCCAGTGGGTTTGCATGGTCAAGTGAGGAACTGAACTCTGGTCTCCAGGATTGTAGTCCAACGCTCAGATCACTATACCTCACTGAGTCTCCTTCCATATACTAGGGATATTTAAAGTGAGACTCATATTAATGATTGGCTGTTTGAAGTAGTTATACTTTCAAAACATGGTAACCCTAGACAAAGTTTACGATAGAAGTCTTTCTTGGCATCTTCTTCATGACTTCAAGGACTGAAGCCAAAACTTCCTGCAATAAACAAGTGAAGCACAGTGGTAACTTTTCTGTAAGGCTTAAAGTTGCTCCACACCTCTGACACTGGGTCAGTTCAGCCTCCTTTGTCAACAAATCCATTTCTTTGTGCACTGCATTGGAAGGACCATCCATACATCCCACACTTCTTTTCCATTCAATATTTTATCATTTTGTGTCTTACCCCTGAAGCACAGAACCAGCAAGAATGCCGGCCTTTTGAGGAAGCACCACTCATGGGATTTGGGCTGATTTTTTAAAATAACTGTATCAGTAAAATATTCCACAAGTAGTAGCTTATAGCATTATAATTAAAACTGACTTGAATAACACAGGCCATAAAAGAGGACAAAAACACCAGAATCTTGAATATACAGAAAATTTATCATTCAGAAATCATATCACTCATAATTCTGCAGTTTGGGGCTGTGTAGCTCCACTCCATGGGAATATTTCATGCCAACTCTAGCCATACGTACAGTCTGAGTGTTAGACCAGGGATCTGGGAGATCGGAGTTCGAATTTCTGCCTGGTAATGGAAACCCAGTAGGTGACCTTGGGCAAATCACACTTTCTCAGCCGAAGAGGAATGCAATGGCAAACCCCCTCATGCCAAGACAATCTTGTGATAGGTTTGCCTCAGGGTCACCGTAAGTCAGAAATGACTTGACGGCATATAACAACCAACAACAGCTGGGCAGGAACTATGCCTTTCTTGGGCTTGGAAAGTTTATGTTAACTCATTTCCTATTCAGACATTCTCTGTGCACAAAATCTACACATTGAAAAGTGTGGGGCAATGGAACTGCATTGCTGGCCCCCACTGCACTGGCTACACCTTCTGGGTCTCTGTCATCATGTTAGTATGGAGGTCTGCCTAAGGGAAAGTTTGTGGATGTGTGAGCTCAGAATTAACAACTTAACATAGTCAACTGTAACTTTCCAACATTTCACAGACAAAAACTGGGACACGTGTGGCCAAGCAACATAAGAGTGTGGTAGAGATGGCAAAAGTTATTAATAAGGAAGAACACACAAACAGGGAGAGGCAGCAGCAGTTTGCTTTTGCCTGAGCTCACAGGGAAGGACAAGAATCCCCGCTCTCCTCTTCCTCTTGCTTATTCCACTTTGAACTCAGTTTGACAAAGGGAACAGTGGGAGGAGAAGAGAGAAAACAAAACATTTTAAAAGCAGCTGAAAAAGTAGGATGATAGGGGATTAATTGGGACTATCTCTGCCAAATAAGGACATTTGGAAGGTATGATGTAACAATTGGTATAGTGGGGGAGAGCAAGAGCATTTTGAAGCTACGTTTCAAAACCAATCTAACGTTTGAAACAAAGTTACTTTATTGGTGTAATGCATAGGTGGGCAAAGTAAAGCCCCGGTGTCACACATGCAACCCCAAACCTATTTATACAGCCCTTGCTACCCACCCACCCCGCAGCTCACAGACTGCCATTTCCATGGTCAAAAAAAGAAGAAGAACTGCCTTTCTTAGAAGCCTTCAAGAATGGCATTTCTCCCTTTTAAATGGTTGTAGGAAACCCCTACCGAATTTGGCAACAAAAAAAAAACCTTAAGGAAAAAACAGAAATGAACTTCTGGCCACCTTGTATGTATGTTAGCTAGTTTCCATAGTCCATGTGCCCTTCCAGTGTGCCCCTAGAGCAACTGCTGCAAGTCCAGGGACCATTTTTATGCTCCCAGCCCTTCCAGGGGCCTCACGGACTATCAATTTTAAAAAGAAAATGGGATTTTTTTAAAAAACTGTTTCCACCTGGAAGCTTCCAGGAACAGCACCTTGCCCTCTTTGGGGCCAGAAAAAGGTCTGTAGATTTTGGAGGGGTACATGGCCACAAAAAATAATCTTTAGGGACCACATGAACCATAGGGACATCTTTTGTCCACCTCTACCCTAGAGGTTCCTGAAGGTTAAACAGATGTAGATCCTACATTGCTTCATCATAGCATAAATATCTACCAGTAGAGTTATTTAACACTTCTACTGCACTACTGCTGTACTGAAGAGCAATGGGCAATGAGCATTCACACACTGCTCAGTGAACTTTGGTGCCCATCTGCATGTGCAATTGTACCATACGCAGAACTCTACTTCTGCCACATCAACTGGATGTGACCATTGTATGTTGTAAATTATGGAAAAGGAATGAAGTACCTTTATTCAAAGACTGGTTGAAGAAAATGTGGCATATGGTTGATTGGATTAAATTAACATACAGGAGATGAAACAGTAATTGCAGTAGAAAAGATTTGTAAAGCAATGGATATTCTTTTTAAATTACTGGAATGAAAAGGTTACAGATACAGTTTACTTATACAGCTTAATGGTTGAATTAAAATAGCGGTAGGCTTATATTTTCTTTCTACAGCTTTCTATTGCTTAAATTTATGCTTATTTTTCTTTTTTCCTTATTTAAAAAGTTTCTTTATTTAAATTGATTTTTCTCTCTTTCTCTCTCCCCTTGCGCATATTTTGTTTTTCTTTTTTTAGGCTTTGAAGCAGCTTCCATTAGTTAAAATTCACTGCAATTTATATTTATAATAATGGTATCAACTCTTAAAATATTCTTTAAATTTTTTTACTAAAATGTGGATAGAAATTAGTATAACAATCAAAATTAAAGTGATGATGAGATAAACAAACTTTATTATACTAACCTTGCTCAGGCTTGTTCAGTCTACCAGTTACCCAACGCCTATTCTGCCCTAAGGGCGAAACCTATAACTGATGACCTCCTACTCCTATAGGATTATGAGATTGAGGTGAGATCAAGGATTGGGGAAGGGACGGTTGATCTGCTACAGGGGAAATCCTGGGCCAAGAAACTGGCAGAACTAACCTTAGAGAATTCGTATCCTGCTGACACCCCACCAGAGGAGTTACCGATGATGGACCCTTCGTTAGACCCTGGTGTGGTACGGGTGTTCGAGTCCGTGGAGGAGAATACTCTGCAGGGGCTTCAGGATCTCACAGTTGCTAACCAAATATTGGCAACTGCTCAGTTTGACGATACAACTAATAAATTCCGGAGGATAATTCAATCCCAGCTGACAACGAATCCACCCTTTTCTTCTCCGACTGCTGGCCCCCCTAGCTCAACTATAAACGGATGTATTCAGACTGAAGAAACCCCCTTCCCTGCAATTTTATCATACCCATAGCAGTGACTAGAAAAGAGTAATATAGAATTGTCACTCCTCTCATGGAACATAGCTGGTTGGCTGAGGAAAAGTTTAGATATGGACTTTGTCGACTATATTGGTCTGTTCCGTGTTTTATGTTTTCAAGAAAAATGGCATCTATATGATATCCAATTGCCTGGTTATGTTTCCTTTTGTGTACCTGCTTCTAGATCTTCTAAGGAGGGTAGAAATGGGGGGGGGGGGCTGGTTATACTCCTGAAGCCATTGAGTTGTTTTAAATATACAGTGTTCTTGCCTTGTATACCAATAGCGCAGGCTATTTCCCTGCAATTAGGTAGTGACAAGATAGCTTTGCTTAACATTTATATTCCTCCTACATCCAATGACCCTAATCTGTCCACCTGTTGGGACCAATTGTCTAGTTATGTTGATAATATTGCCATTAGGAGTGGTTCTTCAAGAATAATTCTTATGGGGGATTTTAATGCAAGAATTGGGCCTTCTAATGATTTTCTTTGTGATCACCTTATGATTGAGCTGGACTCGCCTCCTTACCCTTTAAATCTTCCCTGGGTTGGCATCGATGCCAATGTTAATAAGAATGGGTCAATGCTGGCTAATTTTTGTATTAGCAACTCTTTTTTAATATTAAACGGTTCTGAGGGGTTCCCAAATACTGATGGTTTTACTTACATCTCACCAATTGGGAGAAGTACTATTGATTATGTAATAATCAGTCCCAAGTTGTTGAGCTTAA
The DNA here is from genome assembly GCA_948472985.1 of Iguana delicatissima. Classification (NCBI taxonomy): domain Eukaryota; kingdom Metazoa; phylum Chordata; class Lepidosauria; order Squamata; family Iguanidae; genus Iguana; species Iguana delicatissima. The sequence goes on from CAOKZL010001050.1 coordinate 519,495, forward strand.
TTGCTCATTTTGATATCTGCTGTAGGACTGAAAGCGATCACCTACCGTTACTTGTATCCCTAAATTTATCTGTGTCAGCTTCACTACCTTTTCAAAATGATATGGCCAGTTATAGCTATGAGAGAGTGAATTGCATCCGTTGGGACCCCAAAATGGAAGAATTTATTAGACTTAAGGATACATCAGTTTTAAATTGTTTTAATGCCCTAGCTACCAGCTCTAAGGTAGATGACGCTCTGCTGGCATACTTAAACATTATGAGTATCTTTCAAAATAAGGCTTCTTATCTTCCTAATTGTGTAAAAGGTAGAGGAACTTGGTTTGATAAGAGTTGTCTCACCTGGAAACGGAACTTAAGACAAATATTTCATCAGGCTTCGGTCAGCCCAGGAGCTAATTTGGAGTCCAACTATGAAGCCCGTAAAAATACTTTAAATGGGTTGAGGATAAAAGGAAGCTATTTTTTCAACGCAAGTGGTTGTCTTTGGATAATGCTCTGAAATCCAAAGACGTGAAGTCCTTCTGGGCGGCCGTTAGGAATCATATATATAAGGAGAACTCTCTGGTTCCATCTATGATATTGCCCTCAACTTGAGTTTCCTATTTTTCTGTGAAAATGAGTGCCCAAACACCAGAGGTTGATCTTATTAAAAACCCTCCTAATTTATGGAGCACAGTTTCGGCCGTGGAGATACATCAGTTGATTCTTAAACTCGAATCTGGTAAATCTCTGGGACATAACAGCTTCCCAGCAGAGATTTTGAAATTTTGCCCTGAGCAATGGACAAAGGCATTAGCTAATCTATTTACTCTAGTTAACAACTCTGGCAAGATCCCAGCCACCTGGAAAGACTCTATCATAATCCCTATCTTTAAAAAGGGGGATAGGAAGGACCTCGGTAATTATCATCCAATAAGCCTCCTATCAGTTGTAGGTAAATTATGTGCTATTTGGACATGAAGTTATCGATCTGGATGAACTCCCAAGCCCTGATCGGTCCAGAGCAGGCGGGTTTCAGAAGGCATATGTCCACTGTGGATCATATAACAGTGCTTTCTTTCTTAGTAAAGAAATACCTGCCACGCCCTAAGGGCAAATTGTGCACGGCATTCATTGATTTGAAGGCCGCTTTTGATTTAATTCACCGGCCGCTGCTATGGGATAAGCTTGGAAAGCTTAATGTAGATCCTCGTTTGTTGTATCTACTATACCAACTTCACTCAAATAACCAGTGCAGAGTGAAATTTTCTGAAACCGGTCTATTAACAGACCCTATTTGCTCTGATGTAGGGATGTGTGTTGGCTCCCCATCTGTTTAATTTGTTTGTGACGGACTTACCTGCTTTTATGACTTCAATAGACTCTCACCCACCTTCGTTGGGTAATCAGCCACTTTTTGTCTTACAATATGCCGATGACACACTGTTACTTTCATTATGTCAGGTGGGTTTGACAAGAGTGTTGAAAAGATTTTTTGAATACTGTGACAAATATCATCTGTGGGTAAACTATGATAAATCTAAAATACTAGTATTTTGCAAGTGATTTGTCCCAAGGATGTGGAAGTTCAGTAATCAGACGGTTGAGCAGGTCAAGAGTTACGTATGCCTTGGCGTATTTTTCCATTTTAATGGACATTGGCGTAAACAGAGGGATAAGGTAATTCAGGCAGGGAAAAGATCCCTGGCTGCTATACAATCTTTTTATTATAAAAATGGGAACCAGGATATTTTGGCGGCCTTAAAAATCTATAAAGCCAAATTAAGACCTTTACTACTTTATAGTATACCTACCTGGATTCCAGTTTTTAATAAAGAGATTGAAAGAGTTCAGGCACATTTTTTTAGGAGAATACTATCTGTTCCCCTGTGTGTTTACCATCGGACACTTTATGCTGAATTGGGCCTTGAAATTAGTGCCTGGCTGATGACCTTTAAATTTTGGTTTGAGATCCATTTTAGGCCTAATAGATCTGGCCTCCTATGCTTCCTATTATCCGATGCCTATTATACTAGATGGGCTTTACTGTATGAAAACAAAGTAATGTCCCTGGGCCTAAGATTAGATTCTCTCCTTTTACTAACTGAAATGGAGTGCTTTAAAACTGTTAGGGCCTGTCTCTTGGAGAGGGAATACCACCTTTCATATCCATCACCCTTAGGGTCTGTTCCCCGTTGATGCTTGGTGTGTCTCCCCAGCCGGATAGAATCCCAGATTATTTTCAAATTCTCACATTGCTGGTAGCAAGAAAGGCCTTTCTACTTGCAAGGCTGAATGTACATCCTTCGAATGTGACCAAGGGCAGATATTTACAGATCCCTTTCTTAAAGTGTATGTGCCATTGTGCACAAGCTCCCAATGATCTCTTTCATATTACATTGAGCTGTCCATTGTATTCAAATTCAAGGGAAAAGCTGTTAAGGAGACTATTGGAAATGAATATCTGCCTAGATAGATAGGCTATCTGTAGAATACTTATTGGATGACTGAAACCTGCAGGTTACTAGATTAATGGCCAATTTCCAGGTTGAGGCGGCAAATTTATGGTTTAAATTGTCAAGCAAGGATCCTTGATGTCGTATTGATAGATATATGTTTATGTTATAGTATGCCTAATAAAGATCAATTGAAATTGAATTGAATTGAATTTATTATAATCAAATGCATGATAAGAAGGAAAAGTTATCTCAGCATTAAAAAAAAATTCTGAAATACTATCCTCAGAGCTTGTCACCTTGTTGTATCTGGTCTGTTAATTTTAAACGTCAGGGTGAGACCTTTCTGTCTTCCAGTTTTAGGCCATTTCCATACTAGACTGTTCTAGTGCTATTATTCCACTTTCAACATTCTATGGAATCCTGGGATTAGGGCCCCTCCCTAAACTGCAAACCCCGGGATCCCATAGGATGTTGAAAGTAGAGTAATAGCACTAGAACAGTCTAGCGCAGAAATGGCCTTAACTGATTATTATATAGTAGTAGACAGATGGCAACCTTTGGTGCACAAGCCCTGACATTCTGTTGGTGTCTCACACATGTGTAAATTCCTTTAATAAAGTAGGTGGCCATTTTTGGCTGATGCATTATGGCCATCTTCAGTGGAAGGGTACAAAAGTTGAGTTACATATTCAGTGCCACTGTGCATTTTTATGCATTGACATTTGCATATTGTTCCAGATTGGGCATAGATTGAGTGGCTGCTCATGGCTGTGTACTGCATGCCTGTCTGGATAGTTATACACAGTGTTTAACAAGGTGTATGCCCAACCAAGGCATAATTCTGCCAATGTAAAGTTAAACTACATTCCCACAATGTAGGAGCCTGCCCAAGATGTGCCTGGATTTCATCTCCCATCACCCCAATGCTTGAGTCATGCTGGTTTGGCAGTGGAAGTTCAACATGGAGTTTCCCAACACCTGTTTTAATGCTGATGTTGATATGGTTATTTTTAGAATTACTTTGTTTTATTTTGATTTTTTAAAAATTATCTTTTATAATCAACCTTGAAAATGTTCATCAAGGAGGAATACTACTATTTATGCAATTTTTTAAATCATGGGTTTTAAACTATGACTTGATTGTTTTATATGCCCTTTACTGACGTAATGTCTTTCTTAACTGGTGCGGTGTGTGCAATCTGTTGTATTTTAACCTGTTGTTGTTCCCTACCTCAATCCATAGGAAGAAGTGGGTAAAAAAATTAATATTGTTGTTGCTGTTAAAAAAAGAAGAAGAAAAAACCTGCTTTTGTTAAAAAAATGTGAAATAATTTGCAAGCCCGAGTGACCTTCATGCATGCAAGTCATCACCTGGTGTTTTCAAGAGCAATTCTGAGTGGTGGCAACTGGTGGCTTCCATGTCAGTGGAACTGTGAATCCAGTCCAGGTTTTAGTCTGAACTGAAAGGAGCCATCCCATAAGCTGAACTCTATGCCCTCCCCCCACACACACATAGATTTAGCACCAGCTTTAGGTGTCAAAGCAGGTTTGCTGACCCTGGGTGTGGGTGAATGATAGATGAAGGTCTTTTGGATGGAGCAAACATACTGCTTCAGTGGTGGAGAGAAGCAGCACTCACAGAATGGAACATCTGCCTCTCCAGAGATAAAGAGAAACCTGCTGCAAATCATGAGCTACTTCCCTTTAATTCCTTTTCACAACAACTAATTCATAGCTAAGTTCTTACAGCTCTAGCAGAATGAAGGATGACTGTATAATGTAAATAGAACACTTTGCACTTTTATAGCTGCAGCAAATATGTGATCTTAATTGTCATGTACTAAAGGCCAGTAACTTGTAGAGAGAGAAGGAAAGGAGGGAAGAGGAAGAAGGAAAGAAGGAAGGAAGAGGATTTAAAAAACAACAACAACCTATAACTATCATGATAGCTAACCACATTGGGGAAACATAACTGTAAGTAATTACTTTTTAAAAGTAACTTGCCAAATTATGAACCGGAACATGAGTATTCTGAAGATAAATAATGCAATTCCACAAGATGAAATTGAGATTTGCTGGGCCCTACCACTTCTGATAAAAGTTAGAATGCCACAACCACAGCGGTTATCAAAGTGCTTTACAAACTACGTGTAAGCCATCCTTGTTAGAGCTTTTAAGATGGAAGATTTTTGTGAAGGACTAACATGTCAGACTCTCTATATCAATCAGAAATCTTAACAGTGCATTCTGCAGCATCACAGTAGGTACAGATTTGATTGTCTTCATAGTAAAGAGGCCATCAGCTCTCCATCAATGCACTCTCTTTTTTCTTAATAATGGATGATCTTATAATGCATTTCTTAACCTTAAAGTTTACTGGCATTTAGCAAGTTGAAGGTATGACCACAAGACATCTCCCCTGCTGATGATGGTCAATCCATTGCAAACTTCTTCTCAAGGGTAGAAAAATTAGAGTGATGACATCACCAGCAGGACATGGCAGATGAATTCTGTTTCCCACAATGAAACTTTTTTAAAAAGAAAAAGCACATAAAAAAAATCAGCTCTGGGGAAACAGATAAAAGAAAGAGGAGGAGGAGGAGGAAAGAATGATCATTTCTAAAAACTTAGAACTGAAATAATATGTTGGGTCAAAAAGAAAAAAAGAAGAGAGAGAGAAAGAGAAAGGGATACGAAAGCACAAGCTTGGCAGAGAAGGCCCAGAAATGCCACAGAAAACTCTAAGAATCAGAAAATGAGATTGTGAACCAAATAAAACAAGAACTAAGGTAATAAAACAGGGGCAGGCAACCTTGGCCAGCATTCCAGCTTCAGGATCACTAGAGGCTGCACAGCTGCGAAAATGCCAAAAAAAAGGAAAAATCAGATGAAGGAGGGAGAAGGGAGGAAGGAGGAGGAAGAAAGAGGAGGAGGAAGATTCACTGATATACTTTGTCAGACAACTGATCCACGTAGACAAGTCTTGTCTTCACTATATTATCCACATGAATTGGCGACAGCTTTCCAGGGTCTCAGACAGAAGTCTTTCCCAGCCTTGCCTGAACTAGAAATTTTACATTTTTGGATTACAGCTCCACAAGTCCCCTAATCAGCATTAAAGAATTAAATAGCTGTTAACTAATAGCCCTTCCACTAATAATGTCTCCCTTATGTAACAAGACCTGCCCATCCACACATTTTGGTTGGATTCAGCTTTAAATAATTGACCCACATCAATTTGCCACCCACAGACAGAAAGGAAGTGAAACACTAATCATAAAATTCAAATGTTTTATGTGCACATGGTGCTAATCAATTTTATTTGCATTTTAAAAATCCTATATATTGACACCTAGATCTTTATACACAGAGGTGTAGCGAAAACACTGATACAAATTCATTTATATAATGGTTGTGTGAGGAAGCTGTATAGTCATTTACTTATTTTTCCTGCTTTGCTTAACAAATAAGAAATTGTCTCCCCAGCGGATATGGCCTCTCTTCCAAGTTCATCAGGTGAGGTAGTACAGCTGTACTTCATGCTAGTGGGCCTGTATTTATTTAAGAGTTTACCAAAATATGGGCGCAGTCTTCAGAGCATTCATTCAGATGTGAATCAAGATTGGCTTACTTTATAGTAGATGCTTTGAATCTTGTGGCCAAAAATCAGCATTAGTTAAAAATAAAAACACATTTCAGCAACAGGAATATAGAAAACAGTACCCACCCACCGCACTTAATACATATCTAATGAGTCACATCCAGAGCCAACTGTGAGAAATCTGTGTGGGTGGTGTACAGTTTTTCTTCTTGATTGCTTGGATGTTTGTCTCTATCTAATAGCTATTAAACTGCAGGATAATAAACGCAAGAAACGAAGGCTTCAAAAGAAGACCAGGCAAATAGAGTTATCATTATTTCTTATGCACAAAACTCAGCAAAACAAAAAAAAGGGGGAGATTGACTATATCAAAGGAAGTGGGATCTGCAACAAAATGTTTGGAAACACAGGAAACTGCCTTACACTGAGTCAGACCGTTGGACCATCTACTCAAGTATTACCAGCTCTGATTGGTAGGAATGGCTCTCCAGGGTTTCAGATAGGATTTTTTCCCCTTGTTCTTCCTGGAGTTCACTAATATTTCCTGATGATCTCTATCGCAATATTAACCAGACTGGATCTTGCTTAGCTTTCAAAATCAGATGAAATCAGCTATGTTCTAGGGATGGAAAGAATATTCAAAAATATTCAAAAAATTGTTAAAAAAACATATTTTTCAAGCATCAAGAAACCCTGATGGGAAGAACTCTGGGCTGGCAAGAATCTTGGAAGTTAGGGACTTATTCTGTGCAAAATTCGTATTTGGTTGTTTCATGCAGGAAATATTTTCCATGCAGGAAACAGCATTTTCTATGGAAAACTATTATTTCCTGTGCAGAAAATACTGCTTCTTGTGCAAACAACATGTGAATTTTACACAGACTAAGGCCCTTTCCTCACAGTGGGGGGGCCAGAAACGGGGTGGCGCACGCAAGGGCGGAGCTTACCTGGTAGCGGGTTGCTCCATCCCTGCGGGGAGTGTGGTTTTGCCGCTCCATACACCACTGAATTTCGGCGGTGCTCAGCAGTGCTTGGCGGCGCCCAAAATGGCGGCCAGTGACTTCCGGCGGCGCTCCGCCAATCAGGGCAGCGTGCCAGCCAGAAGCCCGCCCCCGGGCAGATCTGCAGGGATGCACTACCACGTCTCTGCAGTTCTTCACCAGGGGCTGCCATGGAGCAGCGTGGGCGAGTTTCATAAAAACCACTTGGGAAGGAGGTTTTTATAAAACTCACAGCACCACCCCCGCGGCTGTGCTAGAGAGGTTTGAGGTGTAGAGCCTCACTTTTTCCAACTGCACTAGCGCACCCCATGGTGAAGAAGACCTCCTGGAGAAGTCGCTCTAGCGTGGGCAATATGCCCGTGTGGAAAGGGCCTAAGTCTAGAATTGCAAACACTTTGAAAACTGCTCAGTTTTCAGAGGATTTCTTGGAACAGGAAGAAAAATTGCTAAATTTGTTCACTTCTTCTTTTGAGAAGCAACTTTGTGAAGAATTTCATCCCTACTGTTTTCTGGGTAATGTGGTGGTATGTTGTAGTATATGGCACACCTATTCAGTCAACCATCATCTCCTCAATGAGCCTGCATACTGTTCATTCCATAGCACATGAAGTGAGCCCAACACAGGATTCTAGGTACTATATCCAATGCAAGGCTATGTCTCCAATGCAAAACAGTTGAAAACGAATATAAACAAGTGGAGCAGGGAACTAATGAGATTTCAGCCTATAATTTTCTCCCTTTGTTTTAATTATAAAAATGACTGAAATGAATGGGACTTGTTTGTCTCTTTATCAAAACAAATGAAATGGGCAGGAAAGTCCCATGCTGTGGGGAGATCCCCTTCAATGGACAGATGTTAGGATCCATGTTAAATAAATTACAAGAAACTAAGATATGCTGGAAACTGAACGGAAGCTATTTGGGGCAATCACTTTATCAACAGAATATTACTGGCATCTCATCTATATGCTTATAAATTAAAAACAATTTTATGAAGCTTTATTTACTGTTACCACCTTTTGATATAGTCAATACAGGGTAGTTGATTCTGGAGCTGAGTCGGGTCAGGGTTTTGGAGCCCTAGTTGCTAAGAGCAACTTTAAGCACAACTTTAAATTTTTTTTTAAAATGCAATTTATTTTTAGGTCATAAGGAATTCGCTTAGTATCTCAGAAGAACCTGCTTAGAGACTATCATCTAGAAACTACCCTCATTGTCCATAGTCCCTTTCTGGTCTTATTTTCCATATGCCTGTGATAATAGGGGTTCCCATTACCCAGGTAACATTGCTGAAAGGAGATACTTCTCCTTTCAGGCATAGAAAAGGTTAGTGAACTGCTATGGTTAGGTTACATTTTATTGGAGTTCAGCATCACAGGTCATGAGAGAGAGTTGCCCAATCAGGGGGAGAAAGGTGAAAATCTTCAAGATGCTTCAGTGAATAAGTTAATGTAAGTTAATAAGTTAAACCCTCAAGAGACCAAGAACAAAGAGAGAAAAAAGAAGACATCAACCAGAGGGGCTGTAATGTCGGTTGCAGGTAGGCCAAGCTAGGCCTCGCCTCCTGGTTCTGCCTCGGCACACCATCTCAGAAGCTGACAAATGATGTGAGTAGCTTAGAATGTTACTTAGTTAGTCACATTAGGATTTCTGTTCTTTTGAAAGCTTTGGCTGATCTGATGGAGCTGTACTTGAAACTACCAAGCGAACTCGGGAGGGGGGAGTCTCCCATGTATGGTTATATCTCTATTATCTATGTTGCCTGTTTCTAGAATAAATGCTGTCCTGTAAAGAACTCTCTGCTTTCTCTCCATTCCAACATGTTTCTCAGAGAGAAATCCTATCTATGCATCGATAGGATTTCTCTCTCCCAGAGTGGGGGGGGGAAATCCTGGGCAATGCCAGGTATATATGCTAGTAATTTAAATAAAGGCCATTTCTACACAGGGTAAGTAAAATGGTGCAGTGCGTCCTCCACGGAGGACATCTGCAACTTGGAGCGGACTTACCATAGATCCACACTTCAGTCCGCTCCGGAACGGCCCCAAGTGGTCCTCCAGCGTGTTTTTGAAAGACCTGATTTTCCCAGTCTTTCAAAATGCCAGTGCACGCCATTGCGTGCCTGCTCTCCAGTGCAGATTCGCAGGCTCGCACCACTGCAAGCGTGCAATCTGCGGAGGGCGGGCTTTAGGCTGGTGAGCTTCAGCGGTTGGTCGAGACCCACGACCAACCAAAAGCTGCCATTTTGGACACTGGAGCAGTGCAGATCTGGGACCACGCACTGCTCTGCCTCACCCCAGACCGGACCGGACCTCCAGAAGATCCGGTGAGTAGCAGCAGGGAGCGATTCCCTCGCTGTGTGCGGAAATGGCCAAAGATACAATGCATCCAACCATATGCAAGAAAGCTGTGCCCAGGTTATCTCTGCCCAACCTGCTCTCTGGGCACTAATTGTCAAGGGGCAGCCACAAGATCTTCATCTGTTTTCCCAGCTTCTTATAACTCTTTTACTTTAAACTTGACTTGGACTAGAGCACTCTCCAAACAAAGAATGGCTTCAATCAAACAGAGGACTATCCTCTCCAAAACAGAAGAAATGGACACCTTAATCAGTGGGTGGAGCTTGCTCTTTTTTGTCATGATTTTATTGCTATTTACCACCAAGTCAGCATTAATTTATGGTGACTGTATGAATGAGAAACCCCTAAGTGACCATGTTATTGAGAAGCTTGCTCAGGTCTTGCAAAATCAGGTTTGTAGCTTCTTTGATTGAATCAATCCATCTATAAGGCGGTCTTCCTCTTTTTCTACTGCCTTCCACTTCCCCCAGCATTATCATATTTTGCAATAAGTCACATCTTCTCATGATATGTCCAAAGTGTGATATACTCAGTTTAGTTCATATGGTAACAATTGTAATTACAAACACTGTTCCACATGATTACAAACATGGAAGGAGACAGAACATGGACAAAGAATTCCACGGTATTGCAACTCTTACCCTATCGTGGCTCATTCACAGCACAAAAATCGTTCTACAAGTCATTCTTTCACACATGAAAAGCAACTGCCCTATTTATACACGATTGCAATCAAATGGACACACAAGTTCTTAATTTACCTAAGTGTACCCAGTACCTTTTAACTTCCAATTGGTCCCTAAAGATATTTTTTTTAAAGTTTAGAATGAGTCAAGAACTTACTAGGCCTGGATAACCTGTTATATGGATGGGAAGCCTGTATCCCTACAGATGTTATAAGATTGCAACTCTCATAATACACAGCTAATGTACTCAGTGATAAGGGATAATAAGACTTACTGTCCAGTGACATCTGAACTTGTCTAGCAGGCAATCGCCTAAAATTCTTCTCTACATGCTGCCAGTAATTATGCTGGCTGTGAGAATTTGCGAAAAGTAACTTTTCCAAGCACTATTACAAGATGTTGTTCTTAAGAGGAATTGTTCTTGGTTTGAAATCAAATGCTGGTTTTCAAGACTGTCTTACTTGTTCTGAAAAATGTACTACAATCTCTCCTTGCTCATGGGGATAAATAATGTCACCCACCATAAATAGTTGAGTGTGAAGTGGAATAGTAAGGTGGGTCAGATAAACTCTCCAAGTAACCTTAGTGTTACCAGCTGCCCTCCCTGTGACCCCTTCACCACCTTACTGAGTTTTACAATCACCTGCTTCTTTAAGTATAACTGGTAATTTAGTCTACATAATAAATTCACCAGACAGACACTACACAATGTCTCTGAACCAGTATCTATCATCCCTGGACTCAACTGCAGCTGGAGCAAGGTTCTTGTGAGGAAGGTGATAAGTTTAATATAGTGCCTATGAGGAGACGACAAAAGTAAGATAGTCCTGTCCATATTAACTGGTTTCAAATAAAGTACCTTAGCAGTCCTATTGGATGGTCCTCCAGGATATTATTGGGTGCTATTGGAATGATATGACAACATCTCCACCCAACCCTTATGTATTCCCAAGTCTTTCAGAACATCATATCACATTCATGACATATGTTGGTTATACAAAGTTCAACAGTTTGTTGTAAGCCCGTTCTGAAGTCAGTGAGTGTTAAAATAGTTGTATGCATGGATGTTTTTTTACCACAGGGCCTGGATTTTCAAAGCACATTGGCTCCATGATCAAAAGCACACAGGGCAAAGCAAGTTCCATTAATGTTACTTCATACTGCAGAGAGTGAACTGAGCTTATGTCACAACAGATGTCAGGATGCTGACGGAGTTATTATGGACTTAAAAAGAATAAATTACATATAATTCTAAATTAATTCAATGTAATAGGTTAAACAAAAATATAATATACTAAATCAATTAAAGTTAAAAATGCTTTTTCGTGCAAATACAGAATATTGTTCTGATAAAGCAAAGGACTTCCACATCTGGAAACAGGATTCTGTGCATGGGTTGTTGTTGCTGTTTTTGTGTGCGTTCATGCCGTTTCTGACTTATGGTGAACCCTGGGGCTGAGAGCGTGTGATGCGCCCAAGGTCACCCAGTGGGTTTTCGTAGCTACATGGGGAATCAAACCTTGGTCTCTAGGGCTGTAGTCCAAAGCTCAAACCCCCATACCACGCTGGATCTCATGCATGGGTTACCTTTGTCAATTATGTTCTCTATAAGGGTGACAAAGAGAAAACCATATATACCATCTAAACTATATGGATTAAATCTGCATTCATGGATAGAGAAAGCGTCTCACAACATAAATGATCATTATCTTCCGGAAAGGTCCTACAATGAGTCACTACCTGCCCCTCCCTAAGCAAATAATGTCTGTCTGAAAGGACCTTATTAGCAACTGTCCCTATTGTATGGAGTTTCCTCTCAAAATAACCCCTGCATACTTTTGCTGGCTGTCATTGCCACCTAAATTTAATTTTTATTCCTTGGACTACCATATAATATGCCCTCTGTTTATGTGGAGGTTCAGTTCCAGAAGCCCCCTGTAAAACAAAAAATATGAGTGTCGTGTCCCATTATAATCAATGGATGTGATGTGCGGGCATCTGCAGTGAGCAAACAGTGCTATACCCATTAACTATAATGGGATGAAATGTTTTGTGCAACATTGCATTCATGTGTGTGGAGATCACAGTAAGGGACGGGCCACTGTACCCTATATCTTAGCAGTGTTACCCTTTTAGTCTCCTGAAGGCGAATCAAACTCTTTTTTTAAAGTCCTTCTAGACAATTTTGAAACTAAAAAAGCCTGTTGCAACCATTATTTTAAATTGCATTTAAAATTTCTTTGTGTTTGTATTAAAGTACCTTGATTTCAGTTTGCTGGCTATCAGAACCGTTACATTGAAGAGCAGCAAAAATTGGAGCGCTGGCTAGGGCTCTTTTAAGTATTCAAAATTTTCCTAGTGCTATTCTGTAGAAACAGATTTAAAGTCTGAGTTAATGCTAGGCTGCCTGGACTTGAACCAGCCCCCATTAATAATTTTTAGACTGACTTTAATGGGAGTTATATTGACCCTTTTTATAAAATGTGCAGAGGGATATAGGTAGAACATACTCATGTGATTACACATTTTTGAGGTTGGGAACATGGCCCATGATTCCATATGATATAGTGAGAAAAGGTGGTTAACTAGCTCATACTTTGCAGGGAGAAAAAAATGAAATATAGGAGTGTAAATACCACAGACACAAATAGAAAAAGCCATTTCAAAATATAAATTAAGAAAAAAGACCTGGCTTGAATGATGTCTGAGCAAAGGCTTTAAAGAATCATAGTCTTACGGAAGCAAGAACGGACCCAAATAGCTGAAGGAACAAACAATGGTAAGTGGGGGGAAATGCCACAATTAATAGCAGGTCTTGGCAAAATGATTTGTATCAAAAGAAAAGACCACCTACAATGCTCCAGGCACTAACAGAGACATTTGCCACGTCTCTCATTAGAAACCATGTATTTAGAATGGCAGTATCTTTTATGAATTAAAAAATTTCTTTTGTTTTTATATTATTTAGTGATTGCATATCACAGCTCAAAACATTATGAAATCTTTCAACTCCCACTGACTGAGCCAGCATGAATAGTGGCAAGAGCGTTTGACTAGGACTCTGGGAATCCCCCCTCAGCCATGGAAATCCACTGGGTAACCCTGGGCAAGTTACACTCTCTCAGTCTAAGAGGAAAGCACGTACAAACTTCCTTTGAATACATCTTGCCAAGAAAATGTTATGAGAGAGTAATCAAAGTTTACTTGAAGGCACATTACCACAACCAAGCCTACCGAAAAGAAAGTACATATATTTCTTATAGATTCCATTTGTTTTACAAAAGTCATGGCAAGGCTGCAGAGCTTTCCCCCTTGTGGAAGTAACGAAAATGTGATGAAATTATGTATCTCAGCAGCTGTTTGCAAAGAACTCAGTCATGTCTAAAGTGCAAAGTGAATGAAGCAAGAGGGGTACGTCCTAATTCTGTAGTCCTTTACTGAAAATAAACACTCTCTTGTATATTAAGGAGGATCTGATAGTTTATATTCATAGAATAGGCCTTTGCAGCCAAGCATAAGCAGAGCTGAATGTTTTTCCAACACAGTCATGAAGCTCATTGCTCATCAGCATAATAGTCCAGAAGATGATATAGCAATCAAGAAAGAAAAGACAATTTGGGAGCTGAGGAGAACACTGAGTTCCTTCCAACAATATGAATGGATAAAACTGGCTATCCATTGTTCTGGGTGTTGACAACTAATGGATTCTAGAACAAGTACTACTCTCCTTCCCTAAAACCCCACTGTGAGTGGGAAATACAATGTCCCTCCTGTTGTCTCCAGCCAGATTATCTCAGTCATAAGGATAGAAGAAAAATAAATCCTGTCGAGGAGACAATTCACTACACAATTATAGTCCTATATTCTACTGTCATGGTAACATCCTGCAGAATTCTGGGATCTGTAGTCCGGTGAGGCACTAGAGCTCTTTGGCTAAGAATTCTAAATACCCCTCCCAAAACTGCTAATCCCACAATTCCATTGGTTGGAACCACACCAATAAAAGTGAAATCGTAACACTACAATTGTGTAGCACTGGTGTCCACAATTCTAGTCAATTAGAACAGTTGTAGGGAAAAAGCAGGGTCATAATTTTTGGACCCACCTTGATTACTGTCATGTACTGGCTAACTCCTAGTTCCAGTAATTAGGCTTAGAAGTCTTCAAAAGCTTTATTCAGGGACCGTGGAGTAACAGCAGTACATTCTGGGAACTGCCAAATCTAAAAAACAATTGGATTTGCAGTACATTATAAGCTGTAACAGTACAAGCTTGCACGTGCAAGCATACTATTTGACAGCTAATTAAAACAACTCTTTTCGCAGACTCTCATTCCACCTGCCAACTTCATGACCTTGCTGCTACATCTATTCCTTCTTATCAAAGTTTATTACAACATTCCCTCATTCCTCAAACACAGTTTCTCACTCAATTACACATCAATTCCATCATCCAGATCTAGGAATCCTAGTAGACCACAAGCTGAACGTGAGTCAGCAGTGTGATGCGGCAGCCAAGAAAGCCAATGTGATTCTTGGTTGCATCAATAGGAGTATGGTGTCTAGATCAAGGAAAGTAATAGTACCACTCTATTCTGCTTTGGTCAGACCTCATCTGGAATAGTGTGTCCAGTTCTGGGCACCTCATTTCAAGAAAGATATTGACAAGCTGGAACATGTCCAGAGGAAGGCAACCAAAATGGTGAAGAGTCTGGAAGCCATGCCCTATGAGAAGTGTCTTATGGGTATGTTTAGTCTGCAGAAGAGAAGGTTAAAAGGAGATATGATAGCCATATTTAAATATGTGACAGGGTGTCATATTGATGAGGGGACAGACTTGTTTTCCACTGCTCCAGAGACTAGGACAAAGAGCAATGGATTCAAACTACAGGGAGAGAAATTCCACCTGAATCTCAGGAAGAACTTCCTGATGGTCAGAGCTGTCCAACAGTGGAATATGCTGCCTCAGAGGGTGGTGGAGTCTCCTTCTTTGGAGGTTTTTAAACAGAGGCTGGATGCCCATCTATTGGGAGCGCTTTGATATGTGTTTCTGCATGGCATGGGGTTGGACTGGATGGCCCCTGTGGTCTCTTCCAACTCAACCCCTTCCAACCTTTTCCAGACCTCAAGGTAGTACATGGTACTACATGGCATGAGATTACATGACATCATATTGCACAACAGGGAAAGCAAAGTCAACCTGACAATCACTCAGTTCTCTCATTCTCCCTACCTTAGAAGAATAATGTCTGTGATGGGTAACTCCTCTTTTTGTTGGCTCAGACTTAGAACACTGGTTGCAGAGGATTTCAAATCATCCAAAGAACCTAAATGACCATAGCAGATACATAGTGACATGTCTTTTAATGATGAGGGGGACAAGCAACAGGAATGTGATAGAGGAGGATGGGGCCAACAAATACAGTCCCACTCCCACCCTGCAATTCTAACCATATGGTGGAGTAAATGCCCAAACAGATCTATAATGTGATTAATTATTGGGCTGTGAGGACAGGCAGGATCTCATCTTTTGCTATACTGTCCATCACTAAAATTGTGAAAGTTGAATATATGGCATGGTTCTGGTGGGTCCCTCAGGAGCCTGCAAAAATTCTGAGGGCAAGAATACCACAATTTTCAGCCAAGACAACAGATGGCCACTTCCAAGCTTATGCTTAATTTTTCCAGGCTCTGGGTCACATATGCACTATTATGTTTTATGTCAACAGAGATGTTAGAGATAGCACTTCTGGCATGCTTATATTCACTAATTACTAGATTGCACATTAATTTATAGAAGTTTAGGTCACATATATATTTACAGTAACTTCCTGTTAGTTTGTTTGGCCACACCCTTTTTCTTCCCCACATAATGCTAACCTGGTGCTATTTTTTTCCTCTTCATTCTCTCTCTCTCCTTTCCATCGAACCAAGCAAATGATTATACAAAAGTATGTTAAGTAAATCTTCTTCTGTATGTTTTATAAAGAAGACAAAGCTTATACCTTTTCTCTGCTAGAGTTATGCAAGAAAAGACAGATGGTGGTAAAACAAACAAAAAAGTCATCACACATGTGTTATTGTGTGCCTTTAAGTCATTTCCAACTTAGGACACCCTAAGACGACCCCATCACAGTGTTTTCTGGGGCTGAGAATGTGTGATGCACCCAAAGTCAGTCATTGGGTTTCCATGGCTGAACAGGGAATCAAACCCTGGTCTCCGTGGTCTGTAGGGTCATAGTCCAACACTCAGACCACTACACCGCACTGGCTGTCTATACCACACTGACTCTATATATGTACTGTGCCTAAACTCCTGTAAAGTAGCATGCTAACTAGCAATTCATGATTATAGTCATGCAAAGGTGCAAACTCTAACATCTCTTCTCAACTGTGCACGCACCCCTTAAATCCCATCTTGACTCACAAATTCTCAAAGCAAACTATTAGTTCAGAGCTGGTCAAGCTGTCAGCTGTCATTTAAATTGGTCAGCAATAGCTAATCTTGATTACTGCTTTCTCAGTGAGCTCGCACACCTTGTTGTAGCTTGCTCCAATGTGCTCGCTGCATAGCCTCATCTTCTCTGTTTGAGATAGCCTAATACAACTCTGGCTGTCTTCTATAACTTGAATTTCTGTTCACTTATTCAAAAGTCAATCAGGAGTTGATCAAGCCATAAATGCTTCTCCTGTTACTATGTGCTCTGACTCTGTGGAAGATAAGCATGGTCCAGAAAACAGGTTCATTTTCACCAACAGTTCAGAAATCTGCATCATCTCCTAACCAGTCAGCTTCAATTTAACATACAAGCTTGGGGTTACTGCTTGCTTGTAGTTTCAGTTTAAAGTCCATAGTTCCTTTTAAGTATCTACCCCCACTTCTTACTCCTTTCCATCTTGTTCTGCGCAAACTGTTGTTTAGTAGAGTTTCAATTATTTTTGCAAAAATCTTTTACTATGCACATTACTAAAGAGTAGGCATCTTGAAATCCTAGAAGTTTTAAGACTTCAATCTTTAGCTTTTCACTTGGGAGAAAGGAAGTGTCACCTTCTCTTCCAACCTAAGTCTTTCAATTAAGCTTCCTTACTCAGTTGATATACAATTTCTGTGTAGTCTTGTCTTTCTGCATGGCTATAATCATAATCATCAACATAAGTCAGCATAAAAGTGAAATGACCATCTTTGTTTCTGCAGTAAAAGGAATGATCTAATTCACCTTCCTTAAAGCCTCATAGCTTCAGCATTATGTTTAGTTTCTTGTTCCTAGCCTCAGCAGTCTAAATCTGCAAATTCCCTCTTTAAGCTTGCAAACAACATGTGATTGCCTTTGGGCTATAAAACCTAGGGTATGCTGCATATATAGCTCTTCCCTTACTTCTCCATGCAAAAATATAGTTTTCACATCAAGGTGTTTTAATATCCATCTGTTTGCAGGCCACCATGTTAAGGAGCAGTCTTATAGTGTTGTGTTTGACATCTGGTGCAAATGTTTCATCAGAATCTATTCTAAATTTTTATGAGACTCTCTGAGTAACGAGGCTTGCTTCGTAGCACTCTACTAGTCCGTACATGTCCTATTTAGCTTTAAACATCCCTCTGCATCCTACGGGCTTCTCTCTTGGTGGGACATCCATAAGTGTCTGTGTTCTGTTTTTATGCAATTCATCAGTTTCTTCTTGTGCTGCTGTTCTGTACTGAATAGCCTTAGTTACAGGCATCTGTTCAACTTCTAAATTTTATGGTTCACTGTGTAACATCAACCATGTAAGTAGGGACAAGAGTGGAGAATATTTCTTTTCTTTGCTCGATTACTGTGTATTAGTGAGTATGGAACTGGTTGTTGTTCAGCTTCTTCCTACCAATTGTATTACTCTGCTTAAGAGATCTAGTGTTTCTCTCACATTTCCCAACAAAAAAGACAATTTCTGGAGTTACAACTATCTGTAGGGCAAACAAGAAAGTCCTGTTCTGCAAGCAGAACACTGCTGACAGTTCTCTGGATCTAACCTATTCTTTCCAAAGTTTTGTTTTTATGAAATACTCAAGAGATAAATTCAACACTTTCACTTTTGCAGAGTAACATTTGGGAAATGCTTATTAGCTGTCCAAAAATATTTCACAATCCACAAACAAACATAACCCGTCCTGCCAGCCTACACACACCTATTACCAGGGGGAAGGAAAGTTTTACTTTTCTTGAGAGAGGATTGTGCTGAGCAAGGAAGCCAAATGGTTCTACAAATGAGAGAAACACAGATAAACAAGTAAAGTCAAGTTCATTATGGTCCACAAACCAAATAGTCATCCATAAAGAAAGAGATAAGTTATAAACTGAGATGGATTCAAACATATAGAAAATTTCATCTAATGTATAATTCAAAGAACTGAAAATAACTTAGTGGACAATTGCAGAATTGCTCACACCAATTCCTCATCCCTGTATTGCAGTCTCCATTGTGAGCTCCACTAGGAGAAGGGATGCCAATGCAATTCTCGATTGCATCAATAGGAGTATGATGTCTAGATCGAGGGTGGTAATGGTACCACTCTACTCTGCTTTGGTTAGACCTCATTTTGAATACTGTGTCTAGTTCTGGGCACCCCAATTCAAGGATATGGTCAAGCTGGAGCAAGTCCAGAGGAGGGCGACCAAAATGGTGAGGGGCCTGGAAGCCATGCCCTATGAGACACTTAAAGAGCTGGGTATGTTTAGTCTGCAGAAGAGAAGGTTAAGAAGGGACATGATAGCCATGTTTAAATATTTGAAGGGATGCCATGTAGAGGAGGGAGTGGGCTTGTTTTCTGCTGCTCCAGAGACCAGGACAAGGAGCAATGGATTCAAGCTGCAGGAAAGGAGATTCCACCTGAACCTCAGGAAGAACTTCCTGACAGTCAGGGCTGTCCAGCAGTGGAATATGCTGCCTCGGAGTGTAGTGGAGTCTCCTTCTTTGGAGGTTTTTAAGCAGAGGCTGGATGGCCATCTGTCAAGAGTGCTTTGAGGGTGTTCCTGCATGGCAGGGGGTTGGACTGGATGGCCCCAGTGGTCTCTTCCAACTCTACATTTCTATGATTCTATGATTCTATGGAGGCTGGCTTAGCAGAGAGCCCAGAGAGAGAGAGAGAGAGTGCAACTTGGGATGGGAGGAGAAGGAAGGAGGATATGCCCAGAGGGTGAAAGTAAGCTAGTTGGGTGAGGTGGCTGAGGAAGTTACCAGACATGTGGTAGAAATGAAACACGTTGGCTTGGTGGAGCAGGTGTGGTGGCTGTTAGAAGAGGCAGGGAAGGGGAAAAGAAAAGACAAAATTGTTGTCTTTTAAATACAATGGCCCTTTTCGCATGCAGTTTCTTTTGTGAGAGGGCCCCTTGAGCATCGCATAAATTGGAGCGGCGGTCCATACGACGCACTCCCATTTACACGATGCTCACGAGCCTAACGCAAACCGCACGTGCATCTTTTCATTTTCGGCTTCAAGCCGAAAATGGTGTGGGTTGTGCAAGACTCCCAGGGCCTGCGAGCACTTACCTGTGCTGCAGTACATCGGGAGCCAGGCTGGTCACGCTTCCTGTCTCAGCGCTAGCTGCAATTCCCAGGTTGCACTGTGGTAGGAAGGGGCGGGGTGCTTGTGCGGCGCTCATGCGACC
Source organism: Iguana delicatissima (assembly GCA_948472985.1). Classification (NCBI taxonomy): domain Eukaryota; kingdom Metazoa; phylum Chordata; class Lepidosauria; order Squamata; family Iguanidae; genus Iguana; species Iguana delicatissima. The sequence goes on from CAOKZL010001050.1 coordinate 539,225, forward strand.
TTCAAGCCAGCTGCAGTAAGAAAGGAGAAACGAAATGAGTGCCTTGCGCAAGAGGCTGCTCACGCGAACGCCACCCCCCACCTCCGCGAAAAGGTAAGATGCGGAAAGGGCTTAGAGAGTTACGGGTATTTCTAGTAGTAATTATTACAACTTGTATGTTAGGGGCGTTTAAAGTGAGAGTTGTCATAGATATCGGTAGTATGAAATGAACCACAGTTGCAGGTTTCACATTCACGGATTTGATTATTTATGAGTTTCTTCAACCCCTGCACTCCTCTCCCCACCTCAACAGCCTCTTTTCCAGAGGAATCTTCCCTTTCAGTGGCACTGATCAGGCCATGCAGCTGTCCTCTTTCACCACCAGCTACTGCTGACTGGCCAGCTAAGGATTGCTCGCACCCTGATTTCTCAGCACCACAAACCCTCCCTTATGCTTCTCACGCACCCAAGGAAGGAGATGAGTGAGAGAGAGGAAGTAAAGGGCCACCATGCCAATCCACCCCTTTCCCCCCTCCTTTCCCTAACTTGGGCCATTTCCGCACTAGACTGTTATAGCACTATCATTCCACTTGCAACATCCAATGGAATCCTGGGGTTTGCAGTTTCAGGAGGGGCCAGCTGACCCCTCTCGAAACTGCAAACCCCAGGATTCCATAGGATGTTGCAAGTGGAATGATAGTGCTATAACAGTCTAGTATGGAAATGGCCTTGGTTTGAACTTTGGGTGCCCACTCTCCCATCCAAACTTGCTTCCTTCTCACAGACAGACAGACAGACAGACACACATATTTTGATATCTGAGGTTTTTCCACTTGGGGTCCTGAGCCCCTAACTCTACTGGAGATCCAACTGTAGTCAGTTGGTAAATGGGTTTGCTTTTTTGCTTTTCAAAATATGGTAAGCTTAAGTTAAGTAAGTAAATAAGCTGCAGAGGGATAAGAAGGAGATATTGCAAAACACTGTTCCTCCTGGGGAGGCAGGCACACGTTTGCTGAACCTCTGCTTAATTCAGCAGGCCTTCCACAGGAAATATGCTAAGTGATTGTACACTTTGCATCTTAGCTTTTCTGGTGTCCTTTCCCCTCCGCTTTTGCTTCATTTTAAACTAACAACATCACAAGAGCAAGTGATGAAAAGATGCTAGATAATTAATTATTAATTTGAGAAATAGTTTGAACTTGGCCTTCAGGAAGTGAATGAGGCTATAGTCAGGGGGTTTTCTCATTTGCTTCAGCATAGGTAGAGGGAAAAATCAAATCTTCATTGTACCAGAAATGGAAAATTAATTTCAGGGCACAAAAGGCCAGAACCTCCAGAGGCAATTACTTTCCATTTCTTTACCTGTGGTTTGCCTCATGACAGACCTTACAGTTGTTGTTGCTTTATTCTTGTCAGCAGTCAGACTTCCTTCTCAAAACTTAATGCTAAACTGGAATGGAAGAGACTGAGAGAAATGCAGTTGGCAGTATTGAGCTTTTGCAACTCCCACATCAATTCTGGTGGAGAGTACCCATTCTGCCTCTTGAAAATTAATAAAATATTTTATTGCTGTATAGAGAACTTTGTGTCATGCAGCTGGTAAAATCAGCCTACCTTCCCTTATCAACAAGTCAGAACGGATACCATATGCTTAAAACAGTATTATTTTTCTTTTTCTGTTAATATATGGTACAACAAAAAAATTGCTTAAGGTACCTCAGTTACTTCAGGAACACACAGACTTGGTTTACCTCAGTTAACAAAATCTGTGTGTTCCTGGACATTACTTCTTTAAAAAAGAGATTTGGTAACAAAGGCAGAGATAACATAGGAAGAAGAGGGATAAGTTCTTTATTTTGAAGCTAGAATTTCTACCAACTCAGACTCTAACTCCAGCTCCACTCAAAACTGTTTCCAGCTCCAACCAACTCCATCCCTCCAACCTCCCTCCCACAACCCTGCTTCTCCCAAGTGGCACTTAGGTGGCTACAGAATGAATTGGTTCCATCTGATTGCTATGTTCACTTGAGAAGCCATAGAGATTATATTTGGACTACATTTCCCAGAATCCCCCAGCTAAAATGGCTAGAGGTAGCCAAAAATTTGGCAAGTTGTACTACAAAAAAGCAAGTTTTGTCAGGCTCTGGTTCTAAGTCTTGACATCAACAGAGAAACAAAGTGGACATGACAGCATGCAGAACAAGTGACAAGCATAGAGTCTCATTTGGGTGTATGTGTGTGCATGTAGACATGGAGAGGGGGAAATCCCAGTGTGGAAAAGTGGGGTAGTCACAGGAATGGGACTATATGAGTCATGCTGTGAACATACTCTCCACTTTAATGAACTAATCTGTTCCCCAGGAAAGGAGGTGATATCTGGCTCCCCTCTGCAGAAATGAAGAACTTTTGTGAACACTCCAGTGGACAATTAGGATTACTTTACATTAAACAAAGTGACTGAGTACATTTTGCTTGATCATTTCTTTAAAAAATTTTAAAGACTTTATATCTCTCATACCAGACTTTCCACATCCTCTCCTGAGTTATAAAGCCCATGGGAACTGGGCTGGTTCAGCCTGGCACATGTCCAGGGTAGTAAACTGAAAGGCATATCAAACTCAGCCCAGTGGCAGGACCAGCCTGACCACTAGCTACTGTGAGGTAGCTGTCTCAAGAAGCAAATACTGGGTGTCATACAAGAGAACCACATTGTTACTGACTTTACTTTTCCCCACTTATTGTTATAATACCACCTTCCCTGCCAGATGCCCAATGATGGAGCAGCACCAAATGAAGCAACAGAAACGAAGAAGATCCCACCTCCTTCTGTGGAGCTCTCTTTGGAACAGAGAGTCATTAGTATCTTCAACTTTCTGGCAGGCTGGAAATACAACCACATCTGTTCCATAGTAGGCGATAGAGCAGGAAGCAATCACTGGGTTATCTCAACTACCAGGTCATAGAATTGTGCCAGGAAGATCAGGACTGACTAGGATATTTTCCAGCCTGGGCCAGAGCAGCAAATGGTAGGCAGACACCCCCCAAGTCACAGTATGGGTGACATATCCTCCAATATTTTACAGATGGAAACCAGGACACATGATGCCAAGCAACATCATAGTGTGGTCAAGACTGCCAAAGTTATTATTGAGGAAGAACAGATAAGCTAGCGTAGGTTGCAGCAGTTTGTTTTTGCCTGAGTCCACAGGGAAGATCAAGATTCTTCCCAGTCCTACTCCTACTCCTCTCCTCTCCCCATGCTGAGTAGCTGAGCACAAACTACTTTTACAATCTGAACTCAATTGGCAACAAATGATGTGAACTGAAGACAACAAATGATGTAAACTGAAGACAAAGGAAGAACATGAGAGGAGGAAGGAGTAACTGAGACATTTCCAAAGCCACTGAAAAAAGGGAATGGTGGAGGATTAATCAGGACAGTGGGAGGGTATGGTATGATAGTATGCAGAGCTAGCCATGTTAAAGCTATACATAAAACAAAAAACCTCATGAGCACTTCTTCCTATTGTTGACACCGAGAGCTTTTTCACACTAGACAGTTATCTAATGATGTTATTAAATGCCGCGATAACATCCTATGGAATCCCAGAATTTCGGTTTAATGCGGCACTATAATAATGGCAATTGAATTGGAACTGTAATGTTATAATCGTGTAGTGTGAAAAAGCCTTAAAAGTTCAGTCGTAACTAAGTAAGTAACCATTTGCTGCCCTCTTATGACACTCCTGATCTGACTTGCTCTCCTAATCATGGGCTAAACTTGCATGTCATCTAGCTATCTGTTTCATAAGGTTGGGTTAATTCCTTTGCATGCTGGTCTTACTAGCAAGCCTGACAAGCCACTTAGTGAGCTGCCTTACACAGAGTCAGGCCAGAGGTCCATTCAGGCCAATATCATCAGCTGCAGCAACAGCTCTCCAGGACTGCATGTACAAATCTTTTCTTACACTACATAGATATTTCTGGTATTTGCTGGCAGTTTCACCTTCAAATACTAACCAGGTCTGATTCTCCTTAGTTTCTGAAATCTGGGAGGAATACATGGTTTCAAGGTAGTAAGGTGATAAAGGGGAGATTTCTTAATTCCAGCTCTAGTGTTTGCCTCTCTATTTAATACAATGTTTCCTGAAAATTCCGTTTTTCACCTCACCTTGCATATACAATAGAGGACTGAATTAACAGTACATAAGCAAAGAATGGTACTAGACAGAGTGGTCAACTCCCCCCCCCCGTTTGTTTTTAATGCTGTTTATTCCACCACCACCACCCAATATTCCTGTGGAAGCAATTTGGCAAAAATCTTCCTGGTATCACTTGTGTGTGCTGAGCACACATAGTCATATGCCTTAAAAGGAGTGGAAGAATACTTATGTTACATTTCAACTTTTCTTTCCATATGCTCTAAAGCAAATGCAAAATGAGTTACAATTTGCATTTTGGCGTGTCCTCTTTTGCAGGGGATCATTGTTTCTGTAATAAAGCAAAAAAACAAAAACAAAAAAGCCTGCAGCATAGTATTCTTTTATTCTAAGTCAGATAGTGAAGAGAAGCATGAAAGCTAGAAGAAGAATTATTCTTACCTCTACTTCAGGAAAAGTATGAAATAGGTTAAATAACTTTGCTTTCAAATATGTGTTGTTGCCTCCAAAAGTCTATGCTAAAGTACTGGCAGGTCCCCTAGTGGCCATGTAATAAATGTTTTAGTAATTATATGCAAGTTTTTCTGGCTGAAACTGCTGAAATTTTTTTGTCATATATTTCCTCACTTTTCTCCCTAATCTATGATTTCTGTTATATGAGCATAAGTACAAGTAAGCATAAGCCGTTGTTCTGTGATTAAAAAACACACTTTTGCCTACAATGTCCAGCTGGTCCACAACGTTAACTTCATCTATATGGTCAGAAATGCCAGTTGGCAATGATGTTGGCTCGCTGGTGCTGCAACTAAAGTTTTTTAGAGATCCTAAGGAATGAGTTGAAAGACTACAGAAGTGGTGAGCACAACAGATACAATGATTTTACACGGGATTTATATAGGATAGTGATTTTAGCAGCATCGCTCCATGAAGAAGTCCATGAACCTATGCTGGTCTGTGAGCTGCCAGTTCACAGAAAGGTTACAGGAAAGAAAACCTCTGTTGTGGCCAGTGACACAAATATCCTACCAGTCTCTGCCATATTGGGGAAAAAAATTTTGGTCCAGCACAACAAACTCTTTGAGAAGCACTGGATTATAGTATCTTAGAGACGCTGTTTGGAGACTTATGTAAGGCAGTATACCTGTTATACAATAAAGACTGGCTTAATTTGACTAGTAATGTTTTTTCTCTCTCTTTCCAACAATCTCCCTTATATCCAAGGAAAGATTAACTGGATAACCTGAGGCTCTTTCACACTGCACAATTATAGTGCTATGATTCTACTTTGGCTGCCACAGCAACTTCCTATGGAATCCTGAGATTTGGAGTTTAGGGTGAGGTATTTAGAATTCATGTGAAATGCAGTGTTGGAAGAGAGTTCTACAGATACCATGGACTGTCAAAAAGACAAATGAGTCCAAGAGTAAAGCAAGCCTGAATTGTCTCTAGAAGCCAAGATGAGTAAACTAAGACTGTTGTACTTTGGACATTTCATGAGAAGACATAAGTCACTAGAAAACACAATAATGCTTAGTAAGGTAGAAGGCAGTAAGGAAAGAGAAAGATTGCATTACAGGTGGCTAGACTGAATCTAAGAAGCCACAGCCCTGAATCGACAAGACTTGATCAAGGCTGTTGATAACAGCATGACTTGGAAGTCTCTTGTGCATGGGGCCATCACAAATCAAAACTGATTTGGCAGTAATTAACAACAACTTAGAATTCTCAGCCAGAGAGGTCCAATGCTCCACTCAACTACAAACCACAGGTTCCATAGGCTGTAGGCATGGACGTTAAAGTGGAATCACAGTGCTGTAATTGCAGTGATGTAGACTTGAGTTGATTGACTTGGACTCAAGTCACTTCAGTGACTCGACTCGGACTTGACTCAACAAAAATTGCCCACTGACTCAACTTGAGACTTGCATATTTTTAGTGACTAACTTGCTGCCCTTGGTTCAGTAACGTAACACATTCATCCAGAAACTTTACAACTTACAAGTTACATGATAATCTGTCTCAAGCCCAAAGTGTGGACACTTTTCTCAGAGGGAACAGCAAATGGGTTAGGCAATCAGCTTGAGGTGGGGTTGAGGTCTGCTCAGCAGCCTGTCCCCATTACACATAGGAGGAGCTTTCTAAAACTTTTCCAAAGAGCAGAAGGCAGGATGCATGCCCAGAGTGCAAGGCACATATCTCAGAGGGGAACAGAAAATGTGTTAGGCAATGGGCTTGAGGAGGAAGGATCCTTTCTTCTAAAGCTCTTGAAGCTTCTGTAATGGGGAATAAGAAGGATCCTATTCTCCACTTCTGAAAAAGCCTTCATCTTTGCAAATGGGAAGTAAGAAGGATCCTATTTCCTACTTCCGAAGCTGCAGATGGCAAAATCACAAAAGTAGAGGACTGATTCTACCTAAATTGTTAAAATTGACTTTATTCTGCTCTGTCCAGAAATTCTGAAATACAGGTTGGGGTATAAAGTTGGCTTCCAGACTTGAGACTTGACTTGAGAGTGTCTTGCAAGGACTTGAGACTCAACTTAGGACTTGAAGGTAGGGACTTGAGACTTGACTTGTGACTTGGAGTAAAAGATTTAAATACATCACTGTGTAATTGTGAAGTATAAAAGGGTCTTTGGACTCATTATGAGCTCGTGCTCAATATAAGTCTCATAAAGACTACTCCATAGAACACAAACTTTATAAATGAACTAGCTGAAACTGTCAACTTGAGAGCCACGTGATGAACACTGTTATATGAAACTGATGTAATTTGTCTCACCAATGTGTTTATTATACATATTAAAACATCCACACAAACACAAGCTTTGAAAAAAAAAATTCATTCTTGATGTTAATTAAAATGCTTAAAGATTATTTCCTTAGTGTTTCTCATTACAACATCTAAAAGTAACTTAGTTGCCTAAATCCTATTCTTAGTCAGAACAACAATAGATCTACTGAATGAACTAGATTTATGCATTGGTCACACCTGCCATCACTATCCCCATCACCGCAGGGTTTTTAATTTTTCTCATTTTTTAAATTCAAATCACACATTCTATATCTCTGGGGAGCAGCTAATTCTGCTACATTTTGGAAGGGAGCCTGGCCTACTTTTAGACCCCAGAGAGGCTTTCATTTAACAGGGAAGTAAATTGGAACTCAATTTCTAGTTTACTGTTAAGACCTCTCCTGGGTCTAAAACAGCCTGGAGAAGTCTAAAACATGGTAAAAGCATGAGCTGAAAAATCAGGGGAGAATTTGGGGTGCACAGGAGGCCATAAAACAGCCCAGGAACCCAAATGTGGGCCATTGATCATTTTTTCCTCAACCCTGATCCACAGCTCCTGCCCCAAGGATAACTTCTGGCGAACTTATACTGCATACAAACAATGTCTCAGTGGAACAAGACCAGCTGAAATCTAAAACATTGGTTTAACAGCAGTGCCCACTGGGTTTTTTATGTTAGCAGGTACAAGTTCCACAACACAGGTTCATATTAAAAAATCTTTCATTTCACTGTGTTTTGGGAGTAAAACTCTAGCAATACAGCCCTTATGAAATCTCTAAAGCATCATATGAATCCTCATTTATCAGAAAGCTCCATGTATCCCCATAGACTTTTCTATAAGTAAAAATTGTATTGTAAAAGCCATCTGATGTAAAAAGAGAAGCCGTTTTTCACTTTTTCATAAACAGAGTTACTGTTTATATGAATAAAAGGGAAATGTTCTTTCCCCTGGATGCATGTGAAGCTTCTAAAAATAGTTCAAAGTCTTAGCCAGAGTTAATGTTGCTAAACGTGCCCAAGAGAACATCAGGATGTGGTACCACTGTGTTAAAAAACGTCTTGCCGCCAGCCAAAATAATGAGAAATCATTTTTGTTGGTTTTATAATATAACAAAATATTTTGTGGCCTTACCTCTAAGTCTGCTTTGTACAAAAAGGAAAAAAAACCCAAACCTTTCTGTGACTTCAAAGGCAAATAATATTTTCCTGGGCAATGAGGGAAATTGAAATTTAGGACCTCGTGTGGTTTTCCCTCTGCAGCAAATAGTAATGTTGAGGGGAAGAGTGCAGGCAATTTGGTTTGGGAATGTAGTTTTGGAAGAAAAATTTAGAGCCAAACCCTCCAACTGTGCTGATTTGGCAAGGACAGTCCCAATTACTCCTCTGGCATCCCATCCGATTTCTTTCTCTTCTTCCTACTTTCATCTTGGTCCTCAGCTCACTTTGGTTTCTGAAAACTGAGTCCAAAGTGAAGAGAGGAGAGGAGGAAAGAATGTTGCCCTTCCCAGTAGGTTCAGGTAAAAACTGCTGCAATTTCTCTTAGTTTGTGTGTTTTTCCTCTTTAATAACTTTTGCCACCTTGACCACACTCTGATGTTGCTTGGTTGCACGTGTCCCAGTTTTTAATCTGTGAAATGTTGGTGGGGATATAGATCTTCCCAACTCAATGGTCCAAGCTAAATCGGGTGGAGGAGAAACAGATTATTTTTGGAGAAGAAAATTACGTGGACAGATCCTAGGGGTTTTTCGACTCCCAGGTAATCTTTAGTCTGGCCTTTAAAAATTAGATCCGCATCATCATTGAGGGCAAAAACACAACCTCTCCCACTGCTGCCCAGACACATACACTAGATATTGACTTGTATTGTGGATGATTTTCTTTCTCTTAAGATGATGCTTGATACACTGTGAATGCTGAATAAAGTGTCTTCCTTGGATAGTCTTATAAGACTGATTGTACGTAATGTGGAAAATATTAATCCAATCAATACCTAAAGTACAAAAAGAAATACACAAGCAATTTTCTGATGGGACAGCTTGTGCTACATACTTATGGCACTCTCTCTGAATGTTGTATACATTTTCTGGGAGTACATTATAAATGGGGTTATTTAAATGGGCTGCTCTGGATTTTTAGAGAGAAGAGGAAAAAAGTGATGAAAGGTGGGCAGAAAGTGCATCAGCTGTTGATGTTATATTAATACTAAGCCACCTTAATATTGCCTTTTATTACTGTGTAGCATACAATTTCATTATCACTATAGGGTTCTCAAGGAAACTGCTTCAGGAGTGGCTTACCATTTCCTTCTTCTGCACAGTACTAACAAGTGTTAGCTATGGTGTCACTATTGTTGTCTATGAGAGGTCCTCTGCTTGTGTCAACCCCTGCTACAGCTGCTGCCCAATAGTTGTTTGGCACATTTAGTCTGGCTGCTCAGCAAAAGCCTGTCTGACATGGGAGATGCTAGTAGCGGTACTGCTGCTGTCAGGATAGCCTCTTGCCCCACAGGAGCACTCAATCCCACCACCATGAAAAGGTTGCGCTGTGGTGGGGAAATTACATGCTAACATAGACTGCCAAAAAAAGACAAATGAATGGGCCGTAGAGCAAATGAAGACTGAATTCTTCCTGGAAGCCAAAATGACTAAGCTGAAACTGTCATATTTTGGACAGATCATGAGAAGACATGAGTCACTAGAAAAGATAATGATGCTTGGTAAAGTAGAATGCAGCAGGAAAAGAGGAAGACCATAATACAAGTAGATGGACTCAATCAAAGAAACCATTTGAATTTGCTAGACCTGAGCAGGGCTGTTGATAACAGGGTGACTTAGAGGTTCATGGGAGTCCCCATAAGTTAAAGCCCACTTGACGGCAGTTAACAAAACAACAACAGCATACAATTTTCTCAAGCACAATTTATTCATATCACTAATGATAATGCAAGAGCTATTGAGCTTCTCCAGTGCTTTCTGGCCTGCTTCCCTATGTTTCATGCCTCACAGAGCTACAATCTTCAGAAAGTCTTGACAAAGAAAATTCTATTCTACAAGGGAGACGACATTATTTTTCGACAATTTTTGGACAACAATTACCCCTTTTCATATTGCCTAGAGATTCTGGAAATGGTAGTTCATCATAAAACTAACACTTTCAAACTCTGCAGAAAGCAAGCAGAGAGAGCTTCTCCCTAGTATGGTCCTTTCCGCACGTGGAGGGGGAAACTGGGGAAAACGCGCTAAAACGGAGCTTACCGGCAGCCGGGTAAGTCCGTCGCCATGCGGAGCAGTGTGAGCTCGCTGCTCCGCAGTCCTCTGGCATCCAAAATGGTGGCTTCAGTGTCCAAAATGGCGGCTTCCGGTTGGTGGAGGCTCTCCACCAACCGGAGAAGCTCAGCAGCCTAAAGCCCGCCCCCAGCAGATCTGCAGGCACGCACTAGTGCGCGCCTGCAAATCTGCACCGGAGCACAGCGACGGAGCTGCACGGGACTGCGTGCTCCGTGCTTTTTAAAAACCTCTGAAAAGAGGTTTTTAAAAAACATGCTGCACCACCAGTTCCGGTCGCTTCAGAGCGGATTGAGGTGCGGAACTACAAAAAGTAATCTGCCCCAGTCCACTCTACGGTGCAGAAGACCTCCGTCGGAGGTCGCTCTGCACCGTTTTAATACCCCGGTGAGGAAAGGGCCTACGTCTTCACAGTTCTCTGAAGTTGAACTGAAGTAGCTAAAGACATATTATGAAAGCAGATGAACTGCATTCTGAGTGAATTGTGACAGGATGCTATTGGACCTCTATCAGTTGCAAAGGACCTTTTCATCCCTCTTAATTGTCACATAGTAGATCATTTTGTTTTGGTAATTGGCCATGTTTCAGTGGGAAAAAACAAACTTTATATGCAGGAGATCTTATATTCAAGGCCTGGCAACTCCAGATAAGGCTGGGAAAGGTTCCAGTCTGAGACCTCAAGGAGCTTCTGACAGTCAGCAGAGACAATACAGAACTAAATGTGCCAATGGCCTGTCTTGATCCTGTATCTTCCAACTGTCCTGATTTCGCAAGGACTGTCCCAGTTAATACTCTGTTATACCACTTTTTCAGCTGCTTTTAAAATATCCCAGTTTTTCTTTCCTCCTTCTACTTTCCTCCTTTGTCCCAGATAATTTCAACTGCTGTAAACTGAGTTCAAAGTACAAAAGTAGTTTATACTCGGTTAGCTCATCAGAGACGAGAAGAGAGAAAAGCGTGAATCTTGCCCTTCCCAGTAGACTAAGGCAAAAACAAGCTGCTGCAGCTTCTCCCACCATGCATGATCTTTCTCATTAATAACTTTACCTGTCTTGACCTGATGTTGCTTGGCCAGATGTGTCCCAGTTTTTAATCTGTGAAAATTTGGAGGGTATGCAGTCCATGGACCCCTAGAGTGAAGATTCTGGGAGTTCTTGTCCAAAAAGCATTTTCTCCAAGCTTTGTTTCATGTACATTCTCCCCTCAAAAAACCAGCTTCTTTCTCTTTGTCTGGTAGAGAGGACCTATTCACACAACCATGAGGCTTCTTATAATGGCTGAAAACTGCTGTGTGTCTATGCCTATGCACAGGGCTTCTTTGCCTATGGCTGGCTGCAGGATTGAGTTTTTGCATTCCAGCACAAACAGTCCAAAAAGCAGGGAGCCAACATGTGCTGTGTGAATTAAGCCTTGCTCTCACTTGTGCTTTTATTGCAAACATAATGACAATCTATAAACAGCAGGGCATGTGTGTGTTTTCTAATAAAGCATGCCAAAAAATTCCCCCCAACTGATGCAGGCTCCTAAACATTTTATTAAGCAGATCTGCAATGGCACAGAAATAATCTGCCACCAGTGTTTAATTTGTCACAATATAATGACAGTAGCCTCATAACTTCACCAGTAGTTCATGATCCATGAATAGAGTATTTACTGTTCCTTAATTTCTAGAATCACTTGCCTTTTGAGCCACTCTTTGCATCCACAAGGAAGTTGTAAATTATTTACTGAACCTATGTGCTTACTGAAGAATCTAACAGCCAATGTGGACTAGATGGAATACTTCAAATATGAAATAAACTTTCAGTGGCTGTCTCTAGGCATAAATGTATAAGGTAGATTGTCAGAACTACTCCATTTCCTTTTTTTCCGCTCTCAATTCATGCACTGCTATTAAGAGCAGTATTCCTAACTAAGCTAGAACATAGGTCTCTGAAATACCTACTAGAAAAGATATTTTGGGGGCCACAGTTCCCAGCATGCACAAGAGAGAGAAAAAAAGCCGCATGTGGAACTTAGATAACATATACTTGCTGTGCTGGGAAGATGCAACAGTGAGTTCTCTTCAACATTTCCAGCTGTAAACTAAGTCTGGAGAACTTCTTTTTTTTTTTTTTTGAGCTAAAATGCACTATCAGTAGAGGAGCTGTGCTTTTCCACCTTGCTTTTTGCAAGAGAGCATTTTGTTAACCCAAGAAAATGTGTCCTTAATATCTAAACATGAGTAACAAAGGACCTTTCTGAAATACCAGAGAGGATGGAATATTCCACCTGCATTCTGCTATATTGGCACCTCTAAGCTTGAAGCTACCTGTAGGTTATTGTCCTGGGAAAATCTTTTGTCACTGGCAGATTTTTGGAGCAGAGACAATTTGGTAGAGTAGGCCGTTAATTAAAGGATACATTCAAAGCATACAAACTGGCTTCTCCCTCTATAAGCTGTATTTTCCTCTAAAGTTCAGGAAAGTTACTTTTAGGGCTATAACTGCCAAAATCTCCAACTGACTGGCTCTACTGGCTGGGGGATACTGGGAGCTGGTAACAAAATCAAAGACAAAAGTCCAAAATCAAGACACCCCTCTACACATAGATGCACGCAGACACAGACAGTGTCCAGCTTCTTCTATATGTTCTGTCAGTGCCTCAGCTGCACACTTCAAAACTATGAAGGTAATTTCCAAACCACAAGTAGGGACTTTTCTGAGATGAGTGCATTTTGCACCTCTTACTAACAAGGAAGTGGCTTGTTTAAAAGTTGATGAAAATAAGCATGACTGAACTCAACTTCCCTTTTTTGAAACTCCTGTTTCTCTCCTGTTCTGAAGGAAAGCATATGCAAATACAGAATGCATCCCACCATATGATCTTTGAAAGGAAGACTCGCGTACAGAAAGTACATGGTAAAGGGTCATGACCAACATCTCCCATTAATCACTGAGAGAAACTTCTTCTTTCTGATCAGGAAAGACATAATTTCCTAGGCATCAGATGTGAGCTGACAAAGCAATATTTCCAGAATGCAAGGTATAGCTTCTGACTAGCTTCTATACTTAATTTAGTGTTCAGTATTTGCAGCCTAGAAGTGTGTGTGTGTGGGGGGCTGCTTCTCCAACAAGACTGTAATGATTTTAAAACTATATGCCATGATAGCATCAAAATGTACTGCACATATTTACCCTGGGATTACAATTCTACAAATCTTGAATCTGCGTGTTAAGACTGTACAAGTGTTTGGAAGTGGAGAGACTAAATGAGAATGTGAAGCATGGGAGGTTCTTCTCAGCTTCTCTAACAGCCACCTCCACCAAACAAGCAAGGAACATTTTAAACTCGATGTATTTTCTAATTTTTTTTTCCTGAGAAAGTAGGTGAGGGTTCTTTCAATTAAACCAAGATGCTTCATAGACACTGCCGGCTCACGTTTTTTGGTGCAAGTACTGGAGCTTATTGAGGGGAATGAGTTGTTTGATTGCAGCCTATTAGATGGTGAATGCACAATAGGGAAGTGAATGTATGTATTGTATTTGTTTTTCATTTTGGCTAATCAATGGATACGACAGTCTGGAACCAAGTGGGCCTACACTGGTAAGCACAGCGAATGGACCAATAGGCGGGGCACCTTAAGGTTTTCATAGATCCTAGACACTCCTGTATTCAACTCCCCACTTTGTCTCAACATACCAATAGGGATGTTTTCATAGGCCCTAAAATCTTGTTTCTATAGGCTCTAGACATTTTGCCTAAGGTTCCTAATGGATAAGGCAGCCCTGCCAGTTGGCCATGTACAGCGTCAATCCTTCAGTCCTGCATAATTTCCTCAAAATCTCTGTTTTATGGGGCAATCCTCTACATGCCTACTCAAAAGAGAATCTCACTTAATTTAATGGGACTTAGATAAGCAAATATGGTATTGCAGCCTTAGATCTATAGTTCTAGAATCTGGTGGAGACAGGCTTGAGATATGAAGCCAATGTGCATAAAAAACAAACCCAGAGAACAGGAACCTCACTCCCATTTAAATCTGATGCCTCTAGAGATGTACATGTTTATAGTTTTCATCCCTGTAGGCAATATTTTTTTACAATATTCCTCCAATATTCTTCTTGCAAACAAATAATTTCTGCAATATTCTTCCTCCTGGAAAAAAACAAACACAGAGATTTCTGTGCAACTCCCAATCATTTATTCATGCTTTTCTTCTAAGCAGAAATATATGTAGATTTCAACATTACTGCAGTACTGGCATTAAGTCTGGGTTCTCTACCTCATCTGAGTGTAGCCGGTCAGCGTAGAGCATAAATGGGCAAAATGGAGCCCACAGTCTGCATGAGACCAAGGCTGTTTCTGTAACATCTAGGATATTTATTCTTTAAAAAAAGTTTCTAAAAGGAGAGCAGTAGCAATTACAGCCCTCTAATGTCTCCTGGAGGGGATCCAGCCCCCTAACTCCCAAAAGTTGCCCACTCATGATTTGGAGAGTAGAAAATAAGTTGTATGAGAGAGGAAAAGCCAGGAGGTTCAGAAAGAACAGTTGGAGAATTGTCATGTTTTAATTTCCCAGCATTTACCACCTGAGGTAGTTTCTTAATTCAGCCTAATGATGAGGCTGGTCTTGTAGGTCAAGTCTGCACTGTTTACCCATGTAGTTGACAAATGGTTGGTTGACATCTGTTACTGCCAAAAAAACAATGTACAAGTTCATAATCATGTGAGTGTAATTAAAGCTTAGCCTGTTGTGGGATGCGAGAGACAGTTTTATATCTCATAAGCAGAGTAATTACTAGTGGGAAGCAGAAAGTGAGCAACAACCAGCTCTGCACGACCACCACTACCACCACCACACAGGCTCTAGTAGAGAAATAAAGCAGGCACAGCCTTCTTTGTGAAAAACAGTGAAGTAGGGTTACATACAAACACCAATGGTTTCGTAACCTATCATGGTGAGAGGCTCTGTAATGCGGGCTCTTCAAACATGAGAGAGAGAGAACTGAAGACTACAACATGAGAGTTGAAGAAACTCAGATAGATTGTAGACTAAGGCCCTTTCCGCACGGGGTAAGTAGAACGGCGTGGTGCGACCTCTGACGGAGGTCGTCTGCACCGTGGGAGCGGACTGGGTTGGACTACTTGTCGCAGTTCCGCACCTCAGTCCGCTCTGTAGCGACCCGAAGTGGTCATGCAGCGTGCTTTTTAAAAACCTGTTTTTACAGGTTTTTCAAAAGCATGGAGCGCACCACTCCATGCCACTCTGTTCCCGCACTCCTGTGCAGATTTGCAGGCACGCACCAGTGCGTGTCTGCAGATCTGCCAGGGTGGGCTTCAGGCTGGTGAGCTTCTCCGGTTGGTAGAGAGCCTCCGCCAGCCGGAAGCTGCCATTTTGGGTGCTGAAGCCACCATTTTGGACTCCGGAGACTGCGGAACAGTGAGATCTTACCCGGCTGCCAGTAAGCTCCGTTTCAGCGCATTTTCCCCGTTTCCCCCTCCACATGCGGAAAGGGCCTAACTGATGCAGGAAGAGAAAGGATGTGGCTAACACTAACAAGAAGTGACATAATATATGCTATGCTTAAACTTTCACAAGGACATGCAAACTAACAACTTCTGAGGATAGGCATTGCTACCTTTAACATAACCAACCCAAATGAGGCTTATTATCTGCTTTTTAAAGTTTTGTACCGTGTGTTGTTTTAACTATTTTGTTTTAACTTATATTCCAAGCCACCTTGAATCCCATTTTGGGTGAAAGGTGAGATATAAATCAAATGAATAAATAAATAAGTCTGCTATTCCTCCTACAATCTCTGTCATATGAAATGTTGCTGGAGAAAGTAAATATGGCTTTCAAGACATGGAGGTATAACTAAGCCACGCTCTTGTGCCAGGTTCAAATGTGCCAAAAAAGAAACAGGTGAAAGAGGCTATGTATATCCATTTTCAGTCTACTCCCATCAAAGCATTTGAATTCATGGCAGCACCAGTTGGTGCCATCAAGATCAAACCTGTATGAACACTACCAACATTCCTCTGCTTAATGCAAAACAGCAGATAGCATCCACATCCACAAGTCAAGGTGCATAGTAATTAGTGTATAGTAACTGGCCCAGAAAGCAGAAAATACCCAAAATACCTCTATTCATCCTGGCATTATAAGTAAGTAACAAATTGAATGGTAATTAATTTGTTGCCTTTTCATAACATTCAAGAGCTGCTGCTTCACTGTAATCTCAGATGTTGCAGGAGTGCAGCTCCCATGAACCCTTGCCAGGATAGCCAGTTGTGAACGAATATGGGACCTGCAGTCCAATAACTTCTGGATGGCATCCTGTGCTATCTAGTGGTGCTTTTCATACATGGATACAATTTTTTTAAAATCATTAACTATTCTTACATATTATTCTTGTTTAACCGCTGAGAAGTAAGTAAAGAGATGTAGCACCTTTGAAATTAATTAAGTGGAAGAAGTTTGTAACATAAACTTTTGTAGACAGAGTCTACTTCATCAGACGCATGGAGTGATTTGGTTACAGACAGACATTTACATCCATGCCTGGGTATGTGTGAACAATAATAGAAATGCAAAATTTGTGAGTATGGTGATGAGGTGACAAGTTAATTTCAACGATGGTTGGGGAACAAAGTTGGCAGGAAAGATATTGCCTAAAGCCAAGATATGCTTTAGGCAATATCTTTTGTCCCAACATTGTCCCGCAACAACCATTGCTAAAACCAGCTTGTCACCTCATCACCATACTCACAAATTTTGCATTTCTGTTACTATTCACACACACACACACACACACACACACACACCTGGCATGGGTATAAACGTCTGTCTGTTTGTAGACTCATTCTACAAAAGCTTATGTTACAAACTTCTTTCTGTCAGTCTGAAAGGTGCTACAATATCCCTTTGTGTACTGATCCAGACTAATGCAACTACATCTTTGAATTCTGCCACTGAGAAGTATTGTTCCGAAAAGGTAAATGTTATAAACCAGCAACAGGATGGCTTTGCTGAGATATTAGGGATATTACCTTGAAAAATAAGCACACCAATCCCTTCCCAGAATCAGTTAAACTTAAATTGAGAGAACTTGGTTTTCATCATTGAACCCACTAGTTGCAGCCTCTGTACCTATTTGATTGTATATATGTCCCACTGGCTTTGATGAGACATTAACAAAATATAACTGGGAACTGTAACTGAGCAGATGTAATTTACTTGATACACGAGGCCTGATTCTATAGCCAGCACTTGTAAATATTCTTTCCTTTGTTACTAAACACCCAATTACCCACAGGAGTAAAGACTCGAGTAAACTGGTCATGATTACGCATTTAATCTTCGTTGTTTAAAAACCTGCTGCCTGTTTCCTAGATCTAGTATATAACCCGCTATAGTGTTTCTCATCCAGACATTTAGAAGACAGCAAAAATTTCTTCATCCATTCAGTTAATGTGAGTGTATGCATCTTACACTGCACAGGAAACTACATCCATTTTCTGGCTGACTAGCCGTTAGTCATGCTGGTTCAGACAGTATCAGAATATGATTGCCTGAGGAAGCAAAGATTTTAAACACATTCAGTGAAATGGAAAAATAAAATTCTCCTTTTATTTTACCCTGGGTGATCCTGCATTTGGAATTGTTTTTGTATTTATCAGAATAAATATTACTGGCAGCTAGAAATACCAGTGTTTATATGATCACATATACGTCATGCAGATTTTGGTACTTAGAATTCTTTGTAATTCACATTTCTCCACCATCATCTTTATAATTAGTGGTTACAAGGAAGTTGATGCGGTCTCACTGTTGCCTTATTGCAACAACAAGGAGTCTACAGACCTGCTCGTCTTGCTTTCATGAAACAGGCAGTAGTTGCTCGATCCCTTGCCACTCCTAAAAATTTCTTTCGCATATACCTGTTCCAGATAGATTTTTAACATATATTCACTGAGCAGGCTCCCAAACTGAAAGCAAGCCAATGTAGGGTAGAGACAGGGATAAGAGGAGAGATTTGCATTAGGGGCAGTAGCTGGCTTGGATTAAGCCCTCTTCTCTCATGCATACCCAGGAAGAAAGGATTATAATTTGGCAGCAGAACTCCCAAAAGTAATATTTCAAGATTCAGTAGCTCTGAAGCTTGGAAGCGGGGAAGACTATTTCTCCAATAGGGCCTCTTCATGTTTAAAGTAAGCAGGACTGAGCTGAATATTATTTTTCATAAGCATGATAAAACTCAATAAGAAATGACCAGAGTCTTGCTACGCATGAAAGGACCTATATGTGGGATAACAACAGCACATAGGAAGTGCTGGCATGACATTGGATACTTGATTAGTCAGATTTTAAAGGAACCATACTTGACCAAAAAACAAAAAGCAAAAACAATGGATTTCAGCTTTATTCCAACACAGTAGCTATGGTGTTCAGCACCCACACATTTATTGCAGACAGTCTATTCACTGGCCAATATATGCAGTGCCAAGTACAGTTAGGCATTCATTTATAACATAAATGAAACCAAACTATAAAAATCTATACAGGGACATAATGGATTTCCATTTAGACTCTAAACCTAGAACAAATGACAACTAAACAATCATTTACCTTTCTCCCTAGGTATGTCTGGAAGTTAATGGTGATGCAAGGGGGAAAAAAAGTCAGATCCTGGAAGAAGACAAGGAAGATATGCACATTGGTGCTGACTTATGCCTCTACATAGGAAGAAAGATGAGGCGATGAGAAGGGAAGAGAATGAAGCTATTAGTGAATTGTCAAGGGGGAAGAAATACAGGATAATAGGTCATGGGAACAGGGGACTGATGACCAAAAGGAAAGGTTAGATTGTGGAGAAATTGAAGCATTTCTTTCCTTCCAAAGAAACTGGGATGGGGAGCTTAAAAGTACTGGCTAGAAAAGTTCACACTATGCCAGATAAGAAAAACTGACTACGCTGAAAGTTGTTTAAGAAAATATCAGACTACTATGTCAGTCAGTGCAGTTAGTGTCTGTAAGATGCAAATACTGTTGGCCCTCCATATCCACAGATTCTGTATCTATGGATTCAACAAATACACAGCTTGAAAATATTTTAAAAAAACTCCAAAAAGCAAACTTTGATTTTTCCACTTTATATAAAGGACAGTATTCTACTACACCGTTGTAAAGAATGGGACTTCAGCTTCCACAAAATTTGGAACCAAAACTTAATGAATGCTGAGGGCCCACTGTACATTTACATTTGTGCATGCGTGTTATATATATCCTTCATTTCGGAGATCTGAAGGCAGATGATCCACATCATTCAAAACCCTGCTAGGCCTCTTCCAGCAGCCCAGAAGGGTGACAAGAAACATTTTCCTCCTTTAGCTCCTGCTCTGTTTTGTTTGTTTGTTTTCTGCTTTAATGATTCTCCTTCCATTTCATCCAGTGCTAGGGGAATGATATATGGCAAGTCTCAGGCTGGAACATATTCCCACCACTGCCATCACCACCACCAAGCTGGAGGGATGTCTGAAGAATGGAGTGGCTTTGGATTACCTTCTGATTTGTCTGATCCAAGGTACCTCCTGGCCTGCCCCATTTGACTCCATTGTGGAGGTTGTAGCCTTCATGGGAAACAGCATATCTAACCTCCCCCTCCAGCTTGCATGCCCTTTCAGTCAAGCCTTTCAGTCATGTCACTCATGCTTCTTTGAAATTTAAAGAGTTTTCAAACAGACAACTAGACTATGCACTGGTGAAAGTAGCTGCAGAATGACCTTCGGTGGTACACTGGTAAATCATCTCAGGACCTTTGTAGGACCCTGGAAGGTAGTAGCAGGAGGAGGACCCCTGGAGGGAATAGACTGGGAGATTAAGAGTTTCTGAGAAGATGAGAAAGAGTGCTCTGCATCAGCCACCTCAGGCCTCTCTTTACCTTGCCAACTTGCCAGGCTTTGCTTGTTTGCAGAAGGGCTCATCTCCTGGCTCCCTCTAAGCCTCTCCCTGCTTACATGGTTCTTAGATATACTCTCCCAATTCTGGTAGACAAAACAAGTCATAGACAAGCTGCTACATAAGTCCTTGGTAACATCCTTTCATTCCTCTGCAACTCAAATCCCAAACCGGCGTAGCCTTTCTACTATCTTGTTACTTCTGACTTCCAGGTCCTCCCCTTCCAAAACCACTAACAGTCTTTTATTGATCTTTGGGCTCCTCCCCAATGTTTTAACTGAGGCTATTAATTGACTATCATTACAACTGTCCCAATTTGACAGCAACAGGCCCAGTTTAATCTTCTGTCCTCCCACTTTTTAAGTTGCTTTTAAAATGTCCTAATTTCGTTCTCCTCCTTCCACTTTCTCCCTTTGTCCTCAGCTTACTTCAGTTGCTGCAAACTGAGGCCATTTCCGCACTGCACTGTTATAGTGCTATTCCACATTCAACATCCTGTGGAATTTTGGGGTTTGCAGTTTAGGGAGGGGCATTTAGAATTCTCAGCCAGAGAGCTCTTTGGCCTCAGTAAACGACAAACCCCAGATTTCCACAGGATGGTGAAAGTGGAATAATAGCACTATAACAGTGTAGTGTGGAAATGGCCTGAGTTCAAAGTGCAAAAGTAGTTTGTACTCAATTAACTCAACAAGGGGAAAAAGGTAGGAGGGGGAGGCAAATCTCACCCTTCACTGTAGATTCAGGCAGACTCAAACTACTGCAGCTTATCCTACCTTGTATGTTCTTCTTATTAATAACTTTTGTCTTTTTGACCACACTCTGATGTTACTTGGCCACATGTGTCCTGGTTTTCAGCTGTGAAATGTTTCAGGGTATGTCATTCACACCTGAAGCCAAGGAGCTGGAAGCAGGCAAGGGGGTGTTTCTGATGACTCCTGAGGAATCCCACTCATCCACAGATAATTGGACCTCTACCCCTCCAGTGCCTGAAGAGTTTGGCATCTGTGGAGGCAAAAGGGGGAAATACAATTAATATGCTTTCCCTGGCATCATAAGAGTATCCTCAGAGACACATTTCACTAAATTATGCCTGTGTTTACCACTCAATGACTAAACTCAAAAGTAAAGCATGCTAAATGTGAAATGCATAGCTAAGGAAAATCATCTGCTATGAAAAACATGTCTTTCACCACATGAAGGAGCACCTCTTCTAAAAACATACTAAGCCTATTGTCTAGCACAACCCTCGACAGGACATCGAAGTCAAAATCCCTCTCTAAAAAGTTGTACCTCACTAGCTCTGCCCTCAAAGGGAAAGATTTGATCTCACTTATGGCCCCAGTATGCTCTCCCAAGAAACATGGGATTGTAACTTCAACTATTTTGTGACCATCTTTATTATTTCTGTATTCATTGAAAGAAGAATCAACAACCTCCATTTCATTAAAAACATGTACATTTTAAACATGGTGATTTACATAATCAGCTCATTAGATGCAAATGCAACACATTCAGCAAAACCATTTAGATCTGCTGAGGATACTTTCATAGCGCATACCTTTTTTTTTTCCAGAATCTCCAGATGGCAAACACCTGCTGGCTTTATCACTCTGTACTTATGCAAGATGACTTCGTATTGCTCTCTCAAATATTTTATTTTACTTTAAAAATATATACCCCACTCTTCAACAGCAGCAACAACTCCAGAGCAGTGTAATATGACTGCCTTTGGACCCACAGTGATTATGTGCAGTCTATTTTATTAGTAGTGGAGATCTTTTAGAAATAATAGTTGTTGGTACTCAGAAATGAAATTCAGTAATGACACATGCACATTTATATAGCACTTTTGAATGTTCAAAACACTTTGTATACATGTACTGACAGGGTTCAAACAATAATCTTAACTGGCGATCCCAAGGGCTTCGTGTGGTGCTTGGGGGCAAGTTAGAGGCATACAACCATGTACACAAATCAGGGCTTTGTAACTGCCGTGGGTCCAGGGTCCGTTTCACACTACACAATCATAGCATTATGATTCCACTGCTATGTTTCCATCCTCCCATTTGCAGTTTAGGAATGGTTATTTAGATTTCTCAGCCACAGAACCCTACAGTGTGTCACTAAATGACAAACCTCACAACTCCATCTTGTCACGGAAGTTAAAGAGAGATCAAAGTGCTATAACTGTGTAGTGTGAATGGATCCTTTGACTGATCCCTGCCTCATTTTCCACTACTTCCTTTGCAGACACTCCAACATAGCATTAAAATGAACAAGCCCAGTCCCTGGCAGTGTCTGCCAGGCTGGTGGCCTGAACAGCAGGAGTACCTTACTGCAAAATTCTGGGGAAGGGTACCCCGCTACTACTATGATCATGAGTCATGCATATTTCTCGGGGTCCAATTGTCTAATTTAGATCATTTCTTTTTCAGTGGTGTAGAGCTCTGGTGACTACATAGCGCATGCATGGCCCACGAGCAACACGATTCCCATTCCTATGTCCATAAACCCAGTAGGACTGCCAAGCCATGGAGGTTTAGCAATCTTGTTGCATTCCCTTCCTGGTGCTATTAGCAGCAGCGAAACAGTGATCTTGATGATGACCACTTGGAAGAAGGAAAAGTTTTCTTCTTATCTCCATCCTACTAAACTTAAGGAGGATTGCTGGGGGGAAGGGACAGGATTAAAGCTTGTGATCCTGCTCAACATTGCAAGAATGGAGGCACAGAAGCATCAATTGTGGTTGTTCCAGAGTCATTGTTAGAGGAAGAGGGAAAAGCCTTCTTCCACCTCACGACCCTATCTTGGATTGCTGTTCTGGTGCTCCTAATAGCTGTGCTGAAATGGCATCTTTTTCAGTCATAAGCTTAAGTTACAAGCTTTTATACTGTGTCCATTGTAAAGTTTGGCTTTCATATTACTTTCATCATAATTGTATACTTGGAAGCCTAATATCACAATCCTAAAGCTTTTCAGTAATGGAATAATTTTGGCAGCATGTGTCAGAGTTCTGAAAAGTTACATTTATGGATTACAATTCCAAGGACACCACACTAGAATGGCCACAACCATACTACTGGGGAGTTCTAGGAGCTGTACTCCCCAAAGGTAACTTTTCAAAATTCTGATTTAATATATCATAATCATAGCAATCACAGCTTACACCAGCATGTTTTAGGGATACAACATCAGTTTATTTGCAGAATTGTTTTTACTCTATATAAGAGAGAAGACTATGATTAAAATTCCTCAAAGATCTATTCATTTAACCGCCAAATCCTATACATGTTTATTTAGAACTAAGTCCTATCCAGTTCTGTGTTCCCAGGTAAGAATTTGTAGGACTGCAGGCCTGGTGCATAATCATTTACATACCTACTTGGGTGTAACCTTGTTGAATATAAAGTCTATTAAAATGAATGAGCTGGGCAGCCTATTTCTATGCATGTTTACTTAGAATCATTAATCACTTTCTCACCACCAGCTCCAGTAGGAAAGTAATTTCAAAATATATCTGTGGCTTGTATGGGACTTAAGTGTATTTCATTAGCTGGACAGTAACATAAGGCTTCAATGCAGTACATAGCTACGTTTCCTTAGTTTCCACATAGAAGTCAAAGCACTTTAAATCAAGCTCTGGATCACAGTCAATATCTTTGGTGACTAGTTATTGCAATTATACACAAGAGCAGGGCCCATACTTTTGATCTAGCCATTAATTTCATGAGCATTTGGATTTTTCAATGTTCTTTTCATTTAGAACGCACTTTCCCCATTACCTGTGAGATTATAAAGAACAACACAATGTGATTTTTGGAACAACAGAAGACAGTTAAAAACCAGCTAAAGGGTATCTAAATTTTCCAACCTTGTCTATAATGAAAAGACGGTTCAACCATTTTGATATCCACATGCATAGCAGTGATGGTGATTTTACAAATTACATTTAATAATGTGTTGTCTTCGCTATATGCAGTTCAGGATGGAAACCAATTGAACAAATGTGCTTGTCACAGAAAGAGCCTGCTATAACCTCCATGTGCTTGGTGTCTGATCTATTCTGAAATGACCTTACTGCTGGTGCTAGAGGTAAGAAGGTGACAAAGCAAGCAGAAAACTTTTACTGTAATTTCTCACTCTGATTGTCTGAAAAGTTATCTTCCTTTGATGGCCCCCCTGCTCCATGCTAATCTTTTATTATCTCACATTGTGGGTGATGTGACACACTTCTCTGTTTTGTAACAATGTCTCCAGGCAAACTGAATGTACTGTGTGTGTGTGTGTGTGTGTGTGTGTGTAAGGTGCCTGAACAAAAATGTCCATGTTGTTCTGATTCTAAAAGGCAGGTTAACCATTGGATCACTATTCTTTCTTCCCCCATGGTGAAAAATTTCCAACTAAAGAAGATTCTAGAAGGTTCAAGTATGTTGCTTTATGTTCTCCACTTAAGAACAACCTGGGCTGTGTGACTCAGGTGCTCCAGACCAAGCCTGAATCCTTTGGAGGTGAGAGCATAGGAGGGACCCCCACACAGATATACACACACAGAGAGAGATTGACAAGAGAGAGAAGAGAGAGAGAGATCCATCCACTGAAGAATATTGAAAACAGTGTTTTAAGCTGCCATCTTTGATGCAGCTCAGTTTCATCTCGAGCAACTAAAGAAGGCAGAAGCCAACAGATTTTGCTCATTCTATATTTTCTGGCTTTGTTTGTTAATCACTTCATTGCAAATAGAGTGTCTTTCAGAAGTATTCATCACTTCCCCCTTTGACTTTTACACATTGTGCTGTGATAACAAGCCTGAATTAGTATTAACTGGCATTGATACTAATTTGTGAGGTACACAAGGTACTCAGAGCTTGTCCAGCTTACTTAACTTTTGTGTCTCAGTAAATTCTCTGCCTTTGCAGTGTTGGTTATCTTGTGTACATCAAATGGTTACAATGCCAATTAAATCCATTTTAGTTCCAAGTTGAGCACAACAAAATGTAGAAAAGTCAAAGGAGATTAATACTTCTGCAAAGCTAGTGAAGCTGAATTGAGCTTATGAATCCATTATTCCACATCAAATTTCTAGAAAGAAGGTCTGTACTCCAAGGTTCTCCTAGCCTTCAATTAACTTAACATCTCTCTCTGTCTAGTACTGCTCAAACTACTGTTTCTTCACCCATGTTCATCTTCCATCAGCCTCGTGGTTTAGCTGCTGGGGAGAGGACATCTTCTCCAGGCTCTGATGGCTCTCTTATTTAGACATACAGAAAGATTATATATTCTCAGCTAAGCATTAGCTCCTGTTAAGGAAAAATAAACCAACTATCTAAACCTGGGTTATTAACAAGCAATAAAAATGGAAGGTCATATATATATGCAGTGGCACACATATATATATGCACTGGCACATAGATAGATAGGTAGATAAGATAGATATGCCATTGCCCTTTGACACACACACACACACACATTAGAATTCAGTGTTCTTATATCTGTGCCACAACTGACTTCACTGTAGGATCAGACTCTTCAAATATTCTAAGTTATTTTCAAGTCTTCTATCCATCCCCTCAGGATGAATGACCCCCACACACACACCACTTTGTCAGTAAATTCAACCATCTGTCTTTACCAAATTCTTCCACTGTGATTTGTATGTCCCTTTCTGAAAGGCTGCTTTGTGTCTATTTTCCAGGTATGGGATGTTTCCTTTAATGTCTACCTGTGACATAAGAGACTATTTTACCAAATTCAGAAAGGTAAGGCTGTCAGTAACTCAGAAAATTGGAGGAAGAGGAAGAGATATTGTAGGCCTTATTAGGAATCTGTGTTACAATATGATATGTTCAGGTTTTTAAAAGCAAGGTACTGTAGTTGGAACAGTAAACTGAACCATGTTAGAATTTGAATCAAAAAATAATGTAAGAATTGGATCTAGGAAAGTCTTTGTAGTGCAGTGCAGCCCCAAATTCTTGCATACCTCTAGAAACTGACTTCTATGTTTGAGAATAATTTGAGATATAGTAAACAACAAGAAATGTCATAGATGTACTTTATTTTAAATCAGAAAACCCCCAGAAAACCCCATGCTAGGGTTGCCTTAGGGTTGCTTAAATCAGCTCTCAGAAAACTCCATGATAGGATTGCTTTAGGGTTGTTTAAGGCACACAACAATAACAAGAACAAGTGAGTTTAAGCAGTTTTGCCATGTTTTTAAGCATAGAGCCAGCAAATCACTCAAACGCCAAGGCAGAAAACTTATGTCTTGTACTGCCATCATGTGGTCAAATCTAGAAAAATAAGGTTTCTGGATATATAGTTATACAAATACTACTTTAAATGCTTTGGCTCCATTGGAAAGGTGACAGGTTCCAACTGGTGTAAGATCCTTCCTTTTCTGGTTCTCTAGATACAACTTTGATCACTTTGGCCATTTCCACACTAAAATGTTATAGCGCTATGATTCCACTTTCAACATCCAATGGAATCCTGGGGTTTGCAGTTTCGGGAGGGGCCAACTGGCCCCTCCCGAAACTGCAAACCACAGGATTCCATAGGATGTTGAAAGTGGAATCATAGCGCTATACTTCTAGTGCGGAAATGGCCTTTGTTGGACAACTTTCCTCCAGGCATTAGACAGGGGAAATGTATCCCTATGAGTTCTGCTGGACCTCTCAGCAGCTGTTAATATTATCAGCCATGGTATCTTTCCAGGCCGCTGGTATAATGCCTTGGAGTTACCATTTTGTGGGGGTTCTATTCCTTCCTGGTGGGTTCAGAGGGTGTTGGTGGTGGATTCCTGTTCAATGTCTTGGCTGTTGGCAGATGGATTCCCTCAGAGTTTCATTACCTCTCCCAGGTCATTTAACATATACATGGAACCACTGGTAGAGGTCTGGTACAGGTTGTCCCGTTTGGGGTTTGGTTGCACTGTGGCTGTTGTCCCGCTCTGTTTTGCCTTTCCATTTAAATCTAAGGAAGCTGCTTTGGTTCTAAACTAGTGATGTCATTGTAATGGATTAGATGAGAGTGAGCAAAGTGAAGCTTAAACTAGAGAAGACAGAACTGCTTCTGGTCACTCAAAAGGCAGATGAGAGAACAGGCATCAGGCTTCCAATCTGCTTCTGAGCTCAGTTCAAGGTATTGGTTTTGACCTATGAAACCCTAAACAGCTTGAGTCTAGGATATCTGAAAGATCATGTCCTCTCATAGAAGCCTGCCTGAAATCTGAGATCCTTGGCAGAGACGCTTTCGTGCCTCTCCCCCCACCCCAGCTAAATTAGTGAGTATCTGTGACAGGACTTTCTCTGCAGTGGCACCCTGGCTGCGGAATTCTCTCCTTCCATTCAACAGCTAAGACTATTATTTCACATGGCCTTTAGTCCTTTTAAGGGTTCTGGCTCTGACTCTTTTTATTCTGTGTGGTTTCTTAAAAAATTTTTTAAAAGAAATTGTTTTAGCCTATTTTTAAGTGTTTTGTCTGCCTATATCTGATGTTGTAAAAGTCCTTATAAGGAAAGGGATGTTTTGTTTTTATTTCTCGTCTTTTTGATGGACATGTTTTAAATTGTTTTTAATTTTACAAATAGCTTAATTACCTTTAAACAATTGTATTCTATATGTTTTTGCTGACACATGGATTTTATTTGTATTTGTTTTAATTTTTGTAACTTGCCTTGAGTTCCAATCCCGGGGAAAAGGCATGCCGGATAATAATAAGAGCAGCACCTGCTGCAGCTACAACAATGGTTCCACTCTAGGTAGTTCAGGGGACTGCAAGCTGGTGAGGTACTTAGTACTTTTTTTTTCAGGATCTCTAGTCCATGCCTCCAAAAAGTAATTCTCCATGTGTCCTGACAAGAGAGAGAGAGACTGATGATTAAAAGAATTTAATTCTGCAATATAGATAGAATGAACTATTATTTGTTGGGAATTAGAAATAAGATTGTATGACTAAGCTGTTTGTTGATTATGTCTGCTGGTATTTATTATATTGGTAATAATTGCTTTGGCTACTGACTTGATAGAAAAATGTTTCACTTGACTTTTGTTTTAGGGGCTAGACTAGATGTTTCCTGCAAATTATCTCACCAAACCACAAATCCCAGGATTTCTCAGGATGAAGTTATATAAAATTCATATATTTGCATAGTGTGAGTGTAGATACAAGCTTCCCCCATGTATCTGACAGGTTAGGGACTGGAGCATTGTCAGAAAATGGAATTGGTTGAAAAGAAGAACTCATACACTATACTGTAGGGAGCATGAAGGATTTACAGAGGCTCACTTAGGACCAACTGGACGCGCACTGCTTTCCCCCCGCCTCAGCTTGCTTTGCACTTTGCAGTATGTGTGCACGAGTGGATCCAAGTGAGCCTCTGTAAGAAAAGAACTGATCAAAGAGCAGAACTGCCATCAAATTAATGGAACTTGTCCTTAATTTGAAAACATCAGAAGAGTGAGTTGTTAGATGACAGGGTATTAAAAGGTGGGGGCTTCCTGTACACCTTTGGCTACCAGACTGAAGGCTTAGGGGAAATCTTAGGGCCAAAGCATATACTGTGTGAAATCTGTAACATTCTGGTGGTGTAACTGCTAGTGGTAGATGGAATACAATTGGGGACAAGATCAAGACCAGAACTGTGGTGCATGGGTTTTGCCCTTTTCCCTGGCCAGTGGTAGTGATTAAAAATCTCCTTCTCTGAAGCTGTTTTTGTTTGTTTGTTTGTTTTGTTGGCCAAAGGAGGGAACTGCTCCTAATACCTATAACAATGACACTACAAGCTTCCCTCCTATAACAAATAGCAGCTTGAGGAGGGAGGGATTTTATTGGAGACATCGTAAGGGCCATGGTGCCACAGTCCTAATGCTGATTCCCATCTACTGTTGCAGATAAAGGAAATGCAATCACAGTGTGCATTTCATACAATTTCTAGTTTGTCCCTAAATGGCTCAAGATTTTGTAACGAAGAGTTTACTTAATCTAGTGCAGGGAATGGATTAGAACAATGGCTATCCAGAGAAAAAAAGAAGTAAACTGAAATGCAGTGAGAAAATAAACCAAATTTAACAAGGCCTAAAAATATCAGAAATTCAAAGAACATTCTAATAGCCAGATGAAAAACATTAACATAAGATATACTCGGAGCACACTTAACTAATCTGTCCTTTTGGAACTAAGATCATGTGAACCATGAGATGGTTTTAATTAGCAGGGTGTACTGCAGGAAGTTGCTAACAGCGTGGACCTGTGTGCATAAAATATTGGGGATAAATACAGCCAACCTTTTGTTATCAATTGAATTACTGTCTGCACGCATGTAAAAAGCTAATAGTAATGTGGTTATCTGTAATGCTTGGCCAACGATGGGGAAAATTTACTAGATTTCCCAAATCCTTGACTAGAGACTCCAGTGAGCAGTAAATTTTCCTCATCACTTGCCAGGACGTTACAGACGACTACATCACTATTACTTATACCACAAGAATTTTACCACAGATCTGCTCTCAGATTTCTGACTAGGTATAGGTGCATGGTAAAAAAGCTCCTCACCACTGTCCAGGGAATTACAGGTGAGCAGCAGAAGAAATAACCCACGCATGCTATGGTAAGCTTTCTTCTGGTGCAAGGCCACCTGTAGTTATACTAGGAGTCTTTTCACACTACACAATTATAGTAATATGAATCCATATTAACTGCCATGGATCCATCCTATGGAATCTTGGGATTTGTAGTTTGATGAAGCATTGAAGGAACTCTCTGGCTGAGAAACCTAAAAATACTCCTTCGTAAATTGCATCTGATAAAGCAGACTTAAGTTATGCTATCAACCTCTTTCAGTCACAAAGATTTTACAAATATGTTCCCTTTGCATACATTCCTAAATGCAAATCTTTGATCACTGTCACTACAGCAAGATACATTGTGTTCCAGTTTAAGTGATAGTAATTATACATAAATAGACATCTGTTCATATATAAATTAGCATGTAAAAATGTTTATGCAAAGTTGTGCTCTCTTGTATCCTCTTATGGGGGTACATGCTTTCTTTTGTATTTCTTATTTTTTATTTATTTGCTCATGTGTAAGTGGCTATCCTTCCACCCCCTTAATACACCTGCCACATCTTTGCATAACCTTACCACTGCACTGTCTCCCTGCTGATGAGCTCATGTATGCCCATTCTACTGCTAGTATTCCTCCCCATGTATCTAATGTGAATGTATACCTTTCTTCTTGAAAAATGAAACTCTTGTTTATCTTTCCCTCAGTTGCTAATGAACTTCCTGCCATCAGCTTTATTTCCTCTTTGGTTGAGACCAGATGCACTTCTATATAGTCTTTTCCACCGCAACTGCCTTGATCAGAGTTGGCCTGGCTTTCTTCATGTCTTTTTGAGATCTGTGACTTCTTTATGATTAAAGGCTTTTCCCTAGCACCAGACCACAGACCATGATTCCTTTTCTTTCTTCATAAACTCTCTATTGTTTTGTTTCCCTTCCCCTCCCCACCTCCCAACTCCTTGAGGCATCTAGAGCACAAATCTAGCATCTTCTTTTCCCTTTGATATTGCTTTTAATCTTACACACCTTTCAACAAACCTGCCTCATCATAATAGAACACAACATTATGTCAGTCTCAGTTATTCAAACCTGCTGATCTTGAAAAAGTACAATGTGGGTCCCATTCCTTCATCCTAAACTCCATGTGGCCAAACATATGTGCAAATAATGCTCCTTTAATGTCTGGAGACATTTGATTATGTATACTTCTTTCATGTCTGATGGATCTTTATGGGGGAAAAACAGCTGTACTGTATAGAATGCCTCAAGGTTCTGTCCTATCCTTTTATAATCTGCCCATTTATTTGTTTAGATTTACTTACACGTGCATGCACGCACGCACGCACGCACACACATCCCATCCCAACGGAACTGGCTACATTGTCTTGATGTGATGTCTTGTTCCAAAGAGTTGCCAAAGGTTGTGAAGAATATTTTATGACATACACTGACTACCCACCACCACCACAAACAGGGCCACAATTTTTGGCACAAGTGCCAATCTGAAAGAGAGCCAGCAGTGCCATCTTGTGGGAACAGATAATACACAAGCCACAGCTGCTTGCTGCATTATTGCTACATAGTATGAAAGAATTTATATTTGTTCCAAATATAAATCTATTTCTCACAAAAGTATTTGAATATGATTTTAATTGATCATGGATTCTCAGTGAAGAATACAGTGATCATTTATTGCAGTAGGTCTCTGTACCACTAAATTGTGGTGAGGCGGCCTGCTGCATGAATCTGAGTTTCTAGTTTACAGTCCCGTGGAATGACATGAGCCAGCATGGCATAGTGGTTTGAGGATTGGATTATGACCCTAGAGACCAGGGTTCAATTCTCCACTCCGCCATGGAAACCCCCTAGGTGATCTTGAGCCCATCACACACTCTCAGCCCCCCAAAACCCTGTGACAGGTTCACCTTAGGGTGGCCAAATTTGGAAATGAGTTGAAAGCACACAGCAACAAGAAGAAGAGTGATACAAATCTATATATTTATGGTTACATGTAACTGTGGATTACCTACATTTATCCCTTTAATAATTCACAGTTATGTAGTCATGTAGCTTCTCTGAATCTTGGAGGCTTCAATAGGCAGATGATATCAGCTGCCTAGAGAGAAGGCTACTGGAGGCACTGAGGGAATAGGTTGTTGTTATGTGCCTTCAAGTAAATTCCAAACACTGCAGGTATTTAATCCTTTTGTTTTGCAGTATATTTGAAACCATTTTTACTTGTCAAATTCTGGTAAGAGTTTTTCATGATCTCAGTATTAGCTGCTATGGGCCTGGCCAGGCAACCACAGCACAAAAAGACTAGGAAGATTTTTTTTTTAATAACACTACAGTTTAATTGTTGAACCCAGTGGGTTTCCATGGCTGAGTGGGGAACTGAACCCTGGTCTCCAGAGTTGTAGTCCAATGCTCAAACCACTACATTATCACAGGTTTTTCTTGGCAAAATTTATTAACAGTAGGACCTAAATACACTAAAGGCACTAGATCCCATCTATCTTGGAAGCTAAGCAGGGTCAGCCCTGGTAAGTAGTTGCATGGAAGACTACTAAGAAATGCCAGGTGCTATATTTCAGAGGAAACTGGGAAAAGCACTTTGAGTATTCTTTGTCTAAGAGAACCCTATAAAATTCATGGGTTCACCATAAGTGGACAGGCAACATGACATACACACACCCAGATTTGCCATTGCCTTCCTCTGAGGCTGAAAAGGTGTGACTTGCCCAAGGTTACTTAGAGAGGTTCCATGGCTGAATGGGGATTCGAACCCAGATCTCCTGGGGGCGGGGTTCAACAATCGAACTGCAGTGCTATAAAAAAAAAATTCTTCCTAGCCTATTTGTGCTGTGGTTGTCTGGCTAGGCCCATAACAGCTAATACTGAGATCATGAAAAATTCTATAAGAATTTGACAAGTAAGAATAGTTTTAAATATACTGCAAAACAGAAGGATTAAACAATAAAGGGATCAATTCTAAATTTGACTATGCATATTATGGTTTGTTAAATTAGACTTTTCTCCCATCAGTTGTATTCTTTATTCATTTTTAGAGGATTTGAAACTACCATTCAGTATTCGTATTCCCACATTACTTCATATTTAAAATCTTAATAAGTTTCCTCTCTACCACTGAACATTTCTGACTGTTGTGCGTATTTCTGTGACTGAGCATAACATGTGACCCAGGGACCATGGATACAGGCAGCAACAACTCCTGTGACTACAGCAGCTAAAAATAATTCTGCGGCAATCATGGGGATTGTTGTTCATTATCTGTTATGCTAGAAATGCATATTAGGGGAAGACTTGATATATACAGCAAAACATCACATAATTGTAACTAGTGAGAGTTAATAGGTGCCAGATCTTCGCAGTATTTAATAGGGTTTTGTTTTATCAGCCTGTTATTCAATATTATGGCATATTTTAAATAACTTCATTTTACTGTGTATCAAGCTAGCTCTAGAAATATATCTATGTTCAAAAGTAAATACTGGAGGTTTTACACCTAGAAATATCTTCCAATAAGAACCAATATTTATATAAAATCACTGTGATCTGATTGGCCTGAATATCAAGTTTTGAAGATACAGCCAATTTATTCAGTCTAGTTTCCTTATTGTTAAATAACACTTTAAATGACCCAGGAATCAGGTGCCTTTGGTTCTCCAGTTATTTTGAGTTATAGCTGCATTCATCTCTTATTATTGACCATGCTACTTCAGCTTCTAGGAAGTGAAGTCTAAAAATGCCAAGATGACCAAATTTTCTGTCTCTTGTTTTATAGCATTTTAATACTAACCTTCTAATGATGAATTGGGTGCCTTAATATTTATTTCCATAATGACTAAATGTCCGGCCAGATGGAGAGTTCCGAGGACCACCAATGAAAAGACATTGTATTCTGTTTTTTTTTCTCTCTTTTAACAGATTTTCTGTGGAAAGAAAAATGATGCAGGAACTGACAGGAAAGCATGGGAGGCAGGGAAAACAATGACATCTGGACACTCGCCCACCCACCCCATACAATTTTGTGAATGAGCCAGCACTATTTCATGAGTGCTTGCCTGGAAGATAGCTATATTAGTCTGTTCTGGGTATCAAAAGAAGGGAACGAAGTGGAGAAAAGAGTCTTGTGTCACTTTTGAGACTGACTTATTTTAGCATAAACTTTGTGGACTACAATCCATTTCAGCCAATGCACTAAAGGAGTAGCATATTAAAGTCTCAGATACAGAGATGCACGGTTACAGTTTTGAGGGTGAGATAAAAGTGAAAAGGACTTCAGGAAAAGATGGTTGTAACACTGATCTGGAGCAATTTTAAACTGGGCTAGAAGCACTCCGCATGACAACATACTTCTCATTGGATATTGGGTTATACCTTATGTCACCAAAGTGCTAACAGTGTTTCTTGAAAAAATATGACTCACTAGAAAACAAGGCATGATTCTTTTGTTACTTCTGTAATGTGGGAGCCATTTCCAAGCTATCTAATGCCACTCAGGTACTATGCACAAGCACAAACATTTGAACAAGTCTGTACCTAGCCTAGATGCTACCCACCACCCAGCAAATTCTGTGTTTATGTGCAGTGAGAATGTCCTTCCCAAATAAGTGTATAGAGGAAAGATTGCCAAAAACATCAGATGAGGTGTATCATTTTTACCAGCTTTCTAATTGTTTGTCTAGTTGTTGTTCAACTTTATTTTATCATTTGAGAACTGTACACTGGAATAAATATATTGAAATAAATATATTAATATAATAAATGAAAACATTCCCTTTTCATATACTTAAATAGATTGTGTGGTGAAAGAAAACTTTGAAAAAACATCTCCTCTTTGATGAAAGTCACTTGCTTACTGGTTTGAATGGTCATTTTGTATAATGAAGTTGAAACATGCCTACGTATGCATGTTTGGGGAGTAGTTGGGAGAGTTTAGTCAAGACCAGAGTCTTATATGGATGAATGAATTTTCATGTCACTCATTTTGATAACAGACAAGCAAGGAAATCAATGAATTAAACAGAGTTGGGTGAGCATGCAGATGGAGCCATACGAGTATAGCTGCACTGATCTCTAGGGGGGTGTGAATATTCATTTTGTCCCATTTTTGTCTTCCTGACCTGCTTTAGGCTGTGAGAGCCTGTTTTCAAAACTGGACAAGACTCTCTGGGAGAGAATGATGCGCCTAGAGAGTGAAATTAGCCATTTGAGGGCATTTTATTTCCCAAGAGGTTGGCGCTCTAGAGGGGCATGTACAGCCCTCTGATGTTTGAAACTTTGAAAGATGCCCCTCATTTAGGGGCTCCCACACAATTCAGAGGCTTTAAAAGCTTCAGTATTATAAGTGGACAATATAACCAAATCAAAAACCAGTTTAACCCTCCCATAGACCTCTATGGGACACACCAAAATCCCCCCCCATCCTCCCACATCAAAAAAAAAAAAAAATAGGGTGTGAAAATGGCCAGAAGCATCCAGGGTTTGCCCATGTAAGGGCTGTTTGGCCACCCATGTCTGAAATAGCCTCTTTTTAAAAATACGAGTAAACTTCTCTACACTTAATGGAAGTTGGAGCAGGGACTCTAGCTGGTAGGGAACCACTGGAACAGCATCAAGTGAGTGTACATCTAGCCACTGTATTAGTCCTAGTTGTTGCAATTATTTCTATGAAATATATTGCATGATATTCCACTGACGTCACTTGCTTCCAAGAATAAAACTGCAGATAGAATTAAAAAAAAAAGCAAAGAGATTTGAGATGGGAGGAAAACATAAAAATTAATTAGAAAGAGCACTGCCTTTAGAAAACATGAATATTCTTGAAAAACAAAAGTGTGTTTGTGTGTTGGGCTGAACAGCTCAATATTTAAGCTTTTCTTGAATTATTCTATATATCTGATCTGAGTGTTTCAAGCTGCAAAGCATTTCAGGTTTCATTCCAGGAAAAATGGATATTGTTTTGAAACTGTTTAAGCGTAAATTTTGGAAATGTTGTGTTGGCCAACTGTAATGAAGGAAAACCTCTAGACCCCAGTGGATCATGTACAACTAGGCACTTTGATTGCTCTAGCAGTGGAAAACTAAGGTTCATAGAGTAGGGAATACACACCTCTCCAGATTTTGAGTTGCAGCTTCCATTAGTCCTATCCATTGTAGCCCATGCTGAAGAATGGTGAGAGTTACAACAGGATAACGTCTGCAGGGCCACCTATTCCACATCTTTTATTTAGACTTTGTTCCATAAAGGAGTTAAAGATGACTGAGATGCAGGTACAGGCTTTTTTCCTCAAATATTTAAAGCTGCTGTGAAAAGGGCAATCTAGCTGCTTCAGTATACAGGAACTAGCTTTTCTGGAAGAATTAACATTCAAATGGCATGTAAATCTTTGGAATTAGGATGTCCCACAAAGACAACAGAGAACAAGGACTACTAGAAGTACAAGTGACTTCAAAGACTCTCTTAGATCTCTAGACAAAGCCAAGATGATTTTCACAATAAAAATAGGTGGGGTTTGAAAGTTTGCAAAATGTCAAACGATCTGATCCAAGGAAATTGCACTTATGTAGTCTTTTAACACAAGTTAGATCCCAAACGTGTACATTAAACTTGCTGTTAACTGGACTGTCTTCTCTAACACATAGGGCAAGTTTCCACAATTGAGCTGTTTAAAATATTTTACAGAAAACTCAAACTACCAAGTGAAATAATTGACCAATAAAAACTGAATGCCTTTTTATTTAACCTTTCTTATTAGAAAATTGTTGGAAACTGATTAACTTCAGATCCAATCTAAACTGTGGAAACTCAGGAAGCTTTCAGTTAACACCAGCACACACGCAGCTCACAGTGCGGAGGTATTAACCAACTCCCCACTAGAATTCTTATCATAACCACTGGCAAAAGCACCAACTTCTTACATCCAACACACATAAGGTGGGGGATAATCGCGGGTCACTTTGCCTCAGCTCCAGCACTTCCTCTAACAGAAAGTGATCTCCCAGGCTGTTTCTGCACTAGACTGTTATAGTGCTATTATTCCACTTTCAACATCCTATGGAATCCTGGGGTTTGCAGTTTAAGGGGGGGCCTCAAAAGATTCCATAGGATGTTGAAAGCGGAATAATAGCACTATAACAGTCTAGTGCGGAAATGGCCTCAATCACGGTTCATTTACCTCTTTGTAAAAAGTGGAAGCATTTGGAGAGTAATTTATTTTAAGACCTCAAAAATTCATAATTAACCGTTGAACTATCGCGGCAAGGCAACATTTTCTTTATTAATTATTTCTGCTGGTTGACACGCTGCTGCCAAGCCATTCTAATGGAAACATTCTGGATTTCCTATATTGCTTCCTATATAACTAGGAAATCTGGTCAGCAAAGAAACAAACAAAACCTCTTCTAGTACAATGGACCACAGAGTGCCACGCGTGCCGCCAAAACCGAGAGAATAGTAGTGAGGGGGGAGACCCAAAATAAGAAACAGCTTAGGGGAACTTCATGGCTTCCACAGACCCCTCTGCGCAGGCGCGTAACACTGCATCTTGTTACGCAGTCCACGCGGAAGGGGAGGGTGAGGGCTCGAGAACGATTGCGTCGCCAGGGAGGGAAGTCTGAAGGGGTGGCGTAGGCGTGACTAAAACTTCCCGTCATCAGAGCTGTACAAGGCTAGGCGTGCAAAGCCGCCTGTTGACTGCCTAGCCTCTGGGCGGGTTAAATTTCGTGAGACTGTCCCTTTAAGGCAGCCTGCCCGGGCCGGAGACGGAGAGGCGTCTTGCGCCTGCGCAACGGAGCCTTGACCTCGCGCTCAGTCGGCGGTGCTCGTGACTACTTCTTGTTGTTATTTTTTTTTGAAAAGGGGGGAGGGGAAAAGGTACCGTTTTGCGTTCGATTCTCATCACTGAGCCGGTAGCGGCGGCGCCACCGTTGCCATAGCGACCTGGCCGAGAACAGGCCCAGCCTGGGACGGCGCCTCAGTAGCCGAGGCCATGGAGGACCCGGGAGCAACCGCCGCTGCCGCCACTGTCGTCGGGGATGGCGGCGCCGTGTCTGAAGTGACGGAGATCCGGGTCTCCGGCCCGCAGCCCCTGAGGCTCTTAGAGTGGAAAGTGTCGGCCGGGGCGGCAGTGAAAATCGGGTCGGTGTTGGCGATTTGCGCGCCTATCCAGCTGCCCGCCCGGCCTGGAAACGCGGCGGCCGAGGCCGGCCCACAGCGGGCACCCGAGCGAAAGGTCAAAGCGGAGCGGCCCGGCGTGGTGCGAGAGCTGTGCGCGCAGCTGGGACAAGTCATCCCGCCCGGGTAAGCGGGGAGAAGGGGAGAGAGAGAGAGCGAGGGAAGCCAGTGGCTGGGCAGGGTCGGGTCAGGAAAACGAGGGGTGGGCCGGCGGCGGGGGCTCCCCAGGAAACAACGCTTTCGGTCCCCGCAACGGGGTGGGCGGGCTTTGCCTCCCGGGTTCGGCGCTGGGACTTCAGCGGGGCTTCCTACCGGCCTCGGCGGCGGAAAAAACAACCGCTGTGGCGGCACCCGCTCCTTTCCTTAGCCGGAGTGCGGCGCAGGAGTTGAGAGAGACGAAAGAGCAGCAGCCCTTCCCTTCCCTTCCCTTCCCTTCCCCGCCCTTTTGTGCGGCGGCGCCTCTGACAGCCTCCGCTCCGCTCCGCTCCGCTCCTCCTCCCCAGCTATGGCGCGACTCCTAAACGCGCATCGCTGGCTCATTCTTGCTACGGAATTATAGTACTGTGATTCCACTTTAACTGCCTTAGTTCCCTCGTATGGAGTCTTGGGTATTGCATTTTAGGGAGAAGCTTTTAGAACTCTCAGCCGGAGAGCTTTAGTGCCTCACCAAGCTACAAATCCCAGGATTTCATAGGAAGAAGCCGTGGCAGTTAAAGTGGAATCATAGCGCTACAGTTTAATGTGAATGAGCCCCACATTTGCCTGGGATCTCCGGCTTCTTGCCCCTGAAGGCCCTTTTTCACCTCTTATTTGGGGAGGAGAGGTAGTGTGAGAAAAAGCAGAACTGCCACTAAACCCTGATCATGGCTGTGTGAGGAACGGTGCTTCTCAAGTTTATCTTGTGAAGAGTTGAAATTTCCCCACTGGAAAAATAAATAATGTGTGATAGCTTAGATTGATGTTAGGCATAGGTTTCTTTTGAACAATTGCAATGACATGTGCTTCCTTTCTGTGTTGTATTAAGGAAGATGGCTTTTTCAAAAGATGAGCCTAATGAAGTCAGGTAGATACTTTAAATGCACCAGATCCTGTCTGATCTACATCATCCTGTCTGATCTAGTTTAGCGGTTATGTTGGGACTGTGACGGTCCCCTAATCCCCACTTACTAGGAAGCAGCCACTGTGATCAATTGGGGTTTGATTGGGAAGCAGTTGACTGCCATTCCCACACATCCCCTTGCACAAGTGATTTCCAGTATGAGGAAGAAATGCAATAGGGGTCCTATGCTTGCCTTTCACACTGGAGATCTCTCACAGGAGGAGCTGGAAATGGCAGCCAACTGCTTCCTAAGAAATGGGAGCACATCCCATCAATTTGCAGTGGCTGTTTCCCAGTATGCAGAGATGAATAAGTTGGGCTGTGATTCACTGCATAGCAGTGTAACTATGGTACTTATGCTTTTAAAAATTACGTACAGAATTCTGGCCTTTATTTTAAATAATCTGAAATTTGAAATAATGCATCTTTTGAGACTTTGTTCTTTCGCGTTTCTGTATGTGTAATTAGTAGATCTCTTGTCCTATGGATAGTTTCTTCTTACCTAGTCAGTTGTGTTGCAGGTATTTTCCCATTGTATCTTTCACTGTGTTACAACTGAATCAAATCTTTTGTAGTTGTCATGAGGTTGTCTGCATTTAGACTCATTTTAATTACATACTGCTATGAAGGGATCATGAGCCAAAGTGTATTTGAGTTATTTGGCCAAAAGTGCAAAATAGTCTAGAAGCATTTTTCATAAAGATCCTAAGCTCTAATTAGTTCTTGTACTGAAAATTGCAAATGAAGTTTATTTTCCTCCTGGGATTTTTTCTTCTGCAAATGTTTCCATGTTTTAAGTATTATGCAGTGTAACAATTGCAAAAAAAAAAAAAAAATAGTTGTGATATAGAATAAGCAAACTGTATAACTGCTCTGCCCTTGCTTCTTCGATGAGAAATCTTGGATTTGATGATGTTGCCATTTGTCATATCCTAGAGGATGGCTGATAATGTGACATGTTACTTTGTTTTTAAATAACTGTATAGTTGTGCATTGATTGATTTGCAGCTACTGATGTTGAAGAACCTATGATTGGTGACAATGATAATCATATGTGCTGGAAATCTCACATATAATCAGGAAAGCTGCTAGTCATTTCAGCTGCAAAAACATTCAAAGTGGAAATTGGATGCTCAGATGGAACTAATACTGTTAATTTGATGACAAATTTGGGCTCATCTGCTTAACTCTTAACTCTGCTTAATTGTTATATCGTGACACTGCTTATTCTGTCCAAGTTTTACTTATTGTATGTAAAACAAATTTTTCAAGAGAGATGTTGCTGAATACATCAGGAATGTTCCACTGCCATGTACAGCTTCATTGGGATGGCACAGACTAAAATACTACGCAGTACCTCATCCTGAAATGAATGGTGTATAAGATTTGTGCCAGGTATCCTGTGAGCTACATTGAATGTATTGTGGAGATTTGCAACCTATATGTAACCTTTCTTTTGAAACTATAGACTATGAGACAGAACAGGATAAAGCAGGTTTCTATGTTATTGATTTGATGTAACATTTTATGAAATCAGTTTTTACCTAAATCACAATTTGCTTTGCTTTCCAGAGGTGCTCTGGTAAGACTTGAAGCATGCAGTCATCCTGTTGTTATGAAAGGCTTATGTGCAGAATGTGGCCAGGATTTGACACAGTAAGTAATGCTTCATGGGACTGAACAATGACTGATCGTGTTGGTTTAAAACTGACGATTATAACTGTTGTGCTTTCCCCTAGAACGAAGATTGAATTAAGCCTATTCAAATGCTGTTAGAACTAGAAATAAGTGGTCAAGATAGTGACTTGTATCTGTATTGACAAATATTGGTTAGTATCTGTTTCAGCAGCGCAAGACTGAAAAAAAAAGTGCAATGGTTTGAGAATAGGAATTAGAGGATTCATGAAATGTGTGCAGAAGATTGTTAACTTAATAAATATTTGAGTATAGGCATATCGATAAGCAAACTAATGATGAGTGAAACCTAGAAATGAGTGAAACCTGGAAATAACAAGACTATTTCTAGACAATTAAACATGAGTGTAACAATACAGACATAGATGACTAACAGCTTTTCAAAAGGAAAGCTTTACCAAAAATACTTTTTGTAGTAGGGGTCTGAACTTTGTGCCTTCTGAAGTACAATAGAGTTTCTTATATGTCTTGATACAGTTTCAACAATTGAACTAGTAGAACCCGTGTGAGTGTCTGGGGAGACTGAAAGGAAGAATAAGACTATTGCATCTGTAAAAATGCTTACAGTCAGCCCTCCACATTCGCTAGGGTTGGGGGTGCAAGATCCTCACAAAAGCGGAAAAACCGTGAATAAGATTTTCAAAACCCAGCTACCTCATACGACTACTAAAGCCAATTTAACAAGCACCAGCGGGATGGGAAGTGGGGATGGGATCCTCCACCCCCT
This sequence comes from Iguana delicatissima, assembly GCA_948472985.1. Classification (NCBI taxonomy): domain Eukaryota; kingdom Metazoa; phylum Chordata; class Lepidosauria; order Squamata; family Iguanidae; genus Iguana; species Iguana delicatissima. The sequence continues at coordinate 580,667 of CAOKZL010001050.1, forward strand.
TCCCAGGCTACTCATCTCCCACTATTTCAACAGATCTGTCTCCTTCCCAGACACACACTCTGTATAAAGGATGCAAGATGGCAGAAAAGTGAGGAGACGGAGGAGGTAGAGGTTCCCCAGGCAGCTGCCTTGAAAATCCCTTGAGTTGTGTGGCTTCTAATTGCTGGATAGGGTGGGGGGGTGTCCGTCTGGGAATGTGTGTAAAGAAGGCAAGAGATGGATCTGTATAAACAATAGTAGATGGAGAAAAAGCAAGAAGGATCCCCAGGCACCTGCCTTCAAAATTCCAGTGAGTTGTTTGGCTTCTAAATGCTGGATGAGGTGCATGTATCTGTCTTGGATTGCGTGTAAAGAGGGTTGGAAATGGATCTGTTTAAACCATGGGAAATGGGGGGGGAAGGCCAGCAGGGTAAGGTGGTGGGGATTCCAGCCAGTGGTGGCTGTGGCTTTCAAAATCAGGTTGAATTGAGTGGCTGCTAAATGCAGGAATTAAGCCTGTGAGTGCAAAGGTGGGGCTCTTGGAACAGGAGATGAAAAGGATGGGGAAAGGCGAGGAGGTACAAATTCGCGAATAATCACACTGGTAAAAGAGAAACCCACAAAAGTGAACAGCCAACTCTACTTCAATACTAAACTTGTTTCTATCACCTTAATGAAGACCAGGCAGGATGGTCATTCTGAAACTATTGGAAAAAACTGCTTGCCATGTATTTCATATTGTAGTTCATATGCAAATGAAGCAGGGTCAGTAAATGTTATCAATCTCTAAAGTATTACTTATATTGCTCACTACATATACAGTTGCCTTTGGCCTTTCCTCAGCCGTCATCTGGCGGCAGTCATTCCATCAGTTGGGGCAAGTGAGCAGAGGGATATGGAGCCAGCCAATTGGCTCTGTTGAGAATATGTCATCTCCTCTCTTTGTTGAACTTCTTCTTTGTTGAACTTCCAGCTTTTTGTTGCAAGAACTTGGTTTAAAATTAAGATCTGCTAACTGAAGCTGCATTTTTTCCTTCTGTCTCCCCAGACATTTTTCCTTTTGTTATCATGTTCAGATTGTAATGTAATGTCTAGAGTGCTGTTCCAGGGTTGGAGAACTGCTAGGGATGGGACCACATGTCACTATCCTCTGATATTGTTTATTTTTTTAAAAAAAATAAACTTTTTCCTTGTTGTTGTGTGCCTTCAAGTCATTTCCAGCTTAGAGCTACCTAAGTTGAATCTGTCATGGCATTTTCTTGGCATTTTCTTGGCACAATTTGTTCAGAGGGGATTTGCCTTAGCCCTCCTCTGAGGCTGAGAGAGTATGACTTGCCCAACACCACCCATTTTGTTTCTGTGGCTGAGTAGGGATTTAAACCCGTCTTCAGAGCTGTAATCCAATGCTTAGACCGCTACAGCAGCACTCTTCTTTTTCTTAGTTTTGCTGGAAATGCTGATTATAATCCACCCTTGAATGAATGAATATCTGAAAGCATAATAGAAATTCATGGTTAAGGGGACAAGGGAACCACAAGTGGAGAGAGAAAGGGTTCGCCCAACAAAGAGACTGACTAGTCCCCTTCCATGAGTACGTAGAGAAGTTTTGTAGATTTAGAGACACAGAGAAGGCAAAGACAATGAGAACAGACTCCCTCCCTCATATCAAGGAGTTCTGTCTTTTCTCTTGTTATTGAAAATCAATTTCCATTTTCTTTGAACTGTTAAAAAAAAAAAGATCCCCTCAAATAGAATGAAGTATTTGCCCTCTCTGTCTTTGTAATCAGCCAAATTCTCTGTGTTATTGCAGCAGCAGCTTTTCAGCATGTCTTTGGAATGGGGGTCTCTTCAGCATCACCATACATGCTGTGCCATCACCACTAGCTGTTCCTTCTCCCTTCTCACAGCTACCTTCTATAGAGATCTGCTAACACATTTTTGTACCAAACTGCTCGGCCCAGCTTATGCTCTTGCAGCATTTGAGCTCTTAAAAAAAAGTCATTGTTTAAAGCCCAGCAAGTTATATTTTGCTGTATAAACTTTGGGCTGTAAATAATTCTGGTTTTTATTGGTTCAGGTGCATTGGTGGAACCAGATGAGGGGAAGTTGGGGAGCTGCAGAAAAGTGCCTGTGGGCCCCACTTTCTCCAAGGCTGATATGTGAGCTACTCTGGGAACTTTTTAGACTCAAGAGAATGCTGTAGTTGTTACATGCTCGATATAGTAGCTGACACAGATCTTATGTCATATAAAGTTAACCCTTTGTATCCATGGATTTGACCAACTGCTGCTCAAAAATATTTGGGGAAAAAAATCCAAAAAGCAAACCTTGATTTTGCTGCGTGCTGAGCACTACAATGATATACAGGCATACCCTGCTGAAGCCTTCCACCATTTCACAGATCCTCAGGCTCTCTCCTGCACTCATTTGAGTTGTTTTCCATTTATATGTGGAGACAACATTTTACTATATCTTTGTACAGTGTGCCCCCATATTTGCGAGGGTTCAGTTTCAGGAAGCCTTGTGTAAAACGAAAAACCTGAATGCTCTGTCTCATTATTGTCAATGGATGCAACTTAGCATGTGCAGAGATCGCACCAGCAGAGGGTGCACTGTATTTAATGGCACTTGAGCATCAACGGATTTTGATATCCGCGGGGGGAGGGTGAGATCCTGCAACCAAATTCCAGCAAATACCAGAGGCTCACTGTACTGTACTGTAATGTAATGCTAACCCTCTGAACTCTCTGGGCAATCTTGTATTCCTGCTTTTTTCTTTTTGCTGGCAAACACGTTTGTTTACTAAATTTTGTTTTTTAAAAAGTAATCAAGTTTACACAGCAAAGTAGAACTTCTTGGGCTGTGAATAGTGCTAGTTAAATTTTCTCCACAAAGATTACTGACCATGATCTTTTTTTTTTTTACTGTTTCCCATTTGCAATGTGGCATTCTGGACATTTAAGCATCCATATGCAGTTCACAGCTCATAGTATATTTATAACATTTAAACATGAATACTTCTTGTTTGCTAAAAAAAAGTATACCAAAACCTGTGGCATGCTGTTCATCTAGTTCTTCAATTATGAATAGTTATGACTTTATGAGTCAATTAAACATGACCTAGTTTTATATGCATTTAAGTCTGCTTGGTCTGTATATTAAATAAAGCGGTTATGAAAATTCACACCACAATACATCAGTTAGCTATCTCTGGCTTTTTGAAATTTTATTATTAAATTTCTCTATTTTTCTTTCTTTCCTTCAATTATTAGGTTACGAAGTAAGAATGGAAAACAGAACATGCCAGTATCCACAGCAACTGTATCAATGGTTCATAGTGTCCCAGAACTGATGGTTAGCTCTGAGGCAAGTATACTCCCACTGTTTTTCTCTCATTTTCAACAGATGTCCAATGTTTATCAGATCTAATTGGAGGAATTTTTTGTGCAGCATGTATACCATTCAGCACATTAATTTTAGCCAGATTTGAAGTTGAAGGAAACTTGCACTTCAAATCTGATATATTCTCTTCAGGTATAAGAACATTTCATATTTTAAAGATAAAACTTCTGCCTGACTCATTTCAATCTCCTTGTTTGCTTGGTGGATGACCTGAATTGGGACTTAGGCAGGAGGAGTGTGTCCCTGTTGGTTCTGATGGACCTCTCAGCAGCTTTCAGTATCAAACATGGTATCCTTCTGGGCTGCCTCTCTGAGATGAGACTTGGAGGTGCGTGTTTTACAGTGGTTCCAGTCCTCCTTTGAGGGGTACATGCAGACATTGATACCTGTCTGATGCCCTGGCTTGTGTCCCTCAGAGTTCAGTTTTGTCCCCCATGCTGTTTAACACACACATGAAACCACTAAGACAGGTTATCTGAGAATTCTAGAGTTCCATGTTACCAGTATGTTGATCATATTCAACTCTTATCTTTCCTTTCTATCTGATTTTTTAAAAAAATCTGTACTAACCCAGGGTATGCTGTCGATAATGGATTGGTTAAGGGCAAACAAATTTAAATGCAATCCAGACAATATAGAGTGCTCTCAGTCAGTTAAAAGACAGATCAGAGGTTAGGGGTTCAACATGTACTGAATGAGGTTACACTCCCCCTAAAATTTCAGGTTCAGAGGTTGGGCTTACTCCTGGGCTGAGGGCTAAGCCTGGATGCCCAGGTTTTGGTGGTTACCAGAAGTGCATTTGAAGGGTTAAAACTCATACACTGGCCACACTTGTTCCTGGAGATGTCGGATATTGCTATGGTGTAAAGCACCGTAGATGGGGCTGCCTTTGGAAACTTCAAAAACTTCAAGAGGTCCAGAATGTTGTGGTCAAGCTGCTGACAGGATGGTTACAGGGAACATATAACCCCTCTCTTGAGACAGCTACAATGGCTATCAGTCTTTTTCCAGGCAGAATTCAAAGTGCTGATTACAACCTTTAAAACCTTATGTGGCTTGGGTCCAGAGTATTTGAATGATTGTATCTTCTTATGTGAGCTTGCCCAAATTTTAAATTCCACAGGGAAGGGCTTTCTTTTGGTCCCACCACCATCACAGGCAGAATGGTGAGGAAGCAGAGAACCTTCTCAGTGGCTTCTCTTAGGCCATGGAACTCCCTCCCATGGGAGTTTTCATTGGCATCCTTCTGCTCCGTTTCTACCCCAAGGCAAAGACCTTTTTATTTAGGCAGGCTTTTGGCTCTTCATCAGTGTGGCAGGAGAGTACTGGTATTTTAAAGTGATGTGCAGTGCTTTAGTTTTTTAAAAAAAAATGTTTAAAATGTCTTTTAAACTGTTATAACTACATGCTTTTAAAAGAATTGCTTTATATGTTTTCAAAAGTTTCGTGTAATATTCAGATTTCAGCTGAATTTTATTTTAATTTGTTGTAAGCCACCATGGGTCCTGTTTCAGGAGAGATGTATTATACATTAAATAAAGAAACAGACTGTATGGCTACTTAATTTATAGCAAAGCTTACTAAAATTGGGATATACATCTGAAGCTTGTTTTTTTTTTAAAATCAGGAATGGCAAGGATGTGTGTATTTTTGTATATTGCAACAGGCTTTTGGGGGCAGAAAAGTGGTCCAAAATTTAATTACCGCCCTTGAAGTAAATGAAGAATAAGCAAAATAGCCTCATATTCTACTATACAACAATCACAACAACAAAAACTCATGTAAAAAAATGTTATATTGCCCTTCTGCATGTTCAGTCTGTCAGGTGAAAACAATGAAACACTTGTTAGAAATCCCACAGTTTAGATATGTAATTATTATTATTATCTTTTTATCCTGCTTTTCTCCCCAAGGGGACTCCAAGCAGCTTACAGCCATTAAAAGAAACATAATTAAAAACTATGATATACAAAAGTTAAAACAAAATTAAACCACAGTAATAATTAAAACATGTTAAAATACATATAAAAACAGCATTAAAATGTCTATTAAATAACAATTTAAAATGACCAGCACCAATTCAAATTACATATAAAATGCCTGCTGGAAAAGGAATATTTTTAACTGTTTCCTGAAGGTAGGCGGGGAGGGTGCAAGTCTAACCTCTTTGGGCAGGGAGTTCCAGAGCCTGGGGGCAGCCACTGAGAAAGCCCTCTCCCATGTTTCCACCAAATGCACCTGTGAGGGTGGTGGGACTGAGAGAAGGGCCTCCCCCGTGTATCTCAGCACCCGGGCTGGTTCATAGGGAAGGATACGGTTCTTCAAATAACCTGGACCTGAGCCGTGTAGGGCTTTAAAGGTCATCACTAGCACTTTGAATTGTGCCTGGGAACAGATCAGCAGCCAGTGGAGCTGTTGCAGCAGGGGTATTGTATGCTCCCTGTAACCAGCTCCAGTTAACAACCTGGCTGCAGCTCTTTGGACCAGCTGAAGTTTCTGAACACTCTTCAAAGGCAGCCCCACTTTATTTTTCATAGATTGTTAGGATCTTGATGCGAGCCTTGAGATACCATTCCCCTTCTCTCAATGAGTTCCTTAATATGAGTGAAAGAAGCTAATTTTCCCATTGCAGTGCATGCATTTTTGTTATTATTTTTTCTCTTCTCAGATTACTGTGTGTAGTTTCTACTGAGATATTATCATTGATTTTGTTAAATTTAGACTTTCCCTGAGTGTACTTAACATGGCCTTCCCTTTTTATTGTAGCAAGCTGAACAGTTGGGAAGAGAAGACCAGGAGAGGCTACGTCGAAATCGAAAACTTGTGCTGATGGTAGATTTGGACCAGACATTGATCCATACCACAGAACAACATTGTCAACAGATGTCTAACAGAGTAAGGCAATATTATTTATTATTTTCCTTTATCAATTTTAATGTAGTCGGCAGTGTTTTGGAGAAATATTTTATGAATATTTCTGAGTACAGTTGACGTTTGAAAAGATTTTTAAAAGTTTAAAACAAATTGTCATGTTACAAAAAAAATTTTAGAAGGCAAATATTTTGTGCATAGATTGGTCTTCATTGTGAATTTGTACAGACTTCCCAGATTCTCATACAGTTCTCTTGCTTACAAGTTAGGAATTTATCCACCAGAACTGGGGAGAGAATTTCCCATCACTTCCCTACAGGATGTTGTGAACTTCCAGTTTAACCCCCATTCGAAAAAAGCTCCTCCTGGAATGAAAAAATGCCACCAAGAGTCCAAAAACTTGGCAAAATTTTTCACGGGCATTTGTTATTTTTAGAATTCAAAAAAATTTGAAAAAGTATTTTCGGAGAGTTCTTGTGGCTTCTTGCACATCACAGAAAGGTTCACACATGGCCGTTTGCAGCCTGTAAGTTGCGCTTATCTTTAGAAACACCTAAATAACCCCCAAATAAATAAGTCTTTAAACTTGTGCAGGAAGCCTCAGTCTTTCAATACCCTGTTACCTGACAACTCACTCTTTTGACATTTTCAAATTAAGGACAGGTTCTATTAATTCAACTTAGGGTCTGCTCTTTCATCAGTTAACTATGGAGGCTTGATTGGGATGCATGCACTGCTTGCAAAGTGAACTGGGGGGTGGGGGAAGCACCAAGCCAGCTGAGAGACTTTACAAGCACCATACGCATGTAGGCAGTCCCAAGCAAGCCTTGTAAGTCCTTCATGTTTCCTACAGTATATGGGTTCCACTTTTCGACCATTTCCACTTTCTGACAGTGCTCCGGCCCCTAGCCTGTCAGATAAGTGAGGGAAGTTTGTATCATTTTAAAAAAACAAAACTGTGGAATGTAATTGTGTTTACTTGTCTTTGGGATATATCTGTGGAATAATCCATCAAGCTTGAGGTTTTAATAAGATGAAATCAATAATGTCATAACTGTTCCTGTTAAGTATGGCCTTTTTTCAGAAATGAAACATTGATTACCCATAAAATTGCTTGCTGTCACTGGACTTGTGTGGTGCATAAGTACTGGATCTTTTCAGGAATCTATCCTGTTACAGCTCTCAGAAAACTTTTAAGGTTGAGATACAAACACTCTGGCCTAAATCCAGTTGCTAACCCCAGTTAGTGTAGACTCATTAACTCAGGTGTTGAATGATAAGTCACCACTTACATAATTCCCATGGATTCAGTGGCTTTATTTTAGCAATTGTGTTTAAGTCTCTTCTGGCTTTGAGCCAGGGTCTTTGTTAGAGACAGAAAGGAAATAGAAGTTAGTTAGTTTCCCAGTTGTTACTATATTTCTTATATTTAAGAATTAGTGGTGTAGAGAGAAATTATGTTAGTGTATGGTGTTGAGATATTTAATACTTACAATATTTACTATTTATTCTTACTACTAACAGGTATATGGTTGGAAAATAAAATCTGTTATGCTTGAACTCATTCCGTCTAAACTGAAAAATATATTTTATTTGTATATGAAGTATAACGTCAGTAAATCTTACCTGTGTACTCTTTCATCTTTAGGGAATATTTCATTATCAGTTAGGTCGAGGGGAACCTATGTTGCATACCCGTTTACGTCCTCACTGCAAGGAGTTCCTAGAAAAAATTGCCAAGCTTTACGAACTACATGTTTTCACATTTGGGAGCAGACTTTATGCACATACAATTGCAGGTAAGGAGCATACTGTGAAATATTTAATACAAAGAAAGCTATAGGATTTTTCCGAATTACTTTCAAATCAAGAACCTTCAAAATTATGATACAGCGGTCTTAAAAATCAATTCAACGCTAAAGCCAAACAGCTGTGTTTTATGAGGGATTAACCTAGAAAGGATGCAATGAAGTAATCTTTCTATTCATGAGAAATCCGGTATAAATATGCCAAAGGGCAGTATTAGTACATTATTAAGTATTTGTTTATTTATTAAAATATTTATATCCTGCCTTTTATCATGAGATTTTAGGGCAGCATGCAATGTAAATAATCTGAACACTTCAAGATTAAAACCATAAATTTAGTTGCAATATTGAGGAAAAGGTGTGATATAAATAAAGTTAAAAATAAGAAGAAACCTCTTTCTTTTCTCTTTTTCTCTCTTTTCTCTTTTCGTTTTCTTTTCTGCATATATTAAATAAATAAAGATTATTTATTAAAAAAAGAAAAAATGAGAATAAACAACATAAACTACATGAAATCATACTACACACATTAAATACGTAAAACTCCTTTAAAAGCTACAACAGTTTAAAACCATGTACATGTACATTTTGAAGTAAATAAGTCCCAAAGGCTGGAACAACAAGCCATGTTTTGGCTTGGTGCCAAGCGGAAACCAAAATTGATGCGAGTTGGACCAGGGGAAGGGCATTCTGCAATCAGGATGCCACACCAAGAAAGCCCCTGGTTAAAGGTTTTGTGTAAGTACATCCTTATACTATTGCATTCTTGCATCTTCTTGTTTACCTTTTCTAGATTAAAGCACCTCTTTTTACTAATGCTTCTTAACTTTAAAAGATGGAAAAACTACAGCAAAGGTTTGAGTATGTAGAATGTTTATTACACAAGCAAACTGTTTCTTCTTCTTAGTCTTCCTTTTATGTTCACTGTAACTACACTGACCCTTACAAGAATCTTAGCTGAATTAGATCCTGCAGGATCAGATAGTTGGTGGGTTCTTTCCTCCTCTGTTAACTTTGATTTTAATACTGACAGAGAACAGTCCCATATATGTCTCCTTGAGTTCAATGATGCTTTCTCCTGGTTAAGGATATATAGCATTGCATGCACAGTATAAAATCTCACCCGTATTTCTGCTAGTTACTTCCTTAACTTACCACTCTTTTCTGAAGTAGCAGTCATCTTATGTTTCTATAAGCTATCTAAATACATGGAGAAGTACACTGAAATCTTGAGGAAAGTGTATTGTCATTGAGATTGATACTGTGTTCAGTCAGTTGTAGATAGTGTTGGTGATAAGTATAGTGATGATATAAAATACACTTTTAAAATAGTTTGTTCCATTGGTGGAAATGCAAAGAAAGGTTCTCATGCAGTTTGCATGCAGACTGCTGACATACGAAAGACTCTGGATTGGTGTAGTATATATTTTTTTATTAGATTAGATCTCCCTAGGTGAATTACCTTTGTTCTGATGAAGAGGCAAAATCAGCATATTTTTGAGAGAAGTGAATGATTCCATTTTGTCTTTAACTTGAGTTGTAGGGTAGGAAGATGTGGGAAAGGGGAGAATTTATGAAATTACTGTATTTGCTGGCATATAAAACTCACTTTTTCCCCAAAAAATACTGTTTGAAAATGGGGTGCATCTTATATGCTGGTGTGTCGTATACATTGGCAAATAGTATTTGCCAGTATATAAATGGGGTGTGTCTTATACACGGGTGCATCTTATATGCTGGCAAACACAGTATTCTGTTTGGTAGTAGAATGTGGTGGAAGGTGAAAAAATGAATCAGTTTTTACTCTGCTTAATCTTGCTTCATATAAATGAAATTTCTGTTTGTGTAATTTTGCATTGTGTAAATTGTGTAATTTTTGCATACTTATTGAACAAGTAGACTGTTGTATATCAGATTATGTGAGTAACCAACTTCACTAATGTGAATCTGGCCCAGTTTCTAAAGCTTGCCAGATAGACCTGGTTTGTGTGTTTGCTGCTAAAATCAGGTTAACAGACTCAAAGAATAGTACATTCTCTGTAGTGGCCTCATTTTTAAAATTAATTAAAATTAAAAATTGTTGATTTTCTTTTCCTCTTTTTAAAATCATCTGAGATTTAACAGTTACGTGATTGCAGTCATTTTAAATGTTTTAAAATGTTTTTTGTTTCTTTATTTTTAAACAGAGGTTATCTGCCTTAGGGAGGCTTTGTGTCAAAAGGGAGCATAGAAGTATTTCAAATAAACGTAAATTACCCACTATCCCAAGAATCCACACTCAGACACCAGCTTCAGAGATCTCCTCCTGCCTAGCCAACAACTCATAGCGTGAGAAGGCAGACCTAACAATCTTTTTCAAAAAATGAAAGAAAGAAAATGAAAAAAAAGAAAAGAATGCCACTGCTTGTCAAATGGTTGCTTAGTAGCTATCATCCTGAAAAGGTATGATTCTCCTTCCTACTATAGGAAGTTCAGAATATCAAAAGATGTGACTGTCCTGAAAAAAAGTGGGAACATGTCACCTAGGAATAAAGATTCTCCTCTTTCCTCCCCTAGTATTTTGGGAAGTGTTATGGGTTTCCTTGTATTTAAGTCTCAAGAGAAGAACAGTACTTTCTGGATGAATGTGTGGTTCTAAAAACCCATTGGTATAGCACTGCATACATGCTTCGAACACTAGATGGCACTACTTTACAGGGAATTGTTTTACAAACATTTAAAAACATGTTGCTTTCTTGTCATTTTAGCGGTAGGCAAACCAGAGGAGCAGGGTTCCATCTAAGTTGCTCCTAATTATCATATGATGGATTTATTTAACAAAAAGTTAGGAGGGAGCAGTATAAGAACCAGCTGGTAGTTTTTCCTTCTCTGTGTCTCTCTGCTACTGAATTAGATTAATGGAAAAGGACCAGAAAGGCTGCATATTAGCAGGAAACTGTACTCCCTGGGGAGAGATCTAGGCTGGCTAAAGCAGTTTCCTGACACCAAGAAATGTTTGGTGGAAAGTTTGTCGTCTAGTTTTTCTAACTTGTTTTTTGGGGAAATGCAGACTTGCATTTCCCAGACAAATATATTTGTTTTATCAACATACAGAATACTGCGTTCTTATCTGTGGCATTCAGTGACATAAAAAATTATTTTTCAGGACCTAGAAGTGACGTTTTATGTGTTTGATGAAGTAATGATGATGCTGCATAATGCATATAGGAACATGGAATGTGAAAAGTATAAGTAAGGGAAACTAGGTGTAGTAAAACAAGAAATGGAATGCATAAACATTGCAGTAGTTGAGCTGAACAAGCTAAAATGGACAGAAATCAGACATTTCCAACAGAAATGTTTTTGCTGAGTATTGTGGATAAAGAACTGGATAGTAAATATGGATCACTTCTTTGTAATAGTAGCAAGAACATTGTTTACTCAAACCTAGAAATGGATGTAAGCACCAATGATGGGTACCAATGACAGAATGGATTGTTAAGGTTGCTGAGTTAGCTCAAATTGCTAAACTAATGTGAGATTAGCCAACTGAAGTTGTTTTGTTTTGTTTTGAAAGATTGGAAACAGTTTACAGACCTTTTGAGCATTAACAAATCTAAGGATGCAGTAATCTGTGGCTGTGGTTACTAGTAATTCTAGTAGGATTATTTAGTTGGATCTATAATTTTAGAATAATATATTTTTTCTTATTTTTTTCTTTCATTACAGTTTGGCTTGTGGGGTCAGAACCCTTTTGTGTTTGAGTAAGTTAGTGTTTAGTGTTTTAGTTCGCGTTCAGTGTTTTAGTGTACTGTTTTAGTATTGTGTTTTTGTTTTAGCTTAATTTTAGTTCTTTTCTCCTTTTTTCCTTCTGAATGTGTATTTCTTTAATTGTGAATTAGATTGTTTATATTAACATTAATAAATACATGATTTAGAAAAGGATTAGGACATTTTGAGTCAGATAATTATACAGAGTTTTACTCAGGAAATAAAAATCTAAGAAGAAATGGGGTGGCATCAATAATGAGGAGAGATATAGCAAAACCAGTCAAAGTATATGCACCGTCTGACCAAATCATGTCAGTAAGACTTCAGGGGAAACCTATCAATAAAACCATAATCCAAGTTTATCCTCCAAGTACAAGGTAGAAGAAGAAAAAAATAAAAGATTCTGTGCTGGAGTCTAGGATGAAATTGATCACACACCAAAGCTGGACTTGTTAATCATAGACAATTGGAATGCAAAAGTAGGAAGCAGAGCAGAATCAAAGAGTGTGAGAAAATTTGGCCTAGGATGTAGGAATGAAGCAGGAAAGTGACTGACTGAATTTTGTGAGGCCAACAGTTTATTCATCACAAACACATTCTTAAAGCAATCACATTCTTCAAGCAATCAAAGAAGTGATTGTATAAATGGACATCTCCTGGTGGCTAATATAGAAATCAAATCGACTGCATAATTTGAAGCAGAAGATGGAGAAAGTCCATTCTCTCTGCAAAAACAAGACCAGGAACAGATTATAGCAAAAATCGTGAATTGCGAATATCAAAAGAGTAAAGCTAAAGAAGAACACTTAACTAACTATTATGCCAAAATACAACCTGAAGAACATCCTCATAGAATTTAAGGATAATATAAAAACAATAGATTTGCACTGTTAAGCCTAATTGACTGGGAGCCAGAAGAACTTTGGATTGAAGCCAGGGACATTTGCAGGGAGGAATGCAAAAAGACACTATTTGCAGCCAGAAAGAAAGAGTAACCTCAGTGAATGACAGATGAAATTCTTCAAGCAGTTAAAGATGAGAAGCAAAAGTAGAAAGTGACAAAAAAAAGGGTCAGAATCCTGAATGAAACTCTTCAACTGCTTGTGCACAAGGTCAGAGAGAACTACTATAATAGCCAATACAGAGAAATAGAAGATGGCAACAAAAAAAGAACAAGAGACCTCTTTCACAATATCCAAGAAATCAAAGGGAAATTTAAACCATGAGTTAGGATGCTATATAATAAACAAGTATTTCTACCAAGTAGAAATAAAAAGGCAATGGAAACAATACACTGAAGTACTATACAAATGTGATGAAAGGATGACAGATTCATTCAACAAATAAGCATTTGAAGATGAACCTACAACTTTAGAAAATGAAGTGGAAGCTGCACTCAGAACACTTGGGAGAAATAAATCACCAGGAACAGGTAGCATCCTAATAGAGCTGCTTCAAGCTACAGAGACAGAATCTACTCTAGTTCTGATTAAAAACTGTCAACAAATATAAAAAAAAGCAAGGCAATGGCTCACTTTCTGGAAAGACGCAGCATACATTCCAGCCCTCAGGAAAGGGGACATCAGAGATTACAGTACCCACAGGACCATTGCATTAATCTCCAATGAAAGGAAAGTCATGCTCAAAATTCTATAGCAAAGACTTTTACCATATAGGGAGCAAGATATACCAGGTATCCAAGTTGGGTTCAGGATAGGAAGAGGCACTAAGAATCATATTGCAAATAGACATTGGATATTGGATTGCACCAAAGAATTTCAGAGGAAAATCAGCCTGTACTTTATAGATTATTGCAAACACTTTGTGTAGCTCAGACCTGCACAACTTGACAGTAGGTAAGGGCTGAAATTAAATAGGCTAAACTTCTTTGGGCCACAGAGAAATTTTTAGCACCTCACTTTCTAAGTAAAGTTACAATAATGGTGTAATAATATTTTTTATTTCCAAAATAAATTATAATTAATGATTAAACTATTTTGCAAATAAAATAAACCATATTATAAAAAAGGGAAATTATGGAAGTTTTCCCTAATTCTGAGGTTTGTAGTTTCTTGAGGCCAAAGAGCTCTCTGGCTGAGAGTTCTAAATACTCCTCCCTAAACTGCAAATCCCAAGATTCCACAAGATTATGAAAGTGGAATAATAGCACTATAACAGCATAGTGTGGAAAGGCCTCTAAACTCTTAAGCAGCAGGAAACAAGTTTGCTCCATCTTTTACATGACATCCTTTCAAATAAGAGATTCACAAAAGTTCCTTTTGGTGAACTACAACCTCTCAAAACCCCAGGTAGCATGATTACTGACTGGGGAATTCTGGGAGCTATAGTCTTATAAAAACAGTGCTTTCGAACTCTGGGTAAGCTTTTATTTCACCAGAGTAGACTCAGTGAATTGTTGCTGTTTTGTGTGTTTGAGTCATTTCCGACTTATGGCAACCCTAAGGCAAACCTATCACTGGATTTTCTGGGGCTGAGAATGTGATCTGCCCAAGGTCCTCCAGTGGCTTTCCATGGCTGAAAAGTTCAAATCTTGCCTTTGCTACAAACTCACCTGGCAATCTTAAAGAAACTTTCTTCCTTAAATTTCACCCACCACCACCAATATACAACATGGGGAATGACAACACTGGCCATTTCTCCCCTACACTGTTATAATAATATTATTCTGCTTTCAGCATCCTGTGGAATTCTGGGGTTTGTAGTTTCCTGAGGCCAAAGAGCTCTCTGGCTGAGAATTCAAAAGGCCCCTCCCTAAACTGCAAACCCTGGGATTCCATAATGTGTTGAAAGTGGAATAAGAGTACTGTAACAGTATAGGGCAGAAATGGCCACTGTCCTACCTTCTTGACCTGTGGTTAGGACGACTGAGATAATGCAGATGTGGCAAGTTGTGATCACACAAAACCAGTAAATAAGATTCTTGGAAAGACAAGAGAGACATGCCTTAAGAAATGTAGCAACGTGCAGTTTGCAAAAGATCAAAGGGGAGGGGAACAATTTAGGGTGACAGGAAAAAAAAGTATTGTTTATGAAGAAGGGGAAGAAAATAAATTTGGAGAATAAACAGAGGGAATTCCAGATGATGGGGGGGTGGAATTTATGAGGGTGTATGCCAGAATAATTTTTTTTCCAATGCAATTTAAGAGGGATGGGATGAATGAGGACACTGATCTATAATAAGCTGCTTCTCCCAGAGGGTCCCAGTTCGCCATGTGACAGTTCATGTTGGCTTGCTCAGGGAGGAGGAAACTACCTCTTTTCTTGCCTCCTCCAGCCCCAGCTGGTCTTCTCCTTTACCTGGGTATTTCCACCCTCAGCCCCCATCCAAGGGAAACAGAAGGGGAAGAAGCAGCTGCCGCAAACTTGCAAAAGGGCAAAAAGTAGCATCCTCTTGGCTCTCTGCTGCCCCCTGGAGGGAAGGAGGAGGGAATGGCCCAGCCAGGTTCATTCAAAACCATCAGCAACCTGATTGCTGCAAACTTTTTTGGTCCTTGCACTCACAAACAATGTGGACCACATGAAATCCTTTGGCTGGCCGCATGTGGCCCCCGTGCCATATGTTGTGCAGGCCTGGTGTAGATCACGAAAGCCTGTGGATCGTGCTTAAATAAAACGTTGAGTGTCGTAAAGCTTGACTGGTACTCAGAACAAGAGGCTACTGTCAGGATAGAATATGGAGAACTGAAATGGTTTCTAGTTGGTTGCATTAGGTGAGGCTGCATTTTATCACCCTATTTGTTTAACTTGCAAACTGGCCATATGTAAAGCAGGATTAAATTCAGAGGAAGGAGGCATGAAAATCAGAGGAATGAACATCAAATATTTGAGATATGCAGATGACTTCATACTACTAGCAGAAAATAGCAAAGACTTGGAATGGTTACTTTAAAAATGGCAAGGAAGAAAGTACAAAGGCAGATTTTTTTAACTGAACATTAAGCAAACAAAATTAAAGACAAATGAGTGGATCCTAGAGCAAATCAAGCCTGAACTCTCCCTAGAAGCCAAGATGACTAAACTGAAGCTGTCATACTTTGGACATCTCAAGAAAATATCTCTAGAAAAGACATCTCTGGAAAAGACAACAGTGTAAGTAAGGTTGAAGGCAAGAGGAAGACAGTGTAACAGATGGATAGACTCAATCAAGGAAGCCACTGCCTTGAATATGCAAGACCTGAACAGGCCTGTTGATGATTGGGTGACTTAGAGGTCTCTGATCCATAGGGTTGCCATAAATCAAAATTGACTGGACAGCAGTTAACAACAGCAACAAAGCTTTGCCAGTCATAAAGCTCTGGAATATAACTGTTTCCCTTTAATAAGCATAATCTGTTCTTTGGTTCTTGAAATCAAATGTACTTATACCCTAGATTACCGTAACCTGCCCCAAGAACCAGTAACTTTTAAGAATGTTTATTCCACAAATATTCTCTTGTACATTGTTGATTGTAATGTCCACCAGGCATCCATTTTACCAAGAACTACCGGTAAACCTTTGGGTAGCTCGCTCTTGGCCCTCTTTTTTCCTTCATAGGACCAAAGTTAATGCAAAAGAAGAAAATCCTTTAAATGCTGGTAACAGGTTAGAGATAACAGCAGTCGTTCTTTTAATTCACATAGGATAAGGTGTAATTCCCCAGCTCCCCAAGCCACTGCCTTGTACTTTGTTCCTATTGATGGAACTCTAGAATTCTTAATAAGAGGACAGGATAGATTCCACATCTCTTTGCACTTGCTCAAGTAGATATCTTCACCATGGAAGTGAAACTACTTAATGAAGAATAATATATTAAATTTGTGGTGGATTTCCATCCAGCTGGTTCCTGTCATAAGCAAACATCTTAGCTACTGATGAAAAGAAAATAGGATTCACCTTAGATGTATAGAAAAAAAAGGAGTTTATTCTGCTATAATTTACTTGGACTGTATTCATGTTCCTAAGTCTTTAAAGTAGTGTTTCAGTTTGGGAAGAAAAATGTGTGGCTCCGTCATTTTAGTTAACTGCCCATTAAATTAATTGTATTTACTACTCTGACCTGTAGCTGACAAGCCGTTAGGATTCACATGTCAGTCATGGAAATGCAAGTTGCCCGCAAGTGAGGCCTATTTTCTTAGGAAAGTCTCAGTGGTAAATTATTTCAGCTATACAACACTATTGTGTTATGAATTAACAATGATAAGATGGGACCAAGAATAAAACACTTTTATTCCATAGACGTGCTTTGATACTTATGTCTAATTTAGCTGTTCTTTCTGCTGATTGGTCTTTTTAAGTAGAAAGAATCATATCTATTTAAGAAACTGTTTAATTATTTTAACTTTGTGCTTAGTGATAACCTCAGTAATGTAAGTAAACATGTATTAATACAGGCAGAATGATTGTTGATATTTCATGGTCAAAGCATTGATTGCTATCAGGTATGCAAATTCTGACCATTTTCCCAAGATGTTGATACTGAAGATCCTACTTGAACCTGTAGGAAAGCACGTAAGATGAACTCAGACATCTGTGAGAAACCCTATAAGAAGGAAGACAGATGTTGGTCTAGATTTAAATATGGACCAGTCTAGTTGTCGCTTGTGTTTTATGAATTACTGTGCTTGATGAATTACAAAAGAACAATAGACCTTGTATGGAAATCTTTTGTTAAAGTAATTTGTTTTATCTTGCTTTTACTTTCCAAACTATATGGCTTCTTTCACTTCAATAAATCGATGCATCTTTCTACATTTATTTGGTGATGGTTTTCTCTAGCTAACTCTTTCACTTCATTATGCCTAGGTACTGCAAGGGTCTCACAACAGGGATGATCCTACATGAATTTGCTGAAATTCTTAAGCAAAATCGGGTGAGTTAAGGTTGAACTTCTGTCCTTAACTCTCAAATTTTCTTGCTTTCATGGGTTTTAAGTTATTCGTGTAAGATAAAATAGTTTGGCCTATTTGTACAAATTTTATTAATTGACAAGTGATTTAAGGAGTTGTATTATTACAGTCTTTTACTGGGAGTTGTAGAATGTGTTATGTATTCACTCCTGAATATACAGTTCATTCAAAATGGGAATTACTCCCTGAATCACCACTAAGTTTGAAAATGGAATCTGCATTTAGAGTACATGTCACAATTTTATGTTTCATAGAAATTTTGTCTTTTGTTTTGAAAAACAAGTTTGCAGTGATCATATTAGGGATACATAATAAAGCTTTTTATGACCAACAAAACTAAATTCACTCTACCACATGAATTCTCACCTGCCAGGTGCTTGGCAGCCCTTCAGTTATTGTAATGCCAGCCAGCGAACAAAGTCAAGAACCTGATCAAACTGACATATATGTCATGCCAGCCATATATTGTGCAGGCCTGTATTAAAATGAATTATTTTCTTCCAAGCTTTATTGAAGCTGTGGTTTCTTTACGTAAAGAAATCAGATGTGTAATTCCTACTATTTTGCGAAATGCTGAAAAGTTCTGTCATGACAATTTATAAAAATCATATTTTTAAAAAAGTAACTATTTCAAGGTAGCTAAGAAGGATTTATTTATAAATCTTACAAGTATAACTTAAAACCTACAACTGCAAGAACTTCTGTTAAAATCTTCCCTTTAACTTGCCCATTTTGCTTAACCATTGTAGCACGTTCTCCACTGCTTTAACTACTTGCAGCCTCAAGGCATGGTGCTGAACAAATAAAGGAAATGGTTCCATCCTGATAGTTTCTATGAAAGCATGAATATTTACAGTGCGGTTACTGTTAGCTTTACAGAACACTATGATTTGGCTCCACCTTTATGAGCCTGCAGCTGAATAGATGGAAGCAGAATTCCCCGCCCTCACCTTCCCCCAGCAAATGCACAATTCCACCGAAATTATGGGACACCAGCTGAATGGGATAAGCAAAGGTCTCCAAAATTGGGAATAGGGACCTTTTGAGAGAAGCTCTTCTGCTAGCAAAAGCAAGATTCTGGATCAAGCACATTTGATGCTTCCTGAGATGTTAATTATATGAATATTTACTTGTGTTACAAATTCTTTATAAACATAAGGTTTGGAATCTTCTATTTTGTCTTGCAAAATCTGACACATCCTCTTGAACTCATTCATGTTCTATATTAACGTTGCTCAGAATTAAACATCTTTTAATCTCATAGTGCCAGTCTGTTGAAGTACAGTGTGTCCACTGTATATGCAGAGATTCCCTTTTAAGGAACCCCTGTGTAAAACCAAAAAAAACACAAGCAATGAGTCCTGTTGAAGTCAGTGGGCGTGATGAGTGCACACCCGTGACAGTGCAGGTCCACACTTATCATATTCATGGGATGCAGTGCTTTGTACAACCTCGCATTTGTGCGTGCAGAAGTCACACCAGAAGAGGGCGCACTGTATATAGTTGCTTAATTCCCATTACTGTATTTGCCGGCATATAAGACACACACCATTTATATACCGGCAAATACTATTTGCCAGCATTTAAGATGCACTGGCATATAAGATGCACCTCATTTTCAAAAAGGATTTCTTAGGGAAAAAGTGAGTCTTATACACCAGCAAATAGGATATTTGCTATTTATATGATAGGTGGATGTATTTGAGAATCTCATTAATCAATTTGATATATGCAGAGTAATTTAGATGAAATCTTACACTTTTTCAAAGAGAATGGTGCATAATATTAGGATCCTTGTGGAAAGTAAAGGAAAGTACATAAAATGCTATTGAAAAGTTATTAATTTCAGTTTTTTTTCCTCTTAAAAGCGTTCTTGGATTCTGAAAAGAAGCTCTTTTCTCATCGAATATTATCAAGGGATGAATGTATTGATCCTTTTTCTAAAACTGGGAATCTTAGGTATGTATTGGGAGCCTAATGTTTCTTGTGGGATTCTTGATGACATATTACTGGGGGAGGAAAGAATGAACCGTAAAGCTAACACAAGAAACAGTATTTCCTTAACCTTTTGCATGGAGACATATTATTTCAATAGCTTTTTATTCTAAAGAAATCACATCTTAGCCTAGGTTACTAACTTAGCATCCTGAGAGTCATTCTACTCTTTCTTCAATTTAATCTTCCTGTGTTTTGATTTATCAATGGATGTTTAATATTCAAGGTTAGTTAACAAAAAGGATATTCTTGGTAAATCTGATATGATTATCTGTGGAACTAAAACTAAAAGGGCTTTTTTAAAAAAATGCTTTCAATATATTATTATTATTGCTTATTTTTGCTTCAGAAAGGTTTTAGGCAAAATTGATACTAATCATTATGAAGGTATAGATGACATGGTAGTTGCTTCACAAAAACAAACGGATAATTTGAAAACTGTACTAAATGGGCAGATTTAGAATGTATTCCTGTTTTAACATCTTTGCCACATGATGCTTGTCTACAATCACCAACTTTGTGGACTCCCTTTTCTATTTCTAGAAATTTATTTCCTTGTGGAGATTCCATGGTTTGTATTATTGATGACAGAGAGGATGTCTGGAAATTTGCACCTAATTTGATAACTGTGAAGAAGTATGTATACTTTCAGGGTACAGGAGATATTAATGCACCACCTGGATCAAGGGAAGCCCAAATGAGAAAGAAAAGTAAGTATAGATGTTAATATAAACACCATTTGCAGGTTAATTTGTCTATACCATAAGCATCTTTCTGTAATATAAAAACAATTAATAATTCAAAACAGTTTTTGAAATATCAACATAGTGAAGAATATAGGTTCATAATCTGTCCTGTCATCTGCCTAGCAAATGTGGGTACTGTTTACTTTTCAGGATGTCTGGGAGAATGCCTAACTTCTTTGTGGATGTATACAATGTATTTATATTATTACATGGCATTTCAGAAGTTCTTATGGGATATTCAGACATCCTGTACAATAGTCCTTTGCCTTCAAGCTCAACGCAAACAAGGATAAGCACATATGCAAAAGAATGGATATACTTCTTGGTAATAAGTCCCAAGAAATGTTGAATACAGAATCAAAATAAAATGCAGTTTCTTGAAAGAAAATTATTACAGTCAACCCTCCACATTCACTAGAGTTAGAGCACAGGACTTCCACAAAAGTAGAAAAACCATAAATGCCAAAATGTATGTGTGTGTTTGTGGGAAGGGGGCCAAGGTATGGCAGGGAGAGTAGGCACCCAGGATCCAAAACAGGTTAGGGAAAGGGGGTGGGAGGGATGATGGCACTGTACTTCCTCTTCCTCACCCAACTCCTTCCTTGGGTGTATGAGGGGCATCGGGAGAGGATTTGTGGTGCTGAGAAATTGTGGTGTAAGCCTCCTTGATTGGCCAGGCAGCAGCTGGAGGAGGAGGAGAAGGAGGAAGACCAGAGGCATCTTTTTAAAAGGGCTGCACAGCCTGAGTAGAGCTACCGAGAGGGGAGGTTCTCTTGGCAAAGAATCACTTGAGGTAGGGTACTGGGACTGGAAAAGCTCACAAATAGTAACGTGTGAAAGTAAAACCCACAAACGTGGAGGGCCAATTGCAGTTTAAAGCAAATAATTTAAGTTTGACAATACCTCTTATTTCCTAAATCTAGTTACTAGTCACAGCCATAATAGACCCACTGAAGCAATAGAAAACTGTAAGTCAGATTTTATATATGTTTTGTTGATTGAGGCGGTCTTTTCTAATTGGGACCAGCAGTTGAATTCTGTCATATATTTCCAGGATGCACATAAACTTTTTTTGTTTGTTTGCATAGTGAGCAGTATACTCAACTGTGATCCCCCTGTATACAGTATCAGAATTTATTACATAAATAAGTGCGCTATACATTGCAAAAATGTATTTTCCTAAGTTCCAATATAAGCTAGTAAGGCAACTGGTGTGACTTGAAAAGTGGTAAAGCCATATGAATAAAATCAAATCAAAACTGGTATACAGGTTCATGGTATTGTTGAGTTTAAATATATCCCCTGCCCCCACTCCCTGCCAGAATGAAGGATATATGTTTGCAGAGCCTCACACTAGGAAATGGTTCCTTTACTTATGTCCTAGGGCATAACTATGCATTGGGTTTTTCCATCCCCCTTCATCCCATTCAGCCATTCTTTTTTCACCATTCTCCATATGCTTGCCCATATTCTCCTGATCATTTTACATTGCAAACTAAGCTATCATAGACACCATTGTTCTTTTTGGCTTATATACCACTTTATAATGCCAGCTGTTGCCCTTCACATGAAGTCAAGAGAGCATTGTGCTATTGAGCCTAGCCATTGCAGTGACAGAGCCACTATCAAGATAGCCCTTATGGGTTTTGAGATTATGGAGGAGAGTGCAATAAAAGAATTATGGAGGTAGTGATGTCCAGTAAATTAGCTGGTAGTCATAATGGGTGGAGTACAGGCTAGTTAAGTGAAGGTTCTGATGCTATTTCCCTTGGCTTTGTTTTGGGATTCAGCAATCATTGTCAGGACAATATTTCCATCCAGTGTAAAGATACATATTACAATCCTGAATATTTTGTATGTGCTGTTGTTGACATCTTATAAGGAAGAATGTGTCCAGTTTTATCAATACGGTATAATTTATTGTTTGTTATTCATCAAGTTATTAATGTAAATAAGTATAAGTATTAAGTCTATTTAACTGTCAGGGTTAAGATAAACACTTCCGTTTATTTTTTCAACACATTTTAGCTGATTTCTAGAGATCAGAAAAGAATCAAAGTTCATACACACGTATATATTTATTTATTACAGTAAATCATTCCTCAAAGTTAAGTGAGACATCTGATCCAGTAGCAGTGACAAAAGACTCAGAAGAAGTAAAGAATGCTGGAAATACAGAAGAACAAAGCAATGGTATTAGAAAAACTACAAAGGAAATAAATGGTAATAGCTCTATCAGTGATGAGACTTCATCCTGGGATTTAAGTTCTGATGATAAAGTTAGAGACTCCTTATATGATACTGATCGTATAACAGATGTTAACAGTGCAGATGATCTGATGAATGCCAAGGAATCTTATGTGTCTTCAGACCATGATAAGAGGACAGTTACAGGCAACCAGCAGGCTTCAAACAAGACAACAAATTATTTGGACTTTGAATTGTCTACTGATAGTGAAAGTGACAGTGGGTTAGATGCTAGGAAATCATCTTCCTCTTCTGCTTCAGATAGTGAAAATGAAGAGAAAAGAAGCTGGAGAAAATTGAAGCAGTCTGTACAGGAGGAAACTACAGCACTTCTTCTAGAAACTGATACTAATGTAGAAAAAGATGGACAGGAAAACCATTTTGGAGACACTGTATCCTCACCTAGCAACAATCCCCATCCCAAGCCATTTGATTTGGAAGTGCATGAAGAGAGTGAACAAGATAGCCTTTGTAGTCTAGGAAATGGATGTGCGGACAAGAAGGAGGCTGAGACAGAGTCTCAAAATAGTGAGCAGTCTGGAATAACTGTGGGAGAATCATTAGATCAAAGCATGGAAGAAGAAGAAGATGATGATACAGACCAGGATGACCATTTAATATATCTTGAAGAGATTCTTGTGAGGGTGCACACAGATTATTATTCAAAATATGATAAATATGTCAGGAAGGAAAATGATGAAATTCCAGATATAAGAAAAATAGTGCCAGAACTGAAACGAAAAGTGTTGGCAGGTGTTACCATTTTATTTAGTGGATTGTACCCAACAAATTATCCGATGGAAAAAACACGGGAGTATTATCATGCTACTGCACTTGGAGCTAAGATTGCAAAAAATCTAGTCCTAAATGAAGATGATCCCAATAGGACAACCCACCTTATTGCAGCAAGAGCTGGTAAGTATAATACATAGTGGATCCAAACCAAACCATGTAATAACCATGGAATTAAACCATGGGTCTGTGTGAATTGATTCAGGTGGACAGTGGTGACCAGTTTTTCATCCTGCAAGAGGCTTCACAACACTATTTTTGGTTGCAGAAACAGCTAAAAATTGTAACTTGAAGTCATTTCTGATTGCAATTTCTGGATTTTGTGGGTATGGAAGGGGTCTTGATGTTAGTCTGCCTTCCGTGTTGGCCCCCAGTAGTGATAACAGATGCATTTTGAGGTGGAAAATGCCTAGGGTTTTTTTTAAAAAAAATTAGAAGCAGTTTTGGGAGTCCAGAGGCTTTTGGATAGCCAGGGAAAACTTAGGGTGAAAAAAGTCTCAGAGGGCCTAAGCTCAGCAGTTTCCATTCCTGGAATGGTTGGTCATACGAAGCTTCCATCAATGGAGTAGGCTTCCAGAACTGCTGTTTAGATACTTTTGAGCACAAATACCTTAAGAAAATTCCAATATTCAGTAAAAGCCTAGTTTCAGAAGGGTGATAGAGATCACTTTGCGGGCTTTACTCTTTTATTCTGGGTTGTATTTCTTTTCTGAGTTTGTATCTGAAAATGTTCAGGTAATTTATCTGAACACTTGTGAGCCTATCAATGAAAAAAAAGTCTGTCTACAGGCACTAAAGAATTGTGCTACTTTTACAACTGGGTTTTGATTTGCAAAACATCTAATGCAAGTGAGGATCCATATCTTAGTTACTATCTTTACCAAGACTTGCTGATTTGCTTTTGAAGGGTTTTTGTTAGCGTTGAAGTAACCCAGGTAAATTTAGGAACATCTAAAAGGTTGAAATGCTTGTTGTTTAACTGTTCTTCAGCTGCACTGAAATCAATGGAGCATGCAGTGCCTTGAAGTATTTTCATGTGCACACACGCACAACCCTCTTAAGTTTTTCACGTATTTTGTGCTAGAAGTTGTAAGTGAAGTGAATTTAATTGGCAGTGTTACAACTGGATGTGCACAAGATAGTCAGCACTGTAAAGGTGGATTTTTTTTATTGTGGCCCTGTAGGTGATAATGCTTCAGATAAATTGGATTTATAAACTGATTTGTCACAAAAATATTTCTTTTACAAACACTTACATTCAGCTGTTTATATAGGCACAGAAAAAGTCCGGCAAGCTCAGAACTGTAAAAATCTTCATATTGTAAACCCAGACTGGTTGTGGAGCTGCTTAGAGCGTTGGGACAAAGTAGAAGAACAACTGTTTCCTTTGAAGGATGATTACCTTAAAACACAAAGGTAAAAAGGAACGCTTTACCTGGACCAAGCCAAACTTTGCACAGTGCCAGTTTTATCTAACCTGAATAATCTTACTTTATTTACAACTTAATCCCTGCCATTCAAAAGTAATAGTAGGGAAAGAAATATGAAGCACAGCGGAATGAAACAGTGGCACTTAGAGGAATGAAATCTGCTTTTCCTCCCAATGGAGGAAAATTTAATACAACAGTTCAAGAAATTCCTCAGTAAAAGTAGAATCATATGGGCAGCCCCTTTCAAGATTTGCTTTGAGAAAAGTAGAATAACTTCCTTCAGGACCATTTCTAAAGAGGAGGAAAGATCCTTTTGGATTCACTTTTTTCTGTTCAGGCTAGAGTCAGGCAAGGTTGATCCACTGACAGAATTGCTTTTGTCAGCAGAACTGTGTGGAGCATAGTATGCCCTTCCACTGCAGACCAGGCTCTTCATGCAGTCTCAAAACCTGCTCCCTAGGGAAGCTCGTATATATATGCAGACGTATGTTAACAGATCATCACATCAAATCTGTGTGTTATACTACGTTGCATTTGGAACACCAGAGGAATGATTCTTCAAAATAGCCCCACAGCTGCAGATATGTGTTGCTGTAGTTTGAAAAGTAGCTTTGCTCTCATTTAATGTAAATAACAGATTTTGTTTGATAGAGACCAGTGTAAAATCTGAAGCACAATACTGAATTTTTGTAGAAATACTTGTGATTCTACAGCTGAACTAGAAAGATATCTTTGGAGAAATGGTTAGCGTTTAAAATAAAGATTAATGCATAAGTAATAAGGGAGAGTGTACCTGTAGGTCTAAGCAGAAGTTGGTTATGTAACAGCTAATTTTAAATCTTACTAGTAAGAATATATAATAGTGTGTAGTTAGGGTAGTTAACTAACAAAATTTCTCGTATAAAAACTTCTAAACACTCTACTATAAATAAGGAAAAATTTCCATTGAATTCAGTTCAGTGGAAACTTCAGCTTCCATTGGAAGATGGCTTTTAAAAATAGAATGTTACCTTCATTCTTTTTTGCATGTTTTTGCACCCCTTTCTTTTAAATACTGTGTGACTGTGGGGGTGGGGGGGTGAGAGAGAGAAAGAGAGATGGTGTCCCTTTTGAAACCATCCATGAAATAATTGTGTTTTCCCAGTTGCAGATTTAATAAGCAAACCAGATTCATTAAAAAAATGATGGAAAGTGAAATATTAGTCTTGTAGTGCAAAACTCAAGAAGAAATGCATTGTTTCCAAATCTAAAGTAAATCATATACATGTCCTGTTTCAGATCAGTTATTTATATAAACAGTTGCTGATCTACAGTTGGAAATTCCAACCAGCTAGGTATCATTTTTTAAAGGTATGTAGAAGTTGACTGCTAATCTAATAAATCTTCTAAATATTTTGTCTAACAGAGAGAACAGTCCTGCCATGTTTCCAGATATACACAGTGCTTTCCAAACTGCACTTTTTCATCCAACTCCCATTCATCCAAAGTGTCAGCCTGGTCCTGAGGTTCGGCTTTATGATCCCAACACTGGAAAACTAATTAGGAAGGGATCTCAGAATTCCAGTCAGTCTATGTATATTCAAGCACCATCTCCTTCCCTCAATCTGCCAGTCCATGGAGAGCATTCCTTGTTCAGGTACCTAAATAATAAAAGTCACAAATATTTTTAAAATTTTGGGGTAGTGTTAGATGTCAACTGGTTTGAAAGAAATAGTTACAAGAATGTTTTTTTCCTTGTCATGGATAGTATAAAATGTGAAATGTTATGTTTGAATCCTTGAGTGTGCTATAGCTTCCACAGTAGTTGACATGCATTGTGCCTTTTTTGCATCTGAATAAAATTCAACAATTAAAGATTGTTTTGATTATTTCTATGTGGATTCTTACATGTAAAAAGGCAGCTTCCTGTTTTATAAGTGCTTGCTGCCAATTTGGTTTTTTATTTTGCCTAACCAGTGATCTGTTAAAGATTTAACAGAATTAAAATTTTGTGCTGCCTATTTTCATTTTAAAGGGATACAACCACCACTGTATTTGTAAATCTTCTATACAGAACAGCCTACTTAGCTGCCCAGAAGTGAAATTACAGAACTAGTAGAAGAAAGCAGATAAGAATATGTGATTTAGACCTTCACTGACCTACAGAGATTTTCTTCCCTTAGCAAGAACGGTATCTAGTCTCCTTTTGTGTATATGTACTTTGTATGTGGTAGGTTGTATTACATTAATTTTCAGCTAAGTGCCGTCACATGATCTTACTTTTTTTATTTTTTGTTTTCCTGCAGACTTATTAATGCTAGAGACAGATTCAGACAACTGGTGATTTGCAAGTGTGCACACACGTCTCTGTGTGTAAAGTACATATTTCAGAATGAGTCACTTTTTCTATGTCTCAGCCCACCCTGTTTCTTTCTGTATGATTTTGCAAGCATAGACCTCAACATAATTAATTTACCGGAGGTTATTCCATCTCCACATTAAGCTGCAGTCAGAAGTTAGCACTGTGTGCTTTGAACACCCTTTTCTCTTTGATGACTTTTGTTTTAACATTATACCTGAGAATGACCTTTGTAAAATTCAAAATAATGCACAGCATAGTGAGAATAAGGGATAGCTCCAAGGCAGCGATTCTCATTCTTTGGTGCTTTGCATGCAACTCCTGGGATCCATCATGATGATGATGGCTTCTGGCAGTTGAAGTGCAAAACTGCTAGAGGATCAAAGGTTGAGAACTCCTGCCCTAAGAGAAGCACTAGTTTTTATTTCTGTTTGAGTTTTCATACATCTTAGACAGCACCCTTAGACTCTTACATCTATAACCTATAGGATCCAGCACAGCAGGATGACCCATTCACTTTTACTGGTCCTTGAACCCACCCCCTGTTGTGTTTCACATCCTCTAATTGGCTCAATTGCTGTATATCAGATGGGGTGCGGAACATGAATGTAGGCAGGAACAGGCTAAAGCAACTTTAAAATATTACATTTCTGTGATTTCAGCACTGAGATAACGTTGTGCAGCTTGTTTTCACTATGAATAGAACTGAGTGCTTGCACATAGTCTAAATTACACATAGAAAAAGCAGAATAACTTTCTTAGCTGCTTAGTATAAATGCTGTTTCACAGACACTAATATGAACTACTGTTTATCCTGCCAGGAGTCTTCCAAGACATGATTTTCAGCAAAGGAGGACTTCAAATCAATGTTTGACTTGCTTGTTTCTTTCCCTTTACATACTTGGCAGTTTCTATATCATTCTTCCATTTCTTCTTATAAAATGCAATTTTAAAGTAGCTTAACAATGATAATTGAGACTGGCTTAATAGTTGTATTCTGTGTTACTCACTTGGTTAACAGCAAGGCCAGAGCACAAATAATAATTATGTACCTAAAAGATAATGACTCTGGTAGTCATAGCTTTGCTTCCTGGTTGCTCAAAGAGACAAGAGTGTAGTTTAAAAAATGATTGTGTCAGCAATGCAGCATTCTAAATCACAGTTCTTCAAACCAGGCAGAGTTAACAGATGCTCTATTTCAGTGCCATCTGAGCTTCCATAAAATACAAGAATTAAAAAAAACAAAACAAACTGCAGCAGGGGCTCTTAAATCCCTTTTACACTTTTTCTTTCCCGGTCCAGTAGAGGGATCGCTCTGGGACTTAAAAGGGCGATGATATTCTTTTAGTCTCAGAGTGAAAGGTACCTGTGATAGTTTTTGAAGTTAAGGCAATGTAAATAAATAACTAGCTCTCAGTAGATATCATTAGTCAAGCTGGGCATGGGAGCACAGAGACAGAGAAGCTTTATCTGCTACCAGTGGTTGACAGTGACAAACTGTGTGTTTTAAGTATTACAGTGACCTGTAGTGTCATTCATGCTTTGTTCATAGGCGGGATATCACATTGATGATATCCAGTCAGCTGCATTCAGAATACACCAAGTCCTGCCACTGCATTGGCATTCCAGATCTGCAGGCCAGGATAAGCATTATAGGCCAGGAGAAAGATCTAGAAACCAGAATTTTGCCCACCGTATGATAACCTTCAAATTTCAATAAAAATGGTGCACTGGTGCAGCAAGCTGTAGCTTTGGGTATCAGTGGAAATTGCCCATCTAGAGCTGTTGTTGTTAAATTGGGAAAATTAGTGGCTGAGGGAGAAGACTCCAGTTCTTGATGATTTGGTTATAAATTGATCCAATGAAGTGTTTGCACCAGGGGCTGGAGGAGAGAAAGAATCAGAAGATTAAAAACAAGTAAGTCTGGTTTATAGTGAGCTTCTTGGTTAGCTGTCTCTATAGAAGGAAGTTTCTGGGGGCCCCTCAATGGATCTAGACCCTGCCTTTCAAATTCTCTAGGTAGGGTGGGCACAGTGAAGGCTGTGTAATTGAAGCAGAGATGAGCAGAAATAGGACTACTAGAGGGAATCCTTTCTAATTCCTCATCTGACAAGCATAGATATTTGATAGAATGGGAAAAAAGAGCATCCTGCTGGTTTATGTTCATATCAAAGCTGCAAAATCAGTAGGGTATGAAGGAGTTATGCTTGGACGAAAGTTCTGTGAGCCTTATTCCAGCTCCCTTAAAGCATCTTCTAAAGAGATCTGTAGTGCCCCTTCCATTGCCAAGTAGTGCAGATAGATTAATATCTGTGCTCAGATGTATATTTTGGATTTACATCTGATATGGCCCAAAGTTACTGATACAGCAGGTTATATGAATACTGAAAAGTTGCCATTGCCCATGGAACTCCCATTAATTCACTCATTTATATTTCTTTGCCTTTTTTTCAGTACAAACAGTAAGAGA
The DNA here is from genome assembly GCA_948472985.1 of Iguana delicatissima. NCBI lineage: Eukaryota > Metazoa > Chordata > Lepidosauria > Squamata > Iguanidae > Iguana > Iguana delicatissima. The sequence goes on from CAOKZL010001050.1 coordinate 610,402, forward strand.
GATCTCAGTCCTCTCCCTGATAGAATTCATTAAAGCATAACCACCACAATCACTGAACTGCATGTTATGACCAACAAATGTCTAACCAATAAAACTATGTAAAATTCAAGTCTAAAAGTTAATGTTCGTAATTTTTTTTTACTGTATCCAGCTTTCTGCGAATACATTTTCTGTGGGTTTTTGGGCTGTTACGAAAAATGGAGTACTGTATTTGCTGGCATATAAGATGCATCCATGTGTAAGATATACCCCATTTATACACTGGCAAATACTATTTGCGGGTGTATAAGACACACTGGTATATAAGATGTACCTCATTTTCAATCAGTATATTTTAGGGGGGGAAGTGAGTCTTTTACATCAGCAAATACAGTCATCTGCATTCACTAGTGTATAAAATGAATAGTTTCCAAAGCTGTCACTAATCATGCACTTGAGTTGGTTGTTAAATCTCTGTATCTAGCATCCATGGTTGCAAATGTAGTCCTTTTTACTATAAACATCTAGTCAGATAGTATTAGGGAGCTTATGTTTCTAATAGGATTGGGTCCATTTTCTTCCCAAAATGATAGCTCCAGCAGCATGAGACCTAGAGACCTGAAACATGACTTGCATACCACTATGATCATAATTTCTGTACTGGAGATGTGTTTGGTTTTTAAAGTGTGCAAATTAATGTAACCATTTGTCCAAAGCCTCCAGTATCATCTTTATGGCAACTTCACAAACCATTTCATATGCTTGCAGGCAGTGTGGTTAAAAGCTAGTGGATGGCCCAAAGCAAGACAGGGCTGGCCCCTCTTTCTGTAGTAGGGCAGATTCCTCTATTCATAGAGTTGGTAGACATCTTCACAATGTTCTGAGGTGCATCATGGCAACAAGGATGGCTATGGGTCCTAGCAGCTGTGGCTACAATAAGACAGGACAGCATAATATGGCCAACTTTGCCAGCAGTATAATTTAGCTTGAAGCCTTCATTGTATCAAACTAGGGGCTCTTCTAACCTGTACAAGAAAAGATATGCTCATTGAATAAGAAATACCAGTCAATGCATACTAGTCCAAAAGAATTTTCGGATTAGAATAGTTCTTGCAATATCGGATCAATGCAGTTTGAATAACATACTAGAAAAAGGATGGTATGTGAATGCTTCCTCTTTTAGATTCTCCACTCTTTGTATTTTAAATAAAAGTATAATGAAGAAACCCATTTAAAAATAAATACTTCAAAACTTTGATAAAATATCTTATTGAATAAGAGGCTTTTTATAATGTCTGCATAGTCCCACATGGTATAGCGGTTTGAGTTTTGAACTACAGCGCTGGAGACCAAGATTCAATCCCCACTTGGCGATGGAAACCCGACTGGGTGACCTCAGGTGTACATCACCAACTCTCAGCCCCAGAAGACCCAATGATAAGTTCACCTTAGGATCATCATTAAATTGGAAACAACTTGAAAGCACACAATATCAAGTCACGCATGTGTGATAATGGGGCTTCCCATTATCTAGGCTTAGCTAAAGGGGGATACTTCCCTCTTCAGGTAAACCAAGGGTTAATGAGGTGTTGGGATTAGATTACATTTTAGTGTGGGTCAGCATCACAGGTCACAGGGTGAGAATTGACCAATAAAAAAGGAGAGAGGTGAGCATCTTCAGGATGCTTCGAGATGCTTCCAAGGAGAAGTTATAAAACTGCTTGGGGGGCCATGTGGCGGAGAAGGACAAAGAGAACAAAGGGATACCTCAGAGAGATGAGATCTGGCCAGTTGTAGGCAGGCAGGCATGCCTGGCCTGGCTCTCTTGCCTCTTTTAGAACATCTAAGCCATGAACATCTGTGAGTACTGGAATAAAGTAGTTAGCCGCGTTAGGGCTTTTTATTATTTTGGAGTTGGCTGATATTAAGAATGTATCTGTGCTTTTATATCTGTTTTTTTGTAACTTCTTGTAACTAAGCGTACCTGGGAGGGGGGAGCCTCTCAAGTGTGGTATTGTCTTGTTTATTTGTATGCCTTGATTAAATACTTTCTGTAAAACCTCCGTTTCTCTCCATTCCCACGCCAGTATTTGGCACACGCTGGATAGGACCTCTCTCACTCAGAAGTGGGGAGGTGGAAAGATCCTTAAGCTTAGAGATTGGACAGTGTCCCCCTGTACTGTTCAACTAATTCATAATTCAGGGGGTGGTGGCAGAATACCTGATAATGCTGGGGAGATTGCCAGCCTTTTCAAGGGTGGGAATCAGCCTTGGGGGCTGGCAAGAACCCCCAGTAGAACGCTAGAGGAATTTCCAATCTTTGAGGGGACTGGAAATAAACCCCAGTATCACAACATGTAGCTATGTATCTGTACTGGTCAGTATATGGAAGCTTTTAGAAAGCTAGGTTTTTCTCTCATTCCTTGCTGTTATGTGTTTAGTCTTACACTCTAAATTTTATATTTTATTTCATCTTAGTGATTGCCATCTGTTCCCAAATTCTCTGTAGCATCAACTAGACACTTATGGTACAGCAAGTGTTATTTTAAAAGAATAATCTGTAGCAGCCCAATTTAATGCTGCCTAAGTAAATACTTAATGGATGCAAAATTTGCAGTAACCACAAACAGAATAAGCACCGGGGCAGTAATAATAGTTTGTTTTTTAAGAATCTGTTAAGTTGTAGGATTTCTTAAAATTTCTGTATTAAACTAGTATTTTCTCAGTGTGTATGGCAGTCAGAAGAACAGCACTTTCAAGAATATGTCAAGAATATTTTGGGATCCTAGTTATATTATTATCCAAAATATAACAGTGAGTCTAATTTTTTTTAATTTTTTTAAAAATTATGCTGTTCTGATGCTGTGGGGAAATTGTGTCTCTTTCATTGACAAAAGACGTTCTACTATAGAGAAGGTGGGTTGCCTCTGTTCTTTTGGAGTTCATGTACAGGTAGAGTCGTCTCATGAGACTGGAGTATGTTATGTCCAGGTGCAACTATATAGAAGTAAAATACTTCTACATGCACATAGCCCATTAGATGATCCTATAAGGGACTTTCGGTCTGAGTTACCTAGTTATTAATTTGTGTCCACTAAAATTGCACAGTTCCCAAACTTTTATTTTACTATAGTTTTTGTCCTTGATGGGACAAATAGAGCTGAGAAATCAAGGTCATGAGTGAGTCATTTTTAATTGACAAAGCTCCAGCATTGCCCTTGGAATTCTTTGAAATGGGTGAAAGAGCAATGTAAATAGCAACATGATTAATGAAGCACATTTTTCCAGCATAAGAATTTTGAAATGGATCTGTGTCCTATGCTAAATCTGACATTCTCCTCAATTCCAGTTAGAACATTTTTATAATCTAGAGCTTTTGAAATGTTTCAGAGTTGTTCAACCGCATCAACAGCTTTTTGATGAAGAGGGGATGCCCCCAAGTGAGAATGAAGACCCTGGCCCATCCAAACGGAAACGCCAACCAAGTATGTCTGAGACAATGCCACTATACACCATGTGTAAAGAGGATTTAGAAAGTATGGATAAAGAGGTGAGTTGAAGGGACCATGTGTTGGGATCCAGAGTATTACTGAGTAATACATTCTGATGCCAAATTTTTAGTGTAATAGGTCACATGGTAAGGAGTGAGGGTTAAGGTCAAAGATGAGGTATTTATTGTCAAATGATAAAACAGTCATAATGTTACATCTGGGAACTTAACTTTTCTGAACTGTGATTGGTTTTTGATTGTCATTGTTGTTTGCTTCTTAACAGAATGTATACTTTTAAACAGGTCGCATGTTCAAGCCTTTTTTTACTTCACTGAGTGGGATTATTGTAGAAGTTAGATATGAGGGACTACCACTTCTCCAGCTTTGTGGGTTATTACTCATCCATATATTAACTGTCATTAAAATGATGAGAGAAATCCATGCATGAACTGCTAGATGTTGTGTACAAGGTATTTGTGTGAGAAAAGTAACAAACTAGAAAACCAAAATCGTGTATTTTCTCTTATGTAAAGACTTTTGCACCCAATATGTTTCAGCAAATAGGCTAGCTATGGCAACGTAACCACATATTTTCAGTGCTATGTGATAATGGACACTAGTTTGCACACAAAGTATAAAAGGGTATGGCAGGTGGATCAAACAGTTATTGGATGCTAGTACATTTAAAGGAATATATTTTTACAACTTCATTTTGTATATAGGTTCTAATTCTGCTAAAATATGGATGATATCAGTATACCTTGGTTAATGAGATCTAATATGTTCCAGAGGCAAAAATAACATGGAAAGGGTAGGAGTGAGTTCATACACCACAAAAAAAGAATTCAACACGTTTCAGGAAACATCTAGTTCAGAACTAACAATGTGCGCATGTAAATGGATCAAGCAGGTCATATATGTCTTGCATAAGTAAAAAAATAAAAATAAAAAATTGAACCTTCTGTAGCCCACTTGAAGTCTTCTTCTAAAATGTATAGAAATCTGCTTTACCATTTTCTTTTAGCACATAGCACCTCACTGTGGGAATCTAAATGAGCAGAGTTCTGACAAGCTTCTGTTGAAGGACTCTTAAATACTCTTAAATAGTGTGAGGAACAGAACAAAGTCCTGAAGGAACAAACAGGCCAGTGGCCCTTAGCTCACCTTCTGAATTTACCCCTCCATGAAGAAACAAAGCCACTATAAAACAGTACCTCCAAGTTCCATCCCAGTGAGGTAACCCAGAAGGATACTATTGTTGATGGTATTGAAAGCCTTCAAGAGATCCGCAGAACCAGCAGGAACATTCCCCATACCTAGCTGCCAGTGTAGATCATCCACCAAGAAAACCAAAACCATCTCCCATACCCAGACCTGAAGCCAAACTGAAATTGAACTAGATAATCTGTCTCATCCAGAAAGCTCTAAAGCTGGAAGGCCATCACATGCCTACAGAACCTTGCCTAAAAATAGAATGTTAAATGACTAACCAGTAATTATCCAGAATGTTGAGGGGAGAATCAAGAAGGGCTTTTTTGGTATTTTTTTTAACAGCTTCCCACAGGCAAGCTGGAACTCCCTTGTTTTAGTAAGGCATTAACCACCCCCTCTACCTACTCAGCCAGTACTCCTCTAGCATTTTTTGATAAAAACAAAGGAAGGCCAGGGATTTAACACACATGTGGTGGCTCTCATCTCTCCAAGAATCCTGTCCTCATCCTTGAGTTGCATAAATTGAAAAGTAGCCATTACCACTAGGTAACCATGTGCCAAAGTTACATCCACTGGATCTGAATTGTGTAATACATGTAAAAAGGATCTAGGAGTCTGAGTGGACCACAAGCTGAATGTGAGTCAGCAATGTGATTCAGCAGTTAAGAAAACCAATGCAATTCTGGGCTGCATCAACAGGAGTATAGTGTCTAGATCAATGGAAGTGACAGTACCACTCTATTCTGCTTTGGTCAGACCCCACTGTGTCCAGTTCTGGGCACCACAATTTAGGAAGGATATTGAAAAGCTGGAACATGCCCAGAGGAGGGTGACCAAAATGGTAGAAGACCTGGAAACCATGCACTGTGAGGAGAAGCATAGGGAGCTGGGTATGTTTAACCTGGAGAAGAGAAAGTTAAGAAGTGATATAATAACCATGTTTAAATATTTGAAGGGATGGAAGATGGAGCAAGCCTGTTTTCTGCTGCTCCAGAGACTAGGATGTGGAGCATTGCCTTCAAACATCAGGAAAAGAGATTCCATCTAAACGTTAGGAAGAACTTCCTGATGGTAATAGCAGTTCAGCAATGGAATGTATGCCTTGAAGTGTGGTGGAGTCCCCTTTGGAGGTTTCTAAACAGAGGCTGGATGGCCATCCGTCAGGAATGCTTTGATGGTATATTTCTGCATGGAAAGGGGTTGGATTCAGTGGCCCTTGTGATCTCTTCCAACTCTGTAATTCTATCAGTTATACAATCCAAGTCAGGGTCAATTGGAATTATTTTATTTGGTGCTATAGGGAGGCTTTTCTTTGAGTGGGAAGGAGCCCAGTCTAGCCATCTGTGCTCAGTAGCATTCATAAAGAAGTTTCAGTCTCAGAGGTTTTGTTAGCAGAGGTACGTCTGTGGTCATCAGATTTTCTGTTAACATTTTCTCTTTGTACATTGTGTTCAAGACTTTTGTCAAAATAATTCGTAACATTACCATACTCTCTCGTACCACTTTTAGGTGTATTCAGGAATGCAAAATGAAAGGTAGACTTTTGTTTTGTTAAATGACTTTTGATGTAGTTTTCAAATGTTGCAATGATTAGTGGAATATACACTTTCCCATACTAGAAATTATTGTATATAGGCTGTGGTATCAGGATTTTTTTCAGAGAACTCATTTATGAAATACCATGTTCATCACTGTCATCAATTTTATAGAATAATTCTAGAACAGGTCAAAAGGTAGTCATGTTTAAAAGTATTTTCATCTGAAGTCTGATGTTTGTCTTTATCTGTGCCTCTGCTTTTCCTTTTTGAATATATACCAGTTACTACAGCATTGCTTGGCACACTAAATCATGATGATCTTTGTAGCACACTATAATCAATATGAGTATATGAAATGTTGGATAGATTTGGAAATCAGTTTTCATACATCACAAAGTAAAATCTAGCTGGAAAGCTAATGTTCAATTCTACATATTAGGCATTTATAATTTATTTAAGAGTACATAATATATATATTATCATATATCATTTAATTTTTCACACTGCTTTTCCTCCAGAAGGAAAACAGCCAGCAAAAATGCAACATATATATGATGCTCTGTAGTCTTATACTATCCAAGCTATACTATAGAAACAATTAATAAAATCCAAGGATTCTTTCAGATGTAAGCAGACAGAAAAGAACCTCAATGCCACACTCACATCATAGTTCAAACAGTAAAGTTATCAAGGATGTCCTTTCAGTCTTATTACTGCACTTAGCTAGAAGTCATACTTTGATATTTGTATAATGTGGGAAAGCTGATTTTTTTTCTTGGTTATTTTAACTAACATTGATTTTGTTCTGTGTATGTCTATATATGTATGTTACTCAAAACTACTTGTTTCAAGAGTAATATTTTATTATTTTTGCTCTACTCAGCTTTTATTTCTTTGCATGAACTGCAGAAATGCTAGGTCTTGTGTTGGCAATTATGAGGCAGTCTGTGTAAGCATTTTTTTTTTAAATAAATAGGTTGAGGCTAGATCCCCCACTGCTACAGTGGAACTGCAAGCAGCCTGTAATCTGAAGATAAATTGCTCACCAAGCAATAACAGTTAACATTAGAATAAAAATTCCCCACAAATGGTCATCTGTGTAAATCCTTACATATCTTTATAGGAATGCATTAGTTCTAATACCAATAATCAAGAACACTGCTTCACCTGTTCTTAAGTATGCAGCTGAAAAGTTTTGTAAGCTGGAGTATTTGTTGGTTTCCTCTTGATCTATTATTTGGAAACAGAATGGCTCACATTCTCCATGGCTAGCACTCCAAAATGAGTGTAGCAGTGTCCTGGGGGAAAGAGTATCTGCCCTTTCTTAGAACATGTCTCATTCTTGTGTTGCTCCGATGGTCAGCATAAAAAGTGTAAGAGGTTGTGATGATACATGTTAAAGGATGAAATGTAAGAAGAATGGAAAGTTAAAAGAAAGAAAAATGGAAGGTAATGAAAGGAAAATGGAAGGAAAAAGATGTATACTTCAGAGACCTGATCTAGATTGTTTTATAATTGTATCCCAGAAATATATAAATCATGATTGTGGTGGTGGTCTTTTTTTTTTCCTATCCCTGGTATTAAATAAAGAATATGTTCTGATTGTTGGCCATCTTCCCTCTGGAGAAGAGAGGGAATAAAAGTGTGACTTGCAATGAACTGTTGAAATTATTCCCATATACTAAGAGAAGTTGTTTTGGTCAGCACTCCAACTGCAGGATCAAGGAATTTAAAATTAGTATTCCTCTGGGTGGGAATTAAGGAGAGTGAAAAGAGGCAAACTTTTTTTGGTTCCATTATTCCCACCCTTTTGTCAGGTTTGACCTTTCTATATACTATGTAGCTTTATAAAGATCCAGCCTGAGGCTAATTGCTGGCCCCAAATCTGGACATTTTATTGTGCTATAGTACTGCGAGGGTAGTGTTCTGAAGAACACGACTGAGGTGTTTTTCCTGAAACATCACTGAATAATTGGTGAGAAGTCAGTTTCATGACATACATTTCTCTGCCCTTAATCCCTCCCTTGAGGATACTTACTTACTATAAGCTATTAAAGGCTTTAACCCCCCAATTCCACCATTCCTTTTCCATTTTCCCATGGGTTCTCTTACAGAACAGACTAGCATTCTATGCCTCAGCTGCTCTCAACAGCAAATTTAGTGAACAGAATATTAAAAGTCCAGTTTCTGTTTCTTTGTCATTTATTTTCTCCCTGGAACTGAAATGAGAGCTACCCATTGAGGCAAAAAAGGATAAATCCAGAGTTTTAGCATAGCTATTATAAACAACACTTTATAAACAAATAAATCCCTTCAACAAAAAGGCAACAGACAAGCACCGCTGTATTTGAAATTCAGTATGAATTTGTATATTCCATTTCCATGCAGTGGAATGAGTTACTTTAGTATTTCTTACCTGTACGTGTTCAGATGCTATCACCATGAGTGAAGATCCTTGTTGGGGGTGTTTGTTTTTATGTTTGTATATCTCTCTCTATATATATATCTATATATTCTCAAAATGTACAGAATTACATAATTTAATATACCTGGGCAACCACTGTATATATAGAATTCATTGGAGTTTTTGGGTGGCCTTCTTTCACTTCCAGAATAAGTCCTGAGCCACTGAAAATTCACTTTCTCCAATTTCCCTTGAGTAGTTACTTCTACTGGCAAGCTCTGTCATGCTGAACAAAAATTATGACAGCAATAAGAAAGCTGGTCACTGATATGGGAAAGTATACTTTTAAAGATAAGGATTTCTTTTTTCTGTTTTGAGAATGTACGTTACCAGTCAAGAGCTATCTGGTACTTCATTATTTTGTTTTTGTTCTAAGCACTCTGAGCTGTTGAAAATATATCAGTGACAAACCACTTCTGGCTTAAAATTGGTGCTGGGATGGAGTATTCTATCAGATTGGTTTTCTAATTGGGACTGGGCATGGGGATTCAAAATTCTCTGAAGAGTGGATTGGTTTTAGGAGAATACTACAGAAAATTCTGAGTTTTCAGGATTGTGGTCTTAAATGTACATTTAAAATGGCTTCAGGCTTTGCTTTTATGAAAAAAAAAACCTTCGTTGTGCCTCTTTATCAAGTAATCTGCCTTACAGCCTGTGTAGGGCCCAAGGCAGCTCGCAACATGCTTAAAAACTAACAGAACCAAAACCACAATAATTATAATATTAAATACGGTTAAACAGTTTGTTAGCAGCCATATACCCCCACACTTTGATATGCTCTAATTAGCAAATATTAATTGGCATGAAATTAAGTTATATACACTTATGACCGAAAGGCCATGCAGAGAAGGGATGCTGACTGAGACACCTACCTTTTGGGGTAACAAGTTCATCGTATTAAAACAACATCCAAATTAAAAATAATTTTAAAGCACATAGAGGAAAAGAAAAAGTTTAACACTCCCCATTAAGAGTCTCAGTGCTGGGGAATGTGAAAGTAAAGACAGCTCCTTTTCCACAGGTGGTGGACTTGTAAGAAAGTAAAAGGGTATTGGTCTAAGATGTATATGTTAATCCCCCCCAAAAAAAAAAATTAAAGAGGGATTTTATAATGTCACCAGAAATGTTTTGCTGGATATTATTGGTAGAGAATTGTAAATATGAAGCCATAGAGCAGGACATGACTGTGTTGCCACCAGCAACACTTTGCCCAGAAGTAGCAGTGAGGCTTTTAATTTTACTGTGTTTATTTTGTGAGAGAGGTGGGGAAAAAAACAACACCTTTAGCTGCCTTCAACTTAACAATAAGGCAACCATATTGAAATATGCTTAGAATTTCACCTACCAATTTCATCACCAGTTTCATCACCATCACTGAATATCTCCCAAACATACACTTTTACTGGGAGTAAAGGGTCCTGCAAAAAAAAATAGAAAGTAGACTTCATCCTAAGTTAACTTAAAATCCCCCATAAAAGCAGAGAATACAGTAACTTCAAGCTGTAAATCTTTTCTTTTGTTTGGCTTTTAATGATTCTGCAGTATTGTCACGTTGTGATGCCTGGAAAAAAAATACATCAAAGGTTTCTATATTCTCAGTAACTGTCCTTGGTGTCAACGGAGGTGATTTCCAAGATGTGTGAGGATATGCATTTCATCCTTTATCTGTATATTTGAATGTTTCTCATTCAATTTTCTTTTCTATAGGATTTTACCCTTTGGATCTTTATAGAAAGAGCAATAGAATTTTCTCTAAGAATAGTATCTGTCAGTTGATCTGTCATCTCTGGGTTAAGCCATTCTTCTGGTAGTGGCAGGAGGAAAAATCCAAAAGTGGAAGACTTGTCTTATTTAAAGCTCTGCTTGGGCATGCACTGACAGGGGCTGATGTGTTACAGAGACATGGATTACCATAGAAGCCCAAGAGTTCTACATATCTGGTGGGAAAACAAGGATGATCTGTGAGCTGTTAGAAATGTTTAAAGATGCTATAATTCTAAAGTCTTTAATTGAGAGGGTGCAGTCTCAGTTAGGCTTCGTATTGAATATCTGTATAATTGAAGTAAGCTTGATGAATTTTTTCTTCTCACAGTTCTTAATTTTGCAAACATATAAAGAGAACAGATCCCAGTTAGTAGTACCATCTTACCCATTTTTAGATTTCCTTCATGAACTGAGAATTTGTGCAGGAAGACTGTGAGAAGCACTGCAGCACAAGCAAAAAGGCAGGTCTTTTATTTATAAATAGATAACTTCAAGAAGGTTAATAGTCTTGCCTAGTTATTTTTGTATGTACATTTCAAGTGGTTAAAGTACTGGGAGAGGACACTGGACGCCAGCATGTCATGCTGCTAGTTTAGAATGGCCCAACTCAGTTGTGCACTCATTACCATTATATTTGTCTCTCTTAGTAACAAATGCTTTTGCAATATAATTTATTCAGTGGAAGACAGAAAATGTAGAACTTTATAGTTGTTCGTAGCTTGTATTCTCTTCCACAGCATCTTGCCTTTTGAGTACATGCAATTGACTTTTTTTGTCTGTCACAGTGTTAAAAAAGAAAATAATAAAGAAAATAAAGAACTGTTGCTATTTTGTAAGCGGTAGTAAATCGTCACAGTACTTTTGATTCAGTAAAAGCACAAATTGTTAATATGGGCTTTCTAGTATAACACTGGCTTTCCAGAGCACGAAGAGGTTGTTAGCCATTCTCTTCAAAGAACTATATATTTAGATTACTCAGCAGATACATATCCGCCATAGCCAGAAGAACCAAACTTAAACTATTGTACTTTGGACATAACGTGAGAGGACATGACCCATTAGAAAAGATGGAAATACCTGGTAAAATTGAAGACAATAGGAGAAGAGGATAAATAGTTAGACAAACTCATTCAAGGAAACCACAGACATGAATTTGGAAGACCTGAGCAGGGCTAGAATATTAATAACTTGGGCCATTTCTGTATGATATTGCTATACTACAATGGGGATGCATTGCTGGCAGTCCATGAGTCATGCTTTCCCATTATGTTGTCACAGTCCCACTGCCAGCGCATCCTCACCTGTCACAATTGCAAGATATTCCATTAACAGAAAAAGTCTTTAATGACCTGCAATCATGTGACACTCCCATTGGCAGCGGCCATGCAGAATGAACGGACGTGCAGCATAGAGGCTTCCTTCCCCAGTGCAGCACTGGAAAGAGGCTGGTTGCACTGCAGAAGGCACGTGTTGCTCACGCTCCCATCCGTAGGCAGCCAGCCGGGTGTGGCAGGGAGCATTGGGGACACACTCCCATCCCGGCAAAGGCAGGACAGCGTTGGAAAAGGGTAGGGTGCAGAAATGACCTAAGTCTCATAACCTGAAACCAGTTTGATGACACCTAACAACAAATGTGGTTCAACTTTCGGGATCAGACCCTCCTAAAGCAGCAAATATAATAGAGAAAATACAAAGGTATGATGGATACATCACATCACATGGCAAAATTATCATGGAACAACATCTAGGGGCTCTACTAGCCTAAATAACCTTAGCATTTCAAAACTGAAAACTGTTCAGAGAAATCTAGTTTCAACACTTTAATGAAAAGCAGCGTGAAGAAGATAACCTTACAGATAGGCACATGCATAGAATCTTTAGGGCTTTACCAGTATTTGTCGTAATCTCTTATTATAATAGACCTGCTTTCTATGGAGTACAAGACAATATTAAGAGATACTTCCATGAACTAAAAACATCCACACTAAATTTCAATTGTTATACTTCACTTTGAACTTCTACCTGCAATGATTTGCTTCCAGTTGCTGTGGAACACTCCTTATATAATCCACAGATTTGTGCTAGTGCTGAATTACAACCTTCTCTATTAATGAAGCATCAAAACAAAAATGAGATGGGAATTGAGGATCTACTACGTAGCACCTTGGCATTCTTTGAAATGGCAACTCCCAAATCTCATGCGCCCTCCCACATAACTTTCTACCGCTCTATTTGACTCAAGCCCTATGTGGATGAATAAATAAAGTGAATGAGATAGTCTCTAGATGGATTGGTCGGAAGTGGCTAGATGTGGGAGGTGAACAGTGAATGGATGGGTATAAACAGGTGAGTGCACTTTGATGACTACAAGTGGTTGTGTGAGAGAAACTGTTTGGGGTGGTGATGAGAGGGGTGTGTGGGCTCTGACTCCACCCACTGGGCACAGCAGAGTTTGCCTGAGGAACGCAGCCCATTGTGGAAAACAAATCCCACAACCTTACCCTAAACCTACTGCTTTCTTAATGTAACATTCATTAGACTTTCCCAGAATATACATACAAAGATTCATTTCAACTCATATTTTTCTAGTGAGTCTAACTTCCATCACTTTATATCAAACTGCTGTATTTTAAAACCATTTTGAGTTTCTGTAAGAAAAGCACATTACCACTTGAATACTTACCAATTTTTTTTAATACTCTGAATCAGCCTTTCTCTGGAGGAACCCTTTAATTTTCATTTCTCAGATAACCCCTGAATAAAAATTTTATCTATAGTTCAAAAATATCTTTTTTAAAAAATCACACTGTCTCATGGAATTCCTAATGACCTACAACAATAGAATCAGACAGTTTCAAGAGGTCTCCTGGGCCAGTAAGTCCAACCCCTTGCTCAGTGTAGGATCTCCAGCTAAAGCAACCCCAGCTGGCAGCTGGCCAGCTTCTTTTTGAAGATATCCAGAAAAGGAGACCCCACCACTTCTCTAGACAATTGGTTCCACTGTCGAACTGCTTTTGCTGTCAAGAAGTTTCTTCTAATGTTCGGTCAAAATTTACTCTCTTGTAGATTTAAACCCCTTAGGCCTGGTCCTTCACCCAGGGCAGCAGAAAGGAAGCATATCACTCCTCTCTGTGACAGCCCTTAAGGTATTTAAGGAGTGCAGTAATGTCACCCCTCAGTCTTCTCTTCACCAGACTGAATATACCTAGCTCCCTCAACCTTTCTTCATATGTTTTATTCACCATACCTTTTATCATCCTTTTCACCCTTCTCTGAACTCTTTCCAATTTGTCTATATCTTCTTAAAATGAGGTGCCCAGAACTGAACACAGTACTCCAGATGAGGCCTGACCAGCACAGAATATAGTGAGACTGTTGCTTTCCTCAACTTGGAAACTGTGCTTTGGTTAATGCAAACTAAAATAGAATTTGCGTTCTTTGCTGCATCATCACACGGCTGATTCAACTTATGATCAAGGCCCTTTTTGCAAGTATTACTGCTGAGCCACGTATTCCTCCATCCTATACCTGTGTATTTGGCTTTTGTTGCCTAAATGTGAATTTTGCATTTGTCTCTATTGAATTTCATTTTACTAACTTCTGCCCAAGTTTCTAGTTTATCTAGGTCCTTTTGAATGCAGTTTCTATCTTCCATTGTGTTAGCCATTTCTCCCAGTTTTGTGTCGTCTGCAAACTTGATAAGGATTCTCTATACCCCATCATCTCAATCATTGATAAAAATAGATTAAAAAGCTGGGACAGACCCTGATGGACTCACCTTGAGACCTGCTTCCAGCCTGAAGCGTACATAGTCTTTGATGACAACTCTTTGAGCATGGTTTTCCAACCATTTATGGATCCATCTGACAGTGTTCTCATCTTTTCCATAATTAAACAGTTTGCTAATCAAAATATTATGAGAGATCTTATCAAATGTTTTGGTGAAATCAAGATAAATGACATCCATAGTATTCCCACCATCTACTGAACTGGTGACCAGATTTAAAAAAAGATAGAAGATTAGTTTGACAGGATTATTTCTTGAAAAAGCCATGCTGATTGCTACTGAGCACTTCATTATCGTCAAGATACTTGCTGATAGACTCTTGTATAATCCACTGATATTTTTTTCCTGGTATTGAGGTCAGGCTTCCTGGCGTGTAGTTTCCTGGGTCTTCTTTCTTTGCCTTTTTTGAAGAGACGGACAATGTTTGTCCTTCTCCAGTCCTCTGACACCTGTTCTCCAAGATTTCTAAAAAATGATGGCAAGTGGTTCGAAGAGTACATCAGCAGGTTTTTTACTGCTCTGGGATATGGTTTATCTGACCCTATAGATTTGAACTCATTTAGATTAGTTAGATGACTCCTGACTAACAAGGTATCAGTCTTGATTTGCAACCTAGATACCTTGCCAAGTTTTCTGGTGCTGCATGGAATCACACAGTTCTTTTGCAAGGAGAAAACTGAAGCAAAATAGTTATTGAGTATTTTTGCCTTTTCATTGTTAGCATTTACTATCTTTGCTCAATGGCGGCCCCACTGTCTCCTTAGTCCTTACTACCAGGTGCCATGAATGTTTTTGAAAAAAATCCCTTGTTGTTGCTCTTTGCTTGCCTAGTCGATCTCAGCTGTTTTGAGCTTTAGTTCTCGTTATGCCATTCCTGCAAGATGGGGCTATACATCTGTATTCTTCCTCGTGGAGTTGCCTTTCTTCCATTCTTTATTTTTTTAAAAGTTTACATCACTATTTAACACAACATAACAAAACATGACACAACAAAACACTACAATGTTATTCCCCTATCACTACCCCCTTCCCACTAACCAAAAGCAACTACCTACTCCTTGCCCACACACTTAACACATTTTCCAACATTTCCAATGCAGATTATAAATCAAAATTACCATGCCAATTTATAGCAGTGTATTATAAAAAACTTTGCTTCTTTTGCTAATTTTACCATCACATTTCTTTCTAACGAATCTTTCATCAGTCACAGCAGGTAAGTTCTGGTCCCCTTTGGAAATTTACTTTCAATATCTTTTTCACCATGGAATGTCATGGAATTTGATTTCAGAGTTTTTTTGCCTTTTTATAAGCCTCCCACATGGAATAAAAAGAGCACACGTATTGCTCACATTGCTTCCTTCCATTGTTTACATATACTCTTTTCACTTCCTTCTTGAGTTTTTTGTTGGCCATGTTGGCTTTTTCAGATGTTTCTCATTTTTCTTCATCCATGGGGTTTGTGAGTGTTCTTTCTGCAACTCCTTCTTCAAGAACTCTTATCCTTTCTGTGTGTCCTTTTCTTTAGCATGTTTAGCCATGGGATTCCACCCCAGGGTTCCGAGGAACCTTGGTTGAGAAACTCTTCTCTGAATAGTTATTTGAATGCTAGTTCTTGTGGTCATAGTTTAAATGTAGTGATACTTCCTTTACCTGAAGGAGTGTCTCTTGTGCTTAATTGCAGTATGTGTGTAAAATGATCTTAAAAAATAAGTATGTCAGGCACAGAGACCACAAAGAAGAGCTAGTTAGCCTGGCATTCCAAACATTATGCATGTTTTGGATGCGTCAACAAATCAGCATTTTGTTGTTAAGGCTTGTAGCTTTGTGCTAGTTAAATTTTTGTTTCCTTCAGTCGTGAGGGAAATCCTTCACAGCAATCATAGAGTAGGCTTCTAGTTACTTATATCAGAAAATATGACTCAGAGGGTAAGTCTGAATGATATAGCAGCTGCAGAATGTGAGTTTGGATGGTTAGTGTCTCAACAATCAAGTGCTAAACACAACTACTTTGAAATACGCTTCATTTTACTGAAGGGTTAGCTTTATATTAAGATATTAACAGTTGTAACCTGAGTGGAATATTTAATATAGATAAATGTTCCATATTTATTGCTGTGTTACTTTGCCCTGTATCAGTCTAGAAAGGTGGTACTTTGAAGATACTGTGGCTTTCTGATTCCAAGCATTTCTGTAACTTGAAAGAAGAGGATGCTTTAGAAGTAGTAAAGGATCATCATTTTTTCAGAACCTTGTGAGCTTCATTTCTGATGTTTTCAGTTTTTGCTTTCACTGAAGAGATGAGTCAAGGTAGAAGTGTTAGCTCTTTTTTTGTTCTTTCACCTCTGCTTCTGTGCATGTACTCTACCTTTTTGAGTGTTCTAATAACCTTGCCCTTTTATGACTTGAGAGTTTGTGGGAGGGGAGTGTACATGTTCTCTTTAGTTGTTGCATTTAAGAGCCACAAATGAACATGAATATGGGCAAGATTCTTCTGTAGTTTACTTTCTATATTTCTGTTCACTTTCTGCATTGAACAAAATTTAATTTGATATGAGTTTAACTTGATCCATCAAATGAAAATACAGCTATTCTTTTAGCACAGAGATGTGCTTTTTGAATCTCAAATGTATAATTGTTCAGTATTCAAATATTTTCATTTGCTGTTTACATTAATGTACACTTTGCACTAGAAAGCAATAATTTGATTCAGATCAAATAAGTAAATACTAAATTTTGAACATTCAGTTTAAAAAGAGAGATGTGGTAACAAATGAATGATGTTTAAATTTGTATGTGAGCATTAAGAAAATAGAATTTTTAGCAGATTCCTGTTGAATTTCTTTTCTGCAGGTGAGGCTTAGCTTCGGTTCTTGTTTTGCACCATATTTTCATTTGGTAAATGATATTGTTATTTGGTGAGTAGTTTGCCTAATGAAGTCAAAAAGCCAGAGTGATCACTGTTTATATAATTGTTCTCCTGGACTATTATGTCACTACTACCCTTGTTCCCTTGGCAGGTTGATGACATACTGGGAGAAGGCAGTGACGACAGTGACAGTGAAAAAAAGAAGGGAGGTGAAAGAAAGAGAAAAGCTCCACAGAATAATAGAAAAGATGCTATAAACATAAAAACAGAAGAGAGGCCTGTATCAGCATCATCAAGTGAAAGAAGTTTGACAGGCAGTGTACCCAGGTAAGTTCTTTAGCTCCTAAAAATTAATCGTGACAGTATCCCCTGCATTTTATTTCACTGCCAGCCACACCTTTAAAATGGTCAAAAATTTGTCAGTAATGTTAACATGTATGGGAGTTGCAGAGTATGCATGTTTGTATATGTATAGATAGACAGACACAATTTAAAATTGTTACCACTTGATATACACAAAATACTGTAAAGGTGAATATAGTTTTAGTGGGACAAAGAAAGTTAAGTAAACAAAAACCAGGTAGAAGACATAAGTCTCTGCCCGTATGACTCAGTACTTGGTAGAAGGACTTTTGGCTACAGTTACAGCTGCCAGTCTTCTTGGGCAAGTCTGCATCAGCTTTTTGCAGCTCAGTCCTGCAACTGTATCCACTGTCAGGACATTATTGGTGGAATGCAGAACACCTTATAAAATAAAAACATAAAATTACTCTAAAACAATTTTGAAATGAGTGGAATTCTCATAAGACTGCCAACATAACCCAGACTATTTTGCAGCCTAAAACATGTGTAATAATTGGTGGCTTTCTAACATCATCAGGATCTGAAAGATGGCACCTGATATTGAGAGTTCACCTATAAAAGCCTTATAAATCTGTAAGGAGAGGTGGTAGATGCACCTCCTAAACTATCTAGGAATTTTAGATTCCTCTTGTAACAGACTTCAAAAGTAAGACATGTATCGATATTCGTATATGAAATACAAATATTTAAAAGAGCAGTTTCTCTTCCAGATAAAACCAGTTCCAGACAACTAGTAGATTCTGGCAAATGTCTGTGAAAAGTTATAGTTATTTGAAGCAACAGAGCAGAGATGTATAGCTACTGATGTCCAGTGAGCACACATACCCTTCACCAGACTTCAGAGAGCCATGCCACCGTAAACCAAAACAAATACCCTGTATCCTGCAGCTGTGAAGGACAATTTCATCATGTTTTTTTTTTCCTCTCCCTACCTGTTTTAGAGCCGAAGATGCCTCTTATAAGGCATCTTCTGGGCCTAAAACAGGTAGGGGGAGAGAAAAAAACATGATGAAATAAGACAGGATGTAAACCAGAAGTGGTTTGCAGTTTACTGATTGCATTAAAAAAGGCCTTTCCTGGGTTTCCTGTTAGGGTGCTAAAAACATGACAAAAATGCCCGTCCATAGAAGATGCCGTGGTCATTTTGAGTTTAAACATTAAAAAGAAGGGTTGGCTATCAGAGACCTCAAAAATAGCCTTAGTGGCTCCATGTGATCCCTAAATCACACTTCTCTCCACTATTGCAGTAGAGTCTCTTGCTTCTCAAAATAATAACAGCACTTTTATTTACTTTAGGTTGTCTTACTACATAGAATACATGGTACTACATTATGGGTGCTCATGAAACTATTTTTGAAACTCTCTCCACTAACTGTATAAAATGATTGAAATTATACTGCATCTGACTAATTTTTAAAATTTCTGTATCAAAAATAGAAAGTAATTCAGTTAATGGTTTGTATGTGATACAATTGAATAGTTTAAAAATGTGTTGGTTACACCGTTTAAAATTACCTTTAGGCATTTAAAATGTCTTTTTATTTCAACTACCTTAACCATTTAAAATAGACCAAAGAAAGAACAAGGAAACTCAAAAGGGAAAAAGGAATGGCCACATGTAAATCCATTTAAGTAGTTTTAGATGTGAATGTTTACTCATAAAAATAGAATTTATTAATTTGTTTCAGTTAATTCAATTTAGAATCTTACATTGCCATTCTTTTCCTGTAGATCCTTCTAAAAATATTTTTAAATAATGAGCACTATTTTAAAATATGTTTACACTCCACTATCCCACTTCCAGAACGATAGCTCTTCATCAAAAATAAAACAAATAAAGCTTTTGGCGTAGCTAAAAGACATAGCTATGCTATATTCTTTTGTGGAATAAAGTCTGATCCATTGGATAGATGAAGTTACATCTCTAATATATACACGGTTGTAGAGAAAGAAAATGTGGACTCTAATGGTCCTGAAATGTGGAAATGATAATTTGCCACAATTCAATTAAATATATGCAAAGAAAGCACAAAAACCATTAATATCAGAGATAATTAATATTATATCATAATTTATATTTGTTGTATTGATTATCACTTGAAGGGAAGCTTGTAGCTCTGTTTATGACCAAATGTAATAGAAATACACTTTCTGATGAGTTCTAATTGTGCATTTATTAATAAAAACAGCTTTCATATCAGCACCAGAATGTCCTGAACTACCTATGCAAGGTCTGAAAGTATCTGCTCTCAACCAGTGAGGTGCTGCTAATTTTTTAGTACTTGTGAGCTTTCATATGTTAGTCCTCTTAAACAGATGCCAAAATGGACTGAACAGTCAGAAGCTTATGAAGATAGTTGTTTGAGTTTTAATAGGAATTGCATAAGTAGAATATTTATTCTCATTTTGTTTGAGGTTCATAGTAGCATGACCTAGAAGGTCAAAATCTTCACTCATACAGCTTTGCTGATATTCCATCCATTTCACCCATTGACAAAATGGATTATTGTCTGTGATTCTGCATACCTATGCTGTGTTGATCTTTAATATAACACAAAGATATTATTTTAAGATGTTATTTAAGAGCTTATGATTAAACATAAGTATAAAGGGCAAAATGTTGGAACTGTAGATGATATGCCTACACTGTAAATTATCAGCAAGAGATCAGGAAGTCTTTATGAATCCAAATTTTCTGCTGTGTGGTGAGGTGTGAAGTTTGACCCCAGCAGGAGTGTGCTTTCTGTAGCCAGAAAGAAAAAGGAACATGCTCCAAGCATATCCTCAAAACTTTCATTTTACAACTCCACCCACCCTGATTTGGGATATGAAGAGGGAAAGGACAGATGTGGGGAGCAGTAAGCCCTAAAAGTTGAGAAACTTTTGCAGACTGAGACAGAAAGTGCCACTGGTGCTGGCACATGCTTAAAACAAGGCAGTAGGGTAAACATGCCTGCTTCTGTTGCACATGTCCTGCCTGTCGTTGAGTGCAGGTCCCTGGCTGGCTTGGGCAGCTGGTCAGTGTGAGGAAGAAGCGAGGCAATCCAATTCGATTACTGTGCAGGGAATATTTGGGAAGAGAAATTGATGGAGGAAATGCAATATTACAATTGCATCATTGTTTAAAAAAATGGTTTCTATGTTATGAACTACAACCACTTGTATGATATAAGTCAGGTCTCATCACTTCTATTTGACATTCTTTTAAAATGGCCATCTTTTAAAAAAAAAAACCTTTCCAATTACAACATGAAATACCTGCATTCTGGATTATTTACATTTGTACAGTTTACATTTGTACAGTTTATACAATTTACATGTTTCCTCAACTCTGGTATTTCTTGTATAGATCCTAATTGTTAAATCTAAACTAGTCAGAATTCTCTTTCTTGCCCAGTACCATAGAGGTACGCCATTTCAGTTGTGGTCCCAGAATAGATTTTTAAAAAGGATTTTTGAAAACTACAATAAGTAGTAATTCCTGAGTAGCATACTAAAAGTCCTTTTTCAGAAAGGTTTGTGAAATGATGTTCCTAGAAAACACTGAGTACAGACAGGATTCTCTTATGCATTTCTGTACCAGTATTCTTATCCCAAGAGGGTACATATCCTCTAAAGGACACTTCTGAGAAGATAGATGTCTTTTACTAGAACAATTTATTAACTTCGCCAGGTTTGTTGTCTGTCCATTTTTCTTTCTACTACTTGACAGTTTTCATAGATGTATAAAAACCTGATAGAAAATAACCTCATGAATAATACCTTTATGATTTACTGAGCATCATTCTACAATAATTCCATTTGACAAAATGTTTTATAGCACCATCTTCAGCCTGAAGGATTATTTTAGGTCATTGTCCTACATACCATACTGCACCACATTCCTTTTTTACATTAATATTATCCAGTTTATTTATATATTAGCTAAATTTATAGCATTTTCTTTCTGAGTCTGGATCTTTCCAAGTCCCAATCCAGTCCAGGGCTGAAAACATTGTACCACCCATCTAACACACGTTAAAATGTCTGAACCAGCTGAATCTGTACTTCATTCTCTGCAGTGATGGCGACATTGTTTCACTTCGATGGGATAAGCTAATTTTTACAATTAGTAGCTTCATCTAGCACAGTAGATATCAGTGTAGTACTGGTTACCGGGCTCATCTGATGGCTTTATACTCAGTTATTTCCCATCCTCTTCATGCCATTACACTAGATCTTAAAATGACATCTGTTGACTTATAATTAAATTATGACCTACATTTAGAAGTATTGTAGATTATATACAATTAAAATTATTCCCCTCATGTAACTTTTTTTTTAAAATATGCTTTTGTTCTTCTGCTGTATCTTTGGGCTTTTAATTACTGCTTCTGTTTAGCTTGAGAATTTAATGCAACTAGATAACATTCTGATTATGGCCTGTTTGCTTGCTTTGGAAGTGAAAAAAATTAGACTTCAGGTTTTGCTAGCACAAATGTTGCACCAGGAAATAATAAAAATGCTATATATACAAGTCCATACATGAAAGGCAATAGACATACTGTAGAATCTCCTGGTGTATAATGTGGCCTTTGTGTGAAACCTTAATGAGTAACAGAAATTCAGATAATACCATGGTGCACTTGATAATGGAAAAGCTGCTTTTTACCTTTCTAACATGATTTAGTTGTGGTGGTTGTGTTATTGTTGTTGTTGTTGTTGTTTAAAAAATAACTTTATCTTATTCAAAAAAAACTCCAGCTTAGTTCTGCATTGCCATCCTATGGGTTATGGTGGTACCACCCAGCTGTATTACACTACAGCTTGTTCATATTTCCTGTACAGACTGGATGATTTAAAGTTGCCAATTTTCACCACTGCATTCCCCTTCCACGGTGGCCTACATTGGTCCTTCACAGTGCTGTAGTTGCAGTATTACATTGCTTCTAGTCACCATTTTTGGCCTGAAACAGGTAATTTTGGAGAGGAAGTAGTGGAGAGGACTTAACTATCATGAGTTCTGGCTGTATTCTTCACTTAGGGACCATCTGTGGATGGAAAATAGCCTGGAAAAGTCTGGATATTTTTTTAGGAAAAAAAAAACAGTTTTGTGTACTGACAGGTGCAAAATGAGAGCTCTGAGCTGAACTTTCCCCGTGGACTGAAATGTCACCACCCTTGAATTAAGTTATATCATGTGTCATCAAAACTTTTGCTGTGGCCCTCAGATGTATTCAGCTTAAGCACCCTAGGTGGGACTTCTGAGTGTTACAGAGCAGTCACTATCATCCTTCATAAAATTACCATAAATGACTATAATTTATACCTGTCAAATTAGCAAGTTACATTCTGTGATGCTGAACTTAAGGTGTTTGTTTGTTAGACATTTAAGTTTGCTTCTTTAGTGTTAAAAGAATTTAATCATTTACACTTCAGCTTTCCAATCATCAGTGAAAATTAAGTGAGACATGAACCTGACCTCTGATTAGTTTTGTAACGAGAAATTCTATTAACTTTCATCCTAACAGACAAGACATTTTTGTACCCCAGAATCATTCTGTTGCAGAATTCACACACAACCAAATTGTTGCTTGAAGGGTTGTAAACAATATCTCCAAGTATCAGCAATCTAACATGTACAGATTTTTTTTAACTGACAAGCAGTAGACAGAAAATAGTCCCAACAAATCAGTGCATTTTACCATTGCCTTGCGCAATGTAACATATTGAAGAATAAGGTATCCCATACCACTTTTGTGGATGAAACACAGTTTCATTATGTTTTTGGATAGGGAATAACCCTTCCTCCTGTTAAAAGGTGAGCAGGCAGGTAAGTGCATTGTCACTTGATCCTGTCTAGAAAGAACCAGGTGCAGATACTGACATCATAAGAGGCAGGAGAAGAAGGACATCACGTAGACATCGACAAACAGTTTACTGCAGAACAACCAGAAGTATCATTTGGGAATTCCTGGCACCAATGAAGGATGGAGTAGAAAAAATAGTGCTAGGAAATCTTTGATCTGCTCGTTTACAAGAGCATTCATCGCTTCATAATTTGTAAAACAAATAAAGAGACACTGTGTGTGTCTAGAGCATGGAATGGAAAAATCCCTGCCAGAGGCAAAGTGTATCCCAGTGATATCCCATGATATCACTGAGTTGAAGGCGTGTGTTGTCCTACTGCTCATGGCAACATGGGTAGCATGAACTCTTAGAAGACCTGTGACATCCAGCACAGAAAGCTGCTATTACATAGCAACATTGAGCCTCTACAGTTGGACTGTTGTTGTTTTTTCTTTTTTGCACTCATTGTTGCACTTTCTTGCACTATTTGAGGTTCTGCAGTTGGAAAACAAAAGCAAAGTCTTTGATAAATTGAGTGTCTTTTAAGACATGTGGATTATGTTCATTTGATACCTTTAAATGTGCTGAACACCACTGACATATGTCATTATGATGAACAGTTGGTTCAGTTCAGATGTAAATACCTATTCTGGCAGTGTAAGTGAAGCAAACCAAGAAAATATTGCATAAGATGATTGGTAGTTGTGTAGTACTAAGAAATTATATCTTCTGAAGGGAGACATTTACCTGGACAGGAAACATGGCACATCATGGCAAGCCCAGTTTAGTTATAGCATGGTGACAGCTGTATTTCCTAACTGGTTGAAATATGGTTGGTACCAGTTTTGCACCAATTAAGAACTAACAGAAAGTCTGCTGACCAAAAACATAATGTGTGTCAGCACCATTTGACAGAATAAGCCATCCCATTCTGTTGTTACTTCTGCACTAGGGCAGCTGATAAGAAACCGAACAGATGGTATACCATGTGTGAAAAACTTCCTTGGAAGTGCTAATGCAATGTCTAGGTGACATGCCTTGGTTGTAATTAGGGTGGCTGGCACAAAGAGTGTCTCTTCATTGGGAAACATTTTCATCAGAGGTTAGTTGAGTAGACATCAGTGGAGCAGAAAATTATTCTACAATACCATTGTTAGGTCTTCCTACAAATGAATTTCACAGCTTTTTTTTTCCTCCCTTTTCTTCCAGGGTTTATGGCTGCTTCCTAATTCTGGGATTGACAGCAGTTTTTATTTGTTTGTTTCTTTATTTTTTGTTTTTAGTTGGAAATAACAGTAATATTTTTGAGACACAAAAATGACATGCTACTTTTTTTCTCAAAAAGGTGCCAGTCAGGTACTTAGAACAAAGGGGAATGTGTGTTTTCTGGTCCTGGATGTTTGAGTATTATGGAACACTTTTCATTCTACAATCCTGTGGTCACTGGGCATTTTTATTCCCTGAAGCTCCTTGAAATTCTGATGGGGTTGGAAAATACCACAGAAATCACTCAGTGAAGGAGCTTTTTAATCCATCTGGATATGGATTCAAAGTGTGTCAGACCCAAATTGTGTGTCCAGTTTCTCTAGGCAGGATCTCCTACGTCAGTTTTTGAAAATCATAATTTCATATCCCAATTTGAATTAAACACGTATGCCACAACTTCCTGACTCAAACAACACAGAAAATTGTAGCTTAAGAAATGGGCAGGACAGTTCCAGTTAGAGTCAAAAAGAATTAAGAACCATGGATCTACAGCTCCATCCCAAGCTCTTCCAGACCATGTCATTCAGGGCAGGAGATGTGAACGAGGAATTGTATTTGAGATTTTTTTTCCCTAGCTTGGTGGATCTTTATTCTTTACATTTTACTCCCATGGATTGAAAGCATTGGAGATTTGGGCTTGGGGGAGAGCAGCTGCAGTAGCTCCAGGTAATAATTCCAGGTGACAGGAATGCTCAGAGCAGTTTTACATCCAGTGGATACAAAACCACCTCTGATCCATCTCTGGAATGCTCCATTTCAAGGCTCAGGGCTTGTTGCTTGTAGAGATTAGCAAAAAGGGTACTTCTTCTGTATCCTGTCTCCTCCAGAAGGTCACTTTAGAGTTTTCACTAAAACTAGAGATGGGATGAATGATGCAAAGAGAAAGTTTGCAGGCATAAACCTCATTCTAGTGTTGATAAAACACTGGGATTATTACACTTTGATTACACAGACTTTTGATTCTGATTAAAAAAATAATCTTCAAGATGATATTACTAATTAATCTGGAGCAAGATACATGTTTAACAAGGATGAGGACTTTTTCCTACAAAAGTATTTCACATGTTGCATGTGAATATGAAATAGCACTGAACTCTTCAGTAGCATTGTAGAGTTGAAAGGGATCCCACAGATCATTTAGTTCAATCCCCTGCTGATGAAAATAAATCCATCACTAAAGCAGCCTTGGCAGATCCTCATTCAGCCCGCCATTCTCAAAGTTCTTACCATCAGGAAGTTCTTCCCAATATTTAGTTAGAACTTTCTTTTTTGTAATTTGAATAGATTGGTTCAGATCCTGCTGATCAGAGCAGCAAAAAAGTAAGCTTGCTCCATTTTCTGCATAACAACACTTAGAAAAGTTGGCTATTGTACCACCTCTCAATCTTTGCTTCCCCAGCGTAACAGTTCCCTGAATATACCAAATTACTGCTATTCTATTTACATTATAGAAATGTTAATTTCTTAAAACCTCTCTAAAATTTACTTTTTTTTCATGAAAGCATTTCTACCTGGTCAGTGTTTTGATGTCTAGATAATCAAACCTTTCTTTATTTAATAACTATGTTAATAGTTTCTATTTTCAAGTTTGTAAGTTTTTTTAATGTAAAACTGAATTCAGCTTGGATACCTTTTGGTTCCAGGAGTTCCGCAAATGCCTCTGTACAGTTGGGCATGCTAGTTACTGTTTGAGCAAGGTAAAGGCATTTATACTGTTTCACTTCATAAATATACAAACAATGTGCTAAATTGTAGATAATAAAATTTTATGTTTTAGAGTAACATAGTGAGTATAGGTTCAATCACGCAAGTAAATCTATCAGATGTCTACAGTCAGCCCTCCACATTCACTAGGGTTAAGGGCACAGGGCCCCTCAAAAGTGGAAAAATCACAAATGTTAAAATGTGTTTGTGTGTTTGTGGGACGAGAACTGAGGCACGGCGGAGAGAATGGATACCTGGGATCCAAACCAGGGAAAGGAAATGGGTCAGCATAGTGTCCCCATACTTCCTCCCCTCAGCCAGCTCCTTCCTTGAATGTGAGGAGCCACGGGGAGGTGGTTTGTGATCCTGAGAAATCAGGCTGCTAAGCCTGGTGGAAGAGGAGGAGGATCACCAGAGATGGGTTTTTAAAGGGCTGTATTACCTGATCAGAGCTGCAAAGAGGGAAGGTTCTCCTGGAAGATAAGTGCCTGAGGTGGAGGACCAGGGGTTGGGGAAACTTGCAAATAATGAAATCCATGAAAGTCAAACCAGCAGTTGTAGAGGGCTGACTGTATCTCAGTTTCTCTGCAAATTCCCAGTTTGAAACAGTGAAAGAGATATAATGGAAGTGAATTGTGCTTTCTTTTTCTTCCCCCATAGCTTCACTTCTTAAGTGAACCTTAAGTTCGTATCTCTAAGGAGAACTTGGCAGTTCCACATTAGGAGACACATGACGCATGAGGACTTCCCTTACAAATCATTATGTACCACAAAATAAAGTTGATGGTTTAGGGACATGTAGTTTGGTTTGGGAACAATAGTCATGTAGTATATACCCCTGTTGTAACGTAAGCAACAGCACAGTGGACAGAGAAAGTAAAGTGGGTGCATTGCAAAGGCAGTCTTTGTGTTAGTATGTATCTTTTTTTCTGGAGCTTTGATATAGTCTTGATGTGATATATATACTCTAGCAGTAGTTTATCAAGAATCTTCAATTTGCTATACCCCTAGAGAACTGTGAAAATCTTGCTGATTTTATCCCTACATTCCTGCCTTGTATTCTTTTTCTTTTGATTTCTTTTCTTTTCTTTTTTTTCTTTTCGTTCTTTCTTTCCTTCTCTCTCTCTCTCTCTCTCTCTCTCTCTCTTTTTGGTGCTAAACAACTCATCTGTTATTGATTACTAACTCTCTTTGCCTGACTTTTTACTTGTTCCACAAATACTGTCCTTTTTTCTCTCTTGCAGTGATAGAGAACATTTTTTCAAAGTAATTGATAAGATCTTCTTCCCACTGCAGCCTAAAACTTATGAGTCCAGTGGTAGTTTTATAGGAGTGGCAATTTTCTTAAAATGGCAGCAGAAATAAGTCCAGTTGGAAGACTCTGTTTTAATGTTCTTGGGTTGACAAAGAAATGTAATTTTTATATGCAGGAATACATAAAGACTAAACAGCTTAATCAGAGACTGATTACCAAAGTGTTTTTCACCAGGAAATATTTGTACACATCTTTTAACTGAGCTGTCCAAACCTGCAAAATAAGTGCTATAAGAGAGCTTAAGTGAGCTGAAACTACATTTTTAACAAACTATTTGGACTCAACCTCGCTTACCTTGTTCAGCCAATAAAGAAACTTTTGAGATACACAGTATCAGTTAGCAAACTTCAGTATGTTGTGCAGGCATATTTCTCTGCACAGTTAATCCTGTTAATCCTTGATTCCTGTAGAAGTACCATAGATGTGACTCCCTCATCAAAGATGCTCAAAGTAATAGTTATAGTGGGGCCTCAGTATCCATTAGAACAGTGTTTCTCAACCAGGAGCCACATGGCTCCTGGGGGCTCCAGCGATATTCCAGGAGAGCCACAGATGAAAATCACATAATGGGGGGGGGCACAGCACAAGACTAGGGGTCCACAGAGGGAAATGAGAAATGAAGAAAACAGAGATGTGACTGACAGAGAAGGCCCCTCCCTAAACTGGAAACCTGAGGATTCCGTAGGATGTTGAAAGTGGAATAATATAGCACTATAACAGTCTGATGTGGACCTGATGTACTATGACACTTGTGTTTAAAGCAGCCATATTTCTCTTTCCCCTCTCTCTCCTGTGTGGCTTCCTTGTCATGTGTCTGTGCTTAGCCTCTGAAATGGCTGCCAGTTGACCTGCAGCTATCCTTGCTCCTACCCCTTTTCTGGGAGGAATCTGTATTCTCAAAATGGCCACCAGGACTGGCTCGAAGGCCTGGACCTAACATTCTGTTCTTCTCCTACTGCAGGGAAAGCACTGGTAAGCCCTTTGCCTTGCCCTTTTTCCTTTCCCTCATCCTTCTTAACTTCCTAGTCAGCCCCATTTTAGCCGCTACCATTAGTGGCTGATTATGTGTGCACAATAGAGGGGAACAGAATCATAGAATCATAGAGTTGGAAGAGACCCCAGGGGCCATCCAGTCCAACGCCCTCCCATGCAGGAACACCCATCAAAGCATTCCCAACAGATGGCTATCCAGCCTCCACTTAAAAACCTCCAAAGAAGGAGACTCTACCACACTCCGAGGCAGCATATTCCACTGCCGGACAGCTCTGACCATCAGGAAATTCTTCCTGAGGTTCAGGTAGAATCTCCTTTCCTTGAATCCATTGCTCCTTGTCCTAGTCTCTGAAGCGGCAGAGAACAAGTCCACTCCCTCCTCAACATGACATCCCTTCAAATATTTAAACATGTCTATCATGTCCCCTCTTAACCTTCTCTTCTGCAGACTAAACATACGCAGCTCCCTAAGCTTCATAGGGCATGGCTTCCAGACCCTTCACCATTTTGGTCATCCTCCTCTGGACACATTCCAGTTTGTCAATATCCTTCTTGAATTGAGGTGCCCAGAACTGGACACAGTATTCCAAATGAAGCCTAACCAATGCAGAATAGAGTGGTACCATTTCTTCCTTTGATCTAGACGCCATACTCCTATTGATGCCACCAAGAATCGCATTGGCTTTCTTGGCTGCTGCATCACACTGCTGACTCATGTTCAGCTTGTGATCTACCAAGACTCCTAGATCCCTTTCACACGTACTGCGATCCAGCCATGTATCCCCCATCCTGTATTTGTGCATTCCATTTTTCCTGCCTAAGTGTAGGCCTTACATTTCCCTCTGTTGAAATTCAATTTGTTAGCTTTGGCCCAGCTCTCCAATCTGTCAAGGTTTTTTTGAAATGTGATTCTGTCCTCTGGTATATTAGCAACCCTTCCCAATTTGGTATCATCTGCAAATTTGATCAGCATGCCCTCCACTCCTTCATCCAAGTCATTGATAAAGATGTTGAATAGCACTAGGCCCAGGACAGAACCCTGTGGCACCCCACCAGTCACTTCTCTCCAGAATGAAAAGCAGCCATTCGTGATCACCCTTTGGGTTTGGTTGGTCAACCAATTACAAATCCACCTAACAGTAGCCCCGTCCAGCCTGCATTTACTAACTTCTTTGCAAGAATGTGATGGGGAACTTTGTCAAAGGCCTTACTGAGGTCAAGATATGCTACATCTATAGCATTCCCTTCATCTATCAAGCTTGTAACTCTATCATAAAAAGAGATAAGATTAGATCTGGCATGACTTATTTCTTAGAAATCCATGCTGGCTTCTAGTGATTACATCATTGCTTTCTAAGTAATTACAAACTGACTGTTTAATGATCTGCTCTAGGATCTTTCCTGGAATTGATGTCAGGCTGACCGGGCGATAATTATTAGGGTCCTCCTTTTTCCCCTTCTTGAAGATGGGGACGACATTTGTCCTCCTCCCGGCTCCTGGGACTTCTCCTGTTCTCCAAGAGTTCTGAAAGATTATTGCAAGTGGTTCAGAAATGACTTCAGCCAGTTCTTTTAATATCGTTAGATGTAATTCGTCTGGCCCTGGGGACTTGACTTCATCTAGTTTAGCCAGATATTCCTGTACTACTTCTCTACTTATTCTGTGCTGCCTTTCCCTCACTTCCTCACCTGCTCCCCATGCCCCAGGTTGAGTACTTCTATCCTTCTGGGAGAAAACTGAGGCAAAGAAGGGAACTTCTCTCTGTTTTGCGTTCACTTGATACAAGGAAAATCTTTCTCAAGACTGCACTGGAGCTGCTAGCCTCATCACCAGTCAGCCTGTCCAGGTCCACGCAATCAGTAATTTTCTCTGGAGGATTGCTCTCTAGTCTGCGGACCTGCAGGCTTTTGAGCTTGGATAGACTGTGCCATCGTGGACTGCTGCTGCCAGGCTATACTCACTAGCAGTGCCTTTAGGCTCTGAACAATCAAAGGGTGCTGTAAGCACTGCTGCTTATAGGCTGTTATAGCTGCACCCATGAAATCCTTGCCTGCTGCAGCTTCTGTTCTGCCCCTCATCTTAGAACTGGTGTTTCCAACATGGTGGATTGAAGCTGCCGCTGTTAATTTCTCATGGTCATCAGCAGCTCTCTTTGAATGACTGCAGTATGTCTGCTCCTGCTTTTTACTTTAATCACCCGTTTATTGTTTTTTTAAAACCTTTTTAACTGGTAGAATTTCATTTTTTTTTTCTTTTTCTCTTGTAATTGTAATTCTATGTAATTGTATTTTGTATAAATTATAAAAATTATAAATAAAACATGTTCTGTTTACAAACAAAACATTTAAATAGCTACCTTTCTACCGGTAGGACAGGGGGGCACAGGGAGGAAAAAAGGTCGGCCACAGTCAGAAAAAGTTTGAAAAACACTGCACTAGCGTTCGGTTCCAGGATCCCCCATAGATACCAACATTCATGGATGCTCAAGTCCCATTATGTACAATGCTATAATAAAATAGCATTTCTTATATAAAATGGAGAAATTCGTAGCTTGTTTCTTGCTGGGGGTTTTTTAATTTTTTTCCCGTTTTTTTTCCCCCCAAGCCATGGTTGGTTCAGTCTGTGGATACAGAATCTGCAGATATGAAGGGCCAACTGTATTCATTGTCATGAACTAAATCCAGGTTTCATTCCCAGCTAGACTCAGTTGGAATTTGGCAAGTCAGTCCTTATGTTCTGTTGATTCACTTGGTCTGCTCTAGTTGGCATAATAATTAGATTTGAGCCCATGTCTTTTGTTAGTATGAGAGCTAGTATGGTGTTATGGTTTGAGCTTTGGACTAAGACCATGGAGACCAGGGTTCAGTTCCCCATTTGACATGGAATCCCCCCTGCTTACCTTGGGCACATCACACACTCTCAGCCCCCAGAAAACCCTGTGATAGGTTCACGTTGGGGATCTGTGTAAGTTGGAAACAACTTGAAGGCAAACAACAATAACTTTCATTAGTACACACAGCTGACTGTGACTGTCTTATCTTTGTGTTCCTCTGCAAATTAGGTCTTTTGCTGATAGAAGAGAATTAGTCAAAATTAAGATTATAGTGTCCATACACCTGTACTTCCATTACTTTTGAAGATACACACTTCAGATATGAGTGAGGTGCTTGTCACATTGGAGTTCCATTTCTCCTGCATAGAAATGTCTGTCCTTTCCTCTCAGCAAAAACTCTTTCCTGGCTTTCATTCCTGCCTTATCTTCACACCATTTCTGAACTCATCTTTGTTCCTAATCCTATTACCCATGTCCTTAAGTTCTTGTTTCTTGGAATCTAAAGCATTACCATCTCTGGTACATCTTTCAGTGTAGTTTCTCTTTCAAATGCTCCTTGCAAAATACGCATTTTCCATTCTGGTGCCCCCCCCTTTTTTTTTGGTCACCGTGTTTACACCTTCTCTTGCACTTTATACACCCAATATCTCTCCAACTCTGTTCTTTTACACTGTTTCTTTCTTCTCTCCCAAGTCCCCTCTCAAACTTTTTCTGAGGAGTCATTCATTCATTCGTGTTTCTTCCCTATTCTCAGCTCCAACTTGATTTTCTTTATCCTTATCTGTGCCGATAAGCAAAATTCTGTTACAATGTCCCCATCACCATAACCAGGCCACTCTTTCCACTGTGTTCAGTCTAATGTACATTGTTAAGCCAATGGACTGGAATTACTTCTGTACATATGATCAGCAGAGGCAGGGAACTCATTTTCTGTTTTGAATGATAAGAGAACAATTAACACAACTTGAGCTGCTTAGTCAAAGTGCTTTTGTTCCTTTGAAAATCATTCTTCTTCATTTATTGCTGCATTTGGAAAATATTTCCCAGTATTTGAAATAGTTACTACAAATGAAGGTATCATGAAATCATTATTAAACAAAGTTTAA
The DNA here is from genome assembly GCA_948472985.1 of Iguana delicatissima. Lineage (NCBI taxonomy): Eukaryota > Metazoa > Chordata > Lepidosauria > Squamata > Iguanidae > Iguana > Iguana delicatissima. The sequence continues at coordinate 642,916 of CAOKZL010001050.1, forward strand.
AGTTTTGGTTTTTTTAGGAGTCATGCTTTCTTCTTTTTACTGCTGATTACGCATTTTGAATTTCAGTAATTATAACTTCTTTGTCATGTCCTGAGTCTCAGGACTGTCAGGTTTTGTTTTTTTTCAGTTGTATAAGAAAAGCTCCAGCCGTTTACAGAAAATTTACATAGGTCCTTTATCATAGATTAATCTTAAGTGTTGTCAGCCTCAGCATAACATTGAAAAAAGTAATTTTAGTGTGTGTCAAGGTTATTTGTTAATGTTCTTTTCTCTTGAAAGACATTGGCCAGAATACAGTGGAGTGTTTCCACAAGTCCCTCTTGTATACACCCTAAAAGCATATTCTGTTGGTCAAGAAAGTCTCCAGAACAGTATTTTTCCCCCATCATGGAAGGCTGCAAAGGAGGTAGGGAAGAAAATCCCAGCACTGCTGTAGGCATAAAACTGGAGATAGGCCTCTGAATAAGATCAACCATTGATTATCCAGAACAACAGAATTATCATCAATGAGTAGAACTTACTGGGCAGCAGTAGGATCACTATCATAGTAAAAACTGTTTTTGTTTCCATGAAGGGTAAGTGTCCCTTGGCCAAGGGGAGTATTTTAGATACGGATAAGGCAGGGGACATTTAGAGATTTGCTTTTGAAGATAATGAAGATGAAATTGGAAAAAGAAAAACCCAGTCTGTATTCATAATGGAAGTTACGAATTTTTTTGTCTTTATGTCAGAATAACTGTTAACAGAAAGTGAACACAAGCCAAACATCCTTTGTTTCTTCTAAAGTGCAGTTTAACATGATACATCTGAATGCTTCCATTGTTTTATTTGAAGGCAGAAAGCAAATTGACCTTAAAAATAGAACAGTCAGTATATTTCTCTGTGATGTGTATATGTGAAGGGTATAATACCCTAAAGATGCCAGATTCCATCTCATCTTGGAAGCTAAACAGATTCAGCCCTGGTTAATACTTGGATAGGAGACCATCAATGACTACAAGGTGCTGAAGGCTATACTTCAGAGGAAGGAACTGGCAAAACCACCTCTTGAATATTCCTGGCCTAAGAAAACTTTGTGAAATTCATGGGATGGCCATAAGTCGACAGACAGTTTGAAGGCACGTACACGCATATATGTGCATATATAATTCTTTTGATATTCTTGTACATGAGGACAGCTAGGATAATGAAAAATATCCTGACAGTTTTATTTTTAAATTAATTCTTAAGGTAGTTGCTGTCACAATTTAATTTGCAGTCTTGTTTTTTCCAGTTAAAGTTGTTCTTGACAGTACTTTAGTTTGCTTCCCTGAGGTTCATTAAAATAGTTTTCTGGCTAATGGAGGCAGATATATGTATAAAATTCCAGTGTACATCTTAAGACTCTAACCAGTTGCACTCAGGGGAATATGCAGGAATTGTAGGAATAACAAGTGCTGAAATCTTTACAATAGAATTGTTACTTTTCCCATTCTTTAGAGTAAACTAGATAAAATTATTGCTGTTTGAATGCTGAGTAGGATTGAGAGGGTTTAGCAATATTTCATATACTGATTCCTACCAGAACCTTGATTTAAAATTGTAAGAATTATCCCAGGCAAAACAACAAGCTGTTTGGTTATGACTGTTGTCTGAAGTATTATGCAAGCACAGTGTAGCATTGACAATCAAGTGTCAGAGATATTTTACATGAAGCATTCATAAATACAGTCTTTCTTTAAAACCTGGCGGTTTCTAGACAGTTTAGAATTAATCGTATGCTATATAGAATATCCAGTTGAGATAAGTTACATAGTATCCTAGAATGTGGAGCTACTTTATAACGCCCATTTCTTTCACAGTAACTCTAATGGGTAATTCAGTATCAACGTCCTTTTAACATGAAAAGTTCAAACTAATAACAAATTCATCAAGGGAAGCTGGAGTACATTTCTGTTCACTTTCTTTCTGAGAACACTTCACAAAAGAATACAAACTCTTGGAGTTTCTTAAGAGACAGTCACAAAAAAAATACATGGAATGTAAATGTATATGGAAATACCTACTACTTGTACGGCAGTTATATGAAAGAATAATGAAGGTTGTTAGAAATACAGTTCTCCCTCCACATTTGTGAGCTGACTTTCACAAATCTGATTATTTTCGAGGTATATGCATGTGTTCTTGCTCCCATTTCGGCAAGCGACAAGATAATGGGAGGGGGTAACCTGAGGAGAGAATGAGTGCACATGTTCTCTTGCTTGCTCGGATGGGTGACAAGGCAATGGGAGGGGGAGTATGAGGAGGGAAGGCACATGTGTTCCCTCACCTGCTCACTCAGGCAGAAAGGGAGAAGACAGTTGCACTTTTCCCACTTTCATGAGGGTCCTTAGGCCCATGCCCTCACAAGAGTAGAAACGTGCAAGGAAAATATTTCTCTTCTGTTAGCAGCTTGCACTTAATACTGATGTGCTGTCTAATTGGCACCACTGCTGTTCAGGTTAATTATATTTCAGGAAACCTGAAAAAGATATATTGTGGCAGTGGACATGTATTAAACTAATCCTGGGCTTTCAATAAAAAAGTGTATCATTTGGAGGTGGTAACACAAAATCTCACATTAAAAAGAACTAAAAACCCAATTTCTATCTTTTTTCCTCTTTTGAATACTAGTCCAGGAATACTTCTATTAAATGTATTTTCAGATTGACTTACATAAAGCACTAGGTAACTTAAATGTAATTAGTAAAAATGTTTATAATAATTTAATTTGAACAAAAACCCTCAATATGCTTAAATGTGCATTTAAATAAAAATGTTCTGTAATACGTTTTAAATTCAGCAGAGAAGGCCAAGTACATGATGTGAGGAAATTATTTCCAGAGTGTGGAATAAGGGGTCGATCATGAAAAATGCACGCAGGATGCCTTATAATGTTCATCAGTATTTTGCCTTCACCATAAAGATTGTACCTCGTGTGATAGTCAGCCATGATTATATTGGAATAGAACTTCAGTTTTGATTAAGACAATGGGAAGACGTGTTGGACAAAAGCTTCTCTTAACTTACCATTCCCATACTATTGCTTATCCAAGGTACTTCTGTATGTTTATGTGCCTGCAGAGTACCTATTGACTTATGGCAACCCCATGAATTTCATAGGATGTTTTTAGGCAAAGAATACTCAGGTGGCTTTGCCAGTTCATGCTTCTGAAATACAGCCTACAGCTCCTAGTATTCCTTGGTTGTCACCCATCCAAATACCAACTGGGCCTCATCCCGCTTATCTCTCAAGTTCAAGTGGGATCTGATGCCTTCAGGATACCATTGAGTAAAGGGTAAACATCAGTGTCTGTGCTGTCTACATATTTCCTGATTTGTAATAACTGAAATGCATTAATCCCAGCCACTATCTCTTTGTTGTTCTTCAGTGTAACTAAACATTCTTCATATATAATTCAGTCACAAACATAAGAAACACAATGAAGTAAACTCATGTCCACTGTAGTATACTTCTTTAGGTGATCCAAGCACTCCTCTTTCTGTGCTACAATTCTACATCAGGGAAATTGCAAGTCTTACACAGCCACTCAAGGGTTTTGTTTATTTTATTTTATTTTTCATAGTGTCCCTCCTAAAAAATTCTCCCCCAGCTTCTGGTAGTTGCCTACCTTGTTCAACATTACAGTACAAGAACATGGACAAAACAATGTTAATATTACAAGAAGAATTTGTCGCAATAAGGTCTTGTTATCAATTCTCTTTAAGGATGGGGATGATGTAGTGGTTAGGAATGTAAATCCTCAGTTGGCTTGTTCTTCTACATGAGAATGAGAAACTGTATAATTTTCTCCTCATAACTTACTGATGCAGCTTCTTATTGAGAACAAGAAATTTTGCAAATATTCTTCCTAGCAAGGAGTTTTGTTGTTTTCAGTAATGTGTGGCATAATTACCTCAAGCTATCTGAAAGTATAATAGAGTGATATTATATATTATTTGTCTTGACGAATGAGTCATGGGAAAGCAAACTAGTGAAATGAACTATTGATATTTCAGTAAACAGATTACTGGATTCCTGACACCTTTCTCCCGCTTCCTCCTCCATAGCCTGTTGTGAGTTTTTTTATGATTCCTTGAGCCTCAGTGCTAAGGATGTGTAGTTTTACAATAACATAGAATATGAAATTATTTTGAACTTGTATAAAAAGCAACCTGACTATAGAAGTAACACTAGTAAAACTGGTTCAGCAGATCATAACTGCATCCAATTGGGTATTCGTTGCTTTCCCAAATGAACTCTAAAGATACTATTCAGTTAGTTGTAATAACTGAAGTCCATCAGTCTGAACTACTGTAGTATTTAATGGCTTTTTGGCACAACGAGAACACTTAAAATGTCTAACAAACTGCTGCTAAACAAGTTGTATTCACTGTAGTGTGTTTTGAATTATTCTACATGGATTGACTGAAATGTATCCCCACACAAATAAGATTTTGTTATAACAGTTTATGAAATAAAAATATTCATCCAGTCAGTAACACATCAAAACACAAGAAAAATGTAAGAGGTAAATCTGTTTCCATCAAAAATTCTTGGAGTAAATAGGAAAGTTTCAAATCATTGACTGCCGGAAGCTTTCAAAGCATTACTTACATAAAAGAGAGAAAGCATTCAGTTAGATCACATGAGGCCCAGTCCTCCTCATCCACAGTACTCATTTTTACACACAGAGCCTTCTCCTTTCACATGCTTATACACAAACTCATCCTGATCCCATTATGTTTCTCCCTGTCCCTGCTGACCAACTGATTGGGACTTGGAACACACTCCTGTTTTCCTGAGCCCCAAGAGAGAAGGATACTTATTTCTAAAGGGGCTATTTCAAGCCTGAAATAGCCTTTAAATGATAAATAATGGCATTCAGCATCTTTTGGTGAGGGAGAGCAAAAAAGGCCTCCAGACACCCACAGTCACAGCATTAAAAGGACAAGGTTGATGTGTGTGTGTGCGTGTGTGTGTGTGTGTTCCCTCTCTCTCCACCTTGTAGTTAAATTTCACTTTTATTATACAGGTTATTTTGGGGTATATGAAAATGAAGGGTTGGGATAAGAGTCAAGTGTGTGTAACGGGGCTGTACATGAACTTAACTGACGTGTAACTTTTTAAAAACCTACTGCATTCAATTGAATTTTAATCTCCGATTTGATTGTGATAAACGATCTGTACATATCTGAAAAATCTCCGTTGTGAATGAAGCATTTTAGGTTCTACATGTGAGAAATATGTGCAGTGTATGCACATGACCATCTGAAATAAATGATATTGTGCTTTAGTTTAGGTTTGTTTTTTATAAGCAAGGTTTTTATCTAATTAAAATCACAAGCTAAAAATGGATAATTGTGAGAAATTACATTGTACATTAGATGTGTCCTCATATTACTAAAAATGCTTGTCTAATCATACAAGTCTGGATTACCACGTTCTTAATGTTTGTTCTGTGTTCCAGAGCATAAGAATAGTTAGTCATAATAATAGTTGAGAATAATCTTGAGCAGGTAAACCAGTTTGCAGTGTCCCATATCTATTCCTTATAGCAGCCTATGGTATTTTAAGAATGCTATCCTATATGTCCATGTGTATCAAATATGAGATTGTTGTAATTTTTGTATATTATGACATAATAGTGATGAGATAGTTTTATTTGTGTTCAACAAAGAAAGGAACCATCCAATGTTAGTTCACTTGAAAAATGTTGCCTTTCATTCTTTTTCTCAGAATAAGAACTAACAGAATTTTTAAGGTTTTGTATGTCCTGAGATGCAAAGCTACAAACATATTGATGGCATGTTAGTGCAATATAGAAACTACTTTTTAAGATGACGTTTTTTAAAATTGGCTAACCTAAAATTAAAAACTGATACCTTCTTAAAATAGTAATTTAACATAGTAGTAAATAAATTAGGTGATAGATCAGGAAATGCGAGGCATCTGGCAAAGGTTCCCTCCATCTGCCCCTGCTATTCCTTGAACAATTGCCAACAGCAAAAGAAAGGAAGCTGATGTTATCATGAATTTATCCGCTATACAAACTGCGCAGGAAAAGCAAATTATTGATAGTTTGGGGAGGAAAAACAGATACCACAATTCATATGGCTCTCCTCTGTACTTAATAAAGATAGTAATAAAGGTCCTAAAAGTTATAAATAGTCTTGTCAGAGGCAGAGCTTAATTTATAATTGTATGACTGCTTCTTAGATATAATTCTGTAAATACTTATAAAGCTAGAGTAATACTTTGGCATCAGACTTCTGTGGATGACTTACAACTTCTGTCCAAAGCTCTCTTGCTATGAACACACCAGGAAAGTTGGGAGGTGTGTGTGTGTAAAAATACAATGAATTAGCCCTAGAGAGGAAGAAACTAAAGAATAAAAGGAAATGCACTGCTGTTAGTAGAGCTCTTATAGATAGCAGAAATTTAATTTGTGAAACCGTGCAGTCCAAAAAGAGGAAGTAAAAAAAGGAATATGTCACATAGGCCTAGAAATTGTTAACTAAGAATCATGTCTGTTCCAGGTGGGTACATCTGTTCTTGGTGGAGCAACAGTCATTTATGGGCTTTGATTTGAAGTACAATAGGTAGAGTTCCCATTTGTCTTTGCCAGAACTATTATAGGTAATCTATGTATCGCCCTCAGAGGCCTGTAGCTGAGAAAGAACAAGCTGTCTGGTGGAGAGAGGGATAAATGTGCATTTCAGGTTGTTGGCACAGAATCCTTTTCAAAAGTCTTTAGATCCAGGTTCTTTTCTTCTTAAGGTTCACGCTATAGTGCTGTGTGACTGTCATCTATCCTTTCTCTTCGTTTGTTTTTGGAAGAGCTTCAGTTCACAAATTTATAAATATTTTTGACTGCCATTTCACAGTATTGTGTTTGTTTTTGGTAGGAAGGAAGAGAGATTGATGTGGGCAAACTGATGGTGATAGCTTTTATGAGCATAATATTAAAGGATTAGTGTTAAGGTGTTAATTGAATTTCTCACACTGTTGTTCTAGATGTGTGATGGCATAAATTCCTTCATAGTGATGACTGATTTAAAAGCATACACCACCACAGGTCTGCATGCATGTTGGTTGGTTGGTTGGTTGGTTGGTTGGTTGGTTTATTTATTTATTTATTTTAAATCTAATTACCTAACATGGTTATAAGTAGAGCAGTTTTCAAAGAACATCTGTAGATATTATTTTCCACTTGGATTTTGAAAAAAAAGTTCAGCTGAAAGTTTATCAACCCTGGAAGATGTATATCAGGTCTCCCATAATTACCAGATATATTACTTGGCATGGTGGAAACACATATCCTGATTGAAAAAGAAGGGAATGCTTTCCAGCCTCACTTTCCCACTTATTCTGTCTGATTGTTTACAGCTTTAATCTTATATAGAAATTACATTCAGTTTAGTATACACAGAACTCTGAAGAGCAAATATGTTGCCTATGCTGCCATTGATTGGAAAACCAAGCATTAAAAAAGGGTGCAATAAAGTAAAAGAACTTTTAAAGACAGCTTTGGATATATGTGACCTTCAAAATATGTTCAAGTTTTCAGTTTAAGCAAACATTACCCTTTATTCAAGATTAAATGGATCCCTCATGGATACAAATAGAATTAACAAGCCATTCTGCTATACGGTGTATGGTATTCCATTTTTTCTAAGATTCTAAATAATGTGTGCGGCACATTGTTAACTGCACAAATTGTGCACATTGGTCCTTTGGAGCAAATGACAGAAAACATTTAGCCCCTTATTTATCACCACCGTTAACTGTTGTTTTATCATCCCATCTTTTTAGTTACAGTAAGCACATGCAATCTAAAAATTGGGAATAAAGAGGTCTATGTAACATTTTAAATCCTTTAATTTAAAAAATACCATTAACTTTATACTAGGGTAATTTCAACTGTTATATCAAAAACTGGAAAATTATTTCCCAGTACCTGTCATATTGTATCTGAAAGCTCTGTGAGTTCTCTGGAGGGCTGAAAAATAATAAGGTGAAAGGAAGTAATAATAAAAGGGGAAACGTGGTCAGTGACATGGCATAAATGACCAATATAACTTGTTAAGATGTGTGTAAAACAGAATTTGTGCAACATTTCTTGAAAGTTTCAGAGTTAAAACCTTTCAAGAAAATAAGTAATACCCCTTGCAAAGGACCCTCGTGTAGCTTTACTTAATATTTTTGGTATGGAGAATGTGGGATAAATTAGCCATGGAGACAGTTGTATGTTGGTCAGAGTCAGCAGCCTGTTTTAATAGAGCACTGAAAAAATAAAGAGGTGTCCATTTGATTGGAAGAATGATGCCTATTTCCCTGTTTTTTGTTTGTGTGTTTTGGCTTGGCTTGGTTTGGTTTGGTTTGATTTGGTTTGGTTCTCTTCTTTTTACTTTCTTCCTCTTAAGAGAGGCTATCTAAATTATTTTCTCCTAAAGCAGGACTAAGAAAAGCATAATCTGCATATAGCCCCTGAATCTCTCCAAGTCCCTCGTAACCTCAGCCCACTCACCCACTTTTAAAAAAAAGATCAGTCATCAATTTGCTGAAATATGGTCCAAAACCAGCATCTGATCTGGAATGAATTAAAAACTACAGTTTCCAGGACAAACAAAACAAATCAAACCACTATTTCTCAAATTGTGTTTCTGATTATTGTAGTTGGGGTGGTAAACCATTTAAGGTATCATGGTAAAGCCAGGGTATACAGCACAAGAAAGGAAGCAGGGATTATATAAGAAAGTGAGCTAAGACAGTGAGATTAATAATGTTGAAATGTTAATGCTTTAGCTGGAAATAATTGTAAAGAGCAAACAATAAATTAAACATCTGATAAGTGAGTCCAGAATCTCTAATACAAAGCCACATGGTACCAGGAGGGGGACAGTTACTCAAAAACTTCAGTCCAATTTCTAAAGAAGGAGCTACAAAAGAATGGAGCATTTAAGACTCCCGTCTGAGTTGGCAATTTTCAGTAATGCAGCAGAAGGCTGGAAGAACTTTCAAAAGCCTTTTACCATTTTCTTCTGCAGGAAGAAGAGAAATAGAGGGTGCACAAAAACTAACCTGGAAAGGTTTCAAGGAATGTAATTTCAGAGAAAGAGAAGGGAGGATAAACTGTTGAAGCTTTATGGCTGATTTAGGATGATACACAAGGTAGAGCTAACTGAGTCGTGTGTCAGCTAGTACTAGGAATAAAAGATACACTTCCCAGAGTATGGAAAACCCTACAACAAAAAGCATCAGATGCAATGCAATGAGCATAGTTCTTCAAGGCAACAGTTAGAGTATCATACTCTCTAGATGCACTCAATGTGATGAGGTTTTCTCCATTGGTATGCTGCCTGAGGAGAGCACATCAGAAGCCTAGATCATTTTGCTCAACACCAATGGAATTGTGGAAGCTTTAAGCTGAACACAACGGAGAAGTTAATTTTATACATGAATCCATTCTCCAAAAATATCCATGTCAAATCCATCTACTTAGAACACAAGTGTATCAGTTTAAAAGTTTTAATGAAACAGATATGCCAAACAATGACATCTGTATGCTGGCAGTTCAGCACAAGCTGAACATTGTGTGTGTCTGTGTCTGTGTGTGTCTGTGTGTTCAGAGAGAGAGAGAGAGAGTAGTGCTCTTCTTAGGGCTAAAACATGCCTTAAATCTGATTACAAGAATAGATGCTATAGAAGGAAATGTATCAGGCATGTCACAAAATGACTTCCTTGATGTCTGTGAAGGATTTGGAAAACCACCCACTAAACTTAAGTGATCAGTATGTCACTTCTTCACTTGCATTTCCAGGGTCTGGGCAAGAACCCTTGTACAGAAATGGGTGTACTCTAAAATGAAACAGAGCATGTCTATAGCTGATAAAAAAAAATCAGATACAACCATAAATAATGCACTTCACTCAGCATCCATTGAGGAACTTCAGTTTGAGGAAGCAGAAGAAAGAAGAGGAACAATTCCACCAGAAAAAGCAAACTAGAATGCAGATGTGAAGATCCTGCTGAGTTATACAAAGATTGAATGATAATTCTTAAATGCAATATCACCTGCTAATGCGTATTACCCAAAATCACTGTTAAGTGTTTTTACCAACGTGTTTTTAGGAGAGTGAGATGTAGTAATACTCCTTTAATGGTTGGTCATATCTTCAAGGGAAACACTAGTTTTTAATTCATCTCAGATCAGATGCTGGTTTTGGACTGTACTTCAGCCAAATTGTAGATTGAAATTTAAAAGCGGGGGCATGGATGGGCTGGAGCTTCAAGGATATAATACACTGGAGCTGGGATGTGAGGCAGAGGAAATGAAGAACAAACTTTGTAAAAGAGAAAGGTAAAAACTAGGGATCTGACTCTTATTCATGATGGAAGTTAGTTTTAGGTGTAACTGATTGAAAAGAACTATAAATTAAACATCTGACAAGAAACTCTAGAAATCTGTTTGAAACAGAGTAACACTATAGTATAGCCATCTCAAACTGAAATGCTGAAGCCCCTACAGGAAACATTTTGATTTAGGGATATTGTTTTTCCAGAAACCTGTTATCTAAATAAATCACAGGGAAAATTGTGCTCTAGGGATAGTGAAACCTGCTGTTAGCTTAGATATTGATAATTTTTGTTAGCTGCTATGGGCATAAAGATTAAAACAAATGGTACCGTGCCCCTACTCCAGTGGGGCCCCTGAGCCAGGATCCATTGAAGTACATCTACTGGCTGAGATTTTTCCATCAGCAAAATTTAGAGGGGCTCATCTTCCTGCTTCCCATCATACCTCAGCCCCCATGCATCTCAAATACCTGCTCCAAAAGGCTGAGATACCTTCCAGGACTGGTTTCTAACAGGCACAAGATGTCTGCAGGAATGATCCTGACACTAATGCAAGACTGCATTAGTGTTAGGATCATTTTTTAATGAGTACTATGGTTTTGTCACTATGCTTGCTGCATCTGTGTGTGTGTGGTGTGTGTGTGTGTATGCACGCACGTTTATGTGTATGTTTAGCAATAGGTATTCTGTGTTTGGCATTACTGTGACTTAGCTGTTGTTCCACATTAGGACCTAAATCCTATTGTTAGCCCTGACTAGATTGTTAGTCCTGACTAGAGTAGAGCAGCTGAATCAGTTGGATTTTCCTGCCTGTTGATTCACCATTCAACAATTGATTGAATCGATCAATGCTACGTGGGACTAACCAACAGAATTCCAGCCAATATCTTGCCTTCCTGCTGTCCAGGAATAGTTGAATCTTGCACAGAGGTTCTAATTCAAATGTATAAAAGAAACAAAGTCCAAGGTCACAGCTCTCTGCTGTGGAGCATACTGATTATCCAATATAGGGCAGGATCTGACAATTAAATGCCTTGCTACAAAATTTGTAAGAAGTTCTGCCTCAGGGTAGAATTACTCATACTGTGCAAGGAAAATATCTTTCTTTAATTTAACTCCAAGCGTATCACCTGTTAATCTTTAATACACACTCTTGTTGAATCCTGTTGCACTGACAGCTAAGAATACTGTAGATCATTTCCATGTGGAGTAAAAGGGACCAGACTAAAAGTGTTCCTGTAAATCCAGCCTGTATTCATATATCCACATGTGCACATGGAGGGCTTTAGGATACTGCAGACTGCCTGCATGAGCATAGAAGGAGGAGTGAAGGTAAATAGCATCTACTCATAGCAGCAGAAATCTTTACCCCATCAGACTGTCACTGTTGATGCTCCATCATGGTAGGAAGGAATAAGCATTTGTAAGTAGCAAGTTGAGTGAATCCTAATGGATCCAAAGCCCTCCCATTCCCCCTACCTTCCCCTCAAGTGGACCAGAAACCACAACACCCCTTGAACTTGCATAGTTGCCCCCTGATATTGTTGTCATTTGCAGGGAAGATCCCCCTCCCCCAAGGCCACTCTTTATCTCCAACAAGTCAGGCTTTCTTTGTTGCTTATTTTTTGTTTTTCCCTTTAAGTGATACTGATGTGTAGTAAGAATAGTGTTTTACTCAAGACCATTGTCTTTGTCTTTATTTGCAGGTGTCACAAGCGAAAACTGGATGAAGATGATGTTGCCAGTGAATCTAGTAAAGGATCCAGCAATGAAGATGAGGAGGGCAGCAGCTCAGAAGCAGATGAAATGGCAGCAGCATTAGAAGCAGAACTGAATGATTTCATGTAACCTACATATGGGAGGGAATTTGTATTTATCAGTTTTCATTTTTCAACCACTCAGAATTCTGGTGGGGGAACTTCCCATCTCTCCGCAATTATTATGTATATTTTGCAAAGCAGCATAGGAGGTGATAACACATTATTTTACAAAATCTGAAAAAGAAATTTTTAAGGTGTTTTACTAAAGGAATATATTCTTTTTTTAAAGGAAAAGTATTAAAAGGGGGACTTGGTGTGATATGCCAAAGACATGTTATGAGTTCTGCAGAACCTTCTTATGCAAGAGAGTACTGCAAAGATTTGCAGCTAAACATTTTTAAACTTTTGCCATGAAGGCTTTGTGTACCAGGCTTCATAAAGCAAAAAAGATGTAAGAAATATATTGCATGGATAAGATGAAAAGATACTGACTGGGATATGTTTTCTTCTAAAATGCAAAGGTTTTTTTTAAAGAAAGAACAATTTATATTTGTATAGGAACTGAGAATGCTATATGCAAGCTTTGTGAACTCTGCACTTGATCTACCTGCCACTTGCTTCTAAGAGAATAAATGATAATTGACTTCCATGTTTTTAAGTTCCTTTGTGAATTAGTTGAATCCTTTAAAAGACTATTTAGATTTTTTTTCAGTTTACTTCTCTGTAACTGCAGTTCTTTCAGAGGTTATTCTGTGCATTGTTGTACTGCCATTAAAAATTCATTTTCTGTTACGTTTTGAAGGAATGGTTGTAAGCTAATTCTAGATAGCATTCTATTTCTTTGAAAGAACAGATGTAAAGTTTTTGTACATTCTATTTCATATTTGATCTACAAAACAATTCTTTTCATTTAATAAAATACATTTTGTAAGCTCTGTTCTCAGTTCATGAGTTGCAGTGCTAATTGTTCTATTTTGGTTATTTTCATAATATAAGATGCACATTTTTCTAAGCTGTAACTACAGTGACATTAGAAACATTTTGGAATGGAACCAAAGTGTTTTTGATGGGAATTCTCTTCAGGGCTTTTAACTATCCGCTCTCTTAGGTTTGTTAATTGAATTGACTAGTACTAATACTTGTCAAGCAGTTTGATCACAGGATTATTTAATGTGTTTGAACACGTTATGTTTTATTGTTTTCATTCCTGTGGTTCAAATAGCATTTTGGTGAAAAAATGGTTTTTGTTCTATTATTATTTTAATAGGTCAGCTAATGGATCAACTCTCAGTTTATCCTTGAAAACAATGGTTGAGGGCCAAATTATAATTTCCCTTCACGGAAGGGATCTGCTCTAATACAGTGGAATGTAGACCTTGATCATTGAACTACAACTTCCATAATCTCATCATCAGCCAGCCTGATGAGAAGAAGAGTCCAACAACTTCAGAGGGTGGGGACATATGTTCTCCAAACCAGATTAAGCCCTTTAGCCTTGAACTCCAGCAGCAATAAACCCATGAAAAGTTGTATTTGCATTTGCTTGTCTTCATTCCTTGTTACCCTTTTGCCTTCCATGTGTTTGTCTAAATTTAGAGTGTAAGCACTTCAGGGCAGGGACCAATATGCTGCTTATGTTACCTTGTAAAGCACTGTGTATGTAGATGATGCTATTTAAATAAGAACAGTCTTGCTTTATCAGCATGTATAGAAATGTTAGTTCTCTTTCTGTATTTTTAAACAAATGTATGAGGGGTGAATATATTGTTCATCTGTGCTGATAGGGAGCATTTGTAAAACAAGTATCGTTTCTGTGAGTGAAGTACTTGGGCATATCTTGATTTTAGACTTGATTTTGGGTGTGCTTCAAAGCAGAGTTGCCATTTACTTTATTATACCATAATAATTCACTTATGAGTCCTCCACAGAGGGTACAGAAGTCGCACTTACAGACCAGTCTGATGATACAGTAAAAGAAACTGTAAGGGATGAGGCAAGATAAACATAGACTGTTCAAAAGTTCAAGGAAACTACTTGAACTTGATATTAATTACCATGGAAATGTTTTCCCTACTCCTGCCACATGTATTTGTTCTGCATTCTTACATTTTATGCAAATCGATAACCACCCTGATAGAAAGATAATAATTTTGTGGCCCCATTAGTCCCAATTGACTATAGATTGTTGCTGATTTGTCTTTTAAAATATTTGTGTGTAAGTGAATTTGATTGAACAGTTTACTCTCCATCTTCAACTCTCTTTATAAAATAGACAGTATGGTTCTCCTTCAATACCAAGGTCAAGAAAAGAATCAGCCCAGGTCATGAGCCAGATGTAGGCAGACATTTCTTACCGTCAGACAAGATTGCATACAGATGCCTTACATGATCTTTGTGGCCAATTTATTACCAAACTGAGAAAGAGATTTAAACAGATTTGGAACAGCTATGAATAAACTACATTTAGGGATAAGTATACAATTCAGTCAGCCTCTCATCCACACCCCAACACCCCATCTTTTGCTAGGAAAGCTCAAACCATTCAAGAGTCTTTCTGTACCACCAATTCTATAGCATAAGAAAATGACATCATAGTATAAAGTCTATGAGACCTAAGCACCCTAAAGTTGATGGGATCTAAATGTGTTAAAGGCATCAGATCCCATTTGATCTTGGAAGTTAAGCAGGGTCAAACCTGGTTAATACATAGGAGACTGCCAATGAATACCATGTGCTATGGACTATATTTCTGAAGAAGGAACTAACAAAACGATCTCTGAGTATTTCTTGCCTAAGAAAACCCTATGAAATTCACAGGGTCACCATAAGTCAACAGGTGACTTGAAGGCACGTACATTCACATAAAATCTATACTAATGCTGAAAGGGATATTTAGTTCAGTCACTGTTGGATGAATAACTACATCTTGGAGTGAAAAGTTACTCTTTGGTTGCCTAATAGTGTGATGATGTAATAATTTTCCTATCTATAGCAATGGTGACTCCCAACACTTGCAAGGAAGAGAAGTAAGTGTGAAACATGAGATTTATGCGTGGCAGGAAATGGCAGAACATTTCTGTACCTTCCAGCCATTGTGGTCTTGATCACAGCAACCAAACATCACAAGCTGGAGTGCAGATTTTCCCATAAAATCAGTAGGACTATAGTGATTTAACTCTCTTCCTAGGAGTGCTGGAAATTCCATCACTTTCTGCCCATATAGGACATTATTTAGAGAAAGTGCAGAAATTTTCTAAATATCTGCTGTTTTGTGTCTTCATACAAAGTCAAGTATCTCTTTTTGCTTTTTCCTTGTTCATTACATAAGATTTATATTCAGGCTGTGTGGCCTTCTTTTAGTATTTGATCTAATCTAATATAATTTTAATCTCACATAAATCATCTCTAATCTGGTATCATTTTAATTGTTTTTCTGTTAACTGACTTTATTATCTTGGCTGAGCTCTGTTTTGGGAGGGAAGAGGTATATATATGTATTACCCCTTCTCTTCCAAATAGTGCTCAAGGAACATAAGTTTGGTTAAAAGATAAAACTATATAAACACACATATATACGCACACACAATTATTTAAAAGCATGGCATTATCTTGTATAATTTTAAAAATAAATGGAACTGCTATGTTGCAGTGTTTACAGATTCCTGTGTTGCCAAAATAGATCTAGACAGATTCATTCCTTCAAGAAGCAATATTACTTCATTAATATTCCTCAATCCATGATCAACACCTGGATTTAATGGTCATAACTTTCCAAAGAATATAAAGCATTTGAAGTTGTTTCAGAAGAGAGCGTTCTATGAAATACAGAAAAAGAATTCAAGGGGAGAAGCAATTCATAGTAAGAGGAAAAATATGATGTTCCAAGTCACTTTCATTGTCTGCATTTTGGCTGGTGGTTTTATTTTATTAGCACTTCACTGATGGATTTATTTTCTTAAAAAAATATGTATCTTTGGCTAACCATTAAACTATAAGCTGCCAAAACTAATTAATAATATCACTGTATTCTGTCTCACAAACCTGTAATCTTGTCTCAACTGCTGCTGTGCAGAACAGGAATTTGATTTAGAAATATTTTAAAGTCAGTCACCAAATAATACCACCCTCTTAGGTAGTTTAGCCAGGATGAGTAAGTAGGCATTTGCAAACCTTCCATTGGGCAACTCCTTTTTCACCCAGCGCATTCTTGTTCCTGGGGACTTTTAAGCCTCTTGCTGTGTTTCTAAGAACAAAGTGAATTTTATTGCCAAAGTATCAAGATGATACCCAGAAAGTAAATACATACTATGTTCATGTACACAGAATGCCTTAGTGACAGAGCTTGTCTTTAACAATACTTTGCAACCAGTGTCATAATTCAATCACAAGATGGCAGTGAACTTAGGGAGCAGCTGGAATTTTCCTGCAATCTTGGAGAGAGACGGTGCTGGTCTGAAATCATAACTGTGCACCATCAACGAGAGCAAGTAAGGAACAGAAATAAATTGTTGTTCTACCATGGCTAACCAGAGAAGTAAGCCATTGATGCTACAGATAGCCCCAAGCTGTTACTGTAATCAAAAAGAAATGAAAAGGGGGGGATAGGTAGATGGCAACACTTCCACCCTAGCTAGAAGCACAAAGTGTAAGAGGTGATGCTGAGTCAAATCCATGTACGAGGATAGAAGTCAGACTCTTTACGGCTTAATCTGGCTCCTAATTCTGTACTTCATCCACCCACTGCTAAAGTTGACTTTCTTCTGGATGCTGATCAAAGCTCTTCGTGATGTCTCATAAACAAACATGTTGTTTGTCTACATCTAATGGAGTCTGTGTTGCTACATCTAATGTTTATGTTCATATACTTGTTTCTGAGTTTAACTGAATAGCTGAAACTGTCTTTGACACTGGAGGATCAATGTACTTAAGCAGGTGATCCATTCTAGCAGGATAGTTATGTGGGAGAGGCCGGAGGCCAATAGCAATTCAGAGGGCAACAGACAGAGAGAACTTTCTCAGCACACTTGGCGGACAATCAGTGGTTTGGGATGTGGGTGTGGAGCAGCCACTTTGATGCTTTTATACTGGTAGGAAGAAACTATCGTGCAAGAAGATACTGGATAACTCGCATAGCAACATGAAAAGGATTTATGCATGCATAAGATTCCATCATGCAAGCATAAATCACTAAAAGGATCCCTACATCTTAAAAGGTGTAAACGTTCATTAAATAGTTCAGGGATGGGCAAAGGGCACCCAAGTCCTTTTATTTTGCAGCCTAGAATGCCCTCATCTCCTGCCCAAAACTGGAGCAAAATGCGGGTTGGATTTTGCTGCTCCTGGAGACTTTGAGGAGTGACAGTTTGGGGTTTTGCTGCAGGGGCTCCCCAAACCCTAACTGTCCATTAAATATCAGTCTAAGAGTGAGAGAAAGAACAGAAACTAGAGAATTCTAACCATCCATTAAATATCAGTCTAAGAGGGGGAGAGAGAACAGAAAATAGAAAAGACTTATGTTTAATGGGCAGTTACATTTTTGTGAGGCAGCGTAGACAAATAGTTGGTTCCCTGACCTGCCAAAGTTGTCCATCCTTGAGCTGGTGCTTTTATTGCTCAAACTGAAGTATCCAGTGAGGCAAATCATGTTGTTCACTTCTGTGCACAGCAAAAATATTTTGCACCTTCAGTGTGTTAAGTATCTTGCGCAGTTGGTAACAATACAAAAACCTATTTCACTTCCAGGCTGTACCATAACAAAATGTGGAAAATCAAGGGGAGGGTGAATAATTCTAAGGCTGGAGTGCGAACCACGGTCACAGGATGTTGTTGGACCCAGATTCTCACATCTGGAGGGCCATTCTCTACCTTTGCTCTTAGTCATAAACAGCTGGATCTTTAAAAATAAATGTAGGGAGATACTAAAACAGATTTTCTAAGGAGTATTATTTTAGTTTTTTCTACCCGGTTTAGTTACCCATATCTACCCATCTCCTCTGATCACTGTCAGGTGAGGGAGAAAAACAGGATAGGCCTGTTGGTCTCAAATTCCTCCTGTACATCCCTATAGCCTTCCATTAGAACTGTGAAGTGTCACTGTACTATCACTTCAAATGTTTAGCCCTCAACCTATGGGCAGCTAGAAGAAAGGGAGCACGTAGGAGAGGCCAATGAGCTCATCTCCACTGTCCTGTGCTATAATGGTGTAGAAGGGAGAGGAGACCTGAACAGGACCTGTACTTGGAAGTGTTCCTTTCTTGAACAATAGTTCCCAGAATCCATCAGCCAGCATGGCCACTGGGTGATGGATCCTGGGAAGTATAGTAATTAAAAAGTAACTTGTTCACATTTTGACCAGGACTGTGTTCACATACAAAGTGAAGACAGCCTTTCTAACAATTCTTCCATACATATTTTAAAGAACTTGGAGTAATGGCATATTTTAGGAAAACATTAGCACAAATATACACATTTGAAATGAATGTACTTTGGGGGACTACTCACTGGTATGGTATGAAAGTGGGTAGGAGTGGGAGTAAGAAACAGCTTCATGTCTTCACTTCCTTACATCTTAGTCTGATAACACAATAAACCATTTTCAATCTACTTCTGTGTTTTGCTCTGCAAAAACCTTAGGACATCAGCTATTGTCACACTTTATATTTGTGATGGCCTCCTCAATATAGCTGGAGTGGTGTATTCCACAGCTGGGGCCACTTAATGATGGTTTCCTCTGTATCTTTGGATTTATGAATGGCCTCTGAAACCTACAGGATCTCATTCTTTCCTCCTAATACATCCACTCTATTATACAAAGAGTATAAAATCCTTCTTTCTATCATATAACCGCTGTTGTACTTCCTTTGAACATGGGCCATTGTCTGCAATTACAGCCCTAGATTTTATGAAATCCTGGATAGAAATGTGAAATTATGTATTCTATGCTTTCTCCAGTGTGCTCTAGGTGATGTTTTAGCTTCATAACAACTCTTTTGACTAAGCTGGTTAGATAAATGGTGACTTGCCCAAGGCCACCTGGTGAGCGAGCTTCCAAGTTTGTCCTCGTTCTGAAACACCATATATAGCACACTTGCTCATTCAGAAGATATGCCCTCTTTATAATACAAAACATTCTTTATCCTCCACTAAAAGATGTCACTGGTGTGTTTTTTTTAAATAACCACTTTCTCTTTCCTCTGTTACATAACATTTTCAATCCCTACCTGGTAGATTGCCTGGAAATCAATCTCCGTGTTTCTCTAAAAGACAGGTGTTGGAGCTTGTCCTTCTATCCATAAGTCATAGCTCACAACCAAGCAAATTTCCCAGTCCTTTCAACCCAGTCACAGGAGGGCAAGGAGCAGAACTTTGTCTTATCTGATCCTTTATAAGTGTGCAGTAGGCACTCAGTATACTCAGATATTACTTGCCTAGCCCTAAACAAGTAAGAAAGCTGGACTACAGCAGAAGATATGATGAATAAGACAAATGAATAAATTGGAATAATCATGAGTTCAAGCAAGGGCTATTTCTCAAAGCCTACTAAGACTGAAATGTAAGGGTAGTGCATAAGAGTTGTAAGGGTAATGTATATGAGAGTTGCACTGAGCCTCACTTTTGTGTGAGGAAAGCACTGTTATCTTACTCTTTGGCACTCTGCAACTTTCTACTGAACTTTGCCAAATGAAAGTTTAGTTAACAGGCCTTCTAAATGATATTGGATTACAGTTCTCATCATCCTTAGCCATTACCAATCCTGACTGTAACAGATGGGTGCTGGCATTCAATAACAACTGGAATGCCACATATTATTAATTTATTGCACTTTTAAACTGTACATAGAATTCTCCAGGTAATGTATAGTCTATTAAAAATATCAAATGCAACCATGATACAAAACACTGATTAAATACTTCACATACAATAAAGGGGAGGAAAAAGGCAATAGAAAATCTGCACCAAAAGAAATGTGCAAAAGCAACAGAAAACAAAATAGTAACAATATCATAGCACTGAAACCTTTCTTTAAATGTGTGAGAGAAGAAGCAAGTCTTCACTTGACATTAGAAAGACAATAATGTAGGCACTAGGCAAGCATTTCTGGGGAGGGCATTAAACAGATAGGATGCTACCACTAAAAAGCTCCCTCTTTCTTATAGCTACCAGCCTTGTCACATTTGGCAGGGGCTCCAAGAGGAAAGTGTTGCTGTAAATACACATTAATAATGGCTTTATGATTTTGTTCCAATACTTTTTAGTCCCATATATTTGGTGACAAATCCAACAAGAAACCAGAAACCAGTTTTTAAAAGAAGGCACTCTGAGCTCAGACTGACCGCAAAAGAAATACAGTTTCTTTCCCAAATATAAGTAATAAATGTGTCATTCAAACACCTTTATCAATGTCAAACCAACAACTTAAGTGGCTGCATTTGGAAGTCATATGCTTGGGTGAATTAATGTTCAACAATTTATAGACTGCCTTCTCCTAATTTCACTACTGCAAGACACTGCAATATTTGTTTTACGCGTGACAGCAAATAGCTGCAATAGCAGGAAATGCTCCAGCTTGTTTGGGTAATCTCCCCCTGCCCATCCTTGTGCTTGGATGCACACTGTGCCTGATCACAAGGGAACCCCACTGTGTCATCCCTTTATGCAGACGCTTTCTGCTAGCTCAACAATATAAGGTCATTCAACTGACATCCTCCTTGGCTGCAACTTGAGGTGCTGTCCTAGAAAACAGTGGTAGGTTTGACTTGACTGTGTCGACAGGCACCAGAACTGTCACTGCCAGGGGGAAAAAGGAAAAAGAAAAAAGATGTGTATTTATTACTCAACCACCGAGCTCAGCAAAAATATACATTTTTGTGTGTGTGGCTGAAGTACTCTTTTCAAGCTGAAAAATGTTCTGGCCACAGTTCTTTACCTTTCCTCAGGCATTTATCTCCTAACATTTAAAGGGAGGAACTTCAAACAATTTGTCCAAAGACATAAGATAAAAGTTAGTGAACCAAATACCAGCATGACGTACATGCTTCTTTTTAAGTATGCAAAGAGATCTTCTAGCGTCTTTGAGTTAGTCTCACTCTCTTTCTGTTAGTCTAGAGACTTAAGACTTCCCTTCTCTCATTTAGTCTCAAAAATGCTATAAGATCCCTTTGCTATAAGATCCGGACTAATACAGCTCTGTCTCCAAATTCTTTGTAAGTAGTTTGTGTAGTTTGTGTTCACATTTATATGATGCTGTGGCTTATGAATACTTAAATTCCAATTACTTTCCTCTTAACTTTGCCCTTTGAGGGTGTTTCTGTTTGGCATAAGCAATATCTGTGGGCTTTTGCCATGCCGTTTCTTGCTTGGGTTGAAAAGAGAGAGACTCCGATATTTACTATTATTAGTTACATTTCTATCATTATTATTAGCAATAGCATTGTTGTTGTGTGTCTTCAAGTCATTTTTGACTTACAGTGACTTTGTGATGAATTTATCATGGGATTTTCTGGGGCTGAGTGTGTATGATGCACCCAAGGTCACCTAGTGGGTTTCCATGGCCAAGTGGGAAAACAAATCCTTGTTCCCAGGGTCTTAGTCCAATGTTCAAACCACTGTACCATGCTGCCGCTCTTGGTTATTAGTTAGTCTCATTAGTTGCTTTTAAATCATTTTTTCTAGGAATTCAAGGGATGTAACTCTTCATAAATTTCATTCTTGCACGCTAGAACAAATAATTTTACCATTTTTCTCCCCTTTGCAAGAAAATTATTGAAAAACATGCAGTATTTGAAGACTATTTGCAATTCAAGGCTTACTGTGTGAAAAAATGCTATTTTCTGTGCAAAGCAAAAGCAAAAAGAAAACCAGCATTTTTCTCAAAGGAAACAACATATCTGCACAGAAAACAAAATTCCTGGACAGAAAACAGTAATTTTTTTTTTGCAGAAAATGCCAATTTTTGCATACAAAATAGATGTTTTGAACAGAGTAAGTCCTATACTGTGAAGATTCTTGCCTGTTTATTACAGTTTCCTGATACCAAACAAATTTGGTTTTTGACTATTTTTAAAATATTTTTGAATGTTCTTTCCCTTCCTAAGCAATACAAATTGTTTTTGAGGCTACTGAAGTAAGAAGGAAAGTAGGACCTCTCTCCATACTGTGATTAGCTCCAGCTTCATGATCTGGATTACTGGTACACTCTCACTGACTGCAGCTCCTCAAATTCCCAAATCTTTCCATATTTACTTGCTTGCAAACGGAAGCATCAGTCCATCCAAGGCTGGAGGAGGAACCAAGCATGGACATGGGAAGGATTATGGGCTAGGAACACCTTGGATTGGTAGGTATGGCAGAATAGATCCATAAAACGAAGGCCCCGTGAGCAGAGAAAGCCTGGACTGGACTCCAAATCATTTGGAAGCTTATGATCTGTGATGTGTATGAAGCTTTTTCCATTTGCCCTGAAAGGTGGCATATGAGTATTTACTTAAATAAACTACAGATATAAAGGAATAGATCTTGCATAGAAAAAAATGTGCCTACTAGACCACTTTTAGTACACAATTGCCAGTGTAAAAACTCCTGAATATCAATTTATGTTACCTTCAGCATCTTACTGAGGATATAGTTCCATTGGCATTTTCCCATAAACATTGACTATGCAATCATGTTTTCTCCTTCCTCACATCCTTCTTCATTGTGTGTGAAGCAAGGAGTGATATGGAGGGGAGAAGGAATGCAGAAAGAGAGAAGCAGGGAGGGAGGGAAGGAGGGAGGGAGAGAAACAGAGAGAAGGACAAGACTGAATTAAAACAGATAATTTTGTTGCTTATGACTTCCATAAGCATGGCAATACACAGGCAGGGACACTTTAATGTTCTTAGTGGCCTGTTTACTGCTACTGGCATAGCTTTTCCCAATGATCTCACAGTGATCCAGGAAAAAGAGCAGCCCTATCAGCAGGCAGGGTGCGTGTCTATTAATTTCCATGGCCTGCTAGCTCCACTCTCACATGGCCCTCAAGTGAGCCTCTCAAAGAGGTTTTTTTTTAATAAAAAAAAAATCCTTTCCAATACCCAAACAGCTGTATTCAAAGAAAACTGAAGAACTGCACATCACCATGACAACAGCTCTATAAACAGAAGAGGAATCTTTTGCTATGAGGAAGACTTTCTGTGATTGATAGAAGCCTTACTCAACACTCGGAGAGCTCTTTAAGCAAAAAAAAGAATCCTACCACTTCCCATTACTGCCAACCAAAATCCACAGCAAACAAACAAAATGTACCTGCAAGTTAAAATCATCCTGACAAGTGAAAGTAAAAAGCTCCTGATACCTTTACTTTATTATCTTCTAGATGCCACTCAAAGGAAGATCTTCTCTCCAGTCCTGCAGTGTGTGTGTATCTGTCTGTGCACGTGTGCCTTCAAGTCACCCGTCAACTTATGGTGACCTCATGAATTTTATAGGGTTTTCTTAGGCAAGGAATACTCAGAGATGATTCTGCCAGTTTCTTCCTCTGAAATACAGCCTACAGCACTTGGTAGTCATTGGTGATCTCCCATCCAAGTACTAATCAGGGCTGACCCTGCTTTTAAGATCAGACAGGATCTGGCACCTTTAGGGCATTTAGGCCACTGTCAAGTCCTAGTACATTATCCCTATCTCACTAAGCAAACCAGCAACCAACAGTGAGCTGATTGGGACTTTTTTCTGCAAATGGTGCATCTGATCCACAGACTTCCAATAAGGCAGCTATTTCCTCCCCTTAGTCTGACACAGACACCAATGCCAGACAGAAATTGCGGGCAATACAATTCTATTGTCACTATTGCATATATTGCATTTTTCTGTGTTCATCTCTAAAAAAAAACATCTTCCCATTGTGAATATTGATCTATTATATGTTGTTAGGCAGGCCCCAGTTATACAGATGCCTTTAGCATATGCAAAAAAGAAATAGTAACTCTCACTACATTTCTACACCAAATGTTCAACAAAATGTTACACAACTATTCCTCTTCAGTGTTTGCTGTTACCATTTGTAGCAAACATGGAAGCCTTGATTCTAAACTTTAGGTTCTAAAGCCTTGAATTTACAATTAGCATAAGGACATGACATATCAAACTCAAGAAGGCAGATTAACATTGCTCTAAGAAACAGAGCAGTGCCAGCCCAACGTGTTTTCCTGCCTAAGGCAAAGGATGAGATTGCACCTTTCCCCAATCCATTTGCAAGGCCAACCTGATTGGCAACTGAATATTATTTCAACACTGACAATGGGAGAGAGCATCTTCCACAGCGCTGGAAGGCAGCAGGCTTGCTTGGCTGACCTAGGCCAGGATGCGGAGCATAAACAGGTTTGTGTTCCAGTACTTCCCACTTGCTCCCTAGCATCTGCCACCTAAGATGGCTGCCTCATGCAGCCTAAAAAATAGGATTGGATATGGAAGTATTATAAAAAGTACAATCTTATTTTCTTTTGCTTTCTATTTTTTTTTCCAATTTTTAATGGTAACTACCCATGCAGTACATATTACCATATGAGGCTGTTAGTGCCATTGGCAGTCAGTTGCACTAGATGGTCATTTTGTTATTGCAAAATAAATTCACAGGAACCTGTCCCATCTAGGGGAGATGTGTTCTGTTTTCTTCCCCACCTTGTGGTCCAAGGAGGTGAATTGCACCTGGCCTTCCTAGAAGGAAAGAAGAGACAAAAATAAAATAAAGACTATGGGCAGTATTCCACAATACAACTTATTCCTCTTGCCCCGCAAGTAGTAACATGTGATGAGACTCTAAACCAGACATCCTCCAGATGTGCTGGATTATAGGTCCTATCAACCCTAATCAGTATGATCAATGCTTATGGATGATAGATGTTGTAATGTCTGGAGGACACAAAATTAAGTAAGGCTAAGCAGAATGCCTTGTACTCCTTGCCAACAACCCAAATGAGATATTACTGCTGGAACTTATATTGTCTGCAGTTAATATAGCTGTACCTTTTTCTTTCAGAAGAGCAGAACTGTACTGTTACCCTTCGCTGTAGTTGCTAAAGCACATTTGGAAAGCAGGCAGCACAGAGATTCTCTGAATTCCCATAAGCAGTCTTCTCACATTTGCACTTCTGCTGTTTCTCACTGTTGGCATCTTGGCAGACTTTTTTCTCAAAGCTGAAAGAAAAACTTATCACACTGTTTTGCTCTAAGACTAGGTTTCTGTAAGTACAGGATGAGGTCATGAGGTACTGATAAATCTGGCTTCTCTCCACTTCAAAGCTGATGGTCCAGCTTCAGAAGTAACAGTAGCAGAACATGAAACCTAGTTTATGTTGCATAGTTCCCTTCAGCAGATTAAAAAAAAAGTGCATTGAGTGATTTCTGGGGTATTCATCCATACATGGAGAGTGATATCTGGGGTGTTACCTCACCCCATGGGAATTCCAGTGCATTGCAAGAGTATAAAATGCCCAATGTCCATGGAATGTATAAGTTCAGAGTGCAGGGTATTCCACAAAACTGAAAGACTCAGAGCCAGAAAATGCCTCTTCCCATGAAAGCTGACCATTTAGTCGGAGTAGCTGTCAGCCCCCCTTCTTGCCCAAAGAGAAAAAAAAAACGTAATCAATTTCTATGTCCTATGCTAATGTTATTTCTAAACTAAAATAACAAAAACTTGTTCTGAACATTCAAAATGAAAATAAATTCCAAAGGAAAACATTTAGCATTATTTATTTAAAAGAAAAATTAGTGTTAATAGTATCATACGAGAATTTTCTACCACCATTAAGAATGCAATTTATGCTGGGGAAAATATCCTCCAAGGAAGGACCACTATTTGTGTCAGCCACCCTACAGAGCAGCAGAGCATCTCACATCAGTGCTGCAGTGCTCCTTGCAAGCAAATTTCCCACACACTGTACACCATCTGCTGATTTTCCTATTCACTGCCCCATTGCAGAAGTAACAATGATGACAGGGTTATGGCTTATACAGTTAAATGGCACTAATGTATGTTAAGACGTTGGTTAGAGTGCTTTCTGCCAGTTGTCAGCTGGTGAAAACACTGTCTCCCACCACATTTTGTCCAATCTGTGTTGTCACCATACTGTAACCAAGCTGGGCTTCCTAGATAAATTTCTCACTGCAGAGAATATGATGCCTTAATATTGTAGCACCACCACACGTTCATGATTTATTAGGTATATACTGCTCCCATGGCCATTACATCTGAACTCAACCAGCAATCTATCAATTGTTATATCCATCCTTTGTCTGTACCACATTGAAAACTGCTCAACAAATACAGTCTTTGTGTCCCGAAAGGCAGGCAGTTTAAAGGTATACATAGCTTTCTTTCCTTGTTGTACAATCTCAAATACCCTGTGAGCTTACCAAGTCTCTTCACATTCATCAGTGGAGATGCAGTTTCCAGCAAAATTGCATCATCTGAATAGGCAAATTGAGATTGGATTCCACAGTTCTTCCAAGGCATCACATTGCCACCCCTGCCTTCATCAGTAGGCCAGTGTGTGCTTTCATCAACACTGACAACAGGATACCATACTCTGATTTGGGCAATGTTCCTTTTATTCTTTTCCCTGGAGGCATTTTAGAATGTACTTGCCAAATCTGCTTCTACTTGAAATATGTTCTGAGAGAAACTGGCCTGAATCCTATTGGTTAGTCCCAACTAAAGTAGATCCATTGAATCAATTGCTGAATGCTGAGTTATTACATAAGTAAATTTCACTGATTCAATACATCTACTCTAGTTAGGTCTAGTTAGGATTAACAATAGGATTCAGACTATTATCTTCAAGTTCTGAGTAGCTTGAAGCAGTTAGCACAGTGTCCTCATCATAAGCCTCTGGGGGACTAAAATTTCCCATCTTCCTAGATGACCATGGACCATAACAAAACTGACATGCAATCAGTAGTTTCATATTTGTTTGTTGGCCAAGTAGCGTGCATGGTTATGTGAAGGAAGGAAGTCTATTAAATGCAATGTAATATTTTATATTCTTTCATTTTTATCACTATAAACCAACTAATCCTAGCACAATACACCATCTCATTATTTGGCATTATGACTCTTCTCCTCTATAGATGTCTACTTTTCCAAATATATCTGACACCCATCCTTCCTCTCCACATCCCCTCATTCTAACCACTCCTCCCACTCAAATTCTCCCTACCAATCTCCAACCAATACTAGGCACATGGTTTAGGTGAAACACACATGATTCCCCAGCCTTGTTTTTAAGACTGAAGGATTCAAGGTCCTTGCCACTAGTCAGCTAATCTGTATTCTGTCTGGGGTTCTATAATCAACTTCTGGTCACCAGATTGCTCAATTCAGGAGGGTGGTTTAACCAGACAGGCTGAAAGCATTGGAATTTCAGGATATTTACATGGAAAATGAACATATTATTTGGTACTTTTTAGGCTATTTATTACATGCACTTATAAATATACACACATATTAACTAACATTAAGGAGAAACACCAACATGTCAATGTCTGGGTGCTGAGCACCATCACATCATATTCATATAAGGCATTATAATATGGAGTACATTATATGGCCATTAGGATGTAGTACTTCCATAAGGACTTTTGTTAAGGAGTACATCATTATCTTTCCGCATCTCTTTACAGACTTTGTAATAGTTAACATATACATGAATATTATCATCTTAAACAGTACAATTCAAACATATATCCATCATCATGATCATCATTAGATTCTTTCGTACTTCCCATAATATTTGTTAGGCCATTATTCAGACATTTCATAAAGGCTCTAACTTGCACAGAATTCTTTCCTCTATATCATATCCATAACCATCTATCCATTAAGAAATACAGTTTCATTTGTTGAGCTGTTAAACAGCTCTAAACAGGCATTCAATGGTTAACTTCCTTGAGCATTGTTAAATCTCAACAGCATCCATTATAAACATAAACATCTAGAACAGGCACCCATTATATTCATAACTGAGCATTTATCTATTTAATCATAGCCTAGATGTTTATCTTACCACTACCGTCCCTCAGCATACTGGAGAGGTTATCAGCTGATCAGGAACACTCCAGCTGTCTGAGACAGTGGTCTTCACTGTGGAGACATACTCAAAGTCTAATCTTGGCTTCTTTTATTCTCTCCTTAGATTCACCCAGAATATCAGTTATCCAGTCAAAATAAACAAAGACGTTCACTGTTGCTTACTTACACTTATCCAATCAAAATAATGACCTTTAGATATGAAGGCATCTTAAATATGGTTGTCTGCCATCCTAAATATATCAACCAGTGCACCTGCAAGGAGGTTATTACAGGTCACAACTGCTCCCCTCCACAGTGTAGTTTATTCCTGTTCATGTCTTGTTGACATTTGAGTAGGTATTTTCTCAGACCTAACCTGAAACCTGATATGTGTACACACTCTACTGCCGTCCTGTATTATATCTTATATTATGTATGCTATACTGTATAGGTTATGTTAGGTCATATTCTGTACTTTATAGATGTATTCCTAGGCCTTAAGGATACCAACCCAAAATGCCTAGCCTGTAACAATGAGAAGACATGGTTCTGAGGAAAACTGTTCCCAATGAAATTTTTTACACAATCTCCTCAACTGGAAATTCTGCCTGAAGAAAATATACAGAATTTGTAAATATGTGAAGCACTCTCTACGTCTAAACCCAATCACCCAATTTTAATTGGGGCCAAATGTATGCTAAGCATAAGATGAAGAAATGGTCAAACGGATTCAGAGGCTGTGCAATACATGAGAATAAAAACAACAAAGTATTAGATATCTATTGGTATAGATGAATTAAAATATGGGACAGTACATACTGAATATAATTTTAAACAAAGCAAAAGTAGAAGATGTAGGGTGTGGAGCAACAGAGCAATTATGAGGATGAAGGACATTGCAAGATGAAGGGCTGACTTTATCATTAGGCAG
Organism: Iguana delicatissima; assembly: GCA_948472985.1. Taxonomy (NCBI): domain Eukaryota; kingdom Metazoa; phylum Chordata; class Lepidosauria; order Squamata; family Iguanidae; genus Iguana; species Iguana delicatissima. The sequence continues at coordinate 672,033 of CAOKZL010001050.1, forward strand.
AATGGAGTAGCAGCTCTGGCAGCAGATTTAGAGTGTCATGAAAGGACATCACATCTATTGTACTTTTTACTGCCAAGAAGTAGTGCTCATGGGATTTTCTGCCTCACATGCCAAAACAATTTGGCTCATTTTGAGTATTATGTCACTGGACTTAGGTAGGATGTGGGGCTACCACTTGTTGCTCTCCTTCAGAAAAATGGCTTCAGCTCACCCTGCCAAGATGAAACTGTAACCCTAACCTGAACAGATATGAAGGATTTTTCATGAAGTTTACAGCACAAGGTTGAACACTTCAAAATGAAATATAAAGATATAGAACACTAATAGGGACACTATACATCATAAGATGAAGATTGCATAAGGTGTTAATGCACAAATCACTAGAAAAGCAGCAACTTAAGAATTACAACGTATTTTTGTTTTTCTTGCGGCAGCTTTTTTTGCCGGGGGGGCAAAAATTAGAGTTCCCCTTCTAAACTTGGCTATATGTCTGATGCATTGAAGCAAGCAGATTGGAACCTACATTCTGAAATATAAAAATAGAATTTTTCAGCAGCTTATGTGACAGAGAAGGAAATTATGTGGGCAGACTGTTCTTGAAAATTATTGTGGAATGATTTATTTAAGTGCTACACACTTACTGAGGAGATGTCATTTTAAAGAATATCAAGCAGCTTTCCCTTTTCACCTTATTGGGGTCTATTGTGGGTAACAACTTAGTGACACGTAACAGTTGTTTTTCAGCTGAAGACCATTACTCTGCTCACTCTTTGCAGACCAACTTTCTGTGTTGTGGCAAGAAAACTATCACATGGAAATATCTGTTAAAGGCAATATGTCAACTATAACATTTGCCCTTTGTGACTGTGGTCAAGAAAAGCTATCACTGGAGAAAGTGGACACAGAATTAGTGTTTCCTTCTTGCAGGCTTTCAGTGTAGCTGTATGTATTCACAAAAAGGTTAAAATTGAAATTTCAAGATAAAGAGAAAAGGGTAGTGGGTAGCATTTTGGGGAGGTTGGCTAGGGGTTTAGTTTATTGGCTTTTCTAATACTATTTTTATGATGCATTATATTTTTGTACACACACTGTAGGTTGCTTAGAAGACTATATGGATCAGTATAACCACTACTGACTTCCCCCACCTTATCTGACAGGTTAGGGACAAGAGCACTGTCAGAAAATGGAGTTGGTTGAAAAGTGGAACCCTTATACTGTACTGAAGGGAACATGAAGGAGTTACAGAGGCTCACTTGGGACGGAAAGCACATGTGTTGCTTGTAAAGTCTCTCAGCCAGATCAGTGCCTTTTCCCCCCTCTCAGCTTGCTTTGCAAGCAGTGCATGTGTGCAAGTGGTTTCAAGTGAGCCCTTGTAGGCAAGAAGAACTGATGAAACAGTGGAACTCTAATCAAATTAATAAAGCTATGCTTTGTTTTACTTCAGTGTATTTTTGAACATGGTTTGGTCAGGACCTGAGTGCATCAGTCCCTCCAGAACATTACAAGGAGGAGGCTGCCTTTTCAACCTGAAGTGGACATGTGAAACAAATCTCTGCATATTTGACATTTAAGTCCTTTTGTTACTGTGACCGTGAAAGCTACCTGAAAGTGCCATTAGATGGTAATTTAAGAAAGACTGATGAACAGCATTCCAAGAGTGATTTATAATGGATTTTTCCTTGTATATTGTTATAATAGTATCTTCTATCATAAGTATTTAATTACACTTTAATCTATTAAGAGTCATTCAATAAACCACTGCTTTGCAATAATGTTTCACCCTCTGGGTCCTGAACAAAGTTACATCATAATCTGATTAGTATAAACAGTCCCTGACTTTGAACTATATAATTAATTTCAATTTCTTTTAAATAGTCATTCTATTTCACTTAAAATTCAAGACTCAGCAAAGAAATTGAACATATGTTCAGAAGACCAACTTTCCCAAAGTAACTCTGCAGCATACTAACATTTTCCTTTTTAATTGTTAGTTTGATTCTATGTATTCCTTAACACTCCCCCGTTGATTAGCACCAGCTATATGATTAAGACTCATCTACTTTCCAAAACAATGCATTTATTTATTTGGAGGGGCCTCATTTAACAAAAACATTAAATATATGGATGCTGATGATGAGGAACATCTCATAATGCTGTAATGAAAATCCAGCCTATTTCAAGCATCCATGCTTAGTGCAGCTTGCCACCAATAGCACCTGGAGTTTCAAAACAACTGCAGTGTTGTAGCAAGCAGTGCAGGAAAAAATGGTTCATGAGTTACAGAACTCATAATTCATTGACCCCAAGAGCTAAGCTGAATGCTCAAGAGGACCTGGGGCTGAAGGGATAATCCACAGTGGAAGTCCTACCAGATTCATGTTCACCAGGTGGCAGGGATGGACTTCTTAATTTTTTTCCTCTGGCTGCTTCTAGTGAGAGAAAAAATGAACTGGCGAAGTTTCCTCCCCACAACAACCTTGTTGGGAGGATGATGGGAGAATAAGAGAATTTGGGATCCAGCAGACAAAAAGCTGGGTTTTACGTATTTGTGACAGTTCTGAAGAAAAAAAGCATACTTTGTTCTTAGATAAAGCATACCTATTATAGTATGAAAAGAAAGGCATTAAAAGAAACATTTAACTTCTGTTAAAGAGAAAAGAGAAAACACCTTTTCTAATACAGTACCCCCATCTTCTGCCTTTGAAAGTACTTGTACTGAAGATCCTTTTCTTGGATTTGCTGGTTAATTGAGCAGAGATTACTGTTTAAATAAGCAAGGGGTTGATTGAATAATCAAATTCATTGACTTGCAATACAATTTTCTGTCTTTTCAGAAATAGTGATATGAAAACTTGTCTCAACTTCATGTTTTACTTGATTCCCATTCTTGTTCCAAATTGGATTGTAAGAATTCTCTTTTCTGCATGGAAATTTATCCATATTTTTGTGCACATTTCTTCAACATGTATGCATTTTTGCCTGCTTTTTTTAATCTCTGCATTTTGTCCACATTTTTCAATTGATTAAACTGGGTTTGTATGCATTTTTCAAGTGTACACATGATTTTGTGCACATTTTTGCTCATAAGTTAATCACAAGCCTGGGAAATGTATGGATTTATAAGGCAAGATAGGCTCTATTCTTCTGCCAATCTCAGTAGGCATGATGTGTAAGAAAAAAGTAAATCCAACAAATATATTTTCCATGTTTACTCAAAAGTAAGTTCCACCAAGTTAAATGGCAGTTACTCCCAGTAGTAACTGGATATAAGAATTCAGTTTCAATGTTATTGCTCTCTATAAAACCACCTCCTGATAAATGTTTAATGTTTCACTTTCACAATATTGCCACAGATACAGTCTTCTTGTAAAATAACTTATCTAGATAACTTAGGCAGCTTACAAATATTTGTCAGCCATCTTTTACTTCCTTTCACTTGCAAACTAATATCATGATTTATTCTCATGATTACAGCAATAGCATTTATTTCTATATCGCCTATCAACTAAGTGTTATCTAAGAGGTTTACAATGTATTTTTAGCTAATTGCCCCCAACAAGCTGGGTACTCATTTTACCAATCTACGAAAGGATGGAAGGCTGAGTCAACCTTGGAGCCTGGCAGGATTGAACTCACAACCTTGTGGTTGCAGTACTGGCACTTAACCACTGCACCACCAGGGCACATGTTTACAATAAGGTATGTGCTAGGAAAGTGCCATTTCCAATGTACTTCTTCAGGATAGCATCTAATGCAAAAATTCCAAAGGTTTCCTAAAGTGTTCCTAATTAATTTACGTAGTGTTTCAAATCTTATTTCCCTATATGGGGAGCAGAGAAATGAAGAGATTGGTGCTGAAATGTATGCGTCTCCACATGAGGGGGTAATCTGATTCATTACCCCCAAACTAGAGCTGGAAAATTACTTTTGTAAACTACAAATCCCTCAGACAGCCTACCCCTCCTGCTTGCTTGATGCAGATATATCATTTGGAGCATGTTTCAGAATACTGTACAAACAAAGGAATCTTCCATAGTCTCACTGTAGTTTCAAACTAGCACTATCCCTTTTGCTGTCCTGCTCATGAGGTGCATTTTTCAGGTCCTCATATCTGTCCAGCACACAGCATCATTTGCTCCTCTTGATTCTCTTATGATCCTATGATAACTGGCACCAGTTTTATGTATCCCTTACTTGCCTTCTTAGAAGATTTACTGTGGGGTAGCCATTTTAGACTGCTGCAGCAAAAATAAAAGGTGCCAGATAACTCACTGCTGTTTTTATTGAATATTTAGCAACCTGACTCACCACATTGCAGATACCGATGTCCTTTGACTTGCATGGAGAGAGCTTAAGACAAAGGTAGACTTTCTAAGCAATTCATCATTCTAAAAATTTAGAAAACTGGCAGGCCAAACAAGGGAGGTAGACAAGACAGCACTTCAGACCATGGAGATACTCTAGGATAATGACAGGAAGTTAAAAGAATAGCATAATTATTTTCATTGCCCTCTGTGCAAGCACAGAAATGGGTTTAGGAGAGCTACAAAACTTGTTGCTCAGTCAGGATATATTCATTTCTTTGAATAACCTCTTAGAAAAGAACTGCTTTATTGTCTGATGCAGAACGTTTCCAAGAGGCAGAGAGAGTGAAGCTCTCTGTCAGTACAAGAACCAAGGCAGCCTGACATTTGCTTTGGAAACATTTTTCCCTTCAGAAATTGCTCTGCAGCAGACTCCTCTTATTAAAAAGCTACTGCATGTATTTGGGTGCTCATCTCTTTGATTAAACATACTTACAAAGGAACAGTAAATGCTGCTAATTCACAAGAGCAAATATTTTAGGAGCTAATTGGGAACCATTATAGTCTACATTAATTTGTATGAATCATTTATAGAATTTAATCAAGCAAACTGCTTTTCTTTAGTGTATCTCTCACTTTTTTCTCTCTGCAACTTGCAACCTCTGCAGCAGTCTGTAATTAAATCACTGCTATCCCTATTTTAGATGTGAGGCTGAGAAATGACAGCCTATGCAAGATCATTTAGTAAATCTGTGTCTAAACTGGAGAAGGTTTAGACTCCAGTCACCAAACCATACCTTGGAACAATTCACTAAGTGAAAGAATCAAGTTAGCAAACCAGGGATAAAGTCATAAAGTCTTGAAAAATGTACACACAATCAGTCTGGGAAGGATTTGGCACAGGGCAAAAGAGTGCTCAGTGGAAGCAACCCAAGCATTGCTACTGACCGTGGAAAAGCAATTTCAAGTTTCCAGTTCTGTTGTGATGCTCACTGTCTTACACTTCTACCCCTCTGCTTATTCTTGTGAAGATAAAATGTTGTGTTCAACTCCTTTTAGCATGGCATTCATTAGCTCACTTCAGTTCTGAAATGGGATAGCAAAAACATCCTATTGAACAATTTTCAATATGATTTTCTTTTGATTTCAAGACGTTTTGCATCTTCAAAATGTCCAAATGATGTCAAACGATCACTCATGAATATACGACTTTAATACAGCACCATGGATAAGACCATTTTGCTGCCCGAGGAAGAGCAGCACATGACACCCATCCCACCCATCCCAATTTCAGAGTGCATAGTACCTGAGGCCAGTCCTATTTTGGTACCTGAGACAGATAACCTCATAAATTCCTCTCTCCCTTCTTTTCACTAAAGATAAAATTATAATATACTAAATAATTACCTGCTGGCTGTCCTTTAATGCTACCCAGAATCTTATACTTGTGGTAGCTGCCTCATTGTGCCTAATGGTGGAACTGGCTCCAGACATTAACATTACTCTAACCATATCCAGGTCTTATGTCATCTTCCTAGGTGCCACTTTTTATCTGGACACATTCTAATTCATTTCCGCTGTTATATCATAAAGGAGCCTTGTAACTTTACATTGGGGACATGATGAGTGAAGGCACATAATGATTTATTTTGATTTTGGCAATATGTTGCTTTGTAAAAACATTATCTTGTCTAATAATACAGTACTTACAATTATACTGTTTTTTAACATTAAACTATAACATTTTCTTTTGTAAGAAAAGGAAATCTGCTATGAAATACAAAGATCTATTGAAAGATAATTTGAGATTACAAAATGCAAGCACCGTTAAAGTATTCCAAGGGAATTTTATCTCCTCACATCCTCCAAAAGTATGTCAATCATTGTTGATTTTTACTTCTCTATATTTAGACAAGGGGTATCACATATTTCAACTTTTCTTTGATCAATTTTACCCTCATTATTTTCTGCAACCATTTTATGGTTAATAATCACCTCCCAAGGGTTCATTTTTCTTTCAGATTTATGAAGTCGTATACCCTTGACCGAAGAACGGTACACTCCGTCTATCTGGGATGGTCGTCCTCTTCCACCGAGCACGCAGCTTCAGGAGGGACGCACATGGAGCGGTGAGGGAGGAAGGGGACACCCGCCTAGCCAGCCAGTTCAGCCAAATCAACCCTGGCGGTCAATGGGGTGACAGACGTCGCAGCCAGATCACCCTCACATCCAGATTTATGAAGTCTGGCCTCCTATTACAGTTGGGGTAGGCACAATGGTGTGAATGCAGCCCTTCATACCCTTTTCGTGTGACCCCCAGATTTTAAAAAAATTAGAACATTATGAGCAATGGGAAAGGAATAATATTTTTATTATGTTATTGTGCACTCACTGCTTGCACAACTTCTGCACACATGCAAATATGAGATCGTGTAAAGCCTCATGTCTTATTACCATCAAGATGCATGCACATTGTGTCTATTGGTGATAATGGGATTGTACATTCACATTTTTTGTTTTACATGAAAGTTCTTGGAATGGAAGCCCCGCATATACGAGACTGAACAGTCAACAGCAGAATCAATATCATTTTAAAGTCAGTTTAAGGTTAATTTACATGTAAATTTAAGAATAATTAATCAAATATGAACACAGAGTTTTTTTATTTTCTAATTATAAGTGTAGGAAAATTTTATTTGGTAATATTTCAATTTGGTGGCACCTGGTGGTTTCAAAGTCAATGGGACAATGAATCCTCTGCAGGTTTTAAACCAGGCTTTAAAGGAGTTGTCCATGGTGTTGGACCAATTTACAAATAGGGCCAAACACCTTGGAGAGTTCATTTAAAGCCTGAATTAACATCTAGAGTGGATTCATTGCCTCACTGACATGGAAGCCACCAGCCACCACAGGTTGAATTAATTCTTCCAAATGCAATGATAGTATGAGTTTGGGTGGGAGTGTTACATTTGTCAATAACAGGAATTTATTTGTTGATTGTGAGATGTACAGTTAATGCAAAATAAAATATAGAAGAAAAAAGCAGTCTATCTGCAGGTTTTCAATTTTTTTTGTTTGTTTGTTTGCTAAGCTTCATCTTTTCCCTTAGAACACACCTCTTGGCTTGCAGGCAATGAGCACTTGCTCCATCTGAAAATTTGTTCCTAACCCCAAGGAAGTTTCTCATCCCATTATTATGGCTGCAGTGGGTTCTCTTCCCAACATGTTGACCAGCCAAAATAAAATAATGGAATAGCTATCTGAATTACTGAAACTTATTTCTACCAAGCTTCTGAAACAGGGTTTGAAGTACATAGTGAACAGTAACCAAAGAAGAACCCAAAGAAGAAATAAGCACCTGGGGAATTTTCTGTTGCAAATTCCAGCATTCCTGGAGAGTTTCCCTGCTAATACCTTGACTGATCACTGCAGGATGATAACTGAACTTGAATACTAGTAGACTCAGTTCCCATGAGACAGTCAGTTCTGGGCTTCAGAGTTATTATTCACATACTGAAAATTCAGCATTGCAAAAAGAGATTTTCAACAAACATTTATTAAAATCTCTTGGAACACAAAGCAAGAGCCTAACTTTAAGTGAATCTAAAAGCTTAAGTGAACAAGTAAGTGAATAAATGTGCACTAGCAGGTACTAGGAGAGCCAGCTTGGTGTAGTGGTTTGAGCATTGGACTGAACTCTGGAGACCAGTGTTCTAATCACTGCTGAGCCAAGGAAACCCACTGGGTGATCTTAGGCAAGTCCCACTCTCTCAGCCTCAGACGAAGGCAAAGGCAAACCCCCTCTGAGCAAATCTTGCCAAGGAAACCTTGTGGTAGGTTCACCTGTAACTTGGTAATGAGTTGAAGGCACACAACAGCAATAAGCTGGTACTTGTACACACCCTCCAACAATCCCAATTTGGTAGGAAAAGTACAAATTAATCCTCTGTCATGCTACTCTTTCAGCTGCTTTTAAAATACCACCATTCCTCTTTCCTCCTCCCATTTTCCCCCTTTGTCCTCAGTTACTTCAGTTGCTGCAAACTGAATTCAAAGTGCAGACAATTAATTCAGCAGGCGGGACAGAAAGGAGGAACTTTGACATTCCCTGTGTGCTCAAGCAAAAGTAAGCATGCATTAGCCTCTCCTAGCCTCTCTTGACCACAATCTGATGCTGTTTGGCCACATTTGTCCCAATTTTCTTCTGTGAAATGTTGGAGGGCATGCTACTGTCACTGTTAGTACAGCTAAAGAGCTCTAAGATTGTCCTCATCTCTTGATGCAGACCCTGTTCCCTGCCCAAAACTGAAAATATTCCCTTCAAAACAGAAAGCTACCACTCAGGCCTTCGGGGCTTATCTGTTACAGTGGCTAAACACAACACAAGTCACCTCTTTTACCTTCATTCCTTCTTACTCATATGTTGAGCTATGCTTCTTGGACTCAACTTTTGGACAACTTAGACTTGTTTCTGGTTTTAGGGGCATGAGGTGTGGAGTGGAAATCACTTCCAGCAAGAAACCATTTGTTTACCATGGGAGGTCGCCACACTGCTTAAACCACCACACCACCCTAGGGGTGCCCCAGTAAGGGTAATATTAGAGGTTTATGCAGAAACAAAATACAACCACTGGGATGCTCTCATAGAGGAAGAGGCACCCATAGGGGAAAATGCACCCATAGCAAATTCTACACTAGTCACACCACTTCTGCTGTTCTTATACCACTATCTCTTCTCATCTTCTGAGACTCAGTGGGGTTTGGAGGCAGAATAGAAAGAGTAGATTTTCACACTGAGACCCTTATCAGCCGAAATAAATGTCCAACATTTCTGGTGCTAGAATCATCCTTCAGTTACAATTTTGCTCTCTACAAAAAAGCAAAATGTCACAGAATAGCAAGTTTCTTTGTTACTGATCATGCAAATCTTACTTGACATGTACCATAATGAACACAGGCTCTTAGTCAAGATACAGAAATTGCCAGGATCAATCCAGTTGAAGAAAAAATTTAGGTAGCAAATTTAGGAGGCTCTCTGCATGAGACCTTGGAGAGTTGCTGCCAGCAAAAGGAAACAATACTGGGTCAAATAGTAAGAGCTGATGTAAAACAACTTTCCGATGGCCTTGATATTCAAAGCTTTCCTAGCAGCCGCTTCCTTTCATCATCTGTAGCTCCAATTGTCATATAATTCTCACAGTTGTCATAAACAGAAGAAATACTATTGGTTTGGGTGTATAAAAGTCTCACCAAAGCAAGGCTAAGCTGCAATATGTAGGTGTGAAGGGAAATATCCCCTATCTGTACATGCAGTGGTGCACTGGTAAGTTGTGAGCTGTACAGTGCTCATCATGATGGTCCCCCTAGCCATGTCCCCAGTGAGAATCCAAAAAATAGGGGCAGCTATGTTATGCCATGTTTTTTTTAAAAAAAGCTCCACAAATCAATCTTAGTACCTTTCATTTCTACAAGAAACAGGCCTGCTATAAAGCTAACAGAACATAATGGCCAATTTAGACGAATACTTTGCATTACAACAGACGTAACATAACACTGTTGAGAAAATGATTTTCCCACCTGCAATTCTTGTGAAGCTTGTAACTAAATTCAGAGAGAATAAGGGGGCCCAAAAGGTGTGGCAGATGACACAATTATTCCTGCTAGTCAAAAAGTACTGGCTTTCTGAGCCCTGGTAATCCTGGTCGCACAACATCACTGTGTATACATTCTAAACAAATATCATTTTATTTTATCAATTTCTTTCCCTCAAAAAATGCTGCACACCAGTATACAACTGTAAATTAATCAAGACATCTTTTCTGTAGGCTGTGAAGTAAGAACAGAATTGCTTTTGCTGTTTCTACTCTGAGTGCTGTAATTCTTGAGTACTGCAAACCATATAAGCACTTCTGTGGGTTGCATTATTACATCTCTTTCTCCTTCGACAAAGAGCAACATTACTAGGCAAAACTGAAGCTTTTAAAGCTGGCCTACCCACTGGCTTCAAACAATAGCTGTGTTCACTAACAGCCCAAAATACCCCTCTTTTTAGAAAGTTCCACATTTCAAAATATTATAAAGATTCATTAACTCATATACTGCATTCCTGATAAAGTTACTTAAAAAAGTTTTTCTTTTCTATTCTATAAGGATTACATTATCCAGATGCAGTTTTAAATTCATTCAGCTACTTTCCTGCCACAGGGGAAAACCCTGCAGAGTCAGAGATTAATATATATCTACATATGTTATCTCTGTGATGAAACCTCTCCAGTATTTTATCCAGCTTCAGGTGAAGCAACGAGGAGGGAGGGACAGCAGCTCAACAATCCTCCTGTTTATCCATGCTCACCATGTACAAGATAGCAACTACCTCCATCTTAGTTGTAATGATCTGGAGAAATGATTTAACTAATGAATATATAATCCCTCCTTGGAATTCAATATTCAGCTCTTCTTTTGAAAGGAAGGTTTGCTTTAGTGATGCCGTGAGTTGGAAACTTGAAGGCACACTACAGCAACAAGTATTACCATTATTCCTGGGCTATATCTTCTTGTTAACCCAGATATCTTAAATTAAAATGTGTCTGTGCTGGTGACTGCTCAAGGGAAAATACGAATAACAGGCCACATGCCCTATCTGTATCTCTTGGAAAGTTGCCCTGTGAGTTTCATGGCTCACTGGGGATGAGAAGCTGGATCTCCCAAGTTCAGTCTATCATTTTAGCCCCTACATCACATTTGCTTCCTGGGGCTGGTATCTCACACAGAAAGGCCTACAAGGGTAATGACTCTCTGTTAGACATTTAAGTGCTGATATATCTTGGATGGGAATACCAAGTTCCTTTGGCTGATCTTTTCATCCACAATCTAGTTAAACCAGAGCATGGTTATGAGACAGCTTGGCTTTATCTGCCAACTTTAATTTGAATTCTTCAGCTTAGCAAAGTTGTGGATCAAACGACATATCTTGGAATCTAGTATTATGTCAATTGCCTTATTCCGATTATCTTATTTAATTTTTTTTAACTGTGGTTGTTCCTTTCGTTTTCTTTCTTTTAAGATGTAATCTTTTTTCCTCTTAGTCATCATCACAGCCTCTTTAAATATCCCTCCCTAGATGGCACAGAACATTATTATGCACTATGCTTGAGAACAGCAAGGATTTCCTCCTCCTCAAGTGTCTCATCTTGTTATTATCTGAATAGTAAAGTTATCAAAAATAACTGTGATGGAAGCCTTCAAATATAGAGTTCTGCACAGGTAAATCTGACTATTATGTGGATTCAAGTAAGTTCTTGATGTGTCTGGAGAGTAACACTGAACTAAATCAAGTCAGACACCTCTGCATTAGATGGATCCATCATTTGTTCCACATGCTGGCCCGACAATACATATTAAGCTATGTTTAGGTGAAAGTAGGCCAATCTATATCTGTCCTAAGAGAATGTTAACTTCCTTAATAATTTGAAAAATAGAATGTCATAGCCACAGAACATCCACGAACAAAATGTGCTCAAGGAAATCCATGGGGACTTCTTAGGCAAGTTCCCTGATTACAAGAAGCAAAAGGAATTGATCATCAATTCTCTACTTCCTATTATTAAAAAAAAAGAAAAAATCCAATGTATCAGGGCAAATTTCTCTCTGGGCTTACGTCCATTAGACCTTGACTAAAAGCTCCACTTCCTGACCTTGAAAGACTAATGACACTGACAAAATCTTTCCTGGTCCTGAACTTTCTCTATCAGAAATAAACTATTTGCTTGGAGAAGGGTGCTAATTTTTGTGCTTTCAATATCAGTGGAATGATGAATTCATTCTGGGGTTCAGTGCAAAGTTTAAAGGAGCTACCCAAGGTTCTGGGGCTACTTGGGGATTAAGGTTCAGTGCCTTAGTTAGCTCATTTAAAGTTCTGACCAAAACCTAGAGTGGATTCATCATCTGCTGACATGGAAACCACCAGCTAACACTGAGGCTGAGGCTGGAGGGAAAAATGGGGAAAAGTAGGGGCTCCCTTGCCCAAACAAAGCTTTTAGAATCCAGTTTACAAGAATTTCAAAAAACTTCACCTGGCTTTCTTCTTCATGCTGTTGTATAATGTTTGATTCCTAAACCGATCCTGACAGGCAGCCTTGCTGTTGCTGGAAGTGGCAAATCAAAAATGGAATGGAAATTAATTCACGAGAATTTCTTATACAACAAAAAAACATATGTATGTTGCAACTGGTTCCCTATAACAACACATTTCCCTGCTTTTGTTTGTAAAAAGTATGTACCCAACAGCAGATGTTATTTTCCTTCTATATCATTTCCATTTCAATTTTACATTAAAATCTCAGTTAAAACCAGCTTTTTGTAGAAATACATTTGAGTATTCTGTGGCAAAGGCTTTCTAAAGGTTTCAGGCGCCTACAGGTAATCATTCTAAATGTCCGGCTGGTTCCCTTTCTGCTCCCATCCCACATATAATCTCCCCAAATACTTAGGCCATTATATAGAATAAGGTTATAATTATTAACTTGGTAGCAGCAGTTAAGCAGAGTTGGCCAGCAGTGGGGTAATAACAGGCCTAATGAAGTAAAAAAATTCTTTTTCAATGGATCTATGCAAAAAAAAAAAAAAAAAAAAAGAGGTTTTACCTTGTGTGGGGAAGAAAATAAGAGTATGTCTCCACTTTTATTTCATATTTCTCATCACCAGTCCAATCTCCTGTAGAGCTCTTAGTCCTACAACAGTTGCGGATAGAAATCTTAACATAATAAAAGCTTAGAAAGGGCAAGTGCACCAGGAGAGGCTGAACATTACAGCTAACAGTCAATGACTCCTTTGTGGTTTTAAATGTTATTTGGTTCATTAATGGTGGGGTTTAATGAACCAAATGGCTATTTGGTTCATTTATGGCAGGGTTTAAATGAGCAATGTCAGATTTCAGCAATGCTAACCACTCAGGCATGTCACCACTTTTACTACCTTAATTTTGTTCTTCAGCCCCCGTCCAGAGTAGCAATTTTATATTCAATATAACAAACAGGGTAATTTCTGCATAGCAGCTTCTTATTATGGTTCCCCATTCAGAATTAAGCCAAAGCTTCTATATGCTATGCCTTTACAAATTTGTTGGACTTCTAGAACATTCTGCCCTTAAAAACACCATAGATAATGAAACATGTTGTGCAAATAAAAACTTATAGCAGAGGAAAAGGTCCTTTTCAGTGCTCAACAGGCAGGGGGCTAAAAGCATCATTCTCAGTTCCACCTTTAATTTATTTGTGTATGACTACATTTATATCCAACTCACAGCTATTAGAGCAGGAAATAACAACTTGGGGAAACATTCTTAATGTTTCCAGGAAAAGAATAGATGGTTGCTTACATTATTGTGAGCCAGGGTGTTGTGTTCAGATTTTGAGAGTCATCCTCTTTACATTTGAATAATGATCTTGTTCAACTCGTAAATAAATGTTTACTGCAAGTACTTCTGTAGAGTTGGTGGTCAATCAAGGACACACTAGTTTATTTCAGCAACAGACAGAGGCCTGAGTCCACATTGTTACTGCGGTGAACAAGCCCTATCCGGAGGTCTACAATTTAATATTTTATAAGATCTCCACATGTCTGATATTAAAAATAACTCCACGCGTATGACAGGGTCCCCCCAGAAGAGCAGGCAGGCAGGCATGGCCAAACGGCCACAATTAAGAAATACCAGGTCTGGCCAGTAACCAATCTGTCACTTAGCCCCAGGAGCCCTCCAGACATGCAAACCATCAAGCAGACAAAGAGTTCTCTGCCCTGAGAAGCCAGCTTGACAGGATCAACAATCCTGACAAACAGCCTGTCAAGCGAGAGCAATTTACATACTGCCATGGCTTTTGACGAAGCCCGGCAAATCTAATCACACTAAGCACTCTGACATTTTGGAGCTTTATGCTTCAAATCATGCACATTTTGGAGCTTTGTCTTAGCTCCTCAAACCATTGTTCTCCCCGGGAAAGGGTTAGCCCCCAAGGTACATTTTCCCCTATAAAAACCCCTGATTTCAAGCGGTTCTTCGGATCGCTCCCGGTGGAAACCCCGCTTGCTGTCACTCCGTTTGCTGCGAGTTCCCCTCAGCCCTCCACATGCTGAGACCCATTTCCTCACTCTCCACTGCCATCTCAGACTCCCGGACTCCAGGACCAGGTGCAGTACCTCCCAAATCCAACCCTCTATAAACCTCCTATCAATTTTCTCACTTTTATTTCTTTTTAGCCCTTGTGTGAGTGAGTGCATAAGTGCGAACGTGCTCAGTGACTTATTTTTAATTAAAATAAAAATAAGAATCATTTCTTTAGCAATCGGATGTGGTTTTTGGTTTGGCCTGACCCCGTAAAAATTGGGCTTTAAGATCTTGCTAAGTTATCCTGCCTCTCGTGTGCTATATTAAGCACAGTGACAGGTCCTCCACGGGACCCCCAGAAATCAGGGTAACATTTCCTTGCCACTGGTGCCATCGGGGCAGGATGTTGAGACAGAAGTCCAAGTCAGCAAAAGAAGCAAGAAGTCCCCCACAGGTAGGAATCCAACTTAACAAAATGTTAAAGTAACTGAAGAAATATGTGTTACATTATAAATTGGGCAGTGGAGTGGCTTGGTGTAAAACCATTACGCCCAGCTTCTAGAATGACCCAACTGCATTACCGTTTCTTGCCCTTCCTTCTACTTGCATCCTTCATCATCCTAAAAAGTGGACTGATAACTTGAGCCATTGCTGCAATGACACAAAAGCGCAGTGCAATTTTCTGTGTAGCAGCATCCTATGAAAGCTGCAGCAATATCCTCAAGATGAAAAATGGGACAAAACAATAACCTTGACAAATATCAACCATCACCACCACCACCACCACCACCATTCTCATATATGAAAGTTGTACTGGCACTCTGGAATTCTCTGACAGCCCAAGAAACAGAAGAGATCCTCTCCTGCTTTCGCAGCCTCATCCATCAAAGCCTTCATAATGCTGGTGCAGCAACATTGCTAACTACAGTGATAAATTAGAGAAGAGATAGGAACTGGCCTGATTGCAGCATCAGAGTAAGGAACCAAGGCATAGCCTTATCCCAACCTGAGAAACCTATTGCACCAGAGTGTCCT
Source organism: Iguana delicatissima (assembly GCA_948472985.1). Taxonomy (NCBI): domain Eukaryota; kingdom Metazoa; phylum Chordata; class Lepidosauria; order Squamata; family Iguanidae; genus Iguana; species Iguana delicatissima. The sequence goes on from CAOKZL010001050.1 coordinate 687,474, forward strand.
TTTCATCGGTGGTGGTATTCAGTCTATCATTTTACCAAGCCTATTTGCTTTTTGGTTTGTTTGTTATACAAGAGTGAAATCCATCTGTATTTCTGATCTTGCCTTGCACACCATTTCAGTTACAAGCTTTAGAAGATAAATTTGCTACACAGACAATTATATTTCCTTGGTCCGTGCTATATCTTTGAACATACATTCCTTGCAATACTTATTACTCCATTTTATTTCATTAATACCATGGTTTTATTTATTTCTTTTTTTATTATGACTATTACTGTAGTACTGCTGCAACATTGGAGTGTTAAGTGAAAATACATTGGGGGGGTTGCAGGGGGGGACCAATAATTCCCAGCCACACTATTCCTTGCCTTCTCATTAAAATGATAAACTAAATTAACCAGACAAAAGAAGTCTTGTGGCTCCTTTAAAACTTTTAAGGAATTATTTGTTAAATATGTTGGGACAACAAAGAGAGATAAGATGTCATTAGAAGACATTGCTGTATTTGATAACTGCTGCAAGATTGACATATGCTCAATATTGGAAAGAAAGGAACCATGTTGATATAAAAGAATGGAAATTAAATGTTCTGGATATGATAGAGATAGAAAAGTTAACATTTTCATTGAAAAATAAGTCTATCCAGAACTTTGAAAGGGAATAGAGAGAAGTCTTAAATTGGATAAAGATATAGTAATAAGAAAAGGAAAAGAACAAAGTAAAATTGTATATAATATAAGGCAACAATGTAATAAGGCAATGTAACAAAGCAGCAATGTAACAATGTAAGATGTAACAATGTAAGATTATCTTTTGAAGAGAAACTATGTATGAATCGAATGTAAATAAGCAGACTCAACTGGAAAAAAAGAAAAAAGCTTGGAAATGGGGAAGGGTTTTTTTTTTACTTTAAACTTTAATAAAAATATTTCTAAAAAAATTAAAATAAAACCTTTAAAGAATTAGAATTGTGTACTGTGCTGACCACATGCAGCCCTTGAAAAGAGTCCAGTGCCAACCCTGGACTTCCCACTAACTCTTCAAGACCCCAGTACACCCCAACTTTTTGCACAACGTCCTCCCCAAACCAACCTTGAAAAAAGCTTTAAAACAGTGATATGGACTGCTTAAGACAATTTCCCTACCCCAAAGCACCAAGATCTCCACCTCAAAATGGTCAAAAGGCAAGTGGAAGCCATGCAACATCAATTCCAGTTTCCAAAATGGTGGCCACACTGTTGCAGCTACACCTTCTGGAGCTCAGAAAGAGCCCAAAATCAACTGGTACAGTCCTTCAGTCTTCGGAATAAGCCCATCCCTCTTTGACCAATTTATTTTACAATAAACTTCTGTTGATTCCTGTCAGTTTCTTCAGGTGCACCAAAGAATGAATAAGAAGGTGGGAGTGATAATGGATTTTTATAGCAACAATGCATTATTGTAAACTATCACAGTTTTGAGGTAGCTGGTCTTGAATGAGCAATTAAGGGTGATAGCTTTACAAAAAATCTGCTTCTAATGGAGTAGACAGTTTCTATGACTGTTTTTTTTGGGGGGGGGGTTGGATGAACACAACTGATTTCATTTTTAAATGCTTCTTGGGATCATGCAGCCTTCCTCTGTTTTCCCATAAAGTGAATATGAATGGAATTACCATTCCTATGGATAAAGTTCTAGCCATATTTGATGGTGACCATTTTACAAGCCATTTCCTGTCTTCGTTTAAAAGTAAGTCCATCCCTTCTATTGATGAGCCCACCAATTTTTCTGCTTTTGGCAGATTATTATCAGAAAGGGCAAGATCAAGGATGGCTGACATTTTACATAGAACAGAACTATGCCTGCTTTGTAAAAACTCTGTATTCACAGAACAAGGCAAGGAGGATCCGACCTCTAAATCATATTATGTAAGAGCTGTTAATTTCAAGCAGCATAATTTATTGTACATGTCAGTTTGATTCTGTAATGGGAGAGGCAAGAAGTTTGCTTTTGCACATTGCAAACCCCCAAGGAAAGAAGCTTTGTGTTCAGCTTAAACAAATTTTAGCACTTTTGATAACCATTTGTCTTGTCTTTATTTATTGATTTTCCCATTTGGTTTCTTGCACTAAAAAGAAACTAATTCAGATTTCTTAACTTCAACCCTTACTTTAATTCTACTCAAACGTATTATTTGTGCTTCTACATGTAGTTTAAATGAAGTTAAGATTTTATTTTCTATTTTTTTAGAAAAAATATAGAAAATAAATACTAGATAAATTTTACTTTATTAATGGGAGTGTATCAAGAGTGTGTATGTGGTTGTTGTTATATATTGTAATAGTTGGAAATGTATGTAATTCATGTTTTTGTTTTTTTGTTTTGTTTTGTCTTTTATGTGTTCTTATGTTTAGTTGTTGTTGTCTTTTTTGTTTTGTTTTGTTTTAAATTGAAATTAATAAAATTATTTTTAATAAAAAAATAAAAAAAGATTTTATTTTCTAAAGTTTCAACAAGAACAATTAATTGTAATTGTCACAGAGTAAAATTCTTAATATTTCTTTAGCTTCTGAAGACTGGTGAAGAAAAGTTGTTAATTTGTGTCTATGTTGCAATAGCACACTTGAACCTGAACCTGAATATTGAAATGTGCTCTTGTCTACAAAACACAGAGCACCTACCAATTTTACAACCCCAGAATTCTTGTTCTGTTCTACCAGAAACTGCAAAACCCTGGCAGACCAAAACATAAGATGCAATTTGAAAATATGAAAATCATATGTCCTTTTCAGCCATGTTGGCTTGAAGATGGAATTATTCTTGTAGCATTTAGACGGCTTTATAGGACACACACACACAAAAACACCAACTCTGGGGAGATAGTTCTTATGGTTTGTTTTCTAGCTTAGTTTGTGAATTTCTGGCTTCCAGTTCTTTTCTCATGTAGGTTCAGAGTGTGCAAAATTTTTCATTGCTTGCATGCCCTTACTTGCACTGAAAAAAGTATCCTTATACAACTTATTTCAAATGTGGTAGGAATAATAGGAACTAATAAGCCACTCCTGTCTCCTGCACTGACTGCTGCCATTTTCATTTTGCTTACTCTGCATTGTTTCTGCTAAAACAATCCCTTCTATCACTAGTGTCATAGCAGACATGGGTTGCCTTCATCTGATGGAAGGACACTCTCCATTGGTGGAAGACAACCTTTGGGTCCAGTCTTGTGTAATAGGAGCTCGTTGATTTCTGAATCAAGCTCTTCCAAATGAAAAAGAGAGAAGGAATGTTGTTCCCATGCCCTTCAAACATAATTTTTACTTCCTCCATAAGAAACAGAGCTTTTCACATCATAGTTCCAGAACGCTGGAATAATCTTTGCCAAGAGTTTCATGTAGTTCTGGGGTTTTTTTTGTTCTTTCAAAGACAGGTTAAAATGCCAGGTTCTTCCATTTTGCTTTCACAGTTGATTCACTCAAACTATTTTCCATTGTTTATATATGTATATTTTATTACATATTATACTAGCATATTTACCCAGCGTTGCCCCTGATTTTATTTTCCTCTTAACCAAACTGTCTTCTCCAGTACCTTTAACTTATCCCCATATTCCCCAATCCAATCTGTATTCAGAGCTGTTAACATACAGAGGTTGGGTTCCTGAGGGAATACACTGGCCTTCTCCTTGCTGTTAGGCCTCATCTCCATAGCAACTGGCTTATTCCAGTACCTGTAACTTATCCCCATATTCCCCAATCCAGTCTGTGTTTTGGCTCTTTCCCTGTCTTTTTGTAGTTGGCTGCCATGCTGTTCCGTGGTCTCTGTTGCACATGATGTTCCTGTTCTTTCTGTCTTCTTTTGATTTGGGGTGTTATGTTGATCTGTGTTGTCTGGCAAAGTTGATGTACTCACTTTTGATTATTTTGCTTTCTGTTGAATTTGTGCAATGGCTTTACATTTCTCTGGAAGCATTTTTTGTTTTGAATTTCAACTTTAAGATTACTCACATATGCTATATAAAAGTCAGTTTGTGAGTGAGTTTGTCTGTTTGTAACTATGTTGTGAATGTCACTTTAATTTATCTCACAGCCAATCATATGAGGACACAGACAAATAGACAAACTCACAGATTAACTTTGTCTATTATATAATAGATATATGAATTACTTTACTGTTGGTTATTGATTTGTAAAGACTTTAGAATTTTTTTAATGATTTAAATAATTAAATAGCAATAACTCAACCAATGGGGTGGTGGGGTAGTAAGACAGTAATAAATAAATTTATAAGAATTTATTCATATGGCTCTCTCTGCTGAAAGATTAACAATTTTTCTTTTTTTTCTATTTTTCAGACTAAAACATTTGTTACCACTTCTAGCATTAGATATTCAAACTTATGCCCAAAATATTTCCACAGTGACAGCCAGTGGGTCCTTTACTGGGAGCACAAAACTATAGGTTCATGTACTCCTGGTTAAACCACACTAGGGTATGTTTTCAATGGCATGCAAAACTACTTCAACATGCTTAGTGGAATATTTGTGATTCAATCTACATTATCAGTAAAAGTAATCATAGTAATATCATGGAACACATTGATACAGGCTTAGAAAATCTGCTGTTTCTAATTACATTACTATTGCTACTCTTCGAACTAACATCCTTAGCATGCCTGTTGCTTTGAAATAGTAATGAACTTGCCACGTAGTATGACTCAGAACAGCCATTCCCTCCCTTCCTTTCCCTTTCTATTTTGAGGTTTTGAATATTTGCTCTGACAATTCCATTTGAGCCTGAAGACACACTCAGTGAGCATCAACAGTCAGTCCAATTAACAGCTACAGTCCCATCCCGCCGCTCACATATGCATGCTCACACACACATCCATGTAGATGTCCTTTGTGAGTTTTGCAAGGCAATAATTTTTCCTTATTTCATTTGCACCATATTCCAAACTATTTCTTACACAAGGCTCTCCCAGACAGCAACATCTTCCCCTTTACCAATATATATTAGATGGATGATTGTGTGAAAGCTACTAAACAATCATGCAACCCTCCAGATATGGTCAGACTGCAAATTCCAGAAGGACAACTAATGGTGAGGATTGCTAGAAGTTATAGTCCATCAACATCATGAGCTCCCCTGCACTAAAAGAAAAGAAAGGGATATCTACTTCTTGTTCTGTATTTATTTTGCAGGTCACTTTGTTAGTGCTGCCTGTGCCAGAGCTAGTGTTTATCTTGATAGTTCCTGGTCTGCCAGACAAAGAAGAGCATCCATAAGTCATTGAATCAGTGGACATGACCTTCTTCAGCCACAACCATATTTCACTCTGGCCTACCTTCCAGGATTAATTGTGAAGATTAAAATGAGACTGTGTGTGTATGTGCCTTCAAGCTGCCCAGTGACTTATAGTGACTCCATGAATTTCATAGGGTTTTCTTTTGTAAGAAAACTCAGAGGTGGTTTTGTCAGTTCCTACCTCTGAAATATAGCCTACAGCACCTGATATTTGTTTGTGGTCACCCATACAAATACTTACCAGAGCTAACTCAGATTAGCTTCCAAGATTAGACAAGATCAAGTGCCTTTTCTCCATGTAAACTGCGAAATATAACTGCACTTCATCATCATCATCTTCATAAGTTATTATCAAGCCATATTTCATGGATCTTCCCTTCTCACGTGAGTTCCTGATGTAACAATCTAAGGCATCCCAGTATTGTTAATAATGGAATGAGCACACCATTACTAATTCCAATGACCAGCTGTTTGACAGGATTATGATGGGGTATGGAGTGCCCCTCGGTAATGAAACTCCACTGATGTGGAAGAGGGGCCATGTCATCATTATAACCTGGAGGCTCAGGTTATGGCCCAAGCAATCTTTTCAGATAAAAATCTAGTGCCACCCTCCTCCCACAACTGGTAGGCAGTGATGCACTCCAAAATGGATATTGTAGGAATGGGTTGTGAATAGTTGTGGAGTCACTGCTGTAGCTACTGGAAGAGGGCAAAATTAGGGCTTTGCTGCCCCATAAGGATTTTTTTCCCCATCAAATTTTATTTCAGTTCCCAGATAAAACTTCAATTAAGTATTTGGAAGTACAATTTAGGCATCCAAAGAAAAGGGGCAGATAAAGTAACCAAGGGAACAAGAACATAGTAAATACAAGAGCTGTAGACATGAAGTTTTCCATGCCTCATTCTGCAATGCTAGAAATTTGAGACCAAAGGAAAATGCAGTTTGGAGGCAGAACTCTTATGAGGGGTGATGCCCTCATTTTGCCCTATCACTGCAATTACATCCTGTCTATGTCTAAGGTTTTCCCATTTACCAATGACACTCTAGGATTAGGATCATTACCTATGCCAGCCTCAGACTGGTGCACATATTTTTTCTCCCACCTATTTCTAACAGGAAGGGAAATTTTTAAAAGGGGATGGGTCAATAGGACAATAACAACAACAACAAAACCAGCAGGAAGATAGCACCACCCAACTTCTCCCCAGGGTTGCTTTGTATGACAGCAGGGTTTTTATTTAACTACAGCATGCCAGTATGAACTATCTCATTTTTAAAATATTTAACATTAGCATACTTTTAGAAACACAACATAAGCAGAAACACAGGCTGTTATAGCAGTGGGGATATGAAGATCAGAAACAAGAGGCAAAATTCTCCTCTCTTGCATTTTCAAATATAAGGCACTGGTAAATGTAATGAGGTAAGATGAAAATAAATGTTTGCTGAATCATGGCAAAGCTGCCCATGGTAATACATTCTAACTATTAAAAATTCTCTGTGATTTGCCACCATAACTATTTTCTGGTGTGAAAATCAAAATATTAGGAAATAACCTTTGAATCAGGAACATTACTGAAAAAGTGAACATGGTCACATGTTTTTGTTTTTTAAAACAGTAATTCATTGGCCATTATTCATTACTTGAAACAATACTAACATTATTCATTCATAATAAATTGAGACACAAAGAGACAGAGAGAGAGAGAGAAAGAGAGAGAGAGAGATTTATAAATAAAAATGACTTTAAAATTCAAAATGTAGCCCAAAATGTCCTAAACCTACACCTCCCAAAATCTAGAAATAACAAGTAAAATATTACTTACTTTGGAAAAAACTAACATTTGCTTCATTTTCATTAGAAGGCTTAACATTAACAAAATGCTTCCTATGATTAAAAAACAAATAAATAACAAATAAATAAAAAAACAAAGGAAATGAAATTAATAACATTAATTCTAAGATGCTACTGTCAACTGATCTGAATCCGTACATTTCAAAATCAATCACTAGACTGTTAGGTATAGTATATAGGCTTCCATGTGACACCAAAAAGCAATGTGACAATTGTGTCTGATGGTGTTATTCCAGTAGCACAGGGGAAGCAACTTGTGGCCCTCCAGATGTTGTTGGGGTTCAGCTGCCATGATTCGTCACCATTAGCTAGGGTAGTGAAGATTGATAGGCGTTTCGGTCCAACAACATCTGGAGAACAATCTGTTGCCCACCCTTCATTAGCACAAAACTTCTACAAATTGCAGAAACTCTATTTTCATTCTTATATACATGTCAGCTATAATACATTGGTTCCATTTATGCACAAACCATCCAACAAGTCGTATATAAACCCCATTGCACAACACATTACAATTTAATTGGCTTGACATTGTTTAAGGTAGTTGTACTGTCTGTTCCACTGAGAGTACCAGAAGAACACCACCTCTTGTACTTTATCCACTGTCAAAGGAGTGAGAACCATTCAGCCCTCCAGATGTTGCTGCAATGGAGCTCCCAGCATTCCTCACCATTAGCAATGTTGATTATGGCTACTGGGAGCTGCAGTTCAGCAACACCTGCAGAGCCATGCAGTTTCTACAATGGCTCTATCATAATGCTGGATACAACCATGCTTTCAGTTTGTATCTATAAGCACTAAAACATAGGAAGTGAAAATTAAGGGTCAATTTTTCAAAGAAAGGCTTAATTAATCAAACATGCAGATGCCTGGTTGCCAGAGCATAACTTTATCTGCCACCCTCTGATAAGTGCTGCAGAGTAAAGTCAATTACCTCTGTAGAAAACTTCAACCACAAGAGGACTCTTATCTGACCTTTCCACCTCATGCACTAACTTTCCTACTACATTTAATTTGATATCTTGATGACCTTCCCTTGTTCTGAGCTGGACAAGCAAGGAAGGGGAAAATGTACTTCTCATGCTAAGAGCTGCAAAAAATTGCCCCTTGACATTAAGGATATTCTGTTGCTGAGCCAAAGAACTCTCTGGCTTAGATTAAGTTCTGTGAATATTGACCTCAATGACCTGGCAGATCAAATCAGGAGGTGACTACATCAATATAACAAAAAAAAGTTTGCAAAGTACTTAGCACAAACACCACATGATTCTGTTCCAACATGGTTTCATGCAGACTTAATATTAGATTGAAAATGATTTGCTGCTGTTAAACGGTTCTTATTATGAAGCTTTGGTCTTAAACAGCTTTGATTAAACCATACAGGGAACAAAGAGAAAAGTTTTTAGTCAATGAGTGTTTCCAAATAGAAGAGATTTTTAAGAAGCATTAGTTTCTGAACATAAGCATTAATTTGCTATTTTTAAAAAGTCTCAACTTTCAGCATTTCCCTTTTCTCCATGATACTAATGAGTACCTGATCAACCAGTATTCCAAGAAAACATTTCAATGTGCACTGCAAAGTCTTTCATCAGAATATATAATGAGACATTCTCAGTAGAAATGTGCTGTCAGCATTTAACAAGAATGTCTAACACAGAGCTGGCTCTATTTGAGAAGCTAACCCTCAGTGGGTAGGTCTCAGGCTTAGTCATACTTATGTTACATCTATTGAAATATATGGTATCAAAGGTAATAATGATTAACTAAATTCTCATTTATTTCAATGGTCCTACTTTAAGTATGGTGAAGTCTGGGTTCAAACCAGTGATATTAGTGGCTGCTAAAGTCTGACTCCAACCTCTGTTCAAAAGGTTACTCTCAAAAATAAATATTGCAACGGAGAAGAAATAAAGTGCTTTAACTGCTCTCTTCAAGTTTTACTAGTTGATTGAGCTCTACAAACATTAACTCCTGCTTTAAAACATGATTGCATCATTTTCCAATTTAAGGTCATTAATTCCAGGGGGAAAAAATTAGCAGAATATATCTTTACTTTGAGGTAATATTTCTAAGCACTCTAAGCACTACACTAACACTATAAATACTGTGTTTTTCTGATGCAAACTAATGAAGGTGCTTTTCACAAAAATTGGTATTTATTCTGACTTGTCCATATGCAGAATAGACCCACTATCAGCAGTCCTCCCAACACTTCAGAATTCTGGAAGCTGAAATTAAAAAAAACAACTTTTCCAACATCTGCTAGCTGCTCTTTTATATACAAAGAGCAACATGCGCAACACATTTTACATGTCTCTAAACCTTTGCTTTTAATTTGAGAAAAAAATACCACCAGAAAATTTTCCATCAGTATATTCAAGTATAGCAGGTGAGATGTGATAGAACTAGCCACTTGCTGTGGCTCGAAGGTTTGATGGCTGCCCAGTCTTTGTCTGACCTATTAGAATACTGGTGAAAAGGCCAATGTCAACTCTAGGGATGAAACAGAATATTGCTGGATTTCACAGTCTCAAGGAAAGAAGCCTTCTTGGCACTTCCTGAGACCTTTTACGAGAAAAAATTAAAATCACCTCAAATATTGATAAATCTGCAATATTTACAGAAAGTTAAGGAGAAACAAAGTAGACACATTAAAATGTGTATATTTTTAAAAGCATGCAGCTGAAAAACTGAGTTTTAATCAATGGAGAAAGTGTGCATTAGATAAACTGCATAAATAAATGCACATATTAAAAAGAATGCATTAAATGAATATACATTTTTAATGTGGGAAGAAAATGCAAAAATGTAGAATAAAAGAGAGGAAGAAAAATGAAGATTTGGTTTGGAGAAACACAAAATAGAGACTTTCATCTCTTTCCTAAGTACAGCTAGCTGGAGCCTGCAGGAAAGAAATGTGACAATAATAAACACTGGAGCAAAAAGAATGCTGGAGAATATAAGCCTTACTAGACAACCTGAAATGCAATAAAGTGGTCACTGCTTTGATTAGATGGCCCAAAGTAGACATCACACCATTTGTTTCATGGACTAGGGGGATTTTTGAGGGTGTTTTTTTTATACTCTTTGTCAAGCTTCACTGTAGACCAGAGTGGGCAAAGTGCAGCCTGTGGCCCACATGTGGCCTTCACAGCCACATGTGTAGCTCTTCCCCCAGGACCCTCCAGGAATCAAAGAAATTGATTTTTTTTCTAATGCCCAAAAACTATCTCTAGGAGACATGGAGAACATTTCCACCATGTTTCAGACCCCCTCTTACCCTCCCAGGAGTCAAAATGAAATTTTGTAAAAATTTTCAAAAAATATTTTTGCCCCAAAATGCCTTTTAGGGGCCCAGGAAGGCTCCCAAATATGCCCCCAAGTCCCCTAGAGGGTGTTTGGGGGCAAAATAGTTTTGAAACTATTTTTACAGAAACAAGTGGGGGGTGGCCCTCCAAGGTCTTCTGGAATGCTAATGCAGCCCCTTGGTCTTCCACAGCTGCGTATCCCTGTTGTAGACCAAAACCAGATAGGGGAAGCACGATAGCTATTATGTATTGCAGACATTTTTGTACTTGTTTATTTTGTTTTCAGAACTCCCTAAGCATTTTTCAGCATTACAATACAGTATGAATGGAATAGTTTCTCCTTACAGGAAATGAACTGTGTACATGGTCTTGAGGAGGACCATGGTGCAAATCACCACATGGGGCAAAATATTGGAAGTTTCTCCACCCACTGCCAGTGTCTTGATCTCTATTGGAATCTTGGTCTGCCCTGCTTCCTTTAATACGACTACTGATTCCATAAAAAGTGTCACATTTACTTTAGTTACAGGTTCGTTTCTCAAGCTGCTATTGTCCCTTTCTGGTTTCAACATTTTTGCTTCTGAAACACCATGTCAGAAAGAAACTCCAACTCTATTCATTGTTTTAATGAAAAGGAAGTCAGAACAAGATCAAATGGCTGCTCACTTACTACCTGTTCTCTGTCACTTTGACCTGCCTGTATCTAGAGCACTTGTTTTAGAAACACATTCATCCTCTTGCCAATGGATTTGTGTGTGTGTGTTTCAATGGCCTTGTTCAGAAACAATGAAAGTGTTAAATAGTAAAACAGAGGTGACATTCCAGCTGAATTAAACTAGAACAGTGACCTAAATTCAACTTCACCAATATATGTGATGTATACTTTTGGAGCATTTTTAGCCTTCCACTGAATGAAAGATGCTCTTCAACATTGTTCCTTGTAATGTACTCATCTATGTACAGTACAATGCTATATGTGTCTTCTCAGACGTGATTCCCATTGAGTTCAGCTGAGCTTATGCCTAGACAAGGGGGTATAGCATTACAGCCATAAAGATCATATGCTTTACTGATTTTGTTTAAATCAATTACACTATTCAACAGAATGAATTTTCTACTAATTGGCGTATTCTCCACTTAGTAATTTATTGCCCTCATAAACTATTCATATTTCCATATAACAATTTTATCTGCTTCTTAGATGTGTTTTGATAATTCCCATACCTTTTGCCCTTTCAGATACAGAAATCCAATATCTTTTGTTATTGTCAGGTCTAATGGTCTTCCAATTCTGAATTCTAGAACAGGTTCATTGCCAGGAATGCAATTATAAAAAGAGTCACTTTTGGAATGTAAGTGAAATACAAAAAACTCCTTCCACGCACCCCTCGAATTCTTGTTCAGGATGATCCTCCCCTCACTTTTCTATCTGGGTGTTGATAAGGGTTGACAGGTATCCTTTAATTTCCCACCTGCCCACCTCCTGTTGTTACTGCTGCAGCACCTTAACAGTCAACAATTAGAATGTTTGGCTTGCCCAATATGAAGTGTAGTATTTTTCTTAGTCACCTGGCACAAAAATAGACAGCTGCACAGAATTAAGCAGGTAGCAGATGCTGGAGACAATATCAAGGAAGAGCAAAGTGTTGGCGGACAATGTTATGTGCCTCCTAAAGATGGCCTTCTGGGCCTCAGATGTGGTGGAGGAAGCTTTTTAATTGCCAGCACTGAAGTGAAATTGAATTGTCACTCCAGAAGGCTTCTGAATGAGGGGTACACACCATCTACTCTTTCAAATATCTTGACCCAATGCTGTTCATCATCTTTTAAAGCTGTGAGCTTCCCAGGGTGGCTTGCAATAAAATGCATTTGTCAGTGAGTTCTTCCATTCTTGTTCAAGGAGACCTGTTATCGCTCCATAGCCACATACCCCTGACATTTGATCATAAGCTTTGCAAAGCTTTTCTCTTCCTGTTGATATGATGCCTTATCTGTTCCCTGAAGCCTTACATTTATATCTTCAGGACCTCTGATTTTAGCTTATTGCCTGTTGTTACATAACTGCAGAGCAAGGCAGTAGATAAGACGACATTTAAGTCCTACCTCCTCCTCCTCCTCCTCCTCCTCCCAGATCCAGGAATATTGCTTTCAGCAATAGGCACTACAGTTCAGGGAGGATATTGACAAACTGGAAATGTGTCCAGATGGGGGAGACCAAGATAGTAAAAAGTCTAGAAAGCAAACCCTATGTGGAATGAGTTAGGGACCTCGGTATGCTTAAGAAGAGAAGATGGAGAGGTGATATGATAGTCAATTACAAATATTTAAAGATGGTTACCATGAATTTATATCCACAGTAATTATACAAAATGGAATTCGCATAGTAGCCAAGCAATGGAAAGCGTGGCAAGTATTTGATTCTCAAATGAGCTTGGGCATTGCATCCTGCTTACTGCTTCAGTAAAAGGTTGGTGCAAAATGCAATCAAAATCTGGCTTGGCTAAGGATTGTCCGTATTCTTATTATTCCCATTCACTATAAGCTAAGGTCTACAATCAAGCCATAGATTGCCTCTCTCCTGTGCATGTATTATTTCCTTTGCAAACTTATTCTGAAGCTTGTTAGTCCGGTGCAGGCATTGTAAAGGTAGGTGCAAGGGACTTGTACGAGTGAGGGAAAAGGATCATAGCACCAAACCCTGTCTTCAACTGTCTTGTGTTTATCATTCATGTATACAGAGCTTGTGTACATGGATTTCTTTAATCATCACCTTGGAAAAATGAAGTATTGCATGTGGGTGTATATATGCAGATACAGAGCTTAGAACCTCTACTTTTTTGGCTGGCAACTTACAGATCCTCACTTCACCCCTGCAGCAAGCATGGCCAGTTAGCTGTACTGGCTGGGGTGGGTGTTCTGGGAGTGTTTTTTGGAGTTGCAGTCCAAAAGAGTAACTATCCCAAGTCTATGTACAAACAATATGCAGATGCTGGACCTATCAAAATCCTGCTTAGCTGTCTGCTTGTTCCAGAAAAGCAGCACTGATCATCTCTTCTCTCTCATTCAAGAAGAGAATGGCTAGATTTAGAAACCAAATTAGATCTTCTTAACAGACATGCCTGGTAAGATTTCCATAATAATTCAGATGTGTCTTCAGTTTGCAGCACTGATATTTATACATTTCTATTCATTTTGTGCCTATGGCCTGGCTACAGAATCCTCCTCCTGTAGGTAGAAAGGTTCCTTCCAGCCAGGGTAGTCTTTTGATCTTGTGGGGCTTTTTCTGATAGTGGAGGTGATCTGATTCTCCTGCCCCACAGCTGCAGTCCTCTATGCCCCTTGAACATCTTCTGCAGAAAGTTCAGCTGTTTGGAACAATGTGGGAAATGGCAGTGAAGGCTGCAGATGGGAGAGAGAGATTAACAAAATTTTTTTCCCCCCTTTCCCAGGGGAATGTCCTACTTAGATAGCGCTACCCCTGGCAAGGAAATTGCTGCACTAGGTCACAATTTGTCATCATAATATTATTTAAAAGTTCAGCTTTGGGCTTGTCTATGACTGTTAATATAATTAGAGCATTTTCTTTAAAAACCCAAAACACAGAAGTCATTATTCTCTCTAAATTTCCAATACTCTTGCTTGTGAACTCTGTTTCAAACATGGTTACCAACTTTCTTAAACTGATGTGTTTATTCCAGTTATCTAAAGGTGACAGATAATTTCCAAGAGGTATGGAGAGCTTCTTATTTTCCAACAGCTCTTCATATTTATATTCACATTGCATTTAAAGCACCTATTATAGACATCTGATTAGCATTCCAGGGTTCTTGGAGGGATTTTCTTCAGTTGTTTCCGATAATCCAGATATTATCATTTACCGAGCCAGTCCTCACTGTTAATTTCTAGCATTCATCTTTTGTTGTCGAAATTTGCTGTCAATTCAGCTTTGACCTACAGCAAGTCTATGAATGAGGAGCCTCCATGAAGTCCTGTCATAAACAGCCCGGCTCAACCCCCCTCAATAGCCAACCATCTTTTTGGCCACTAACTCCTAATTCAGCTTTTTTCTAAAGTCCTCTTCCCATATCTGGGATTTTCTCCTCCCAGATATATTTTTATATTTCTACAAGTGTAAAACTTCCTCTGAATCTACTAATATCCCATTTTACTATGTGGATTATGCCCTTTTGGCCACATAAGCAATGCTACTCATGCATAAAAGAGAAGAAATGATGACACTGTGGTGAACATGAAGTGCTTTCAGACAAGACTTTTACTATGTGATCATTCCTCTTCATTCGTGGGGTTTCATCGGGAATCCAAAGCTTGGAAAATTTATTTTCTGGATCACAAATTATCAAATCCACGGGAAATGTTGATGATAGCTGCAGGACTCTGGAAATTGAAGCCCGGTAAAGGTATTTGTCTAAGCCACGTGTCAAACACAAGGCAATCAGGCCATTTCCTGTGGTCCTCGCACCTTTCCTGCAGCTGTGGCACTCCCCCTGCCTGGCGGGCCCAATCCTCACATTGTAGGCCCCCAGCTGCCAGTATTCTGAAGAGGAGCCCAGTAGCCAGCTTTCACCATCTACTTCTACTTCTGACTGCTCCTCTGCCCAAGTCTCGCTGTCAGAGTGTCGCCACGAGTTACAATGGCAATGCTCTGCATGACTTGCAAGAGCTGGACAAAGGAGCAGTCAGAAGTAGATCACAAATGCCTGCTGCTGGGCTGCTCTTCAGAATGACTGCAGCCAGGGGCCCACAATGTGGGGATTGGGCTCACGAGGTACAGAGAGGAGCAGGGGGGCAGAAAGTAGCACACTTCGGATATACTGACCAATTCTATGTCATTTTACAGAGGTATAGGGACCATAAACTATGATCAAATAGCCCCAAAATATTCAAGAATGTACAGGGCCAGGCAACATCGCCTTATCAACTTCATATGCCACAGATTGCACATTAGATCAGAGCACAAGTATTTGTTCTGCGCGTCTCAACTGGGACCAAAAAGTTAAACAGATTTAATGTAATAAACAGTGCTTAGTAATATTTGTCTGATGATTAAAAAAAACACTTTCTGTTTTCAAAACTCATTTTTCAATAAATTATACAATAGCTGTACACTTGAATATGTGCTTGCCATTATTTTTCCTAGACTTCTAGTTTCAGTGCTAGTTATTACTAAAACCAGTAATAATCAAATGCAGAGGCAATTATTTAATATGATAAAAGAGCAGCTACATTTATATATCTTACAGATACAACCAGACCTTTGAGGGCAACCACAATGCTAATGCGGCCCAAGATGAAATTGCGTTTGACACCCCTGGTCTAAGCTATGTGATCCCTTTGTCACCAATTTTACAAATTGTTACCTTGGGTTCTATACTGGAAGAAAGGTGAGACTTAGGCCATTTCTGCACTAGACTGTTACAGTGATATTATTCCACTTTCAACATCCTATGGAATCCTAGGGTTTGCAGTTTAGGGAGGGCTCTTTGAGTCGAATCACTGCTCAGACATGGAAATCCACTCCACGACCATGGGCAGGTCACACTCACTCAGCCTTAGAAAAAAGCAATGACAAAGCTCCTCTGAATAAATCTTGCCCTGAAATCTTAAGGACAGGGTTGCCACAAACTGAGTTGACTTGAAGGCACGTAACTACAACAAAAAGAACAGACAGAGTGGCATAGCAGCACAGCTTGTTTGCAGGTGTCGATTGAGGGAGAGTGGGAGGGGGTTGTCACTGTGGAAGGCGGATGATCTACTGAGAATACCCTTCCTTTCTCCATATTGTTTGTATTTCTGGTTGGTTAGCCTTTGTATGTCCTTTCTCCTCTCCCAAGGATCTGCCGAGTTTACAAGACAAGTTTAAATCTCACCAAACCAAGAAACGCTTATTTTTGAGTTTATACATGTAGGATTTGGCTGTGTTTAGTTACATTACTGGCATGCAATTAGGGGTTTTGTTTTTTTAAACTGAAATATCACTGTCTAGGAATAAGGAAGTCTGAAAATACACCAAAGAAAATATTTTTGCCATTTTTGTCCTAATTTCTTAAAGAATTCACAGATAGGAAAATGGCAGATGGCTGCCCGTTTCAACTAGTGCATCCTCTTTCTCCCTTGAAGAAATAATTAATGACAGAAGTCCCTTCAAATAGTAGAAGAAAGTGTCTACAAGAAAGGGAAAAAGACAGAATGAAAATATAAAAAATCCTGTAGGTTTCCTAGCCAGATTGTGAATTGACCAGAGAAATCAAGCTGGCAAATTTCCTAGCTGGCTTGGGAAGTGACTAGAAAATTAGAGGGGCAGTCTGAAACTGAGTAGAAAAAGCAAGCAAACAAACAAAAAGGTAAGGATGTACAGCTCCTCTGTAGCCATGTTTAATCAGATATAATGCTGCAATCCACTTGCCCTGTCTATAAATTCTTTTCGAAAACTTAAACACACAAATGCAAGATAGTGTTCTAAAATGGCTCAGAACAGCATCTGTTTCAAGAATATGAGGAGAAAGCAAATGTAGTGACTATGAGAGGATAAGACAAGATTACCCACTTGACTATGTTGCACTCAGTGTGCAGACACAACCTAGTGAGGTGTGGTCAGACAATGTTGCTTTTCCCTTTAAGCAAAAGAGCAATGAATAGCAATTCTACGAGCCCTCTGTCTGGAAGCACCACTGTGAAGGCTCTATTAAGTCCTATAACTAATAGCTATGATCAATCTATCCATTCATTTATCTAATCCCTTTTTCTTCTAGCCAGGTAGACTAATGGCCATCATCATGCAACTCAGGTTAATGAATTCCATAAGTTATTGATGTGCTATATGAAGAAGTTGTTCCCTTTTTTTTTCTGAATATCTTGCCAGCCAGTTTCATTGAGTCATGGGCTTGAGTTCTAGCTTTTGAGAAAGGAACATTTCTATGCACTCCCTCTCTCTTCATTGTTCTCTTACAAACCTCAAACATTTCCCTCCCCTTCTCTACTGAACTAAAAATGTTCAGTCACTTTAGTCTCTCCTGTAGGGAAAATGTACCACAGCCTAAGACATTTTAGCTAGCCTTCTCTGTACTTTTCCAAGCACCATCATATTCTTCTGCTGCCTTCCCACTTGCTGGGCTGCTGCAATCTATCCCCCCCCCCCACTCCCCTTCATGAACACTGGCTCACAATAAAAAGGTTGGAGAAGGCAGGTCAGCAAATGGATTGCAGCAACACTCACAACAAGAAGGATGATGTATATGTCACAAAGTACCAGAATGTCTTCCCTGTATTAATGGCTAAAAAGTCTCCTTAAGATTATTGACCCCCTGACTGTAGAGTGCCCTGTACTGCTTTGCAGCCTTAAAGAGTGGCTTTCAGGAAGCATTTTTTTTCAGGTTGCAAATAAAAGCCTGGTAAACAATAAATATGTCTTTTCAGAAAAGTTCCCCGGCCTCTGGGGAAAGGAGTTTTAAGTAGTTGTATGTACTTGATTGCAAAGGCAAATTTCTACAGCCTTGAAAAACATTATTTCAGAGGTGGAAGCCTGGCAGGAAGGTTCTTCGATAAAGGGGTTGTGTTTCTCCCGCTCACCCAATGTGTTTTGGTTCTGCAGGCCATTGAATTCCCTTATGTAATTCAGCTGAATCAGCACTGCTTTCACTGGCTTATAGGACAAAGAAGTGCAACCCAGAAAGTGGATTTTCAGGGAAAATAGATTCTAAACAGATTAGCTTTAATCTGCAAGCTGTTTATGGATGCAAAGAAACATTTATAGATGTATACTTACAGTGATATGTTATGGTTTACAGATCAATAAACATTTTTGCATTGTGTACGCTTATGTGTTGTGTGGTTAACCGCCATCAAGTTAATTTCAATTTATGATGACAATTTATCAATTTATGGTGACAATTTATGAATGAGAGAACTCCAAGTCACACTACCATCAACACCTCTGCTCAGGTCTTACACGCTCAGAGCCTTGATTGAATCCATGCATCTATAATGTGGTTTTCCTCTTTTCCTACTGCCTTCTAGCTCACCAGGCATTATTGCCTTTTCTAGTGAGTCAAGTCTTCTCATGATGTGTCCAAAGTATGACAGTCTCAGTTTAGTCACCTTGGTTTCTAGGAACAGCTCAGGCTTGATTTGCTCTTGTTATTGTCACTGTTGAAGACATTGTGGAAATTTTCTATTTCTTCATGACGAGTTTGATTAAGTAACTGCTAAATGTGAGGAAAACAATTCTAACCCTTTTGGAAGACTTAGGCCATTTCCTATGGAATCCTGGGGTTTGCCAGAGGCCCCTTCCAAAATGGCAAACCCCGTTCCATAGGATGTTGAAAATGGAATAATAGCACTATAACAGTGTAGTGAGGAAATGGCCATAGTTGAGAAATGTATTTTTAAAACAACCATTTCTCACTGATAACTCTGGACGCTGTTTGCCCTATCTCTCTGTATTGAAATAATCATTGTTATTGTTAGCAGAGGTTGCAAAAATTAGTCTTTTGGACTGCAGCCTCCCAGAACCACCCCTCCTTCCGAAGAGCACATACTCTCCAACATTTCACAGATGAAATTCAGAACAGGTGTGGTCAGGCAATATCAGAGTGCAGTCAAGGTGGCAAAAGTTATTAATGAAGAAGAACGCACAAGGTAGGAAAAGCTACAGCAGTTTGCTTTTGGCTCAGTCACTGGGAGGGGCAAGATTCTGTTCGCTTCATTTCTTTCCTCTCTTCTTGCAGAGTTGAGTACTTTTGCACTTTGAATTTGGTTTGCAGCTGTTGAAGTAAGCTCAGCATAGGGAGAAAAGTGGAGGATGGGAGTGAAACTGAACATCCTAAAAGTAGCTGAAAAAGTGGGATGATCGAGAATTAATCAAAGGTGCCCCTGCCAAATCAGGATAGTTGGAGGGTATGCTGGCATGGCCATGGCCATGACCATGGCCATTTCCTCACTATGCTCTTATAGCACAATTATTCCACTTTCAACATCCTATGGAATCCTGGGGTTTGCAGGTTTGGGAGGGGCCATCTGGAAATGGCCCATGCTGGGCGGGAGCAGGGGGCAGATCTGAGAAATGCAGTGCAAAAAGGTAGCCTTTCTATACTCTGACTGTTCAATCATAGACTATTATGCTTTCTATAAAAGTGATAACTGTACCAGTTAATTTGAATGTCCAGCCTACTCCAGAAATACACTGTAACGAGAATACAGGAAGTTTCCTTTACCAGGAGGCTTTCCACTTGCTCTGGTCTTCCCTACCGTAAAGCTATGAATTATCCAAGAGACTAATTTCATTCAGAAACTGTTGTTCCTAAATGCCAGGGTGGGGGGAAATCTAATCACAAAGGCCAATTGGTTTTATCCGGTTATTTACTTGACAAAAATAATATAAGGAACAGGAGGAAGAGGGTAGAAATTTTTAAAATCCTACTTTAACATTACTTTTCCTTGACTCAGCGCATTACCCTGTGTCCACACTATTTAGTCATAGTGAGGTACTAGTGTAGTGATGTTTCAAAATACCTTGGCAGAATTCATGTACATTTTTCACAATACATGGTTGGTTTCTAAATTAGGTAGTGCCTCTGAGCAGCTGATCTTGATGGTAACTGTGAACAGTTCGATGAAGATGTCTGCTCAGTCTTGCAACAGCAGGTAAAAATAAACTCCGGGTGGAATAGAAGGATGCATTTTAAAGAAGCAAACATGGTATAAAGCCACCTTAAAAGTATTGCTTAGATTAATGCTGTGTCTGCATATGATACAGCTAAGTGCTTTTTCCTCAGGGTCAATAGTTGAACTCCAGATCACTGCAAACCTAACAAGAATTTATCAACATCCAGGACTGATAGTCTAAACATAACGAACTAGGAACCTTGGTAATTATGCCTTAAAGGCTTTGTTTTCACATGAAGAAACATTGGATGGAAGAGATGACCGAAGGAAAGTATGTTGTATATAACAGGAGCCAGGACCATAAGAAATGGAAGTGTTATTGTTGAGTGCAGAACACAAGTGATGGTAAGCCTTATATCATTTAGCTTTGGTAGTAAAACTGGCTGTCACATTCACTTTTCGCAGGACTGCAATCATCTGCTGGCCAAACAATTAGAGCAAAAGAGGCTTAACATGTCCTTTATTCACATTTTATCCAAGCTGAACATCAAAAGGGGCAACAGGCAAGGGTAAGCCATGCTTGTACATTAATTAATTACACTCCTTGGCTTTTCTTCCACAGGAAGGCCTCTGACTCATTACTAATCTGAAATTCTGGCCAGTTCTGGTATTTAAAAAAAAATGTGGGAGGACAAAAGTGTGAAGCAAAATAGATTCGGAAGGGTCAAGTCTATTTTGTGTACGTGTTCTGTTGCAGGAAGAGTGGTGCAGGGAGTTCATTTGTTTGTTCTGAGCATCAGTGCCCATCAATGCTACCAATAATGTTCTGTCAACTAAATGGGCAAAGTTGGTGGGATCTTTTATGCCTTTCTTGCTCTTGTAGAGCCACACTATAATTTTAGCAGCAGCTGAGGAACAGAGCAGTACTCAGGCAATGTGTTTTCTGGCTCTAGTTTCCATCCTTTTTGCTATGAGTCTGGGTGTATATTAAATCACTTGGTAAACCAAAAAAGCACTGATGAGGACGCACTTGTTTGAGACATATCATATTCCCTAGTTCTTTATACTCACAAAACTTTTCAGGTTTCACAATTTATCAATACTCTTTGGTAAAGACAGATGTCATTTTCTCAAAGCAAAGCCATTACAATAGCACCAATCAATGCAAAGCATTAAAAGACAGTTTGAACAGCACTACAGCTGTGATTGTTGAGTCCCTATACAAGTAATTCACAGGATCCACATATCTCCCAAGGAATTTGAATACCCCGGTCAGTTGCATCCTCACTCATTCATGTAAACTAAATTTCTCTTTAATGGCGATAAAGTCATCAAGACTGTTTTTTCTAAATATCACACCATTAATTAGGCCCTTTATAAAATCAGTTTCACATTCTGGCTGTTCACTCACATAATAAGTACAAAGCTTGCGTTTGGTTTGAACAAGCTGTTGTATCCTTTCTTTCAGATTGCAAACTATGTAACAAGGATAATTCAAGGTCAATGTTATCATTAAATTCCTCACAACTGTCCAAGTGCTTCTTTTTCAAAAAGCAAACTAGCAGAAGTTGTACACAGTGTGTTGTATGTTAATGCCAGACATTCAGAAGCAAAAAAGAACAAAGAACAGTGTATCACACACCAAGTGTCTATTATTTGACTGAATCTATTGCAGTTAAAAAATAACAGACCTGTTCGTAATCTGGTCTGAGATGGCTCAAGTTCCTTTGCAGCTCTGTGAAAATTGCGAACGACAGCAAAGGTGTCTACGTGGATCTTTCAACAAGGGGGCAGGGAGACTCAACCTCCCTTCCCTCATGATCAAGCAGAACAAGACCATCAAGGCTACCATCAATCAGAACTACGTTAAATAATCAAGAAAACCCACAGACAAAATTTAAGGGCGCCAGTATGCTGTAGCAGCCTGAATGTTGGTCTACGACTCTGGAATACAGGGTTCGAATCTCTGCTTGGGTGCTTGGGCAAGTCACACTCTCAGCCTCAGAAGGCGGCAAAGGCAAACCCAGTCTCAACAAATATTGCCAAGAAAACTCCACAATAGGGTTGTCTTATGGTCACCTAAAGTCAAAAATGACTTGAATGCACACAGTAAGAAAACAAATTGTAGTTCAGCTGTCCCAGGAATACTAAAAACTGCATATGGTATGCCCTCTGCACACTTACTTGGGAGTAAGCCATGCTGAACACATGGAGAGGACTTTTAAGTACACATTGTGCTTGTAAGAGTGTTGATATGGAAGGATAACTGAACGATAATGGAAGAGAAATTTGCCCACCTGCTGACGTTGCCATCAAGCACTATGATAGCTGTTGTGATGGCCTGGCTGGAGAATCCAGATGACAGTAGGCAGGTAACATGACATGCTTCTGCATATCTAATATGGTAACACTAAAGGGCTCAAACTAAATCTGAAAATAATGATTTGTTGTTGTGTGCCTTCAAATCATTTCTGACTTACGGTGACCATCAGACCAACCTATATCTGGTTTTCTTGGCAAGCTTTATTCAGGTGCGGTTTGCTTTGCCTTCCTCTGAGGCTGAGAGAATGCAACTTGCTCAAGGTCACCAAGTGGGTTTCCATGGCTGAGCATTAATTCAGATCCTGATTTCCAGAATGGCAGTCCGATACCCAAAACATAACACCATACTGGCTCTCATGAAAATAATGACACCATCAGCACTACTGTATATAGAGTATCGCTTTCTTAAGGTCAGTCTCAACCAAAGTGAGAGAGAATGACTTAAAAGCAACACATTACTGAGGCACAATTCCACTGAAGCAAGCTATATACACCAATACACAAATGTTAGTGTGAGTGTGAATATATGGGCGCATATTTACACATGTGATGGTCATGTCATCTGTACTTGTCTTCTAGGCAGGTAATAAAATTATGACTCCCAAAATAATAAAGCTGCTGGAATTGGGCCTCTAATCCCTCTATACATGGGACAAAATAAGAAATTATGCCATCAAATTCTACTCACCTTCTAGTGCAACAGTGGCATGACTTGAAGAGGCAGCAGCTTCAAAGTCAAACCCCACAATTTTCTGTCAACAAATGGTTGAATAGATCGTGGTTGCTGACAAATTTACAATTCAAATAAGAACAGACTGGACCTCTTAAGGGATAATTTCTATGACTAATGCTACTTATGTGGAAAATGACATACATCCTGGAGGTATACAAGGTGACTTCTGGTGGGATCTGCCAGTATCATTGATCTGGCCAAACAAAAATGCATGCCATTTCTGGTGTTAGATAACACTTTATCATATTGCGTTAATTGTTTATTACTGACTGGCAAAATTCATGGTTTCTTTTTAGTTGATATTGAAGCATTTTAATTTTAAAAGATTTGCAAGACACAAGATAGAATTTTGCATGTTCCAGTGATTCTGGTAAGGGCTATATTTTTCCTAGCAAATTGTTTTTTCAGTGAATATATAAGCGGATTTGAAAAATTTAGATGCTACTACTGCATTGAAAATTTAAACTTAGTGTTGATTGAAGTCTCCAATGCACTATATTTTTTTTTTTTATTCAAGGTACATACTGTGTTTAATCTGTTTGTTCTATAAGGGACATTTTTTTTTGTCACTAACAGAAATAGCATTTTAAAATGGACTGCAGAGTGCTGACTGGCATTTAATAAAAGTCACAGAGACTGGCATACATGATTGATTGATATGCACACCTTTGTTTCTGAATATAGTCACAGATAAAATGGGGCTTCATGAAAATGAAGGCTCCTCCAAAACCTGAACAGTTTAATTGCATTATTGTGCATGAAAATTCAATCCAGCTTTGAGTATGGCGGTATGTACTTTTTAAACTCTTTTTAAAATCAAAAATATAAACAGAATAATAATAATATTGTATTATAATAATAATAATATCAGTAATAATATTGTTTTCATTTATCCAGTATGAGAATAGGATTTCCTTGAAAATATTTTCTTCCAAATTCATTTCTTTCTTAGCACTTTGAAATGGGTTGAGCTCTAACGGGATGTGTTCTGTTTGTTCTTATGCTATATGCTAGTGGAACAGGATACAGAAAATTATGCCAAGAAATTACTCTCAGCAAGGTACCTGTATGATTAGGTATTTGGCAGGCATTCCTTGAAATAGATTAATTTCCAAGAAGTGTAAAAGTGGACAGTCTCATAAGAATTATTTGAAACAGTTCACTTTAATATAAAAGGCATCTGTCATAACTATCAATTTACATAGTTATATAGTCTATATATAGCTGCAAAAAAATTACTTTGTCTAGGTGATATGGAAAAGTATCAGCACTGTATGAATATTTTGTTCAGATACAGTGAATGCTTGAAAAGGCAGCGGATGTAAACCTTCTTATTACAAGAAATCTGCACATTTTTCATAAATGTGTATTGCCCAGGGCCACAGACCTTTATTTACTCTATAGTTTTAGTTAACTTATTTTATTAAACTAGGAAAAAATTGTATCTGTAACTTACTGATGATGCTATATAGCTTTTCTTGGATGCTTAGTATCAATCATATTCTCAGGGACTCTAGAAAGTTAGTTCTCAGATTTCTAAACAGCAATTAAGTTGAGCAAATTGAGTTACTATGCAAAAGGCCTGTTTTTCATTTCTCAGATTTTCACTGATTTAAATATTTTTCTCTTTAATCTGTTGTTACTGCTTAGAAGGCAGTTGTGGAATATTCTGTTATGATCATTATACAGGCAGCCTGCTGGTCTTTTTATGTGCAGAAATGAGAAGGAGCTATTACTAAACAGAAAACAAAAATTCTAAGTTTAGATGAATATAGTGATTGTTTAGGCGAATGCCATGAGGATAATATTGTGAAACATCTCACGCTAGAAACCTGCCCTTGTTGGCAGTCAAAAGCTTTATTGTAGCTACATTACTGTAGCTCCTGTGCTATGGGTGAAAATAGGATGTTCTTGGAGCCATGTCAGAAGCAACTGAACAGAAGTCTTTGATCAGCTAAATACAGAGGCCCCTAACTGCAGGCCTAGTGGTGAGACACTAGTGTAGGTTGACAGAGGCAGCAACAACATGCAGTACCACACAGGATTTTGGTAAGTAGTAGCCACAACTTTTATTTGTTGTAGCCTATATAAGCTGGCTTCACATGAGGCAAAGATCCAATAACCAAATGATCCAAAGCATTCACTACTTACAGGATTCCCAACCCAGAGCAGGAAATCAGCAAAAGAGATAGCTATTGAGAAGCCACTCAGGTGCGTAGCCATTGTGTGGTCTTCTGCCATCTGAGAGTAAGGTAGGTTCACCCGAGGTGGCATTACCTGTGAGCCTCTAACCTTGCTGTCCTGTAGTGTAGACCTCATGAACTGACAGACAATGGGGTACGTGGCCTAACTCCTGCAGCAGCTGGACTTTGCTCCATGCTACACCACCCCAAAAGTTTGTGTCAGAGGGCTAAAAAATTGAATTATACCAAGGAACATGCATTAATGAAGAGGAAAATGAGATACATGACAAGCCAACCCCCAGTAGGCTAGGGAGGGTACCTTTGGAAGCTGCTGAGATAGGAATGCCTGGCAGAGTGGACCACTCCCCTTAATGGCCATTTCCGCACGAGAGGGGAGGAGTGGTTCACTGCATGTCAGCAGCAGTGTTTTTATATTGCAATTTGGAAACTTAATTCAGACAATCAGAAACTGTGCTGTCTGCACACACACCCCTCATTTACATCATACTACTGGGGAGAACAGTGATTGCTGCATCCACAACAGCAAGTCCTTGGCCACTCCCATTCCCCTCCCTCACCTTGCTCCGCCATCACGGATTGGTCTGTTTTTTCTTTAAAAAAAACACACACATTTTTAACACATTTTGTGTTGCTACTTTTGTGCGTAGGATGTTCGTGGGTACATGGAAAAAAACACATTTTAATAGTCCATTACCAGATCTACTCTCTTCCTGCTGTCCATTTAACATAGGAAGACAATAATGATGGCAGCCTGTCCTTTGATGGGCGGAGAGAGATAGGGATGGAAATGATGGAAGGGACAGCCTGGGATTGCCCATAGCTGGCCACTTCTGCGATGTGAATTGATGCTACACTTCTGCATGTAGGCGAAAACCAAAGCAGAACCGGTTTGGGACATTTACGTCAGGGTTTTTCAAGTTTTCACTTACAGTGGTTTCACATCGTAGTGAACCACAGTGAACTGTTCTAGGAGCTGAAAATGTGCAGAACCATGAGGAAAACTATGATGCTAAAATGGTACAATGTGCAGACCAAAGGGTAAGAATTCGACACTGCTATGATGTATCAACCTCCTATGAAAATAGCCTAAGTCCTATTCAGCTGGACCTGAGGGAAAACTTCATCCCATGGTTGGGTGCCTGAGAAGCACCTCCAACTTTAATCACTAAAATTGGGTATCTCTTCCCAGGTGTCCAGACAGCACAGAAGAGCCTGGGAAGAGGAAACCATACCATGCCGTGAAAATAGTGACCTCCAACTGCCCACACCACCACCACAAGAAGCAACCCGTCACCCAAGGTAAGTCTGAGGAACCCCTTCTTCTCCTAATAAATCCTCTGAAGGGGCAACAAAGTATGCTAATCCTACAGCTGGCATCTCATTTAAACTAAGAAAAGTTGCCTTTCACTTCTGTCCTGGCCCTGCAAGGATTAGCAAGTGGTGTTTCTTCCATCACAGATTCTTTCACCTTGCCTGTAGGACTGGTCTGTTGATTGAGAAACTGCTTCTATTACCTACCCAAACATGAGAAGAAGATCGACAGTCTTCTGATCAAATTAAATGTTCTTCATGTATTTCCTTAATACAGTGATGTTGCTCACTGGGGGATTCTGGAAGTTATAATCCAAAATGTAACTTTTCCAAACTCTGTTTTACATTTCATTAATTATTTTTTAAATTAGTTTACATCTGTCGATGTGTAAATATCAAAGTCACTTATTAGGCGGTTGGCTTTGCTAACTTGTGCATACCTCTGGTGCCAATATATTTGAAACTAGGAGGAAATAGTGCAGAGTTGAAAGTTATAGGGCTGCTGAAACAGATATAAAGGAAGATAATGATCTGAATCCTATTATTAAACACAACTAGAGTAAATGCATTAAATAAATGGTATTTAATTATATGTTGACTCACCAGTCAATAGTTGATTCATTGGGTTACTCTTAGTTAGAGTTAATTTATCAGAGTCAGGCAAATATATCCAACTCTGACAATTTTGTAATTTTATTTGAAAGCTTCAATGTATCAAATTAAAAGCTATTAAAACTCATGTTGAACCAGATACTTTAGTTTTGTCAATATTTATTACTCCCCTCTCAGTACTGTCTGCTAAGTGACAAAATCTGATAAGTCTGGATCTGACCCAATTTGTGTATCATCTATATTTCATATAAAGTAAAACATAGGTGCCAGTATGTTCATTTCAGCTTTATGTCCTGTTCAAATTACTCAGTCTTCATATTTCTGGACTGCTGACAGGTACCAAGAATCTTTGGTTCTCCTGTTTACATGATAAGCACAAATGACTATGGTAGCTATACCAGGAGATGTTATTTGTCGCTGAATGACAATCTGTCTCTTAGTGATTTCTGCAAATATATTGCTATTGTGCATGACAGTAAGAAATAACATGCCATGGAAAGTGGAGAAGCACAGCCTGAATTTTTAGATATTGTGCAGTGGCAAAGAAAGGGGAACAGCAGAGACAAAAATTTCTCTCTCTTAAGTTTAAAACTGCAATTGCAACAGAAGGATGATGCTATGAATGTCTGCCAGATTAGAAGAGCATTCAGTATCATTATTTGAGCTCCAACAAACAAGACTGAGAACGCCTTGGCAGAAATGCTTGATATCATAATTTCCCCATTTGTTTGTTTCTTGAATAGTTTCATTGTTAATCAACACCCCCCTCCATTAAAAAATGCCACGGAAAATTACCTCAGTATAGTTTTTTCCCATGTATATTGACATGCGGAAGAATTGGAGAGAGTAGACTTCTTAAACATAAGCATTAGGCAGCTACTTATATCTTCCTATAGGTAGAATGCTAAACATTTGTAACACGTGATGCCTAAGGAAGTCTGTGTCTTAAGGCAAAAGGACATTCCTTTTCTAAGCAGATGAGAATATTAAGCTGCATGAGTGCAGGCACATAAACTTCAGTTAAAGTTACAGCATGGGGTCAAAGAACAAAAATTAACATGGCTTGTAACATGTTTTTATTGATTTCAAAAGAACAAATTGGCTGAAAATCAAAAAGTCAGTCTAAATCCCCTGTAAATAAGGTTATGCATAAGGAAAACAAATACTTTATTTTAACAGAATGTATAGCTCTGAAATATAAACATACCATTGAAATGTATGAGGAACAGATACAAACAAGAGACTCAGAGAGATTAAACAACAGAGGGACCAAGGCGAGTGTAATATTTTACTATAAACAAAACAGGAATAAACAGAACTAAAAGAGACAAAGGCCATGATGCACAAATATGCACACGGACAGAAGACATGGGCATGGAGCCTGAACTTTGTTTAAATTTGTCTTCTCAATAGTTCAATCTTCTAAAGAGGCAAGGTGGTTTTAAAACGAGTAAAAGCTATTGTAATGAAACAAAGCTTTGATTCAACATGCAGTCCCCTACCCTCTCCTAAAAAACACCAAATAAAAGGAGATCTGAAAACAAGTTTCAAAATTGTGTTAATCCTATATCAAGATGTTTCAGCATTTAGGAAAGATTCACTTATTCATTAGGAGTTTGAAATTAGATTGCTACCTACTTCACAAAATGTAATGATGTATTCAGTAACGGAAGCTACATTAAAAATGTATGTGTCTCGAAGTTCCAGAAAGAGTTCAACTGCTATGGGGTTAGATGCTGGTCAAATGTTTTATTTTAAAAATAAAAGTCGCTGTGTGTTTATTCAGCAAGCTGCCAAGGCTTGGCAACATGCTCTCCTCTCTCCTGACTCCAGGAAGAACAGATTTAAGATATCTGCAAGTGTCACTGCCCCTTGTTAGCATTTAATGTATTCCTTTGCTGGCCAGTCCAACATCCAGCTGGAGCCACAGTTGTGAGCAGCTGGGGAACAGAATTGCCTCAATGGCATTTAAATGGCTTGAAGATGCTCAGAAAGGCTGGAGAATGTTATGATGAGCTGTGACCAAAACAGCAAAAGTTGATCAAAAATTCTGACAAATGGAAACAGTGGTAGATTGTTCAGTACTTGAAAAGCACTGAAACCAAAACAAAAATGCCATGGAAATACACAGAATAATATGCAAAAAAATGAAATAAATAATTAAATCCAGGAAAATGTTGTCTTCACACACTAGAGCAGTGCATTACATGATACTACTACTACTAATGATAAATACAACAATTTTTTATTTGTTATCTGTCTCTCCTCAAAGCTCGAGCCAGGGTACAACAGAGGTTAAAATACAATAAAACCAGCATACCAATTAAAACACATTATGGTTAAAATACGCTAAAAACATAAAACCATTCAAATACAAATATATCATAATTAAAATCATAATTAAAGATACATCATAATTAAAAATAGACTGGGTAGCCCTGCCAGAAGAGATAAGTCTTTAGCAGTTTTTTAAATTCAGATGGCATACTATGCTGTCGGATCTCTTCTGGCAGGTCATTCCACAGGAGCAGCCGACAAGAAGGTCCACTGGGTGACCATTGCCAGTCTTGTTTTTGGCAGTTTAAGTAAATGGCCCCCAGAGGACTTGAGTGTACAGGGTGGATTGTATGGGAGGAGGCGATACTGTGGGTAACTTGGACCCAAACCATGTAGGGTTTTAAAGGTAATAACCAACACTTTGTATTTTGCCGGGAAACTAATTGGCAGCCAGTGGAATGATTTTAATATTGGTGTAATATGTTCACTTCCGTAATCAGTCTGGCTGCCGTATTTTGGACCAGTTGGAGTTTCTGAACTTGGTACAAAGTTGGCCCAGTGTAGAGCGCATTGCAGAAGACCAACCTTGAGGTTGCCAGCATGTGCACTACCATCTTTAGGTCATCTAATTCTAGGAAGGGGAGCAGTTGGCATATCAGCTGAAGCTGATAGTAAGTTTTGATCCAACTCATTTTTTTTTATTATCAATAGATTTGGAAATACCTGTGTGCTGGAGGTATAAATAGCACATTTAATAAAGCAATACATAAAAATAATTTCAGAGACTGGATTCGTATTTAATCTTCTTGTTCTTACTGGCTGAGATGCAATTATACCAGCAAAACATAACTCCCTTAGTGTAGCTATTCCACTGGTCTGGAGCTAATGGCCTCTTCTCTTCCCTCAGGTATGCAAGAGCAGCTAAAGTCTCCAGAGTACAACTGATTAGCCAAGAGGGCTGTGCTTTGATGCCATCCAATTGCCCTCATGTTCCTGGCTAAGGAGAAAAAGAGGCTGTTGCCCCTTAGACAAGCTGCTTCTCAATTCCTGGGCACACCCTTGAAGCCAATCAGTGGCCAGGGGGGAGAGTAAAGTTGTCTGGTGGCCTCAAGTTGCCCTCTATCACCCAGTACAAATGCAGGGTTTTCTGCAAATTACTTTAAAAGTACATACACTGGCATAAGCAGGAGTCACATCTATGCAAGTCACCTAAGATAGAAAGCATCCTTATAAGGAACAACTGAGGGAGCTGAGTATGTTTAGCTTGGAGATAACAAGACTGATAAGTGACATGATAGCTATTTTTAAATATCTGAAGGTATGTCTTGTAGAAGATGGAGCAAGCTTGTTTGCTGCTACTCTAGAGACTAGCACACGAACCAATGGATTCAAATTAAAAGAAAAGAGATTCTACCTAAAAGAGATTCCATCTAAACATTAGGAAGAATTTTTTGACCTTAAGAGCTGTTTAACGGTGGGACAGGACACCTCAGAGAGTGGTAGACTCTCCCTTTTTGGAAGTCTTTAAACAGAGGCTGGGTGGGCATCTCTCAGGAGTGCTTTGGTTGTATCTTCCTGCACGGTTGGACAGAATAGTCCTTGTGGTCTCTTCCAATTCTATGATTCTATGAATCTTAATTTTCTAGCGCAGACATTATATGGGTGTTTCTATTCCAAATAAGATGCTTGTGAAGCTCTGCAGTCAGTTACGCTAGTAATTTTGCCATTCTTTGTAGAACTGGGAAAAGTTACTTTTCCAGGTTACAACTCCCAGCCACCATCACTAGTTGTTAGAACTCGCTGGAGGATTACAGCCCCAAACCTAGCTTTTCCAAGTTTTGCTTCTTCGGTGAAGGCTTAATTTAAGGAACTTTAAAGATAAAATCTTGATCGTGCAAAGTTAAATAACACATCTGGAGTAGGTATGTGTAAGTGTTGAAAATATAGTGTTTTACAGGCAGACTTCTAATATGCTTTTGGAGTTGTCTTTTGATACAAATATGCTGGTCTCAACTATGTTTATGTATTTATCAAAACAGCTAGGTGTTGCATACAAATTGAACATTAAAAAAATCCACCTGCAGACTTACAGTAAAGAGAAGACATTTAGGCAGGAAAGGAATGAAAATAATAGAAAAGCCAACCTGAATAAGCTAATATGAACAGATGTGTTGAGGGATTCATATGTAAAGAGGGAGAAATTTCACCTTCATGAGCATTTCAGTGCTGGACAGGTGCGGGAAGGGATGGGTCTAGGCAGGTTTCAAAGAGAGCGAGTTTGTTCATATCAGTTTGGTAAATGTTGAGAAAAAAAGTTCAAGGATAAGGGTGTAAAGAATGGTTGTTGTTAAATGCCATCAAGTCAACTTCAGCTTATGGTGACCTTCTGAATGAGAGAGCTACAAATCACCCTATCATCAACTATTCTATTCAGGTCATGCACACTCAAGGCCATGGCTTCCTTGATTGAGTCCATCTGAAATGTGGTCTTCCTCTTTTCCTACTCCCTTCTGCCTCACCAAGCATTACTGTCTTTTCTAGTGAGTCATGTCCTCTCATGACATGTCCAAAGTATGACATTCTCAGTTTAGTCATCTTACCTTCTAGGGAGAGTTCAGGTTTGATTTGCTCTAGAGCCCATTTATTTGCCTCTTTGGCAGTCTAGGGTATCTGCAAAATTATCTACCAGCACCACATGTCAACTTCCTATTAGCTTTCTTCACTGTCCAGTTTTGACAACCATATATAGAAGATGGAAATAAACTGGCATGGACAATCCAGGATCTTGCCTAACCTCTTCATAGCTGGCCTTCCAAGTCCTAGTCTTATTTCTTGACTGCAGTCTCTGTTCTGATTGACTGAGCAAAGATATGGAATATCTTTTGATTATTTCAGTGCCTTCATCATCTACTTTAAAGTTATGTAAATAACCTTCAGCATGTCACACACTCTCAGCTCCAGAAAATCCAGGGATAGGGTAATCATAAATCAGAAACACAACAACAACAAAATCACCTATGGCCATTATTTTTGTGTTCTTAACATTCAATTGTAAACCTGCCTTTGCACTTTCTTCCATTACTTTCTTCAGTAATCTTTCCAAGTCTGTGATATTTTTTGCTAGTAATATGGGGTCATCTGCATATCTTAAACTGTTGATATTCCTTGCTTGACCCCCTTGCCAATTGGAAACCATTCCATGTTCTCTGTATCCTGTCCTAACAGTAATCTCATGTCCTGAACACAGATACATCAAGACAATCAAATGTTGCAGCACACCCATTTCTTTAAGAGTGCTCTACAGTTTCCCATTATCTGTACCAGCCATTCTCAACAGGGGCCATACGACCCCCAAGGGTGTCCTGGCACATTTGAAGGAAGACACAGACTGAAAACTGCAAAAAGGGGAGCCTCAACGGTTTATGAGGGCCCTGGTAACTGAGCCAATGAAATACCCAAGCAGGAACTTTAATTGGAGTCAATAACTTCTCTTCTATTTATAATAGTGTTCCAACACACAATTTAACAGTTTCTTTGACAAAATGCAAGAACAGTATTGATATCTTGACAAGAGGTGACCTCTGATTGTCATTATCTAATTCGGAGCACGGTATCATGAAATATGCAGAAAAACACCAAGGACAAGGATCGCATCAAGTCTGATGGATATTTAATTTCATATTTTTTTAAAAGTTTTGTCCAGAATATTGAAATGATCAAGTTTTCTTGATGTTCAATAATAAATTATTTTCTGTCTGTTTGTGTTATATCCCTGTTTGACGGTGGGGTGGGGGGTGGAGGTGGAAGAAGGAGGTTCCTGAGACAGTTCCTAAAGCTCCTAAGAAAGCCATGGCCTCCAAACAGTTCAGAATGGCTGATCTACACAATCAAAGGCCTTGCTATAATCTATAAACCAGAGGCTGATTTTCTTCTGAAATTCTTTTGTGCACTCCATTATCCAACATATGTTTATAATATGATCCCTAGTGTCTCTTCCTTTCAGTTTGGTCATCTGGCATTTCTTGCTCCATATATGATAAAAGCTGTTGCAGAATTCTGAACATCACTTTGCTTGCACGGGAAATTAATATAATTATCCCATGGTTACTGCAATCCCTACTGTTCCCTTTCTTGGAGACTGGAGTGCATTTGTTTCCAATCTGTGGGCTCTTCTTTTGTTTTTCATATTTGTTGACAGATTTTAGCTAAAACTAGAGTAGAATCTACCTCTGCAGCATAGAATCATAGAATCATAGAAAGGTAGAGTTGGAAGAGACCACAAGGGCCATCCAATCCAACCCCCTGCCGTGCAGGAAAACCCTCAAAGCACTCCCGACAAGTGGCCATCCAGCCTCCACTTAAAAACCTCCAAAGAAGGAGACTCCACCACACTCTGTGGCAGCACATTCCACTGCCGGACAGCCCTGACCGTCAGGAAATTCTTCCTGAGGTTCAGGTGGAATCTCCCCTCCTGCAGCTTGTATCCATTGCTCCTTGTCCTGGTCTCAAGAGCAGGAGAAAACAAGCCCACTCCCTCCTCGACATGACATCCCTTCAAATATTTAAACATGGCTATCATGACCCCTCTTAACCTTCTCTTCTGCAGACTAAACATACCCAGCTCTCTAAGTCTGTCCTCATAGGGCATGGCTTCCAGGCCCCTCACCATTTTGGTTGCCCTCCTCTGGACCTGCTCCAGCTTATCCATATCCTTCTTGAATTGGAGTGCCCAGAACTGGACGCAGTATTCAAGATGAGGTCTAACCAAAGCAGAATAAAGTGGTACCAATACCTCCCTCAATCTAGACACCATACTCCTATTGATGCAACCAAGAATTGCGTTGGCCCTCTTGGCTGCCACATCACACTGCTGACTCATGTTCAGCTTGTAGTCTATTAAGACTCCTAGATCCCTTTCACACGTACTGTTAGTCAGTCACGTGTCCCCCATCCTATATTTCTGCATACCATTTTTTCTGCCTAAGTGAAGGACCTTACATTTCTCTCTGTTGAAATTAATTCTGTTAGCCTTAGCCCAGCTCTCCAATCTGTCCAGGTCCTTTTGAATTTTGATCCTGTCATCTGGTGTATTAGCAACCCCTCCCAATTTGGTGTCATCTGCAAATTTGATCAGCGTGCCCTCTATTCCTTCATCCAAGTCATTAATGAAGATATTGAACAGCACCGGGCCCAGGACAGAACCCTGTGGCACCCTGCTAGTCACTTCTCTCCAGGATGAGAATCTGCCATTGGTGACCACCCTTTGGGTACGGTCAGTCAACCAGTTACAAATCCACCTGACAGTGGCCCTGTCCAGCCCACATCTTACTAGCTTCTTTGCAAGAATGTCATGGGGAACTTTGTCAAAGGCCTTACTGAAATCAAGATATACTATGTCCACAGCATTCCCTTCATCTATCAAGCAAGTAACCCTATCATAAAAAGAGATAAGATTAGTCTGGCATGACTTATTTTTGTGAAATCCATGTTGACTTTTCGTAATTGCGGCATTGTTTTCTAAGTGATTAGAAACTGACTGTTTGATGATCTGCTCCAGGATCTTTCCAGGTACTGATGTCAGGCTGATTGGGCAATAATTATTTGGGTCCTCTTTTTTTCCCTTCTTGAAGATGGGGACAACATTTGCCCTCCTCCAGTCTGCCGGAACTTCTCCTGTCCGCCAAGAGTTTTCAAAGATTATAGCAAGAGGTTCCGCAATGACCTCTGCTAGTTCTTTTAAAATCCTAGGATGCAGTTCATCTGGCCCTGGAGACTTGAATTCATCCAGAGTAGCCAGGTATTCCTGTACTACCTCTCTACCTATTCTGTGCTGCAT
Organism: Iguana delicatissima; assembly: GCA_948472985.1. NCBI lineage: Eukaryota > Metazoa > Chordata > Lepidosauria > Squamata > Iguanidae > Iguana > Iguana delicatissima. The sequence goes on from CAOKZL010001050.1 coordinate 722,839, forward strand.
TTCCCTCACTTCCTCACCTGTTCCCCAACTGCCAGGTTGAGTGTTTTTATCCTTTTGGGAAAAAACTGAGGCAAAGAAGGTGTTGAGGAGTTCTGCCTTTTCTCTTCCTCCTGTTAATAATTCACCATCTTCCCTGCGCAGTGACCCTATCGTCTCCTTCTTTTTCCTTTTGCTGTGGACATATTTAAAAAAGCCCTTTTTATTGTTTTTAATGTCTCTGGCCAGCCTAAGTTCGTTCTGTGCTTTAGCCTTTCTGACCTTCTCCCTACATCTCCTGGCTACTTGCTTATAATCTTCTTTGGTGATTTCCCCCTTCTTCCATTTCCTGTACATGTTTTTCTTAACACTTAGCTCAGCTGAGAGCTCTTTAGTCAACCATTCCAGTTTGTTCAGATGTCTTCCATTTTTCCTCCTTAATGGCACAGTTTTAGCCTGTGCCTTCAGTATCTCCCTTTTAAAGAACTCCCACGCATTCTGAACTCCTTTTTCATTGACTATTCTTGACCACGGGATTTCAGCCAGCAGCTCCTTCAGTTTACAAAAGTCTGCTTTTTTAAAATCTAAGACGAGTGCCTGACTACACTTGTCTTCTCTTCCCCACTGAATGCCAAATTCTAATAGGGCATGGTCACTCTCTCCTAAAGATCCAACCAGTTCTACCTCATTAACAAGGTCTTCCCTGTTGGTCAGGATCAGATCCAGAATATTTGATCCCCTTGTCGCCTCTTCCACCTTCTGGACCATGAAATTGTCTGCAAGACAAGCAAGAAACTTACTGGACCTTGCCGCCTTTGCAGAGTTTGACTGCCAACATATATCCGGGTAGTTGAAATCTCCCATTATTACTGTATCTCTCCCTTTTGAATGTGCAGTCATTTGGTCTATGAAAGCGCCATCGAGGTCCTCAGTCTGGCTTGGAGGTCTGTAGTAAACCCCCACTATGATATCCCTATTGTTTCTCGCTCCCTTAATTCTTACCCAGATGCTCTCGACCTGGCTTCCGGTGTTCAAGTTATGGATCTCTTCACAGGTGAAAACATCCTTGACATATAAGGCTACTCCTCCTCCTTTCTTATTTGGTCTGTTTCTACAAAATAGGCTATACCCCTCTATTCCTACATTCCAATCGTGAGTCTCATCCCACCAGGTCTCAGTGATGCCTATCAAATCGTATTTATTTTGTTGTACTAGGAGTTCAAATTCATCTTGTTTGTTTCTCATATTCCGTGCGTTAGTGTAGAGACACTTGAGTCCCCGTGCCCTTCCTGCAAGTCCCATAGCATTGTTTCCATGCCTCCCACGATTGGATGCTATTCCTACTTGGCCAATATCATTTGGGCCTTTTTCCCCTGCACTTGCCGAGTCCTTGTCCTGAAAAATCTTGTCTCCCTCCCCAGCTGTACTTAGTTTAAAACCTCCTAATCCTCCTTGTGAGACTGTTTGCAAAAATGTTCCTGCCAAGTTTCGTGAGGTGCAGCCCATCCCTTGCCAGAAGCCCATGTTCATGGAATTTCAAGCCATGATCCAAAAAGCCAAGCTGTTGCCGGTGGCAAAATGTGTGGAGCCAGCTGTTGACCTCTACTATTGTCCTTTCCCTTTGTGCACCATATCCTTGAACAGGGAGGATTGATGAAATGACCACCTGCGCACCAAAGTCCTTAAGCTTTCTCCCCATAAGCTCGTAGTCCTTTGTGATGTGGTGAAAGCTGCGCCTCACCGTGTCGTTGGTTGCAACGTGAACCAAAATGAGGGGCTTACGGTCAGTGGGCTTGACCAGCCTGGCTAGCCTCTCTGTTACGTGGTTTATCTTGGCCCCAGGAAGACAGCAGACCTCTCGATTGAGCTTGTCCGGTTTGCAAACTGCCGGTTCGGTTCCTCTGAGCAAAGAGTCCCCAACCACCAGAACTCGCCTCCTCTGAGGCCTGTCCAGGGTTCTTCGACAAGCAGATTCTTCCAGGATTGCCTGGGCATTGTGTTGAGGCTGGGAGTGCTGGTCTTCCCGATGCTGGATGCTGTCCTGTTGGTGTTCAAATTCCAGTTGCTGAAGTTGGATTCCTTCTTGCTGATGTTCTGTTCCCTCCTTCTGGTGTTCCTCATCTTTCATAGCACCAAGAATGTTGAAGCAATTCTGTAGTTTGAGAGTCTCTGTTTCCTTCCTGGCCCTTCTACTTCTCCGTGTGACATTCCTCCAAGCATCGCTTTCCTAGCTCACGGAACTGATTTCCTCATCTGGCAGCTCCTCCGCATATCCGGTCTTCAGGAAGGTCCTCTCTGCCATATCCAAGAACTCCTCACCTTCCCTAATAAGACAAAAATTAGAAACTTGTGCCTCCAGCTGCCGAACCTTGTTCTCCAAGAAGGTCACCAGCTTGCACTTGCTGCAGGTGTACCTGACAACATCTTGTGGCACGAAAAGGAACATGCCACAAGTGCTACAGGTGACAGCAGCAGCTCCCTCACCTTCCATACTTGATAATACAGAGAATAGTTGTTTAAAAAAAACAAAACTGAGCCTTCTTTCTCAAATTGAGCTGTATAAGCTACGTCTGCTCAGCTAACTGCCAAGCTCGGTTGAATTCTTATTAAATTTGTTCAGTTGCTATAAGGACTGGTTGTTCCTAAACTTGAATGGATGAACTTGAAGGAGTGAAGTAGATGATTGAGCTGGCTCCTCCCCCTAGCTTGATTAACTCTCCCTAGTTTGATTGACAGTTAACTGACTAACAAATAATTAGCTGACAATTAGGCTGTGAGCTCTGGGAGAGCACACGGCCAGCGCAAGCAAAAAAAAACAACACAGAGAAATAAGCAAACAAATTCAGCCCCACAATCCTGTAAAAATACCTATCAAAGATGTCTTCACAGACACAGCTCACCTTCTGCTCTCTCCTCTGGAAGCATAAAGCAAGTCTATTGGTATGCCAGCTGTTCTTGGTGATTTATTTCTGTCAAGTGCTCTGAGTGTAGCTTCCACTTCATTTTCTAAAATTGTAGGTTAATCTTCAAATGATTCTTTGTGGAATGAATCTGTCATCCTTTCCTGTCTTTTATATAGTTCTTCAATGTGTTGTTTCCGTTGTATTTTTATTTCTACTTGGTAGTGTAATGCTTTCCCCTGCTGGTCATAGAACATCCCCATTCTTCATTTAAATTTTCCTTTGATTTCCTAGATTTTGTAGAAGAAGTCTCTTGTTCTTCCTTTTTTGTTGTCGTGTTCTACTTCTCTGCATTGATTCTTACAGTAGTTTTCCCTATGCACAAAGCACTGAACAGTTGCTTTTAGGGGTCTGAACCTTTTTCTGTCATCTTTTACATTTCCTTCTCATCTTTCCTTAATGATGGATGAGTTTAATGATGAACTCATCATTTCATCCATCATCCTTTGAGGCTTTTTTTTTTCTTTTAGGTTCCAGATACTTTCTTTTTTTGCATTTCCTCCTGACAGTGTCCCTGGCTTCCATCCAGGGTTCCTCTGGCTTCTGGTCAATTAGGCGTAATAGTGCAAATACATTTTTACATTATTGTTAAATGCTACAGGAATGTTCTTCAGATTGTATTTTGGCACAATGATTGGTTTAGTGTTCTTCTTTAGATATATTCTATTTTTTGATATTGCCTTACAGGAATACACAATCTCACCAATGCAGAAAGGGAGTGTCATTGGTGGGAAAGAATGAAGAGAAGATAGAAACAGATGAACAAGATAATGGAGATGAGTGGGTTGGGTTCATATGTGCCACATCTAAGAGAAGGATAGGTCCACTTTAATCAGTAGAACTCGAGTCATTAGTAAACCGTCCTATTGATTTCGGTGAGTATACTCTGAATACAAGTAGATACAACCCGGTAAGTACAAGGAACCTAACAAAATATGAAAGGGGAGGTGGAATCCAATGTGGAAGTAATACAAATGATTAATATTACCTGACTGAGAAGCAGAAATGGCAAACAAACTAAATTCCAGACAGAGAAGGAAGTCTTAGGAGCAGCTAAAGGGACTCTTCAAAAAAGTCAGTACAACAGATAATAGGTAAATGAACTAAGATTTTGGTATTGTCTCTGGAGTGATAAGACAAATGGAAACGGGGAGAGAATATGATCAAAACATCCTCTTATCATCCAAAATCTAGGAGAAAGACAAACAGGAACATTACATGAAGACCTTGGTGCCTTGAGGGAAGGTCAAAGAAGAGAAGATCAGGCCAGATCTATGTACTACCATAGAGACTTTCAGTCAACCTGAGAGAACTCTGGTTAGTTTGTCTGTCTGAGCATTCAACAAATTATAAACCACCTTTGTCGCCTTAGCAGTATAGAAACATATTAAATAAATAAACATTACAAATATCTACAGAAAGTGATGTCAAAAAGGCTGAGATGCAGGGGTGCTAAATACAAAATTAGATTTAAAAAAACCAGTTTACAGGAATAAAACTGAAATCTAATGTGTCAACATTGATTTTAATAATATTGAAGGTGAAATCTATGACTTTAGTGGGTTATTGTTGCAAAATCTTTTGATGGCTTCAGAAATTGTTTTGACATGATAGTATTGCTCTGCTGTATTCCTTACAACTACGGAACAGCTATTCAAGGTTTCAGGAGCTGCATATATGGAACATATGGTTCACCAGAGGAATTGAAGGTATGGTTTCCACTGAATTGTTCCAAAAATTGACTGCTGTCTTTTCATACCAGATTACCAAGTGTAATACCTTGAAAAGTCAAACGCACCCAGTTAGGATCTCTTGTTTTCACAACAAATCAGTCACAAAATTCTGCCGTTTTCAATTTTTGCAGAAAGCAACTGGGTAACAGTATGGTTCCAGCAACAGAATTCTTACAGTTTACCTGTACAGTCAAATTCTGATGGCAAAGGAAGCATTGTGCTAGCAAAAGACACAGAGCAGCCACAGGAAGAGCTCAGCTCACAGGGCTAGCCCATATTGGAACAGCTTTCTCAGACAAGATATTGAGTGGTCAGGGAGCAGTTATGGACTTTTCTGTGCTCCCTTAGGTTATACTACTACCTTCAGGAGCTATGGAGGATTGCTGTTTGCCTTCAAGTTGTTTCCAACTTATCATGACCACAGGGCAACCTTATCACAGGGTTTATTGGCAAGATTTGTTCAGAGGGGGTTTGCCTTTGGCTCCTTCTTAGACTGAGTGTGACTTGTCCAAGGTTTCCAGGGCCAAACGGGGATTCAAACCGTGTTTTCCAGAGTTATCGTCCAGCATTCAAACCACTGTACCACACTGGGTCTCTCTACAGAAGATGCTATCCCATTATTTATGCTGGAAATTAAATGGCCAGTAAGGCTGGATTCTCCACACTGAATTAGTAACAGCACCACTTTGTCCTTCCCTTTGCCTCTGGTAGGGAGATGTTTCGGGCTGGCTCTGACGGAACTGTACCTTATCTGTTCTTTTACACTTACTAAAACCCGTCAAGCTTTTTACCACACTTTGGGGCCGGGGCAAGTCAGAATCTGAGGCCATTTCTGCACTAGACTGTTAGAGTGCTATTATTCCACTTTCAACATCCTATGGAAGCCTGGGTTTGCAAATTAGGGAGGGGCCTCATCGGATGTTGAAAGTGAAATAATAGCACTGCAACAGTCCAGTGTGGAAATGGCCTGACTCTCAAGCGCCCTAAACCAAAAAGAAGTTGCAGGCATGGTGTGCCTGTGGAAGTGAGCATGAAAAAGGGCGGAAAGAAGTTGGAGAAGGCACGAATTAAATGCGTTGGTGGGGGGTAAACGCTGTTGTTCGTTGTTGCCTATTCGACACAAGCCCATACTGCCCGGTGCGCTCTGGGCGCCCTGCTCCGTTCCAGCGCCAGAGCCGACGACGACGACGACACCCGTTCCTTCTCCTCAGAGCTGCCAACATTTCCTTCCACGGCGCGGGGGAACAGGGGCCGCACAAACGAGGCGCCGCTTTCCCGCCCTCGTTGGCCTCCTGGGGCGCACGGAGCGCTCGAGCCCTCCGCGCGCTGCCCCGAGCCCTCGGGAGGGAGCCAAGCGGCGCCGCTGCCCGCAGCCCAGCCAGCCAGCCAAGCGGCCGGGCGAGGTGGGCGGCGGCGGCGGCGGCGGCGGCGGCGCCGGCGAAGAGCTTCACTACGAGGCGCTGCTCCCGCCAACCGCCGTTCCGTGTGGGGCCGTGGCGACGCGGAGGGGTGCAAAAGGGCGGCGCCTGAGGCGAAGAGGCACAGGCGGCGTTCCTCCTACCCGCCCCATTTCTTGGCTGCCGTCTTCCGCTCTCGCAGCCGGGCGCGTCGCCGCTGCCCTGCAAGGGACTGGAGGGGAGCACCTGCAGCGTGCCGGGGCGAAAGAGCCCGGAGAAGCCGGGAAGTCCGTCCGTCCGTCCGTCCAGTCTGCGGGACCAAAGAGAAACTCCGTTGCTGTTTGGAGAGGCGGCTGCCGGGGCGGATTAGCCCGACGGCCGCGCGAGGAGAGCCGCTGGCAAGCGGAGGTGAGCGACGGGCTGGGCTTTGGCGCTGGGCGAGCAGGAAGTTTGGGGTGGGCGCTGGGGGCCAGGGTCTGCGCGGCCAACCCCTTTTCCTCCATCCTGGCAGGGAAGTAGGCCCTTTGGGGGTTCACGTTAGGATGGCGAACAGAGGCTCGACTCTGTGGTTGAGTTCAGCAAGCTTACTCCCCGGAGGGAAACGTTGGAGGGCGGCCTAAGTATCTAAGCGAGAGGCAAAGGGGCTTGCATGGTGCCTATGATTGCACTGAAAGAATTAGCATCTGCAAACCCATTCTCACATTAGGTTTTTAAGGAACTAAAAAATCTCGTGGCTGCTAACCTTGCGGCATGCCAGCTACTGGATGAGGAATTTGTCTGCTCCACTGACAAAGAGATTTGGAAGGAACTTTCTCTCTTCCTCCGCCGGTTTTTCTTCTTTTCACTTCTGATTCTGGGTCGATTGTTGCAGGTGAATAGCTTGCATCAACCATATGAATCACATTTTCAGGTGGGGAGGTTATCTCCTCTTTCCTCCCATTATCTTCTATTTCTGATTGGTAAGAGGAAAGCAAAGTTTAGAAAAGTATGTGTGATGTATTTAACCTTTGGGGTTCCCACTATGTAAAAACAAAGGAGGAGAAAAAGTGAGATGGTTGGCTTTTCTTTCTCTCCCCAGAGATCCACAGCCCCTCTTATTCAGAATTCTCTTTAAACTGGTGTGGTGCCTTACTATGTCTTAGTGTGTTCTTGGCCGAGAATTTGGAGGTGGGGTGTGTAATGTTGACTTGTTTTTCTGCAACACTCAGTGAAGTACCAGTCAAGCCCTCATCACTTCCTGCTGAGCGAACGTTAGTTATTGGTACAAGTAGTTGCAAATAGAGATCACTTGACCATTTTGGAAGGTTAACTACATATGGAAATAGACTTTCCTGAAACGACGGTAACACGTAATTAAAATGTGAGAGGATTGTTTCTCTTGCATGTAGAGAACACATAGTATTATATAGTGTAAATAATAGTCACTGATTTTGGCTTTCAGGTAGGTTTGGCTTGATTATGGCAGTTCCTAATGGTTTTCATCTGTAGTGGACCCTGTCTCCCTGCGTTTGTTTATGTAACTTTATCTTAAGCACATGGATAATCAAGGCAGAGCTTTTGGGGAGGAAATCTCTTTTATGGCTTGGAGAACAAATTGGTGAGCCTTTGCTCTTACATGCTCAATATGTTTTTCAAGAAAGAGCTGTGTTGTTTTAAGTTGATAACTAGATGCCAAAATGTGCATGTTATATACAGTATTTATAGAATCTGGCAGGATACCGTGCATTCAATCTATTGTGTGTGCAACGACTTAAGATTTCATTTCTGTCAGAATTGTCAGAATTGAATCTGTCAGAATTGCTTGCTGTAGCTTGTAGCTCTTTATAATGTCTGGTATTAAGTTCTCACTTGTGATAAATATGCGCTCTGATCGATGCTAAGACCTGATCCACGTAAATGCAAAAGCACAAAGTACGTTCTTTTTTATAGTTAGAATAAACTTATGTCAGTTTTGTGGTACATTGTAGACTATGCAGAGGCATATTTTTGGTAGTGTTCTCATAAAAGACATATTGTGAAGAAGTGATCTTTAAATTTATCTCTTGAATTTTTTGAGAGTCATCCCAATCTGATGTATGTTTAACTGAAAATCAGTCTTGCCAAAGTTCAGCATATAAAATTAAAGTTAGTTGCAAAACAGAAGTCGACCTCTGTCATCACCTTTCCCTGTATTTTGATGAAACAAGACTTTCCTTTCAGTGTTTGTGTGTGTGCATGCATGCACAGTGTCGCTGTGGAGTCTCTGTGTGGCAGGCAACTTTGCCTTTCCATTACTTGGATTTCCATTTTGATATCTCCACATACTCTGGTAGTTAAGCCCATTGTGTAATGCAGGAAAAATAATTGCTATGATACAAGAAATATTTTCATTTGCAATAATTGCATAGGATAGCTGCATTTTATAGTTATTTATTAATAACTATTAATTGATTAAACTTCCTGATCCATTAAGGAAAAATATTTGAAAAATTTTCAACATTATTTATTCATTAATTTCGATTAATCATGTTGTGTCTCAGTCTTTTTCTAGGGAGTCCGGGGCAAAGTACATTACTGTATTGTTTTTTGCATTTCCCCCCTTGGATCTACTCTATGAAGTAAGTTAGACTGAAGCATGGTGATTGGCTCATGGCTTCCAAATGACCTCCATGTCTGATACAGTACTTATCCATTAGCATGTTGACTCTCAGTGACACTGCACTGGTCTTCCATCCCCGCTTTAAAAAAACTGTGACAGCTATGGAAACTATATTGGGTGATCTAGGACAAGTCATACTCTTTCAGCCTAAGAGGAAGGCAATGGCAAACCTCCTCTGAATGAAACTTACCAATAAAACTCTATAGTAGGGTTGCCACAAGTCAGAGTCAACTTAAAAGCACATAATAGCAGTAGGTTGCTGGACCGGGCCATGAGTGACAGCAGGATTAACAAAAAATCAGCACAGTCCTATACATGTCTATTCAGAAGCTAATCACATCGGTATATGCCTCTGTTGTTGGAAATGTCCTCTCAATAGAGTTCTGGTCATTGGGTGTTAATACTTGGTGTAGAATGGAAGAGACAGGGGTTTTTTCCCCCCTCGATTCTCCCTTTTGCTGGCACCTCTTGCATTGTTGAAGATCAGCTCCGGAGGATGGAAGAACTTATTGGGAGATAGCAGGGGGTTATCCATTGCCCCCTTCTTTTCTTCCTACAGTGGAGATTCTCTTGGGTTGAAATCCCTTCAGTGGACTAAAGGAACTCAGTTATTAATGGAGTATTAGGTTTGAATCATAGACTTCAATGAGATTTACAGGTATGTCTGTCAGTGCAGCCTATAGATAGTTGAAATTACATGCTTAGTGCCTAATTATATGGAATGGAAAAACAAATTTATTCAAGCATCCATGCTGTTTCAAATTCCTTTGATTTTGCATAGTATCTCTTAGGATGAGAACACATAATCTGACTCCATCTTGAGATAAAATATCCCCATTTGATATTTTTGTATCTGGGATAATCTTAACTGTCATTTAAAAAGTGGTTCACTTTTCATTTCTTAAAACTGTAATCACTTTAAAACTAATTAAAATGCAGAAAAATACAGAGAAAAAAAATATTTTTAAAGCAACAGAACACAGAGTACATGCATGCTTCAGTTAACAGAGTCTCTGACAAAGAAGCTCCTTTTTACATCCATTGTACCTCTTTTTCTTCTTCAGCCCCTGCTTAGCTGGAAGTTTTATAGCAGCATTTGGAGGATAGTGAAAGAGGGCTGGAGATTTTCAGTGTTGGGCTGAAGCAACATGTCAGTAGTTAAAAAGAATCCAATAAATTTTGAGCTGGGAAATTGGATTCTATACTAGCCAATCCTACTGTAGATGTGTATGCGCACAAGGCAAGGTCATAGCAGCTACAGCCAGAATTCCTTATTGAGCATGTGTGAACAGCACATCCCCACCATGTTAAAAAAAAATATTTAAGTTTGGCCACCAAAATGGAATTTGTAAGTGACGGTTGGTGGGAAGGGAAAAAAATCATCTCTGGAGGATTTCAAGCGGTCTCTGGAAGGTGGAGGAAGATTTCAAGTGGTCTCTAGAAGGTTCAGGTGTTTTTTTTTAACTTATGCAAAAAGTTTGCTGAAGTATGTTGAACTGCTTATTTTTTTGTGCTGTAGGGGATGATCCCTATCCTTTCCAAGTTATTTCTGCCTCTGGTATCACATTGTTTGTTAAAGAAACATGTATATCCGTATACAGCCATAACTTACTTAACAAAGCCTCTGATTAAAAAAAAGATCCTTTTTCCAAAATCTTTTTATGCCTGCACAGCCCCTCTTTTCTTTCTTATCCTCTGTCTATTTCAAAGGGTCTTCTTTAGCAGCATCAGCATTAGGAGAATGGTGCGGGAGGACTAGAGAAATGCATACTTTTGGTGTTAGTTATAGCAGCATGTCTGCAGTAAACAGTACAATAAAGCTGCAACTTGGAAGGAATGGGATTCTGTCTAGCCGATCTTACTGTAGCTGTGTGTACCTGTCTAAGTCTGGTAAGGTAAACAGCAGCTGACTCCAGAATCTCTTACTGAGCTGCATGAATAGCAAAACAGAAAAGAAGGAAGCAGATAAACCTGCCTCACCATCTCCACCTAGTATGTTAATAAGGCATAGATCTTAGAATCATAGAATCATAGAAATGTAGATTTGGAAGAGACCACACAGGCCATCCAGTCCAACCCCCTGCCATGCAGGAACACCGTCAAAGCACTCCCGGCAGATGGCCATCCAGCCTCATCCAGATCTATAAGTTTCCCCACCCAAAACAGAAATGATAATGTGAGAAGGTATCAGAGCTTACCATGCTACCTACCACCTCTTGTTGTTTCTTCTAAAGCTAGGAAACTCTCAGCTGCCAAGCTAACTAGTAATTGAGAAGAGTAGATGGCTGTACTGAAGAATAATTAACAAGCACTGTAGAAGCTCAACAGACCAGGGGATGGGGCAACCCAACTATAACAAGCTGCACTGTAGCCATGCGGGGAGGAGGTGTTATGAAGCAGAAGCAGCTAGCCTGTGGAAGGGATCCTAGACTTATCCATAGGTAGTAGAATGGTCTTAGTAGAGAGACAGAGGGAACAACTCATTGTTCTCCTTGTGAAGTACAGTCTTCTCCAGGGAAGGGGAGAAGGAGAAAAGCCAAAAAGGCCCAGGAGAACTGCTGAAGCAGCTTATGCTGTAGCCACCAGTGGGTCCCCCTACATCCTAAAGCTTGTTGATCTGTCAGAGTGCTGGGGGAGTTGCAAATGAACTGCTTTACTTGATCTTTTGGCTTGGAAGATAAGAAAAGAAGAAACTAGTGAAGGAAAAAGAATGTTCCTGAATACATTTTAGAAGAAGCTTTCAAGTGGCTTCCAAAAGGTTCCAAATGTTTTCCTTTGCTTATACAAGCTTTTCTTGATGTAATTGTTTCATTTCATCTGTGCATATTGCTAACTTTGAATAAAAACTTTACTGAAACATGTTGAAGTGATCTTCTTTATTGTCCCTATTTACTGTCCCTATTCTTTCCATGTTATTTCTACCTCTGGTACCAAATTTGATGTTGAAGAAGTCATGCCCAGAAACACATCTACTTTGTTGATTGAGGTATAGCTGTAATAGAGTATGTTATATCACTGTACAATAGAAATAAAACACAGGCCTCCAGCCTCAGAAGCATTTCCAGAAACAAGAATACCTTGCTCTTTTTTCTGAAAGTTAATAGTAATTTACAGTCAAAGATGGAAGACAGCAATTAATCATGATACAAAAATGTATCATGATACACAGAATTGTAGGGAATAATAATTTTCTTTTGGTGCTTCTTCCAGCATCTTTTCCAGTGGAGGCAAATATGGTCAAAGTTTTAAAATAGAATTCAGAATCAAATCCTCATTTAATCTTAACTTTATTTCCATATTAGAATCTTTACCTACCATGTAGTTTTTGCAGGCTCTGAAAGTGGGGGCAAATATGGTTGTTGCAGATTTTGTTTATTGTATATAATAGATTTCTGTGCTGCTTTGGGTGATATTCATCCTACCGAGACAGTTTAATAAAATTACAAAGTCAAAACTCAAAAGTGACTCATACTATCAGAAATCATTTCTTTATGCCTGGAACTATGGTGCTATCTAATCCTTTCCTGAGAACAACTCTGCTTGTTTGGTGTAGGAGGACTAAATTTTTAGCTCCAGTTCCATCCCCCAAATTGCCCTTCTATTGATCATCCAGTGTTTGAGGGTGATAAAATGAAGAGGCAATGAAGGAATAGAATAAAAAGAGATTCTATAGAATTAAATATCTCTTCATAGAGGTATGTCCTTCTCTTTAGATAATCTATGTTGTACATCTAAACTCCAAAGGTCACAGCAGTAAAGTTTTCAAATATATAACTGTATAAGATATGTGTCCCAAACCTTAAGAATGCCAGGATCAGTTATATACTTTGAAGATATAAGACATATATAACTTTAGACCACTTACAAGTCAGCAGGACAGTTGAAAGGGTGGTGGCCATCAGAACGTAATTTGATGTTCACTGAAGCAGATTAGTGAAAATTTGGATATTACCACTCCTCAAATCTGTATCAGCTTCTTTTAAGAGAACAGGAGTATAAAACGTTACAGCAAGTATTTCGACTCCTGTAAACTTTCCAAAATTAACACTGCTTTATGCCCGGTTTGTTGAAAGGACTGTGGCAGGTCAGGTTCTTTTATTCATACATAGCCGTATAATTTTGGATGTAAATCTTCTTCTTCCTCCTCCTCCTCCTTTTCTTCCATTTATATTTTGTCTTTCTCTGAGTTATGAGACTCAAGGCTGCTAACAATATATTTTAAAACAATACAGTTTAAAAACTATATAAAAAAACTTCAATAAAAAATATAAATGTAAAAGTTAGTTAAAAACAATTTTATAATTGTTATTAACTTTATAAATTTAAACAATTTATAAAGTTAAAACCATTCAAATTTACTAAAAGACTATATATAAACCATAAAACAACACCACACAGTATTAAAAGCCCATCCCAGTCAGTTTCAAAAAGCCTGAGAGCATAAAAATGTTTTAACTTGCCAACAGAAGGAAAGCAAAGACAGAGTTATCTGTCAGGAGGGAGTTCTAAAGTCTGGGAGCAACTGCCAAAAAGACTGTCTCTCCCTTTTTCCCACCAAATGAGCCTGAGAAGATGGTGGAATGGAGAGAAAGGCCTCTCCAGAAGATCGTAGGCTTATAAATGAGATAGGGTCCTTCAGATAGTGTGGACCCAACTGGTATAGGTCTTTAGAGGTCAACACTAGCACCAGAAAAAGACCAGTACCCAAATGGAGCTGTTCCAGTAAAGGAGTTGTGTGCTTCCTGTTGCTAACCCCACTTAATCCAAAGAATCCACGAATTTATATCTTAAATGATGAATCAGGTCAGAATCATGGGCTCTGACTTTTGGCATCTATCTTCACAGAGTTAAATAGCAAACCACAATATTAAAAACTAGTCTCACTCCTATTATCTACAGCAAGGCTTGAAATCACCAGTCACTGAAGGGACATTGGATAGAATCTCCTTGTCAGGTTGACCCAAAAGAGTATGGGCAATATCACTAATGAAAGAACTGTCTTACCAAAGGATTAATCGATGTAGACAAGTTCATTAACAAGTAGTATGCACTTATTATGTTTGTTTTTCCAGACTCTGTTGTCTCACCTGAAATACTGGAGATGAAACCCTTTCTAATCATTATAGGCTGACCTGGTGTATATATTTTTCAGGAAGTTTTCCTATAAATTGATCTTGGATCCTACCTATTGCATTTGTTCTTTGTTTGTTGTATTTTCTCTTAATTCAGTAGAATTTTTTAAAAATACAAAATATTAAAATATAGAAGTAAAGTAACATTAAGTAACTCTTTCCCGATCACATCCAGATAGCCATGGCCCACAACAGGGTATATACATGTAGTTTCCCAGTATCCAACTCATGAAGCTGATACAGTCCTGGTGAGGTGCAGTTCTATTTAGTGTATGCTCATCCATTGGCCACCTTTATACAATGGTAAACCAAAATTCTTGAGAATCCCGGATCATTTTTAATAAATATGACTGGCTTTGCCCAGTCATGCTGCTGATTTAACTAACTAGAGATCCTTTTTAGCATGTAGTTTGAATTAAGGAATCTTGATTTGTTGCTCCCAAACAATTTAAAACCAGGAAAGAGTTACAGTTTAAAATACTGACTTGTAAAATGAGCAATAGGCCTGATTCCTGGTTCAAAAACCATTTAATCTCTGCTTATTTGGTCATATTAGAAGAAGGAACCAAGCAGGAATAAGCTTGTTTATGATGAACATGGTTTATTTGTTAACACAGACATAGCTATTGCTTTATCAATCACTTGTAAAATGAAGTGTAAAGAGCACTGGTTAGTTAAGTCTGAATCCTGCAGAGAGTTCCCATTTGAGTAGACCTGTTGAATGGAGATTCATATCCTATGGATTCAGTGGCTCTACTCTAGTTGAGACTAACAATATGATTCAGACCCCAGTGCCCATATAGCAGAGAAGTGAGAATGCTAGGCGTTGTGCTTCAGCAACATCAGGAAGGCCACTTGAATCTCTTTCCTGCAATAACATCACTTGCAATGTCACTTGAGGTCAGTGATACAGTTCTATTGGTTATGTCTTGCACAGTGTCCATGGGACTGGGAGAGATGTGATTGACTGATCAATGGATCAACCTTTAAATTTTCACAGAAGTGGTAAACACCAGCAAGCAGCCTCTAGCCTCCAGCTTTTCTTTGGAGATACTTATCTGATTTTGTGTGCATGGTCAATCCAGGACTTTGACACACACCTACTCATATGCCATCCCAGCCTGAGATTAGCAATATCCAGCACAGCAAAGAGTGCTATCTCATAGTGTACTCACCTCACTGTAGAAAAGCTAATCTTCTGTTAATTATGAAAGAACAGGAAAATCTCATATCTGAACTGGATGGTCCCTTGCAAATCATTCATTAAGAATTTTTGAAAGGTTCTTAGTTCATCATTGGTAAAGCAAATACTAAGGAATTGCTTTGGTGTTCAGTTGGGATTAGAATTGTACACTGACAATGTGATCCTATATATGTCTGCTCAGAAGTTCAATGGAACATAATTCTAGGTGAGTATAAGATTGCAGCCTAAAAGTACTAGGGTTGGGATCTTGAAAGCTGTTCCTTGCAGGCATAGTAGCATGCTATTGATTTTGCTTTCCCCTTGCACAGCTAATAGGTATAACCTAAGATGGTTTCTATTCTTTAGGGTGCTTCTGGATGAGTGAGTGGGAGAGCTATTGTTTGGAAGGAGTTGAAAATCCATGTGCATTCATGGATTCTTAGCCCACATAAATTATTGGTCTTAATGCTGTGGGGATGGTGAATCCACTCTTGATTTTATTGCCATTCCTCTCACAGATGTGTTAAGTAGTACAGGAGGTTTGCTTGTCCAGAAACTCTGACGGGATAGGGTCCAGCACCAGAAGAGATTCCATTCAACTCAGAATAAACTCGATATGCTTCCCACACAGTGGTAGATCCATTGCCCTTCCCAGTCTTTGACTATTAATACAGTAATGCAGATGTTATTTTATACTGCAGTATGTTTTCAGGCTGGTCCTCTCTAATGCACAATTGTCTTTGGCAGGCAATTAAAGCCACTTGCCTGAGAGATGTAAGTCTTGTACTTAATGACAAACAGCATTTTCATAAATGATGCTGAGAACAGCTTTTAGTCTAAACGCATCATTTGCTAGTGGTGTTAATGTGGGACAGAATGTGGAAAGATCCCGTTTTTAAAAAGTAACTCTGCATTTCTATCCAATGTAAACTTTATGCCTGGATTACAGATGTCAAAAGTTCATAAACAAAAATAAACAATATTTGTGAAAGTTGTAAGGAGCTTCATGCTGCCTGGGGAAATACAGTTGTCAGTTATACAGTGCTTGAGCTCATAAAATCTCACTTTAGTAAATGTATCAGAGGAGAGAGAGTTGGTAGACGAAGGTAGATGGACCAGGATGCCCATAGGAAAACATGTGGAACAGAGAATGAGAGAGATTCTTTTATAGTTCCCTTGCTGAGTAAGTAGGTAGTGGGTGAAAGATTGTGGATAAAGGATTTTACAAGCCAGCATCATGACTGCAGGCCTCTATTTTTATTTTGAAATGCATTTAAGAGGTGGTTTGATAGTGCAAGTCCTGCGGAAATTGGTACGATTTGGGCCAAGAAAGAAATTAGCGGCTTGTTTCAGAATGCTTTTCTGGAAAATATTCAAGTGTTTTTCTTTCTTTGTTTTGATTTGTTTTGTTTTTTAAAAACCTTTTCAATAATATTCTCGAGATATGGTGAGATTTTTGCTTTTGGTACCACCATTCAGAGAACACCAAGCCGATCCTGCTTCTAAAGAATAAGGCTATTATTTATTTGTTTATTTTTGAAGCTTTTTGTTTTTTATACCTGCAGTTCTATGACTAAAATAAAAATTGTAGTTTAAATTTTTATTTTGTAATTTAAAGTGGAATAGCTGATGACTAGTCAATGAGGGTCTGTCTGCCTTGCTCTTCTAGGAAGTGGCATAAAACAGGAGACAATTTCAGCAGCCCTGACTTGTTGCTAATTTGCACATATTAATTACAAATAAACAAATAAATATATAAATAAATGTGGTCTTGAAACAGTCTGTTGTATACTGTTAGCTGTGCAGGCCATACATATCTACTCAGATCATTAGGACTGAGTCAATAAGACTTCTTCCTATACAGCTGAGTACAGAATTATAGCCCAAGGATGTAGCCCAATCCTGTGGACACTTGCCAGAGTGTAAGCCAAACTAAAGCCAGTGGGACTTATTCCTGAGTAAATGTAGGTAGGATTCCATTGTATCTTGAGGAGGCAAACAGCATTGCCTAGTAAGTGTAAAGCAGATAATCAGATTATTTCTTATTGAAACCTTGACGGCAGATTTAAAAAGGTAATTTCTCCCCTCTCTCAAAAGACATCTACTACTTTATATTTGAGTCTACCACCCTTCAAAGCAATCTACTCGACTATTGAACAGCTCTTAACAGTCAGAAGGTTCTTCTTAATATTTAGGTAGAATCTCTTTTCTTATAATTTGAAACCACTGGTTCATGTTCTAGTCTATGGAGCAGCAGAAAGTAAGGCTATTTCTGCACTACACCGTTATAGTGATTATACCACTTTCAACACCCTGTGGAATCCTGGGGTTTGCAGTTTAGGAGGGGTCTTCAGAATTCTCAACCAGAGAGTTCTTTGGCCTCAGTAAACTACAAACCCCAGAATTCCACAGGATATTGAAAGTAGAATAATAGCACTATAACAGTGTTGTGTGGAAATGGCCTAAGTTTGCTCCATCTTCTGCATGGAATCCTTTCTGTGTGCAAATACTGCTTCTGATGAAGTAGATTTAGGCCCTTTCTGTACCTTCCAGTGCCAGGGTGCAGGGATCGCACGAGCAGCCTCCGGCGAGAGGGTCTCACGTCCCTGCTGCTTCAGCTCTGCACGACCTGCCTGCTCGCATGAGAGCCCCGTCTCTCCCTTCCACAGTGCAGCCTGGGAGTTTCCCAGGCTGCGCTGGGGCAGGAAGCGCGACCGGCGTGGCTCCGGAGGCTCCGCACACCAGGTAAGTGCGCACGGGGCCCAGGAGCAATGTGTGATCGCGCACCATTTTTGGCTTCCAGCTGAAAATGAAAAAGTGCTCAATTGGCACCTGCCGGCCCCTGGAGCATCGCACGATTGTGCGTGCGTTGTGCAGATCACTCCTCACAATCGCGCAATGCTCCAGGTGCCCTTTTGCATGGCAAATACCATGTGGAAAGGGCCTTAGTCTGTGAAAGCTTGTGCTGCAGACTTCTTTCACTAGTTAATCTCAAAGGTGCTACACTATTATTGGCATACTGATCCAGACTAACACAGCTATATCTTTGAATTCTGTGACATCCCTTCAGATACTGAAAGATGGCTATCATGTCTCCTGTTAGTCTTCTCTTCTCCAAGCTAAATATACCCAGGCCCCTATGTTATTTCTCATAAGACTTGGTTTCCATATCTTTGATCATCTTGATCACTCTTCTCTGGACATGTCCCAGCTTGTCAGTATCCATCTTGAATTGTGGTACCAAAAACTGGATACAGTATTCTGGATAATTCTAGGCATTATTATTTACCTCTTTTTTTACCCTGTACTCCTGTTGAGACAGCACAGAATTTCATTGCCCTTTTTAGTTGCTTTCCCACATGCTTATGTTAAAAAATAATAAACACTCAGGTTTAGTTTATGGTCTGCTAAGATCCCTAGATCTCTTTTGCATATTCTACTGTCAAGCTACATGTCACCCATCACAAATGTATGTATTTGGTTGAAATTCTGGTGAAATTCATTTTCTTAGTTTTGGCACAGCTCTCCAATTTGCCAAGGTCATCTTGATTTTTTTCCCCCTTCTAACTTGTTATCATCTGCAAATTTGATAAGCATGCCTTGCATTCCATCATCTAAGCCATTTATAAAGATATTAAACAACAATGGGCCCAGAACAAAACCCTGACACCCCACCCCCGTTAGTCACTTCCTTTCAGGATGGAGAGGAACCATTGAAGGTACTCTCTGGGTTCCGTTTGTCAGCCAGTTACAGATTCACCTGACTGTAACACTGTCTAGCCCATAGTTCAGTGGCTTGCCTGCAAAAATATTATGGGGAACCTTGTCAAAAGTCTTGTTGAAATCAAGACACTACTCTCTTTATCTACCAAGCTTAATTCTATAAAAAGAGAGAGAGATTAGTTTGATATGACTTAATTACAGCATTTCTTTCTAAGTCCACACAGACTGACTGTTTAATAATCTGTTCTAGAACTAACTGTCAAACTAATTCATTGGCCGTTGCCTGGGACTTGTTCTTCCCCTTTTTGAAGATGAGGACAACATTTGCCCTCCTCCAGTCTGCTAAAACCTCTCTTGTCCTCCAAGAATTCTCAAAGATTATTGACAGTGGCTCTGAGGTTACATCTGCAAGTTCCTTTAGTACTCTTGGATGCAGTTTATCAGGCCCTGGAGATTTGAAATCATTTAGAGTAGTTAAGTATTCCGTTACTACCTCTGTGCCTATTCTGGGCTACATGATTCATTCTATTTTCACCAGTTAGAGCACTATTTTCCTTTTGAGGGAACACTGAAGCAAAGAAAGTATTAAACAGTTTGGCCTTCTCCCTTTCCCCTGTTACGTTTCACCATCTTCTCTATGCAGTGACCCTACTGTTTCCTTGTTTTTCCTTTTGCTCGGAGCACAACCAAAAAAATTCCCTGTTTATTATTTTTAACCTCTAGCAAACTGAGTTCATTCTGAGCTTTAGCTTTTCTGACCTTCTTTCTACAAGTATTGGCTATTCATTTGTATTCGTTTTGGTGGTTTCCACTCCTTGCATTTCTTATACATATCTCTTAAATTTCAGCTCATCTCAAAGTTCTTTGTTCATTCACCCTGCTTTCTTTAAACACCTCTCACTTTTCTTCCATTCGCCATCTCATCTTTTAAAAAATGTCTCAAATACCATGAACTCCTTTTCTTTTCAGCATTTCAGAGTATGGGATCTCCCCCAGCATTTTCCTAAGCTTGCTGAAAATCAGCTTTTTTGAAGTCTGGAGTGTGTGTCTGACTATGTTTGGCTCTCCCTTCCTCTATATAACAAATTCCAAGAGGACATGGTCAGCCCACCCAAGGATGCTATTATTTCCATCCCATTGACAAGTCATCATTGTTGATTAGGATCAAACTAAAAACAGGTGATTCCCCTTTTTGCTTCGTCCATCTTTTGCAATGAAATTGTCTGCAAGGCTAGTGAGAAATTTGTTGTACCTTACACTCTTGCCAAAGTGTGATTTCCAAGAAATATCAGAATGGTTTAAGTCTTCCATTACAACTATCTCTCTCCTTTTTTAATATATGGCCATTCATTTTAAGAAAGCATTATCCAGATTTTCAATCTGGTGGGACAGGGGGATAGTGAGGTCACTGTTGTTTCTCTCCTCTTGAATTTTTACCCAAAGTCTCTCCACCTGTTCTCCATACTGTACGTCATGGATGTCCTCATAGATGTGTACATGCTTGACATACATTGCTACTACTCCTCCTTTCCTGTTTGGTCTATTTCTTTGGAATAGGTTATATCCTTTCATTACCATATTCTAATCATGAGACTTATCCCACCAGGTTTCAGTGATGCCTATTAAATCATATTTGCCTTCCTGTGTTAAGAGTTCAGCTTCATCTTGTTTATTTCTCATGCTCTGTGTGTTTATGTAGAGACATTTAAGATCATGAGTCATTCCATCCAGCTGATTCCTTGTTTGTTTTCTTCTTGGGCTTCATCTGTATTGCTGAGGCTATTGCCCCCAATTTTCCTAGTGTTCCCCTGCCCTCTGGAATAATGTGTCCCTCCTCTGTATAACCCAGGTTTAAAGTCCTCTTGATCAGATTTGCAAGATCTGCAAATACATTCTTACCAGCTGCTGTGAGATGCCATCCATCTTTAGCTAGACGTCCTTCTTTATTAAAGAGCAGGCCATCATCCAAGAAGCCAAGTCTTTCTTGATGGCCCCATAGAGAGCCAGTTGTTCATTTCCAGTATTGATTTCCCTCATCCTGGGCTACACCATTCCATGGGCAGTAGTAAAGAAATTACAGCCTAAGCCCTGAGATTCTTTAGCTTTCTCCATAGAGCTTCATAGTCTCTTGCTATATGTTAAAGGCTATATCTTGCAGTATTGAGAGTATGGTATGAAAAAAGTGTGGTAAGAAAAAGGATGAAAAATGCAATTGGAAAACATGGGAGTTGTTAGACTCAATTAGAGTAAACACATTGAATCAGTTAGATTTACCTAAGTGTTGATCTAGCATCCAGCATTTGATGTAGTTAGGACTGCCATTAAGATTTAGGCCAGTGATGATGGGCTTTCCATTTACTTCAAGGAAATAGCATGATTGCACAGTGAAAACTTCAGAAGACACAACTTTTGGGAAGCAAAGGCTAGTGGAGTAAGGGATACATAGCTGAACCCTTGCCCTGAGATAAATATGCATATTTTGCTGTTGATGTCTCAACAGATGTCCTAGTAGTATGACAGCTCACAGATTGTTGGTATGAAACTTTGTTAGCCTTCCTTCCCATAGCATGTGTTATGCTTGCATCTGAATTAAAAACAAAAAGAACAGACGATATCCTACGTTTCTATTTGTGTGAATCTCTTTTGAAAAGAAATACTTTTACATATCTTTTATGTTAAACCCTCTCTAAGAACAATAGTATAGCATATCTCTCGGGATGTGTTGAGGGTATTAATAGTTCAGGGCTCTTTAAAGTTTTTACACATAAATTGCCACATATAGTTACATTTGGTTTACATTTCTGAAGTTTTTCCCACAGTTTTACCATCTAGAGACTTAATTATTTCTAAGGAGAGCTCATATGGTGAAGAACAAGGCAGTTGCTTCAGAGAACTGCTGATACTCTATACTGCCATACACCGGCTGCTTTCAGTCCCTTGTTAAACAGAGAGCAAAGAACAAGAAATACATATTAAAGGCACTACAGTGAGACAGAACAGATGGCCTTGGGGAGACAATGTAGACTCTGGAGGGATCAGTCTCATCAGCGTTACCTGTATTGGGACTGCAGAAATATGCCCAGCAGTCTAGTCTAGTCATGGGGTCATTTATTGGAGAAGTAGGCATATGCAGCAATCCAAGAATTCAATGGGTGTATCTTATGTGATCTATGAACTTATTTCTCAGCAGAGGGTTTGTTGTTTGTTTTGTTACTATAATGATATCCCACAATCTATGGCAGTATGCTGAGCTAGATGAATCATTTTTCTGGTCTATCGTGGTAATTCGTACACTCTATGAGACTCTGTTCTCTCACCTGGTACCCTCCAGATACTTTGGAATACAAGTCCCATAATCCGATAGATCCAGAGTAGCTCAGCACATCAGGGCATGGGAGGTTGCTCTAGGGACTACAGTGCAGTTTGAAGTGAGAGATAAGGCAGTAAGACTTCTTGGATTGATCTTTAAAGTTCTTCAAATGGAGGAACCCTGATGGTTTTTTGAACTAGTGCTTCTGGAAATATCAAAAAGTGAAGTGGTGGTATGGTTCTGCACTGAGCAGATTATTTAGTTAATGAGGTCATAAATTTGGAGTGATGATACATAGATCTTTCCCTGTTGAGGATTTTTGTTTGATAGTAATCAAGATGATTGCTTTTACTGATTACTTCAAATGTTTCCTTGTCATAAGTAAACCATTTGGAGTGGAGATACTTATTAACCAGAGTACAATGGGGAAGGGGGCCAAGAAAAATATGTAGATATGGGCTATATACATCACAGATCCATGGTGCTGTGCAGTAGAGATACTTATTTACTGTTTCCTGAAGATTATTTGTATTCTTAATCTTGCTGAAGATCTGAATCTTCTATTCATTCAAGATAAGTTGCATCCTATTTTTCATCTGCCCAAATAACTACAGTAGAGTTGTAGAATATTTTGCAGAAGGTATAGGTAATCTATATCTACCATCTGGCCCCACTTCATTAGATGAATGAGAATCTTGATGTTGATTCCCCATGGTATCTAGATAGTTAATGAAAAGCTGGATCTCTGTCATTTGTGACCTGCCACTGCTGAAAGGCCTTCTTTCCTTCCCAGCTGTCACTGCTGTGGCCTCTAGACAGAGAGAAGAACAGGCAGGCTCAGCTCCATCATGCTTGGGCCCCAGCAACTGATGAAAGGCTCTCCCTCCATCCCTACTGCCACTGCTGTGGCCTCTAGAGGGAGAGAACAGCAGTCTGCATCTGCTCAACTTAGACCCTTTCCGCAACTCACTCATTTTCGGCGCTGGGGTGCGGTGCTCATGCGTGCAGCTTCCAGAGAGAGGCTCTCGCTTCCCTGCTGCTTCAGCTCTGCACGAGCTTCCTGCTCGCACGAGAGCCCCACTTCTTCCTTTGCAGTGCAGCCTGAGACTTTCCCAGGCTGCACTGAGACAGGTTGTGCAACTGGCCGGGCACCCGAATGCGTGCGGGGCCCCGGAGCGATGCGTGACCATGCAGCATTTTTGGCTTTGAGCCGAAAATGAAAAAATGCATGCATGGTCCGTGTCAGGCCCTGGAGCGTCATGCAAATGTGAGTGAGTTGTGTGGACCAGTCCTCACATGTGCGCGATGCTCAAGGGGCCCTTTTGCATCAAAAATGCCGTGCGAAAAGGGCCTTAATCCCCTCCCTAACTGCCATCTCCTTTTCCTTTTATGTAGTGTTTTTTTTAGTTTGTAAACCTGTGGGCAAGAAACTGTCAAATTCACAATTGTAAATTGTTCATATAAAGCACCATGAACACTGATGTGGTACAACAACAACAGAAACTATTACTACTAATCAATTCAATCTCAATATTGTGTTGTTTTTGTACACATCTGTCAATTCAATAACATTACATTCTCAGTCAGAAAGATAAAGAAGATTTCCCATGTGGTTAAGACCCAAGTTTGACCCTTCTTGATTCAGCTGAACATTGAAAGTCTTGGCAAAAGCCAGAGATTTTACTGTGTAAACCTCTATAGACAAATACTTATATCAACAAGCCCATCAGTGTTTCTCCAGTTGCATAACTATGTCAATGTTGTTTATGTATCATTCAGAGCCTGTATTTCTTTATCATTCTTTCAAAACTATATCTTTCTCTTCTGACAATAGCAAACTTGAAATAGAATGTTCTGTGGGACTTATAGAATGAGGGTCCAGATAAATTCATTTGTGGGTTTGTTATGCAAAGAGAAATCAGTATTACCAACAGCTGTAATTAGTATATGTGAAAATGTTATGTTTGAATTTAGGAAAAAACAACACAGTGATTAAACACAAAAAGTAATGAAAGGTACAAAATAAATTATTCTTCTATAAAGATGTATATTTACTAGATATCTGTATTTACAAAAGTTTTTTTTAGAATATAAAACAGTAAATTGGCAAATTTATCTTCTGAAGACTAACCATTTTTGTGACAGGCTTTGGAAATTTTTATTATCTTTGAGTCTTCCTTTTTTTGTTCTGATAATAGCCTAAGTACCCTAAAGATCCCATCTCATCTTAAAAGCTAAACAGGGTCAGCTCTGGTTAGTACTTACTTGGGAGACCACTAACAAATACCATGTGCTGTAGGCTGCATTTCAGAGGAACAAACTGGCAAAAAAACACCTCTGAGTATTCCTTGTCTAAGAAAACCCTATGAAATTTATGGGCTGCTGTAGGTCGACAGGTGACAGGAAGGCACACACACACACAATTAATTTTATCAAGGGCAAACCTGTCTAGTTTTAATGCAACAAAATATTGAAATGACATTGTTGTCATCAACTTCTGAAGGCACAGACAAATAAATTTTTTTTATTAAGGTTCTGTGGCTTAATTAGAAGCCAATTTCATGGACCAAACAACTAATTTGTAAAACTCTATGACAGTTAAGCCTGCTATCCCTGACTGTGAAAACAACAGCTTTGTGTTAGATCACTGCCACAACTGTCCTCAAACATCCTTTCCTGTATCTTTTGCCAGTACATCCCCTGATGGAAGCAGATGAAGCAGGAAGGAAAAAGCTAGAGCACAAATGGTTCTCATCTTTCTCTGAAATAGGCTAATTGCTGCGTATATCATTCTCAAAAGACTATGCCAATAGCACTGGTGGCTGCAAAGTAACCTTTCTCCTTGGCTGTCAGTTTGCCTGCAAAATCTTGCGCAGCAGATCTGTTTGGTTGCTCAATGAAAGAAAAAAAGAAGGCAAGACCAAATACAAGGAAACAAAAGTAAGAGGCAAAGTCCTCAAAACAGTAGCGGAAAGATAATGAATTTTAACAAGACTGTGTAATGCCGAATGTGTTTCCGTGAAGAATTTCTTCAGGAGCAGAGCAATAGTTTTCTTGAGAGAAGTTGCTTTACTAGGAGAACTGTATTGCTGTGCCTTTGAAGAAGTGCTTTCAAAACGGACTGGTAATTTTATTCTTTTATCAAATTTTGCCCTTTCTCCTCAATTTAATTTTGACACCTTGCTTCTTTTCTTTATTCATCTGGTGGGTGAACTTCCTAGTAAAACCGAGGGTTTCCATTTGAATGGTGAGATATCATTCCTTTGTTGAAATGAATGTTGCTCCCTGCAATGCATACAAAATCATTGGCATTCAGTTCAATTTAGACATTATAGTTTATAATCCAGAGTTTGAATATCCCTTATCTCAAATTTTTCTTGTTTATTTGTTGGTTTTTTAGAAATATTTTTATTAAAGTTTAAAGTGAAAATAAACCCCCCTTTCTCCATTTCCAAGCTTTTTTCTTTTTTTCCAGTTGAGTCTGCTCATTTACATTCAATTCATACATAGTTTCTCTTCAAAAGGTAATCTTACATTGTTACATCTTACATTGTTACATTGTGTTTTGTTACATTGCATTATTACATTGTTGCCTTGTATTATATACAATCTTGCTTTATTCTTTTCCTTTTCTTATTACTGTATCTTTATCCAATTTAAGACCTCTCTCCATTCCCTTTCAAAGTTCTGGATAGACTTATTTTTCAATGAAAATGTTAACTTTTCTATCTCTATCATATCCAGAACATTTAATTTCCATTCTTTTATATCAGCATGGTTCCTTTCTTTCCAATATTGAGCATATGTCAATCTTGCAGCAGTTATCAAATACAGCAATGTCTTCTGATGACATCTTATCTCTCTTTGTTGTCCCAACATATTTAACAAATAAAACTCTGGCTTCATTTCAAAATTTAAATGGTAAATTCTTTCAATGTCATCACATATTTCCTTCCAAAATTTCCTTGCTACCTTACAGGTCCACCACATATGAAAGAATGACCCCATCTTTTCATCATATTTCCAATATCTTTCATTTCCATTTTTAATTATTTTCTTCAGCCTTTCAGGTGTGATATACCATCTATGTAGCATTTTATAAAAGTTTTCTCTTAAATTTAAACTTGGTGTAAGTTTTATGTCTGTTTTCCATACCCTCACCCATGTATCCAGCTCAATTGGATGTCCAATATTTTGTGCCCATCTAACCATATTATCTTTAACAGTTTCTGATTCCATTTCTCTTTGCAACAATAGTTTATAGAATTTGGAGATTCTCTTCTTTTGGTCCTCCTTCATCAATAAATCTAATTCATTTTCTTTTCCTTCAAATCCATATAATTTTTGATCTATTTTAAATCTCTCTTTAAGTTGTCTCCATAGGAACCAATTAAATTCAAAATTTTTCTTGTTTATTTGGATGATTTTCAGTAAGTCATTTAGTCTCTCTTTCCAAAGCAAAATCTACACTTAATGTATACGTACCAGTTGTTGTTGTTGTTGTAAGATTCTTGTAAGAGTTATTAATCACTCATGAGAAAAATGTCAGGCAGCCTTAATTTGCAATGGTTCCTGCTCAAATCTATTTTCCTGTTTTCAGCCTTCCCTTCTTGAAAAAGTTCACTGGTCTCTTTTGGATTTTGTCTGCTTTCTAGAACTGTAGTACCTTTGTTTTCAGCCTGGGCATGGTATGAAGAAATCTCACATTACTTTAATTGACATTCTAACTTAATTCCAAAATTAAGTCTTTACTTACAGAAGATTGCTACCTAGTGAAGTTTCAGGTCGCCTTAACATTCATAACGGCATGTGCTCTGTAGTTTCAGATGTATCCCTAATTTTGTACAGAGGTGTAGAACAGAAACTGCATTCTACTGAATTTTCAAACTTTCCTGCAGTCTTAATACCTTTAGCTATGAGTTGTTGATGACACAGTTCCAGGGCATTCAGAGAACTGTTAAGTGTTCTACTTGTCTTGGCTGGAAGATCCAGAGTAGCAATGCACTACTGGTAGACATAAGATGTTTCTTTATGTGTCATGCAGCTGGGTAGCCTGTAACAACCTTGCTCCTGATATGCATTGAGAACTGTGAGTTACAATGTACAGCAATATGAAGTCTAGTGCCATCATTATTCTCTTTTTCTTCTAATTTTCTCTGAACTGTAGGATATGGCGGACTATGATCCAAATATATTTCTTAACAAATCATCTAAAATAGATCTCTACTTCCTGTATGCAGCAATCCTCAACAGGCCCATGGGCTTGTCTCAGCTAGCTTACAAGCCAAAACAGCATGCTACCATTGCAACTATCAGCCATTTCAGTGAGCAGTCATCAACCACACACAGAACCAAAGCCAATCTTGAACTGCTATCTTCCTTCCCCTCTGAAGTGCTTTTTTATCATGAGCAAAATGCTTATTCCAAAAGTATTGACTGTATTCAGCACAACCAGGACTTCAGAATATTCCTTTGGGACCCTGTGAGAGGAGAAGATAATGTGTGTGTTTTCTAAAAGCTGCCATTTCAAATCTATATAACTTCTGTGATCTTCTGAGTCATCAAATGTCTGTAGTTGGGCAAGTCATACAGATAAGCAAAGCTTCTTTGAGTATTTTAATAAGACAGCTTCTAAAGCTAGTTTTTCAATCTTGATAGTCATCAGATTTTTAACTTCTGTGTCAAAATTGAATGCTCTGGGAAAATTAAAATGCTAGGCATCTAAGAACCACATGTAATAAAGTTACAGTGCTATGATGTGAAAAGATTCAACAAATCTTTTAGTAATTGGTTTTGCGCTGTCGCCTTCCAACTTTCACTTGTTGACAAGGGCAACTAAACTGATAGTTTGCTGACAGTTTATTAAATTTGGATTACTGATACTGATTTAAAAATCAAAAGGTTATTTTAAAAAAATTGTATTTGCTGTCTCCTAAACTTGTTGGTGTTTTTGTACAACTACATTTATTAGATCTTTACAAATGGTAGGTAAGTTTACTGAGCTGTTACAACACTGGTAATAGCAGAAGCTGTGAGCTGAACTGGATTTGGTAAGTTGTACAGGTCTTTAAAAACAATGCAAAGTTGCAGATGAATGGTCTGGCTGTGCTACAGCCTGTTCTGAATAGTACTGATGTTCCAGGAATGGAAATGTGAAGAAAGACCTTGTGTTTGAGCCTTATGGAAGTTACTTTGCAGCTTACTTTGTGTATATACTGGGTGCTGGATTTCTCTTGGCTTTTGTTGTAAGAGCACAGGAAGGCAATACAGTAAAAATGAGCATTGTTCCATGCCTCTGAACAGTGAGTGGTTTCAAAAGAAAAGGCCACTAGAAATTCATTTTTGTAATATTTGTCTTATCTACATATAATATACACAGAGCATAGTAGAGGAATCAGGTCCAGTGGGAGCAACGATATCCTAAGATGCTTTATCCACTTCCTAGCTCTCCCTAATTCTCCTCTCTCAAATACCAGATTGTTGCCCTACTCTTTCTCAGTACCTGGAATAGGAATATGTCATGTTCCGCATTCTGATAGGATTACATTCTATAAACTGCAAAGGGATTTCTAGCTTTCTTAAGACTATTCCATGCCATTAGCATCCATTGATGAAACATCTTTGGCCCTTTCCACACAGGGGGCAGCAAAACGGGGGGAAACGAGGTGGCGCACGTGGGGACAGAGCTTACCTTGAAGCAGGGCACTCCGTCCCCGCGGGGAGCAGCGCAAATTCGCTGCTCTAAACGTTGGCGGCGCTCGGTGGCAGCCAGCAGCTTCCGGCGGCGCTCCGCCAATCGAGGCAGTGCACCAGCTGGAAGCCCGCCCCCAGCCAGCTCTGCAGGGACGCACTAGCATGTCCCTGCAGTTCTAAATGGGGCGCTGCGACGGAGTAACACACACAAGTTTTAAAACGACCACTTGAAAAGTGGTCTTTATAGAACACAGGGCACCACCCCCGTGGCCACACGAGAGTGGTTTGAGGTCTAGAACCTCCCCTTTTTTCACCGCTCTAGCGCACCCCGCGGTGTAGACGACCTCCGTGTCTGGTCGTCACAGCGCGGGGTTTTACCCCGGTGACCATTAGCATGCCACTGCCCTAAAAAAAGGAGGTGTTTCTATATCCTTAACTAGGGTTGTTTTGATTTGAATCAGACTGATTTATATCTTGATTTAATATAATGATTTAGATCACTTCTTTGTAGGATTAAGGTTTGATGGTTTAAATCAGAATTTAAATCACTATCCAGGAAGATTCTACATGCTCATCATTTTTAGTAGAAGCAGATTATAGTTCAATATAGCCTAAGCACATAGTCAGAGATTTATGTTTCATAAGAAGGTACATGGTATAAGCTATCACTATGTGGATGACACCCGACTCTGTTACATCTTTCCACCCTAGTCCAAGGAAGCTGTTTCACTTTTAAACCAGTGATTGTCCTCAGTAATGGACTGCATGAGGGTGAACAGATTGAAACTTAATCCAGACAAAACAGAGGTGCTTCTGGTCAGAGAACAGGGATTCAGCCTGTGCTGGATGGGATTACTCTCCCCCTGAAGATGCAGATCTGCAGCTTCTGTGTACTTCTAGGTTCAGCCCCGAGCCTGGATGTGCAGATTTCAGCAGTGGCCAGGAGTGCCTTTGCACAGCTAAGGCTTGCACACCAGCTGCTACGGATGTCAGATCTGACTATTGTGACACATTCCTTAGTTATATCCCATTTGGATTACTCGAATGCTCTACAATCAACCCTCCATATTCATTAGGATTAGGGGTGCACAACCCCTGCAAAAGTGGGGAAATAGCAAATATGTAAATATGTATGTCTTGACCTCAGTAAGGCCTTTGACAAAGTTCCCCATGACATTCTTGCAAAAAGCTAGTAAAATGTGGGCTGGACGGTGCTACTGTTAGGTGAAGTTGTAATTGGTTGACTGACCGAACCCAAAGGGTGGTCACCAATGGCTGCTTTTCATCCTGGAGAGAAGTGACTAGTGGGGTTGTGCAGGGTTCCACCTAGGCCCAGTGCTATTCAACATCTTTATCAGCGACTTGGATGAAGGAGTGGAGGGCATGCTGATCAAATTTGCAGATGATACCAAATTGGGAGGGGTTGCTAATACATCAGAGGACAAGATCAAATTTCAAAAAGACCTTGACAGATTGGGGAGCTGGGCCAAAGCTAACAAAATGAATTTCAACAGAGAGAAATGTAAGGTCCTGGACTTAGGCAAAAAAAAAATGGAATGCACAAATATAGGATCAGGGAGAGGCATGGCTGGATAGCAATACATGTGAAAGGGATCTAGGAGTCTTGGTAGATCACAAGCTGAACATGAGTTAGCAGTGTGATACGGCAGCCAAGAAAGCCAACGTGATTCTTGGTTGCATCAATAGGACTATGGTGTCTAGATCAAGGGAAGTAATGGTACCACTCTATTCTGCATTGGTTAGGCCTCATTTGGAATACTGTGTCCAGTTCCGGACACCTCAATTCAAGACGGATATCAACAAGCTGGAAAGTGTCCAGAGGAGGACAACCAAAATGGTGAAAGGTCTTGGAAGCCATGCCCTATGAGGAACAGCTTAGGAAGCAGGGTATGTTTAGTCTGCAGAAGAGAAGGTTAAGAGAGGACATGATAACCATGTTTAATTATTTGAAGGGATGTCATGTCGAGGAGGGAGCGGGCTTGTTTTCTGCTGCTCCAGAGACTAGGACAAGGAACAATGGATTCAAGCTTCAGGAAAGCAGATTCCACCTGAATCTCAGGAAGAACTTCGTGATGGTCAGAGCTGTCTGGCAGTGGAATGTGCTGCCTCGGAGTGTGGTGGAGACTCCTTCTTTGGCGGTTTTTAAGCAGAGGCTGAATGACCATCTGTTGGGAATGCTTTGATGTGTGTTCTTGCATAGCAGGGGGTTGGACTGGATGGCCCCTGGGTCTCTTCCAACTCTATGATTCTATGATTCTATGTATGTCTGTGGAAAGGAGGCCAAGGTGTGGTGGGGGGAACAGATACTAGGGTCCAAAGCAGATTAGGAAAAGGAGAGGTAAGGGGGTGGGTCAACATGGTGGCACTATACTTCT
This sequence comes from Iguana delicatissima, assembly GCA_948472985.1. Taxonomy (NCBI): domain Eukaryota; kingdom Metazoa; phylum Chordata; class Lepidosauria; order Squamata; family Iguanidae; genus Iguana; species Iguana delicatissima. The sequence continues at coordinate 753,980 of CAOKZL010001050.1, forward strand.
CTCCTTCCTTTGGCGGGGGCATCTGAAGAAGGTTTGTGGTGCTGAAAAATTGGGCTACAGTCCATCCTTTGGTGGCCAGGCAGCAGCTGATGGAGGAGAAGGAGGACCAGAACTGGGTTTTTAAAAGACTGCATGACATGATTGGAGCTGTAGAGTAGAAGGTTCCCCAGAAAAATGTTCCTGATGTGGGAAAGTAGGGGTTAGAGAAACAAGCAAAAAATCTAATCCATGAAAGTAAAACCCACAAATGTGGAGGACCAACTGTATACATGTGGCTGCTCCCAGGTTCTGGAATTCCTTTTCGAGAGAGATTAGACTAGCATCTTCTTTGGTGTTGTTCCACAAGCAAATGGATACATTTTTGTTTCAGCAAGCATTTGGAGCCTGGCTGCTCTAGATGAATGACCCCTGCACAATGTGCTGTTTGGTATTTTTTGCTTTTATTGATAGTTTTAATTCCATTTTTAACTTCTATAAGGTGTGAATTTTTAGCTATGTTTGTTTCAACAATTGCGAGCTACCCTGTCGTACTAGTGGTGGTGGTGGTGGTGGTCTGTGTAGTAGCAGTAGCGAGGAGGAGGAGGAGGAGGAGGAGGAGGGGGGAGTTGTAGTAGTTGTAGTAGTAGTTGTAGTAGTAATAGTTGATTTTCAGGTTGATTTTCAGGTTGATTTTCAATTTGTAAAAAAATGGATTCTCTTGCATTTATATCCAGATTGTTACTCCTTGTTCAGAGCTACTGCATCTGCCCAGATTCTCTGCTCATTGACCTCTGTCTTTGCACTTCTTGTTGTCGTGTGCCTTCAGGTTATTTCCAACTTTTGGCAACCATAAAATGAACCTATCATGGGACTTTCTGGTGCTGCGTATGAGATTCACCCAAAGTCACCGAGTGGGTTTCCATGGCCAAGTGGGGAATTGGTTTCCAGGGTCATAGTCCAGTGCTCAAACCACTACACTATAATGGTTCTGTCTTTACACTTGCAGAGAGCCAAATCCTTGAGAGAGAAAGTGCACTTCATGAATACCATCCACAAAATAGGACTGACCCTGTTATCTTGCTTCTCCATAAACTAATGTTAACATGCTTATATGACATAATTGAAAGCAGTATTATTAACGTTCCTGATGAAATCTTTTACGTAGACTATTTTCTTTACCATTTGTTTTCAGAAAATTTTGAACTCCAATTTAAAACTTAGAAAAATCTGTTTTTTAAAAAAATAATTGATTTTTATCAGCTCTATCTATAGCATTATGTTATGTGAGTGTATACAGCTAAGCCTACAATCCTATATACATTTTTATCTAGGAGTAAGTCCAATTGATTTTAATATGACTAATTCATGATTGCTCCTAGGCCTAAAGGCACCATTTGATCTTGTAAACTAAGCAGGATCAGCTCTTGTTAGTACTTGGATGGGAGACCACCAACTAATACCAGGTGCTGTAGGATTTATTTCAGAGGAAAAAACTTGCAAAACCACCTCTAGACATTCCTTGCATGAGAAAATCTATGAAATTCATGGGTTATGTCTTTATTTATTTATTTATTTATTTATTTAGCTTTTTTAAAAAAAAAGTATTATAAGTTTTTATTATTTTGTATGTTTTAATGATTTTAAATGTTTTTAATGTTTTCTAAACTTTTTTGGAAGCCACCTTGAGTCCCACTCTGGGAGAAAAGGTGTCATATAAATACACTAAATAAGTCAACAGGCAACTTGAAGGCAGGCAAGCATACATGTACACACAGAGACACATAATCATGACTGCATAATGTTAGATAATAAATTAATCTGGCAATATTAATTGTGGAGCAGGGACTTTTAACAGTACTCAGAATAAGAAAAACCCAAACACAGATTTAAGTCTTTTGCCTTTGCTTTTAGAAAATTTTTCTTCATAAGAATGAGTGGACAAACCTATGTATATGTACCTAGAAGTAAAGAGTTTAATGTGACCTAATTATGTGTAGCCTTGCAGGATAGCAGTCCTAATTTTCTGACCATAGTTTTCTTTTCCTGTTACTCTGAAAACTTGGCTTTTGACCAAGAATGCTTAGTCCCTTTGCACAAAATGCCTTTGATGTATTATTGAATTTTTTAAAAAGAAAGTTAACTTGGGAAGCAGAAAGAACATCCTTGGAGGCTACTTGAAAGTCTATTTAGCTTTTTATTTTGACACCTAATATGCTTTCATTTAGAGTTGCCAAGGCTTCCAGCCAACTTAGTTTTTCTTCCTGTTTAATAAGCATGTCAAGCATAATCACTTTTATAAGGATGATATTGAAAGACCTATGTATCTTGCTGTATTTCTGTTCAGCAGACATTTCACTGTCACCTCAATCCATGATTGGCTTTCTGGTGTCATCTTTGTGTACATTCTCATGTGATCACCAGAGTGAGCACCAAACCCAGGTCTACTGAAGACTGTGGCAGAGGCCCCACATCAATATAAATGCTCCCCAAATAGGTACGCATCAGGGATCACCAAGGTAAAACTGCAGGTTTGAGCTATTCACTTTCTTGCCAGTAAAATAAAGCACATACTTCCATTTTAGTTTATTTTTGGCAAAATTTGAGAAGTAACTTCTAAAAATGGAAATAATGACATGCTGAAGCCAGCCATAACTGACCACCAGTAGGATGAGGCTGTGCGACACAGAATACATCCTATCACTGCTCATTTGTGAATAGTGTGGATAGACTGTTTGATTCCTGCTTTCTCTGAGAGAGTTTTCTTGTCCTATGATTTGGGATCCTGTTGAGGTCCTAGTGGACCTCCAGAGCAGAGCAGTAGTTCAGATAGAAGGTAGCTCCCACACACTCTTCTACATGCTAGATCCTACACACACATGCTTGAATTTATTATTGGGCTGGATATCCTTATAAGCTGAAATTTGATCCTGGCAGGATAGAGATGTTGTTGGTCAGCAGGACAGCTGATGTGAGCCTAGGTTGAAAGCTTCTTGATGGGATTCCATTTCCCTTGAAATAATCAGGTCCATGTTTTAAGAGATCTCTTGGTTTGCCTATTCTTCAGTTTACGTGGATAGCTGCTCTGGATAGGTATATTTTTGTGCAGTTACCTCTTGTTGGCCAACTGCTTCTTTTTTCCTGGGCCTGAGCATTCATATGTTCATCGCAGCCAGGTGAGATTACTGTAACACACTACGTGTGCCATAGGAAAGGTGTGAGGGATTTTTAACAGGTGCAAAATGAATGGTATCTTCTTGATCCCACTTTTTAAAGGAGAAAAGACAGACAGTCCTTAAAGATATGAATTAGAGGTAGGTCCCTGGCAGATGTGTGGATGGAGACTTTGGCCAAGAAGGACCTGTGGGCACAGGTCCACAAAGGACCCATGTTGCTCAATACCAGGATGTCTGGTGAGCAATGTGACAGGAGCAAAGGAAGCATTTGCTTTCTGGGTGCCTAAGCCAAATTACCCTAGTTACCCTGCTCCTCAGACAAACTAGGTCTAGGATTTATAATTCCAGACACAGATTGTGGGTTGTTAAAAATGCCAATATCAAGTGCAAAGAGCTCTCACAGAAACTCACAATGCATTCAAAATATACTAGAGTATAATACAAACATCATGAAATGAAACATAAAATACAAGAATATATATATAAAGCAACAATCCAGCAAGACCAGTATACCTTGTTCTGTTTTGTATTTGGTTTTAAGGCTAACTATCATCTGGTCAGACCAAACGTCTGAAAGAAAAGGAAAATTTTAATAAATGAAATCTGGAATGATACAGAAAGGAGAGTCAAAATGACAAGTTACAAAGTAGAGATTTAATTTATAGGAAGAGAACTCTAGAGTTAACTTCAGAGTGAAAATGTCAGAATGGAAAAATGTTATTTGATAAGCTGTTAACAAATGCCTGGGTGGTCATCTGCTCTAAAAGCTCTGGCTACAGAGTGACTGTAAAAAAAAGGGGGTTATATTAAACCTTCCTGAGTCAATTCCTCGGTAACTCTTACAGTATGTGACATCATGGTAATATCCCTGAGGATCAAGAGTAGAATTGCAATTCACATGGAAAAGCTGTTTCCATTCTTTCTGATAAAGTGGCTTTCTAAACTTCGTGTGCTGGATCAGCAAAGCAAGCTGTTAACTTATTCATTTCTTTGTGTCATCCAGTGCAGTCAACTTCTCCACAGTTTTTTGCATAAAATCACAATGGTATGGACTTTTAAATAACTTGAATAAGAGTTTTGTGAAAGAATAAATTATTTACCAGTCCCATGGCTGTAAATTATTTAAACCCCCTAGGGTTTATCATGGCAATAATTACATTAAATATTTTTAATAGACATTGTATTTATCTAAAATTTGATTCAGCATGTTTATTTAAATCCCAGAGCATACATATTTGATTCAAACTGTCAATAAAATATAAAGTATAAATAAAGTCTCTTATGCAACTATGCATGTCAATTTTTAAAATTCTCTATTAAAGACTATGTTATCTTGTTACCTAAAATAATAAATACACATCTTGAACCTAAAACTCAATAATTGTACATTTCAATGGGGACCTCTGTGCTAAGATTTAAAGAGAAGTTATGTAAAAAAGATTTCTTAAAGGTGCACAACAGTGAAGACTTTATTCAGCTAGGATGAAATTTGGCTTGAAGCTATATGCTGCCTCATCATTAGCTGCAAGAGGACTACAATATTACAAAAAAAATTTGCCTTGATAGTTCCAGCTTGCAAATTGGTAGAGGAAGCTGGATCTTTTTGAAATGTTTTTAGTGGTGATGATAAACAGTTACTAGCAAAGGACGGATTGTTTTGTGTCTTTTCATATAAATAATCACAAAAAATATACAGATATAACGAAAAAGGTGAAAAGAAAAGACAGCTTGATGTCATAGAATCATAGAGCTGGAAGAGACCACAGGGTTATGGAGTCCAGCTCCCTGCTGTGCGGCAGTACACAATTCAAAGCATTCCTAACAGATGGCCATCCAGCTTCGGTTTAAAAATCTCGAAAGAAGGAGACTCCACCACCAAATGTGTTTGATTTATGATTCCTGGGGAAAGGACAGTATGGAAACAGAATATCTGGAAAGAAACTGTCATATTCCCATATAATCTACCTCATACACTCAAGTCTTCTGAGAGGTTTTTACTTCAGTCAGCCAGGACCAGCGGAGCAACTGTTAACCAGAGGACTTTTTCTTCAGCTGCCCCCAAATTGTGGGATGACCTGCTGGAAGACATTCAACAGCTGGATATGCTGTTTGAGTTTAAAACACCATTAAAGACCAATTTCTTCTAGCAGTCCTATCCAGATAGTTTTTAAATTATGAGATTTTTAAAATATGAATTGATTGTTTTTAATATGTATGCTCTTTAGTCTGATATTATGCTCTTTTTACTGATTATGTATTTTTAATTGTTGTTCATGTTTGAAATGCTGTTATGTGTCTATTTGTTACTATATTTTAATCTCTTATTCTCCACCTCAATCCATAGGGAGAGGAAGGTGTGAAATAAATTATTATCATTATCCTAGTCTCATGGAATTTCTAACTAAGGAGGGAAGATCTGGCAGTGGACGCATCCCTACCAACATTGTATGAAAGCATGTGGCTTAGCAAATTACCTCTGAACACTTTTGAAATAAGCTAAAAACAGAGTTGGCTGAGACCAGTTGACGCCTTCTGTTAACTGTTTGCACTTTATCCATAAGGTCCTTTGAGAACAGCAATGGTTGTTCTCCTAAACAGGTTCTTGGTAAAAATCTGTTTGAAACTTTATGTTGATTCACTCTTTGTCAGAATAGGACAGAATCAAGACTTTTCCCAATAATGTCAAATATTGAAAGTATTTGTGCACTCAAGACCACTCACCAACCACCTGTGGATCTACTGCACTTCTGGATATTCCTTTTTTCTAGTTGAACAAAAGTGTCAAGAAAAAATAATCATGGAATATTGCTGGAATGTTTTAATTTGTGTAGATGGTGTAAGTGGCATTCAGCTTGATGCAAATTTACATGAAATTCATTTTAGTCACACTTAGAGAGAAAAACAAAACTAATCCTAAAAAGTGGGTTACTTGATAGTTTCCACACCTTATTCTGATTAAAACTATTCTGTGTGTCCACCCCTCTTTTTAAGAAATCAAAATAACTTGCAGGAGAACAAAGAGCCCTGTAGTGATATTGTAAATCTTCAGAAGCCATCTGTGGCACTTCTTGAACCAGAATTTTAGTTTCTGCTGAGGCCCAGTGAAGTGCTGAGTTGGAAAGGGACAGCCATTTGTTGTTGCTCCTCAGCTGTGGGAGAGCCTTATTTTTTTTTCATGCAGTTAAACCTGAAATTATGAATATTTTCCAGCCAAGTGCTATTCAAAAATAGCTAATAAAATCCTAAGCAGCAGATAAAACTCTAAAATAAAACTAAAACATAAAACCTCTGCTGCTAAAAATACATTGTTGGTTCTGCTGATTAAATCCCCCTGCCCCTTTTTAAGCTTACACATTTGTCTCCCAAGAAAACAGAGAGCATGATGACCCACAATTAGTTTTTGTCATGTACTAATAGCTTTGAAAGTATGAACTTAATCTCTGTTTCCAAGAAATTCCAGATTGTTCACAGGATTCTAGTCAGTAGTTTTTGGAAGTACCTAGCGTTGTACATTAGTCATGATGGTTAACTTCAGTGCAAAAGCTACAGCAAACTAGCCTCCTTAGCAGGGTTTATTTCTTCCTTTCATTTGTCCATAAGCTGGTTATTTCATCTCTATCTTCCTTGGTTCAAGAGCCAGTAGCATAGTAGTTTGAATGGAAGATCAAGGTTTGAATGCCACTCTGAAATGGAAACTCACTGGGTGGATAAGTCACATTCTCTCAAACTCAGAGGAAGGCAAGGGCAAGCCCCTCTGAGCAAATTCTGCCAAAAAAAAGTCATGTGATAGATTTGCCTTAGGGTCACCATAAGTCAGAAGTGACTTGTGGGCACCCAACAACAACAACTTCCTTGGTGTAACCATATGAATCTAAATGAAATCTGGTGGAAGGAGACAGCATGTAATTATAGATGAAGTCAACAAGATAACTGTGACAGGCAGAAATCCATATTTGCACAGATTGTTCATTTTGTTGCAGAAAATGAAGTCCTGTCCTCTGTACAAGTGACAGTTCTTAAGAAGTATAGAGTGCTGTCTTACTGGTTCCAAGCAAGGAATGACATAGATCAATGGTTCTCAACCTGTGGGTCCCCAGATGTTCATGGACTTCAGCTCCCAGAAGCCCCAGCCACTATGGTCAATGCTCAGGGCTTCTGGGAGCTGAAGTCCATGAACATCTGGGGACCTCAGGTTGAGAACCACTGACATAGATGGTACAGATTGCAAAAGCCAAATGTTAAAATATTGTATACTTTCTTTTAATTAAAAGTGGTATTGTTTTCTAAAATAATAGATGCACATAAGCATAAAGACACAAGAGAAGACAACTTTTGCACTTAGAATAAGTTAAGCAGTTAAATATATTGTACATTCCTTCCTTCCTGTTTTGTGTGTGTGTGTGTGTGTGGGGTTGCATGCATGTGTGTAAGCTTCTAGTTCTTTTGTTCCATCTAGCACTATTCTGTTTTTAACTCCTGCTGTGATAGAACTGTCACACAACTAATCTCCTACAAAATATGTTTTGCCACCTGCCAGAATGTGTCCTCTGCTTCAAAAAACTATTTATTTATTTATGTGTTTCTGTATTTATTTATTTGTTTGTTTGTTTGATGTATTTCTGTATCACCTCCCAGCCCACAAAGAGTTCCCAAAATGAGGAACAAATAAAACCTAATTGTAAAACGGTATAAAGATAAAAACATTTTAAAACACATTAAAATACTCTTTAAAAACTCCTGTAATTCTGTAATTCTTTTTATTTATTATATTATATTATTTTTTCTTACATATATCTCTGTGTAACATCTGTATACCTTTTTTAGAAAAAAAATAAAAAACTCCTAAAAGTACTCTAAAAACAATCCTAGAATCCAGCTGTTAAACAGTTAAAACAGCAATTTCAGACACTGAATTCCACGCAGAACACTGTTTTGACTGCCCACCCAGAGCTTAAAAGAGGTAGGGCCAGCCTAACTCCTTTGGGTAGGGAGTTCCGCAGTCGAGGTGCTGCTAAAGAGAAAACTCCCTTATGTATCCAATTTAACTTCTCAAGGTGTTGAGACACACAACAGAGCCTCCTCTGAAGATCATAGGGAAGGGTGCAGTCTTTCAGATATCCTGGGTCCAAGTCAGCTACACTTTTGTTGGTCAACAATAGAACCTTGAACTGAGCTTAGAAGCAAGTTGGAAGACATTGCAGTTCTTGCAAGACTGGTATTATAGGATGTCTAAAATACACACCTGACACCAGTCCAGCTTCCACATTTTGCACTAGCTGCAACTTCCAAATACTTTTCAAGGGCAGCCTCACATGGAGCACATTACAGCAGTCAAATTGGGAGGTAACTAAGGCATGAATCACTATTGCCTTCCCCAAGAAAGGATGCATCAGCTGAAGCTGAACAAAGGCACTCCTGGCCATCTTAGCAACCTTGCTTTTCAGGAATAGTGCTGGGTCCAAGAGAACCCCTAAGCTATGAGCCTGATCTTTCAGAGGGAGAATAACCCCATCCAGAACAGGCTGTGATCCCAATCCCAAATTAGTTTTCCTGTTGACCAGCAGCACTTCTGTCTTGTCTGAATTAAGCATCAAGTCTATTCACCTACATCCAGTCCTTTACTGCATCTGGATAATGGTTCAGTACTACCACAGCCTCCTTGGCATCAGTTGTAAAAGAGAGAGAGAGCTGGATATCATCAGCATACAGATGACACCCAACCCCAAAGCTCAAGATGACCTCTCCTAGTGGCTTCTTGTAGATGTTAAAAAGCATAGGGGACAGTATTGACCTCTGTGGTACTCCACAGGCTAATAGCCAAAAGGCTGAATAACTGTTTTCAAGCAACACTCTCTGGGAACACTCAGCCAAGAAAGACCAGAACCACTGCACAGCAATGCCTCCAAGTCGCATGTCAGCCAAATGACCAAGAATGATACTATGATCAATGGTATCCAATGCTGCCGAAAGATCCAGGAACACCTGTGGGGTGCTCCCTCCAGTTCCTCTCCCAGTGTTGGTCATCCACCAAGGCAACCAAGGCTGTTTCTGTTCCATAACCAGATCTGAACACAGATTGGAATGGAGCCTGGTAATCTGTTTTATGCAAGAAAAATGAACCCTGCTGGCCACAGGAATAAATGTTTACTAACTTTCCTGCCACTGAGAATTGATTTTAATAATTACTATATTGACAATATATTTCTGTGAAACCATCTTTTGCACAGGGATGTCTTTCTGGGTTCTGTAGATAAGGAAAAAATATGTGAGCAGCACCCACATATAGAAAAAGAGAGAGAGAAACAATATATTTCCATCACCATGTCAAAAAAGTGCATACGTGGAAAGATGGCATGCCCGCTCCTTTCATTGGTGTGCTGGTTTTCTCTGTGCAAGGAGTTTAGGTTTGTGTGTACTTTCTCTAACAGTGGGAACACTGGAACTTATCTCCCTTCTGAAATATCAAATGATACAATCTAGGGAGAACTGTATGCGCAAATAAATATTTGTTTTGCTATTGTTGTTTTTCCCGTACCAGGAAATATATTCCTACACTTGCTTGTGACAGGTGTTTAAAAAAGTGATTCTAATATTCTTTATGCAACAGCAACAACAAACCTGATTTCACCTTTCATTATTTATTAAAACAGTGAAGAATTCTTCTGAATGTAGATACAGAAGACAACTTAGATAGATTTTCAGTGCTGGATGTCGGTCGTCTCAGGGGAAGAACTCAGTCCCTGTGTTTACAATACAGTATGCATGACTTAGTTCCTTCCAAGTGAATGCAAAGAGCCAGTATTTTGAGCGGAGAAGCAAAAGGTAACATATTCAGATGAAAGCACAAGAAGTCTAATTTTCATCCATATACTTTCTTAGAAATTTCCTAGTCATACCTCGTTAAAGGTGTGGTATGACTGGAAAAAATTAGCTAGCTTCACCAACTCTGGATCAAATCCCATTACAGTTATTCTGTAACCTAGATTGCGTGTTAGCCTAAAATTGAATACGTGGGCTACCTCTGTCAGGTTCACACAGTTAAAAAAAAGTGCTAGAAGAGTCCAGAGTAACGCCGGTCATTCTTGGTCTCTGGAATCTGTGAGGGAAAACTCCTCCTTCATTTATTATAGAAATTCTATTGAAGTCTTTCCTAGTTTAGTGTTTCCAAGTGTGCTGGACTAAAACTCCCATCATTCTGACCCAGCAACATTGCCACTGGCTGAGGGTGGTGGGACTTATAGGTTAATTCATTATCAGGTCTCAGAGTAGGAATGACCGCTCAACTGAAATACACTTGAGGGCTTCGATAAAAGGAAGAGGAATTCACCCCAGGTGTTGTATCCTCAAGGAACAAAGTGAAGTAACTATGTGGTGAGTTCTGCTTTAAGAAAGACTTTGCAAATTAACCTGTAGATGGCTGTTAGATAGTGGGAGAGGACAACCAGGATACAGGAAAACTGCCAATAAATAGAGATGGGTAAATTTTTTGATAGGTTTAGATTTTTTTTTAAATAAGAAGTTTCTAAAATTTGTGAACTTGTTCACAAATTCAGTGCTAAGAATTCCAGATATTTAAAAATGTGAGAGCAAGGAAAACTGATAGTTTAACTCATCTAGGTGAAGGGGTTTTGAGTGCTTAGTTTATAAAAATGTGTATTTGATTCCCAAAGTATTTTGTTGTGTGTGTAATTCTGAATTCGGATTGCCTTCTTGTTTGTTTGGGTTTTTTTCTAACATGTTTCTCATTTTTTTCCAGCCCCATGGCGGGCAGGTATAGCCTGATCCTTTCCTAGAAATAGCTGTATGTGTAGAATTTGGCTTGTGCAGATGGTTGAGAATTTCATTTGGTTTATTTTTGAGGGGGAATTATCAGAATTTCCAAATTAAACAGAAAGAACTGAAACGTTCTTAAAAAATAATATAGGAAAAACCAAAACTAACAGATTTGTCCACCCTCTTAATAACCTGAAGAAACAGCAGACTGGCTTAGACTTTTGAAACGTGCAGCTAACTGAACAGTAAAATCTGGATTTCTATGCCATTTTGTATTTTGTTTGTGGCCAATAGTGCTAAGTAATCACAGGGTGTTTTCAGTTCCTTATTAACTATCCCTTCATGCTGGCTTGCTTTCTTGTTAAAGATTATTGCATTTGATATGGTCAGTGGACTTGGGTGCTCCTTTGGGAGAGATCCAACTCAGCATCTGATCTAGTTGTATTAAATAAGTTTTCTCAAACCAAAGAGGTTTTGGTTTGTTTGTTTTTTAAAGAAACTTTGAAATCCAAGACCACTGACCTGTGAGGTATTGTTTTGGCTTATGAGAAAGCCAGCTGTGTAGTTCAATTTTGTAAAATTAGGACTCTTGATATTGCTCTGCAGTTCTGTTAAAAACTGTTAAGATTGTACAGGTCTAATGGAAGGATGTGCGTGGAGAACAGTGGGACAGCATTTGACCTGCAGAATTGTTATTGCCAATGGTGATTCCTGTTTGACCTTAAGATCCTTCAGGGACTTTGCAGAGATTACAGCTGAAGGAAAACAAGGCTCTGTTGTTTGGAAAACAATTGCATTTGAGTTAGAGATTGCAAAGACATACAAACAGCACATCATGGTGCTATATTTATGAAGCCATTAGGGTGATCTTTCAAGTAAAACAGGGTACATCTAGTCCATGGAAAGGTACCATTGAGTAAAATAAATGGAGATCTATAGTGCCAAGCTTGCACTGTTGCATCAACAAGAAACTGTTTAAAAGCCTCTCTAGTTACCTAGCACATGATAAAGCCTTTTCAACATAAGAGCTATAGCAAATCACATAAAACATACAACACCAATTTGAAAAGAGTTTTGTTGGCTCCCAGTTGGCATCTGAAATGCTGACACTGAACTTTATAATCACAAATGCTCCAGGTCCTTAGTATCTAAATGACTGCCTTCTTCTTCATCAACATCCTTCCTCTACTGTGCATTTCGCCATCAAGTGAAATATGGTGCAGAGGTTACCTTTTTGACCCTGGCACCAAAACTTTGAAAAATCCGCTTAGGTGAGAATTCCTACTCCATCCCCCACCCCAAAACAGCAAATTCTGTTTACTTTTGCAGAGGATTCATTATGCTTTGAATATTGAATAGATTCAAGAAATCTCCCCCCTTCTACTGGTTTTTGTTTACAGCTTCTTAACTGTTTGGAGGGTTTTTTGGTTTGCTGTTTTTTTTTTAATGTTTAGTTCTTGATTCAATGTGCATTTGGCTTTGAATGTTGTTGCTAGCTCCAGCAAAAAGTTGGGGGGGGCATTGCTTTCATAATGAAAAATAAAGATGGGACAGGTTGATTTTGGCTTCAAGAATTTGTTCTAGACTGTTTGATAGAATTGAACAGCAAGACTAGGTGATGGGAACAGAAAGAAAAAAAGTAGTTTATAAATAGTAGTGAACTTGTGGTTTGACACAAGTTTAAATACAGTTCCTGCCTAGCATCAAATTAATAACATTAAGTAAACAGTTGTTGTATTTTATCTGTTGCTTTCTTGCAGTCTCAGTTTTTGTGAAGAATAACATAGTGCAAAGAGTTACTAATTAATACAGATAAAATGTTACTTAATAGTTAGTTAGAAAGATATAGGTCAAGATATTCAAGGCTCAATAAATATGGCTATTGGAACCATAATTCTATATTATGATTGTTGTATAAGGAAGCATGTATAAGAAAATTAGTATGAATGCAGTGTTAGTAAAAGTAGGAAATAATAGTACAGTAGGGCCCCCATATCCATGGGGGATTGTTTCTGGACTCCCCATACACACATACAGAAATCCATGGATACTAGCGAATGCTCTTTTCATTTTGCTCTCCTAGTTTCCCCAACACTATCCAGCTGGCAGCAGCACCCTCCCCACTTTGCTTTCCCACTTTCTCCAGTGTGATTGGGCTGGCAGCAGTGGGGAACAAAGTGGGGAGTGCAAGATCACTATTGTGCATCCCCAACCACAGATAACTGAATCAGTGGATGATGAATCCACGGATACAGGAGTCCTACTGTACTGGAAATAGCACCAGAGCTTTAAAAATTGAAGGAAATTTCAAAAAAGAGAATCTGAGCATTTTAAAACCCCAATTTCTAATGGCAAAGAATGTCTACTAAATTGATCCCAGTGGCTGAAGTTATTATATGAGTTCAGACTAGAAGGGCATTAAGGAAGCTGCTCTATATACCTTTCTCACAGGGAATAGATGCAGAACTCCATTACCCTTGAGATTTCCTTACATCCAAGTCTGAGCATATTTGAGAAGCTCTGCAGGATCAGTAAATATGGAGGCAAAACATCAGCAGAGAATTGGGAATTAATTTTATAATATGTGTCATGCCTCTCCTATATTTATTGGATTTATTGAGAAGAAGAACATTGCCAATAATTCAAAATAATAAAACTTGGAAGATGCAATTTATTCTTCCAGTTGCTGTTTTCCTCCAAAAGACTTGTGATTTGCTTGTCTGTTTATATCTGAAAGAAGTTTAAACAGCCACCATATTTGATTAGACTCATTTTTTAATGACATGCCTCTGTGTGTGGGTTGATGTGTAGTAAATAAACCCTTTACTAGTAAACTATGTGCTTACAATGTCCATATGCATGCATTATGCAGTTGTAAATAGATATGTGTGAAAATAGATAGAGCTCTAAGTGACTGTAAGTAAAATAAAGATGGCAATGCTTATAGGAGAAGGTAAGACTGCTACATGCTTATTTAGAATGCTGAAAAAGTTTTCATAGATATACTCTCAGTAATAAGAGATAATAGGGAATCTTCCTACTGTTAGAGTTTGTACGGAAGGGAATACACAATCTCGTGTGGGTGAACTGACAGGAAAAGGAACATACGAGGTGTGGGGTTAATGTGAATCAGCTCCTTCAATTTTCTTTCTGGCCCTTGCAAGTGATATTCACAGAGCCTGCTCAATCCAGTGCCTCATAGAATTGTGTCAAGAAAAATATGTCACCAGGATTATTGTTCATTTCCTAACAAAAACACCTTTTCCAAAACATGTTTCAGTTTTGCCAGATGCTGCACTGCTAGAAGACATATGGGGACATATCTTAGCTTCTTACAACAGAGGGTCTGATAAATACTTGGGTTTAAAAAGTATTATCAAACGAATGTTTGTCGAATGAAGAGATTATTTACTATATTCCATTTCAAAAAAGTGTATAGAGTGTTTTTATCTAGGATTTCATTTCTGGTATTTTGCCTGAAAGGGTTTGTGTATCTTCCAGTGAGTCATTCTGTTCAATATCTGCTGCTGAAAAATTAAGGTAAGAGTGTTTCTGTTGATTTTCAACGAGTTCTATGCTCCTAGTACATTTTAAATCTACTGATATCTAACACGTGTCCTTTGATAGGATGAGGGCTAGGAAATGCTGATAGTAGGTTTTGGTAGTCTTTCTTTGTCTTTCTGAATACCTCTTTTCCACTTCTGCCCCTGAGCAGAGTTGGACTGGCCAGTGATTTCAGAACTTGTGCTTCTCCTGCCTGCAAGCCTATGTGGATGATGGGGATGATGTGGACTTGATTATATTGACTGGACATAACTGAATTACAGTTATCACGACTCTCTTTTCATTTAGCTATGCTGGACAACTTCAGTATATTTGTTATACCCAGCTCACCCAACTTGGCTATAAGCATGCTAAGTATGTGAGAGCAGCTTTTCTTCCAAATCATTTTTATGTTTAGAATGTGGAATAGTAAAAAGGAAATAATGTGTCAATTGACTGCATTCTCCAGTGCATGATAATAAGGCGTATTTCATTCTCTGCATTAGCTTGAAATTGTTGTTTATAAAGTGCACTTCTGTTGTTAGTCTCCCGCACTTTAAAAAGCAGAGAAAGACACTATTTAAAAACATTCATAAACTTCAGAACTAAAGCACAAGTTTGGGAAGAGAACAGTGACAAAAATGAAATGCAGTACTTAGTTAAATTTGATCTTAAAATAGTCCTAAATCCTTCTCACGTATAGATACGTTCTTCGTTTCAAAATCCTTATGCTCACAGGTAAAATCGATGGAAATTCAACCCGGTACATTTTCAGACCACAATGCCATTGTTATGGACTTTAAAAAGAGGAAAACTAAATATAAGTGGCGACTTAACGAACACTTATTGAAGGATCACAAAATTGTGGCAAAAGCAAAAGAAGTTTTACATCACTATTTTTTTGGAAAACATCCCCGGAGAGACCACTCTGCAAACGATACGGGATGCTAGTAAAGCTGTCATCAGAGGTTTTTTCATTCAACAAAGTGTGCTATCGAATAAAAAAAGAAAAGAGAAGATGCAACAGATAAATAACTTAATCCAGGTAAAGGAGACAGAATTACAATCGAATTTATTAGAGAAAAGGATTAAAGAGGAAATAAAAATATTGCAAAAACAATTGGAGTTGATGATGACAGAAGAAATAAGTAAGAAGATGAAGCTATGGAAACAGAAACATTTTGAGTGGACGAATAAACCTGGAAAATGGTTAGCTCTGAGACTGAGACATAAAAATCGAAACCCACCTATTTTGAAAATAAACAATGGAAAAAATACTTACCTTGAGACAGAGATGGCGGAGATGGTAGAAGCAATAAGGCTGCAGAAAAAAAATAAAGCTGCCGGTCCGGATGGTTTACCTTCGGAGTACTACGAAATATTACAAGATGAATTAATTCTGCATCTTCAGGCGGTTATGAATGAAGTTAAAAATACCAAGATACCAGAGTCGTGGAAGCAAGCATGTATAACTCTGATTCCAAAAGAAGAGCAAGATACAACCATCCCGAAGAACTATCGTCCGATTTCACTTCTAAATACCGATTATAAAT